>CM065183.1:2451056-3051056 GCA_033026295.1 Channa striata | reverse complement strand
TGAGGGCCACAATCAGTTGAAAACCAAAGTGAACCTCCGATCTTACTATCAGCCTAACCCCACAAGGCTTCTGTTTCCCACACAGGTCTTCACATGATACTTTATGTCTGCTGTGAATGTTCACTGCACATGTAGGAAGTGGTCTCTAGTTTATTTATCTGGCACAAGAGGAAGGACGGCTGTGGCTGAAAGTTGGGCATTAGTCAAACTTTTCTGTCAGACTCAGTTCTCTGTTTGCACCAGACTAGACCACAAATACTAAAGTGTGTACAGATGCTGCCACTGAAGCTGTGGTCACTGGATGTTCTGTTTTTTGTTGGTAGAGCAGAGAGGAAGAGGAGGAGGGTAGTGATGAAGAAAACATCCTGTTTTCACAGAGCAACACATTCACAATAAATCCTCTTTCTGAATGTAGGTTGGTCTTCCCTGCAACCTGTACTCTCTGTACCACGCTGCACTGCAGCTGAAGCAAAAGAACGAGCTGGGAGTTTATCTACTGAACCTCACTGTGTCTGATCTGTTGTACCTGGCGTCGTTACCACTGTGGCTCCAGTACATCTTCCAGGTGAAATAAAAAAAAATGGATTTGCTGATTGCACCATCACCACCTCCTGAACACACTGGCAGTAACTAACTTTTCCATGTCTAACTCTGCTTCACCTGCTAAACATGGTCTCTACATACTGTATAGGGGGTCAGGGTTTGAGCTTTTGGTACACGTCAGAATTACAGAAAAACAAAATGTATTATGTTATAGCAAGACAGAATACATGTGTCTAAAGGAGAGGGATCCAGGTAGAAGTGTGAGGTTACAGGGGACTGAGGTGAAGAAGGTGCAGGAGTTTCAGTACTTGGGGTCAACAGTTCAGTGTGATGGGGAGTGTGGAAAAGAGGTGAAGAGGCGAGTGCAGGCGGGTTGGAATGGGTGGAGGAAAGTGTCAGGAGTGTTGTGTGACAGAAGAGTGTCAGCAAGACTCAAAGGAAAGGTGTACAGGACAGTGGTGAGACCAGCTCTGCTCTATGGGTTAGAGACAGTAGCAGTGAGAAAGAGACAAGAGGCAGAGATGGAAGCAGCAGAGATGAAGATGTTGAGGTCCTCCTTAGGAGTCACAAGGTTGGACAGAATAAGGAACGAGCTCATCAGAGGGACAGCACACGTTGCCTGTGTTAGCAACAAAGTCAGAGAGGCCAGATTGAGATGGTTTGGACATGTGCAGAGGAGGGATAGTGATTATATTGGTAGAAGGATGTTGGAGATGGAGCTGCCAGGCAAGAGGGCGAGAGGACGACCAGGAGGAGATATATGGATGTCCTAACAGAGGACATGAGGTTAGCTGGTGTCAGAGAGGAAGATGCCCAGGATAGAGTGAAGTGGAAAAGGATGATTCGCTGTGGCGACCCCTGATGGGAAAAGCCCAAAGAGAAGTAGTAGTAGCAAAACCTGAACATTATCCCTGTAGATTGTATATAAATATCCATGTGTCCATTTTTTAAATTTCGTGGGCTAATACCATTCCATCATAAGTAGATACACTTTGTACTGCAGAAAAATAATCTTTAAACATTGACTCTGCACAGATATTCTGTTATTTGTCCAGTGTTTTCTTTGATGTAGAAACAATTTCGCTCAAATGGGAACTTGATTTGAATGACAATAAAGTCACGAATCCAGCTGATTTCCTACTGATCACTGCTGAACACTTATACTGATCCTACACCTTCGATAACCTTTCAGCCTTGTCCTTTGTCCTAAATCGTCCTGTCCTGTGTGGTTGTTTCAGGATGATGACTGGAGACACAAGGAATGGTTGTGTCAACTGTGTGGCTTCCTGCTCTATGAGAACATCTACATCAGCATCGGTTTTCTGTGCTGCATCAGTCTGGATCGTTACCTGGCTGTGGTGCACCCTCTGAGGTAATCAGACGCTCGTTCGCTCCTCGGTTCAACCTGTGACCCCTGTTGCTCAGTGCTGATGCAGACTGTGTTGTCTAGATGTGGTATAATTTGTGCTGAAAACCATAGAAAACGTTTTACATCTTTATTGTCTTCCTGCCTAAATGTATTTTTACAGGTTTAATTAAAAACATATAGTCTATTTCAGCCATTATTCAATGCTAATTTCCTTTTTTGTCCATTTTTTGATTCCATGTCTCCAGGTTCACATCTCTGCGGTCCATGCGTGCAGCGTGGGTTGCCAGTGCTGTCGTCTGGATTAAGGAGATTGCAATCGGTGCAGTTTTCTTTCATCATAAAGAACTGAGCAAAGACAAGACTAACCAGTCCGTGTGTTTCGAGCATTACCCCTTGAGGCCGTGGGAGGTTCCCATCAACTACTACCGCTTCGTTATTGGTTTCATGTTTCCACTGGCCATTCTGGCGGTAGGATACAATTTTACTAATGGCTTTTAGTCCAGTGTACACCTCATTTTTAAAGACTTGGATGAGATTTCAGTTGATTTGGTAATGGATGGAAGCTGACATCAACCGCGAAAATGGATTATAGGGCAGTGTCTCAGTTGTTCAAACTGATTTCTGAAAAAGGATTTAAATGTCCAGACAAACATTTAGTCAAAATCACATGACTGTTGTAAATTAAAGTCTGGAACACATGAAAGAAAAGAAGAGTCAGTCTAGGTCCAGTAGCTAATATTTGCTGGCTAATATTTTCAGATCTAACACTGTTCGTGTTTATTGTTTTTACCCTTGGCTTTATTGCAATTTATTTTCTCAATCTTATTTTCTTTTTCTTCCTCTTTATTTGTTCCCATCTTCCTTAAATTTGAACAATCCAAACTTTTACAGCCAAACAAAACACGTGGAGGTAAGTCAAGTCCTGTAGCAGACACAGCTAAACAGACCACATTGACCAACATGGCGTGATGCAGCTTCACATTCTCTCAAACTGATGTTGCTGAGTTTATTCTATTGTTGCAATTTTCTCAGATAAAATGTCTGGATCTTGGTGTTTTGGCCATAATTTTTGATCATGTGATGCACACTGACTCAAAACGTGTTTTTCATTGTAATTGAAGTGGCAACAAAATGGGGAATACATTTGTCTTAGTGTTGCAAATCCAAAATATTGACATCTTTTACGACCACAATTTCATTGATCTGGTCCAGGAAAGGATCCAGATTCTAAAAGAGCTGTCGATTTTTTTATTTTCATTCACATGTGCAAAGAACAGAGAAGCACGATGGGCTGAGGTTGGTTTTGTGTGTGTTGCTTATGCACGCCTTTATTATACGCAAGAAGGGTGAAAAGCCTGGAGGTTTTGGTTTGGAGACGAATTGAAGGTCATAATAAAGACAAAAATACACAAAAGCACGATGTTTAGTTACGTGACGCAGCGGCTGTTCAAACTATGACATTTTATGGAAATATTATGGAAAATGGAAGAAAGGCAAAAGAGCGGAAGTGTAGAGTAGAGTTTGATGCTGATGGAGCTGCCAACTTTTCTTTTGTTGCTTTCCAGATCAGCTACCTGTGTGTCCTTCGTGCCGTGGGTCGCAGCGCAGGAACACAGCCGGATCAGAAGATCAGGATCAGGCAGTTAGTGAGCAGCACCATTCTTATCTTCCTTGTCTGCTTCTCCCCATACCACATCTTCCTGTTAGTACGAACGCTGCTGGAGAAGGACTGCAACTTTATTGCAGGTATTTTGTCACCTTTGGAATTTTTTCCAATGAATAAGGGTTAAAACGAGCAAACTCACACTGGCCTGTAACTTCTTTCCAGGTATATTCAACTACTACCACCTGTCGTTGCTGCTGACCACCCTCAACTGTGTGGCTGACCCGGCTCTTTACTGCTTTGTCAGTGAAAGCGCCCGTCACGGCCTGTACAGAGCCGTATTCAGACCAGTCGCCAAGGTGCTCTGTTGCTGCCGTCGCCGTGGCAATGCAAGTCCGACCAATCCGGCTACAGATTCCCGCGAGGTCGCCACTGACGACAACAACGGCTACCCAACCGTGACGCTGCTCACACACGCGAGCACGCTCAGCAATGCTAAAACAGACTCCTGTGACAAAAACACGATTTTTATGGCACAGTCTGATGAAAAAACTGTAGAAAGTAACACACACTCTGACAGCTGTGTGGACAGAGAGGGAAAGCCCAGCTGTGCGATAGCCATGGAGAAGCTGAGCCAAAACACAGAGATGGACGGGAGCACCGGCTAAAATCATCCATGCATTCATGTCATGGACGCTCATCCACATCAAGGACCGCGCTAACAGATGCCTCAGGGCCAGTGTCAGAGGACAAGACTGACTCCCAAAAAAAGAGAAAATAAGCTAAAAGTGAATGGATGAGAGGCCGATCATGGCCTGTAATGGGAGACTGATGTCCACCAACCTGGATTTAAATCATCCTCATCATCATCATCCACTGGCATTGAACGGCAAACATTTTCTTCCCCGTCAGGTGACTAATGACAGTTCAACATGAACCTCACATCCATGGTCTCCATACATTTTCAGTTTACAGTGTGAGGCTGAACTCAGTAGGAGGACACAGTGACGGATGGGACTGAATACAAGGAGAAGCTTGAGTTTGGATCTTGAATCTTTGAAGGGGAACTCACCAGTATTTCTTTTTCTATATGACACCCTTCTGTTAAAATTGTTTTACTTCTGCTCTACAGATCAGCCACTGTAAACAGGCAGCAGACAATATTTAAAAAAAGTCAGGGGGGAAATGAAGGAGAAAACCACAGTATTATAAGTTAAATCAGCTGCTTTTCAAATGTCCTATTTCGTAATTGGCATCAGGTAACGAGCAGCGTGTTGTCTTCTGGGAAGTGAAAACCGTTTCCACTGAAAGGTGAAAATAAATAGATAGAGGTCAACATGTACACTGCTGAAAATAAAACCTCCTTAAACACAATGACATACTCACCGTTTAATTAAATGCTCCTTTTGTTGTGAAACTGAACTGAAGCCCCAAGTCTTCTGCGCTTGAGCCACCAGATCAGACGGTGGACATCATTGTCCTTGGCCAGATGACCCTTTGTCAGTCCCGGAATGCAACACGCTGTTTTCCATCTGGTTTTATTCTGAAAAGGGAGAATTAAGGGACATCATCAACCCAAAAAAAAAAAAAAGAAGCAAATCACAGAAGTTTCAACAGAGAAAACGCAGATTCCATCAGGGCTGAAATAGTTGTCTTACAGAGAAAAAGGCAGCTGAGTTTGAGATTTTTCTTGTCACTGTACTGTTGTATGACTAGACAGTGTGGGTGACAGGAGGTTTGCTAGGCTCCACTTTAATAATAATAATAATAATAATAATGATAACATTATTTATAAAGCACTTTTTAAACAAAGAACAAAGTGCTTCACAGTAAAAAGGGAAAAATAAAATCAGGGTAAAAAGTAAAATCAAAGAAAAGCACACGCCGTCTCACATATCAGGACAAGCCATTCGATAAAAGTGCTTTATTAAGACAAGGCTAAAGAGATGACAGTGATTCTGACAGCCCGATTACCACAGACACGTCATTCCAGAGATTAGGAGCCACGACAGAACAGACAACAATCCACATTCCATCCAGTAAAACCTCATCGTGGATGTATGAGACCCTGAAGGTTTCACAAAATGCTGTTGTTACCATTCAGAGACAACTCCACATGCAGTGGAGTCAGTGATAAAGACAATATTACAAAATAAATGTGACTGGTATTCAGGATTATGTATGTCTGAAGCAGTAAAACTGTTATTAAGCTAAAGTAAATGATTAATGAACTAATCCATGAGTTACAATCTTTTAAAATAAAAGGTCGACTTATTAGTAATTCACGGAGACCTTGAAGGGTCATAGTGGAATTTGAATTTGAGATGTTCCCTTCAAATACATTTTTGCACTTTGAGTCCAGTTAAGTTGAACTGTACAGTTACTGGAAGCAGCTGCTGTGTCTGGCTGGGCTGTGGCGACCGTATTCACCATCATAAACTACAAAATCATATCATCCCCACTACATCACATGCTGCTCAGCCTCTGCAGCATCTAACTGTACATGCTGGTTCACTGTTCTGATCAGTGCATGAAGAAATGCATGTGCTAAATTTGAAGCTGGACTATAAAGCAGATTTACTGAGGGATTTACAGATGCTTGATGACCTGTCCAATTAGAAAAGTTTTTCTTTATTTGTGCAGGGAATTATTAATTTGATATGTAAAATTGGGGATTAAATAATAAAGTTGCCAGTGAAAAAACAGAAAACTGAAATCTACCAACTTCCTTCCCGTGTTTTTCTCAGTGCTGTATGAAGTAATAAACAGAGAACATGAAAGTGGCCTTTCTGCGTGAAGTTTCCATGTTCTCCCCGTGTTTGTGTGGGTTTCCTCCAGGCTTCACCCACAGTCCAAACACATGCATGTGAGGTTACTTAATGAGTCCGTGTTGACTCTGAGAAATCTCATGAGCGCAGGGAGATCGTGCAAACTCCACACAGAAAGGCTGCGTTTGGCCAGGGACCTTCCACAGTGCCTTGCAAAAGTTTACATACGCCTTGAACTTTTTGTCATGTTACAACCACAAACTTAAATGTATTTTATTGGGATTTAATGTGACAGACCGACACAAAGTGGCACATAATTTTTGAGTGAAAGGAAAATGATAAATGTTTTTTAAACTTTTTTACAAATAAATATCTGAAAAGTGTGGCGTGCATTTGTATTCAGCCCCCTTTACTCTAATACCTCTAACTTAAATCCAGTGGAGCAAATTGCCTTCACAGTCCAGCTGTGTGTAATTTAATCTCAGTAAAAATACTGCTGTCCTGTGAAGCCCTCAGAGGTTTGTTAGAGAGCGTTAGTGAACAAACAGCATCATGAAGTCCAAGGAAAACACAGACAGGTCAGGGACAAAGATGTGAGATGTTTAAAGCAGGATTAGGTCACATAATATATCCCAGGCTTTGAACATCTCACGGAACACGGTATGATCCAACTGCAAACCTACCAGGACATGGCCGTCAGAGAATCAGAGCATTATTCAGAGAAGAAGCGAAGAGGCGCATGGTAACTCTGTCCACAGGACAAGGTGCTCTAGTCAGATGAGAACAACATTGAACCTTTCAGTGGTGCAGCAACGTGTTGTGGGGGGGTTTTTCTTCAGCAGGGACAGAGAAGCTGGTCAGAGTTAATGGGAAGATGGATGGAGCCAAATACAGGGTGATCTTAGAATGAGACTGGGACTAGGGTGGAGATTCATTTTCCAGCAGGACAAGGACCCTGAACATACATCCAGAGCTACAATTGATGGTTTAGATTAAAACATGTTGATGTGTTAGAATGGCCCAGTCAAAGCTGGTCAAGACAGACCCCACAAGTCTTGCAGTTGTAATTGCAGCCAAAGGTGATTCTGCAAAGTAGTGACTCAGGGGGCTAAAAATGACTCTACTGTTAAAGAAACCTTGTCAGACCAGTCTCTCTTCTTCCATTTCTGGCTAAGACCCTGGAACGGGCATCTTGTCTCGATTACTGCAAAGCACTGTTGATGGGGTTACCGGCATGCACGACCAAACCCCTGCAGATGATCCGAAATGATCCGGCAGCACAGCTCATTTTTAACCAGCCAAAAAGACTCACGTCACTCCGCTCTTCAGATCTCTGCACTGGCTTCCTGTGGCTGCGAGGATTAAGTTCAAAGCTCTGTCTCTTGCCCACAGAGTGGTCAACTCTACAGCTCCGGCTCGCCTCAACTCAATCATTCAGGTCTACAGTCCCTCCCATCCACTGCGCTCAGCCAGCGAACGACGTCTGGTGGTCCCAGCACCACACAGAAGACACCAAGGAAAACTCTTCAGCTCAGTGATCCCACGATGGTGGGATGTCCCGCCAAACTCTGTGCGCTCAGCGACCTCACTTTCAATATTTAAAAAAAACTGCTGAAAACAGAACTATTCTGCATCTTTCTTTTGCACTTTAAGAAAAACAACAACTTTCTTTTCTGCTCTATCTTGTATTTACACATCTCGACATCAACGATAGCACTTTGCTTGGATGTTTTCTCTTGTAAGTCGCTTTTGATAAAAGCCAAATGACTAAATGTAAAACAAATGTACATCATATTTTTTCAGATATTTATTTGTAAAAACCATTTATGCGTTTCCTTTCATTTCACAATAATGTACCACTTTGTTTTGGTCCATCATCAAATCCCAGTAAAATACATTTACATTTGTGGTTGTAATGTGACAAAATGTGGAAAATCTTAAGAGTAAAAATACTTTTGCAAGGCACTATAGCTGTGGGACGGCAGCTCTAACCACTAACACTCCCCCACTGTGCTGACTACATTTAGGGACAAAGACATAACCTGCTACTGATAGCATGTTTCACTGATGCTTGTTTTGTCGTAAACTTAAGTATTGACATTTTATTGCATACAACTGATGCATAAACAAATAATACATTTTAAAAACTAATTGCTCCAGAAGTGATAATGAGAGAATAATGTGTATTTATTGGTAATAATGAGGTTGGGTTAATATTTGCACCACTATAAATGAAAAACAGGTAATTGGTGCTACAAGTTTTCTGAATTATTTACAACACTTTAAATCACAACAGTAGTGCGTTGAAAAAACTATATTAATGATTTAACAAGAAGACATGCACAGAGTTTGCAGGGAGGGCAACAGGTCATTACCCCCAGCGTTGAAAATAAGTCGCTACTTAAGTCTAAAATAGGTCAAATAAAATATTTCTTCTTCTATATCATTGTAATAAATCTGCCTGATTTCTACTATAATTGCTTCTAAAGAAAATGTAGTTTTGAGGGCTCGCGTGTGAATAGGTTGTTTGTAATCTTGTGAAAATCATGATGTGCAAAATCACAGGAAGTGAAAAGCAGAATGAACGCGATGGAGGAAATCCTGCACTGTGCTAGATTAGACAGTAAAACAGTATGAGGGAGAGAGAGAGGTATAAGCAGACAGTCATCCTGAGGTGATGAAGAAGAACGGTTCTTCAAATGAACACAAAGACTTCACTGCTGTTACGGCCACAGATAAACGTTACCGTACACTGTCCTGCAGACTTCTACTCAAGTGGCCACAGTTCGGTACCAAGGTGCTGCACGCCGACTGTCAGGTGGTTTGCACCAAGGTGAGAGGCTTTTCTCACTGAGTTCTGTGGATTAACCCAGCAACACACACTGTGGCCCCTCCTAACCGTGTATCATTGTTTAGTTAATGGAAGTTAAGCCCTGAATAAATCAGCAGTTTACAACTCCCCTGATCCAGACTGTCTTGTGCAGTGCATGTGGTGATTCTTAAGTAACCAGACTGGCTTTTCCTGGAAAGCCGATTTCTTGTCATGATGTCACGTAGACAGGAACACCGGTTTCTGTAATCAGGCTCCGGGTTTAAGAAAACCAGTTTTCTCTAGCTAGATTTTTCCTGGAATACACCAATTTCAGCGATTTCTGTCACTATACAGTTGAAATCTGTGAGCCATGCTTCCAAAAAAAGCCAGAGGCTGAGAAGAAACCGGATTACTGGTCTGCTGCATGTATAGACAAATTACCACGTTTCTGTGTATGTCAACTTGATGCCCAATCACCTGAGAAAGTTGGTGTCTCAGAGTAACCTGTTCACCCAAGTGCAAGTAACCACAGTTCAATTCAATTTAACTTTATTCATACAGCACCAATTTACAACAAAGGGATCTCGAGGCACTTTACATAATAAAGTCAAGACTATGCAGACATTGAAAGCAAACCCAATAAAACACCTCTTCACAAACAGAAACTATACAGTAGATTTCCTTACAAATGATGGCTCTGTGAAACAATCATGTAAACTGTGTGTGAAGGACACCGTGTTACTGCGCTCTGCTTCAGTACAGTCACGCTCCGAGTTGATGTACTTTCCTTTCGCTGCTATCTGGTCCTGTTAACAGCTCCTCTGTTTCTGTACGATGGAACTTAGTGATGTTATAGTTGGCTGAATGTGAGCTGTTATTTTGTTTATTAGTTTTAGGGGATTAATAAAGGCGCATAAAGGAAAACAACTGTGTGGGAAAACAAACGGGTCCTTTGTGTGTCGTTGGATTTGTTTTTGTAGCTGAGCCTTTCCTCTGGAGACGTCCATGATGTAGTGTGTGAGTGTGTGGGGGCCTACTTCAAGTGTGCAGACACTCCAGACAGCATTTGTAATGTGTGTGTGTGTGTGTGTACATGTTGAGAGGCTGCACTGACCATTATTCAGTCTGGGCTGCTTTAGACATTTTCCTTTGATATCGGTACTTTTAAGCCACTTCACTCTCCGCTGCAAACTGCCCCAATAACAGAACCACGTCATCAGCAAAAAGCAGAGAAGCCATTCTGAAGTCTCCCTGCATCAGCTGCAAAGTGAGAATGAACATCACAAATACAGCTGGGAGCAAGGGAAGAAGCCAGCACCAACTGGAAACGGGTTTGGATGAGCAACTCAAAGTAGTTTGACATGTTTTATGCTGGACCCAACCAGGCGTAGATTGATGAGTGACAACACTACACTTAAGTCCAACCCATTCCCAACGTGAAACAAGTGATAGTTCAAATCACAAAATATTTTCAAACAAAGATCCATAAGTTATAGTCTGTATTAGAGCAGGCTGAGAAAAACCGTCCAGGCATAAGCGTGTAGCTTCATAACGAAGTTCCTTCACACACAGGGAAAAGTCCTTCAGCTTGTACATATTCAAAGTAAATAGTAATTTTATCATTTCAGTGTGATTTGGTACAAATCATGAAATAACGTGACTTGTTGGACTTTATTTACAGGTGTACAGGATCCCGTCAGCTCTCTACAGTATAATTTATATCCGATGCAGCTTCTCACGCAAGATAATGTGTATGTGCGTGAGAGCAGCGTGCGTATTAATCTTGGCACTATTAGCTGCTCCTGGCTGCTGCTGCCTTCCAGCAGGAAGTCATATTAAACTCGGGCCATTGTAGGGTTAAAGGTGACAGTTGAAAAGAAGAGGAGGGGAGATGAGAAGAACAGCAAGAAAAAACAAAGGCAGAGAGCTGAGCTAAAACTGGCCATCACTCTTTGGTATAAAACATTTACATAATCTTCTTCTACTGACTAAACTCCAATTCTTTTAAAGAAGACAAGGATTTTCCATATTTTCCAATGTAGATTTATCATAATAAACAACAATATACTAAATTACCCAGATTTTGTTTTCTATCCTGAGGGTACAATGATATTTCACTGTGACAATGCCAGGATTCACCAGGGACCATTTGGGAGAATGATTCAGGGAGCATGAATCCAAATTTCTCAGACGGATTGGCCTCCATCAGCTCACAGTGGTGTGACTCTCCCATCATCATTACAAAGCTAAAGTCAAAGGCTGTAAAGACCAAGTAACACTGACAAGCTTTAGCATGTGTGCACAGAGTTCTCTCTCTCTCTCCTTCTCAGACACAAACACACACACACGTTATAAGACATCATTATTACAAAACCTTGCTGAAACCACAAAGAGGAATCAAAATACAGTCCTTCATAATGTGTGGGGTTTTTCATAAAGGAAGAGCATCTGGTAAGTCAAGCATGAGTTGAGCCATAAAGTTCCTGCTCACAGAAATGCAAACCAGCCATGACCCCGAGCCAACTTCTGCTAAAGGCTGCTTCTGTTGATGCGGTTTTCTGTCTCTTGCCACTCTTCACATAGGGATTGCTCAAGGTACATGTGAATGTAACATTACATGGGGTGACTTCTGTTACTGTCACTGTTTTTGAAATTGAAATTTGTGATGTGCTACAAACCATGGCCTATACAGTAACACGTTTGAATTTAAACATTACAAACATTTCTCTGCAGAGGTTTTTACTGTGACATGGACAAAATGTTTTTAGAAGTGTTTATGGGTAATTTTAACATACTGCTAAATATCCTACGAATCGAGTCATTCAAAACAAAATAGATGATAATGCAGTATTCATATTTGGGTGGCTCTCAGTATTTTTTAAACTCAAAATACAAATTAGTGGAGGTGCTACAAGGCCAAGCTAAAAACAAAAGTATTGTGCTACTTTTGCTTGTGCTAACAGAGTTCACAGCCAGATTTACACCTGAAGATCACGGTCACATATTAATCAGAGTTAGGGATCTGAGTTGTTAGGAAGTCTGTGGACTGGATGTAGTTAATCCAACTTGGCAGCCTTCCACATACTTAGTGTAGAGCCTAAATATGTCTTTGTTTAGAATTATGTTTGTCTGAACTCAGAAGTAAATAACTGAAAGTTCTTTCAGAAGTACAAGCATCTAATTGCAATGTATTAAAATGTACATTCAGACACATCGGAGCTTCTCCTCCTCTTCTGTAGTTGCACTACACCAATTTTACTCTCGTGCCATTTTTGGTTTAGTTTTTATTACAAGAACTACTCAGCTTGTGATAAGAGTGTGTAATAAAATACACTACTGGGTTTTTTGGTGACGAATGCAGGCTCTAAGCTTTTTGAAGCCTGACTTATGGGCTTAAATCAAGCAATCTCAGCCTCTACTGCTTGTCTCGATCTTTCAGGTGGGATCTGGCAATTGAAGAGGTCCCAGGTTTTTTCTAGTTCATAAAGTAAAGGTAAAAAGAAGAAGTGCAAAAGGTGAACATGCAGGGAGAGTTTGTGTTGATGGCTGGAGCAAATTATCAATCGTCAGTTGTACAGATTGATTTGAGGGCTGGATGTAATCGAGTCAGCATTAAAGTTATGGTAATACCCAAAGTTCACAGATAACTAATTTACTTTTTCAACAGTACTGCTGACAACTGGGGAGTTGATCAATGGTTTTCAGAGGAAGACGCTAGTGTGACATCCAGTAATCTGTTGATTATCCCAGAGTGCGTGGGGTGAAAGGTCAAACCATCCACCTCCATGGCCAGGTGACCCGTTTTCCCACTCCGTATCCCAAAACGCACCAGAGTGGAAAGGAACGACTCCTCCTGGAGGACAGAGAGAGTGTGTGTGAAGCGGTGCAGGTGGAAGCACAGTTTCATTTCAATTGCCTTTTTTTGGACACTATGAAGCACAAAAAGAAAAGCTGAAATACAACACATACACTGTTTGTTTTCACCAACTGCGGAGGAAAAGGACTTTAGTAAGTGTTCCACTATTTACTCTACTCTGGTCCCTAAGCGGGTAGTGATAGGTGAGTTAATCAGGGCTGTTGTGCTGAAATATTTCATCTGCTCTGTGAAGCTATGGGACGGTCCAGAGTGATAAGTTCATGTGGGGTTTGTCACTTTGTGTGACACATTTCACATTAGATACAGTAACTTCCACAATATCTTTAAGATTAACTGTTGAGTTGTTTTATGCTTGCAAAAGATAGACAGATTCTTTCTTTCTCTAAGTCTTTATCCTTTTCATTTGTGCAGAAATGTGCTACTTCCTCATTTGCGTAGGCAACGTGTGAACCTTTTTGCACTGATTTGCAAATTTAACATAAAATCCATGTTAAAGAAAGCAATCGTAATTTAGGCATAGACAAAGAAAATGTACATAATAAGAATGATCAAATCATGGATACAGATACTATCTATCTATTGTCATTATTTACAGAAAGTGAGTCACCTTGTTCACAGACGGGAGGTTCGCAGTCCAGTCCTGCAGCTGTTCCCGAGAGGGAGTGTTTTTCACTCCCAGTCCTTTCTTTAGGTACCGCTGGTGTGTGGGGCAGGTGTGGAGCAGGAAGAGCCCACAGGCCACAGCATATCCTCCCCAGTTAGACACCCCTGCAGGAGAAGAGCATGGGGGTGTGAGCGGGAGAAAAAAGGAAATACAATATCAGGTCACACAGAGTGGTTTTGGCTCAAAATAGTGTGAGGTTTATATGTGTAGAGGTGGTAGGGGAATTTAAATATTATATGAACTTCTGTTATTCAATGAACTTCCTGGCTTGCCTTTAATTGTAATTCTGAGCAGAGCAACATGCTTGTGTTTTAAAGTGGATTTCAGATTTTTTTTTTTGCTATTGAAGGAAGCTGCCTGTCATCAATGATTTACTCTGAAGACAACTTCAACAGTCTGGGGAGACTAGATTCTCTCACTGCTACCAGTTCCCCTCATGTCTCTTGTTGTGATTATCTAGGAATTCACTGCTATAAATTAAATGTTCCTCTTGTTGGTTTTAATTCTTCATCTCTAGCCATAAATTATTGGAAATTTTAAACATTAGTGTACACAGATAACACACAAAATTACTTAGGACTTTCATGTGTTTATGTTTTTCGATTCGCAGAAGAAGTTGGGACACTTTGTAAAATGCATACAAAAAGAAGATGCTGTGATTTGAACCCAGGTTTTTGATTGTAAATAGAACAACATAGAAACTTTTGATTTGGTTGTTATCCGATTATTTTGAATTTGATGTCAGCAACACGTTTCTAACATGACTGGAGAGATGCAATAAAGAATCTCTCCTTCCATTTGCAGGACAATGTGATCAGTGGTAACATTAAAATACATTTTATTCTGTGTGCATGCAGTCATAAAAGCAGTAACAGTATAATCCACAGCTTTTAGGAAAACTGCACAGTAGTATAATAACTCTGATTTTATACCAGCAACGATGGCACGGTCAGCAGGAACTTCACAGGCTATGAGACTTCCTTTGGGCATCAGGCTCTTCACCTTCTCCTTCAGTTTACCCATCCCCAACTCATTACCACCATCGCCAATCCCTACAGACACACAGAGGAGAACGCAGATGGTCCTGTTCACATTGTAGCAGGGTATTAAAATGGTTGCGTGAATAGCATCAAAAGCAAGTATGAGTGGAGTAAAACACGTAATATCATGTATATATTAAGAAAGTATTTACCATTGCTCAACTATCCATCATGGTGATATGCACATTATCCACAATGCATGACTGCCTGCCAGCTGGGTTGGACATTAATGTGTGTTATGCTCAAAGAGGCTAATTGAACCTCCAGCCTTGAGAAACGCACTACTGCAATACGTCAGTGACATCACCTGAGCAAATGTATCCCACTCTGACTATAAAAGTCACTTTTTTCACATGGACATGTCAATGCTATTTTGTTGTGACTAATAGGATGATTCATTTTATGAACTGCACCACTTTATTATTAAGACTGAAAGCAAAAAGATTTGGGACTAATTCAATCTTCTATTTTTATTCTGTTTTGTGTGCTGGTAGAACATGGGTAAAGTGTGTAAACGAAACCTTAACTACAGCCTGATTGTTGTTTGACAGACTTTATAAATGATTCACATAGTTGGTGTGTAGGTGCAAACTATTTGTATCCCTATTATGGTAATAAAAACCACAATAAGGAACGTAAAAATGAAGACAAAATATACCTGTGGTGGTGATTCCAGGTATATTTTTAGCTGCAATAAACAGCTCATCAATGGGGTCCACCAGATGTTTGATGTTTACTTCTCTCATGTTGTAGTAATTTCCATCTTCAGCTCGTCCACTGCGTTCTATCGCTACTAGGTGATCATACCTGGTTTAACATTACAAATAAATTAGTATTGCACTCACAAGGCCGTATGAAATGTAATGTACACTGTATGATCACTGAGAGGCTTAAATCTTAAGATACATGTAATCATAGATTTCTAAACTCAAATTTATAAAAAATTAGATTTTTTTTCGTGTCAGAGTAAAAACAGATAACTACAAATTACCTGATTAAATTTAAATTAAACAGTTAAATCTATCAAAAAGAAACAGAATGAACATGGCATGTGTAAATCTGCCAAGAGCAGGCTGCCATTATTATTATGATTGGAACTGCAGCTGTAGATACCAAAAACTGATTTGAAGGGTGAGTGCAGTCATTTATGTTTAGTTTTATATTTTTATCCAATGATATTTCTTTGTACAGATCTGTTTTTACATGACAAAAAAACACAAATCATGTTGACTCTAAGTCCCTGTTTGAATGAAAGGGGAAACCTCTAAGAAGGGACCAGTAAATACCTTTAGAGGATCTGTACCGTATAGAGTGGAACACACTAACTTGAGCACCTTTCAGGTCTGTTAGTGTTTTCTTCTTCTCATTCTGTTAATGTACATTTGCCAACATTGACCATTGTAAAAAACATTGTTTAATATCATTTTGATGCTCAAACTGCACTCATAAAACTAATATATACTAATAATACACCACTAAACTGGAATAATCTAGAAAACAAGTTTGTATGATTTTTGACAAAAGGGCTGAACGATTCTTAGCCATGTCCCTGCTGACCTGGGCTTGCTGGAGTCGCCATGGTGACACAAGAAGTGCAGAGCAGCGTCTGGGCCATTGTCTTCAAAGGTGATCAATGGGATTGCAGATTTCAGCACACCTGAGGGTGGAATTGAGTTGTTTTAGAAAGCAGTAACTCTCTGATTGAGAATAAAAAAGATTAATTTTTAAAAGCAATGATGGAAATAAGAAAGATTTCAAAGTTTGACTGTTTCTGGTGGTTTATACGTTTTGAACATCTAGTTTCTGAGGTCTGAAATAAAATGCCATCACCTGTCTTCACAGCTTCATCAATGATGGCCTGATTCATCTCCAGGGCTCTCTTGTCTGTCACCAATGTCACCTGTTTCCCTAGAGACAACAGCATGGTTGCCATGGCAATGGCTCCAGGTGGCCCATCTGTCTCATCAGGAGGGCTACAGGGGAAACACCAAGAAAAAAAAACGCCAAACTGGAGGGAAAAATTCCAAACCAAAATGTGTGGTACTGTTTCCTGCTTTGACAGTTGGGGCTGTGTGTTTCCACCTCTGCTTAGGGCATCTTACATTGTCAAGCCTCATCAAACTCACTACTATTTCTCTTCTGCTGCTAGTCACACAGCTCACCAACTCCTCGCCGGCCAGCAATCATTTCTGGGCTGCCCAGTTCTCCAAGAAAGTATAATCTAACCTCTCAGTATTTTCTCTCTGTTTCTTCTGAGAACAGCAATCAAAGGTTTAGAAGAAGCTATGTTTCTATATGTATAAAAGCATATAAAGGTCTCATACTGAATGATTTACTACATAACAAAGTGTTTCAGCAATACCAATAGTAGATTCAGATTGTTACAATTGTGTAAACCTATACTTGGTGAACTGTATGTATAGATATGTGTAGGTACACCCACATATTGATACCTGTGCATGTAGTGTGTGGGGAAGCCAGTTGTTATGGCAACAGATGTGGAGTGGGAGAGGGCCAGACAGGAGTGCAGGAGTTCATCCTGAACAAATAAAGCTCGGATCCCTCGTTGACCTGGTGACAGATAACAACAAGTCTGAACATTTTAGAACCACATGTATGTTCTGGTTTGACAAGTGTTTCACTAACATTAACAAACTAGATCCACATCTTAGGAAAGTGGAAGGACGACCTCATACAAAGTGATGTTATGGCAAAGGGGTTACCGGAGCTTCAGGGCTTAGCTGCTGTGCTGATCTAACGATTTGAGATTTCATTCCAGATTTATCTAGGTGCACTGAGGGACATTTTGATCATTTTGTAACATATTGTAGAAAGCATTCATTCTTACAGTATATACATTATCAGTATTTTTACTATTTTACTTAAATCATAATTGAATGTTTTCACATATTTAGGCTGTCAACAGTGATTTCGATGATTGACTGCTCATAGAGAATTGTTCATGCTGCTAGGCTGCATGTCAGTGGTTATAGTTTGAAGTTTAAAGCTGCCCTTTCTCTTTCCCCCTGAACTATGCATAAATTTGACACAGTTATGTCTTTTTTAAACAGACCTAGGGCGTTCAAACCAAAGTCAAACACCAGCTTTTGAAACCCAGTTATTCCACCACCTGACTAGGATCAGGTCTTCATTGTCATTTCAAAATTCCATTATCAAAACAATCTTTGCCACACTGCACAATACTCTCTTTGATAAGGTCTTATAGAACACCTCTGCTCATGAGTTGTGGTGCATGGATGGAATGGAGCACGGTGTCCAAGGCAGAAAACCACAAAGGAACCTGCTGCTGCGATTTGCAAAAGAGCACCTGGCTACTGGCACAATGTTTGGTTTTAAACTGGTAAAGATAAACTGATACACTGAACAGCTTAAAGTAAATCCCATCACCATCACTATTAGCTCAGTAGTTAGTTGCGCTCTCATTCAGTCACAGCTAACTTTCCTGAGTTCATATTCTGTAGTGTTTTATGCTTTTATTGTCACGTTTCATTTAGTTTGAAGCTTTAATGCTAATGTATACAGTATTTGTTGAAGCAGCTTAGCTCTTAGCCTGGCTCTATTTGCCGACCACCTGATGCATGACTGGAGGGCACAGTTACTGAAGGAACACTGAGGGGAGGCATGTAGACTGCTGAGTCTGAGTAACTCACTAGAATTAAGGGTTATACCTTTAATTGCATCTATAAAGGTTATTGAAAATACATATAGGGGCTTTGAATGGTTAGCTGCTCATGATGAAATATTGTTAACATTGTCCCTGTAGTTTCCCTTGGAACAAAACCAGCTAGAGATGTGTCTCCACTGTTTGTTATTTCTGTGAAAGATAGTGAGCTCCTCACAGGGACTGCGAATATCAGGATACAGTTACTGTTGCTGCCAATGCAGACAAAGTATCAATAGCAGCAGTTAACCACAAATTCAGCACACCTTTATCTACTCTGGGACGTTTTTATAACTTAATACTCTTTAATAACATAGTGCATGGTAGTGGGCACATGGTACCAATGTTACAGTACTGACTTTGTCATCCTAGTAAACTGACAACCGAGTAAACATTCATTAATTAATTTCTACAATAGTAAAGTAACATAAGTTCAATGGCTTCCTTAATATAAATGTATATTTTATACATAAAATAAATATTAGTCCTAAAATTAATTCATGGATAAGGTTTAGGAAGGCTGAAGAATCACTCACTGATCCTCTGTCCTGCTCTCTTTTTGATGCGACTCACTGCTTTGCAGGTTTATTAACACAAACACTAATGGACTTGAAATAAATTTGAAGTAAACTAAAAATAAAGTTAAAGTCAACTATTCCATGAATGTTTGCCTTTTAGAGTAAGATTTGCTGGTGGGGCTGGGTACTAAACCTCAATAACTGAGTATCAAAAATGTTTCATTTAATACAAATATTCAACACCCAACAACTAAATATTATCCCTGTTTATCGCCAATAGGCATGCAGTACAAGCAACACTGACTTGCACCTGTCCATTTTGCACTAAAGATATGTTTTATTAACATTTTTTACTGTATTTTTTGTTAAAATTGTTCTGGTTTAGGGGCTACAATTCAGCTTTAATACATATTTATACATATTTTAGCACACAGCTTAATGTTGTAGTAAGTACGGGTTTTTTTTTCTGAGGTACAACTGCTTTAAGTGTAAAAATGCCACAGTGCTACAATGTTCCTGATCACCAGATTATTTTTCACACTATATCCTGAACTAAAATTACTAAACCAAAGATGGAAAGGACTCCCACCCATGGTTAGATACAGAAACAGATGAAAAGGCTGTGATAACTTTTTCAATATGTTTACCTGGGTCCTCTACAATAATCATCTCCAATTCTCTGATTCTGGCAACTGCCATCTGAGATGCCAGGCTGTACAACAAGGGATTGTGGGATACCAGGAAGCAGAGGGGGTTCAGCTCAGGGTGGGGTTTGGTGTATGGAGGGGCCTTGCTTTCAGAAGGAGTTACAGTTACAGTTGAGGAGGAAGAGGCTGGAATGTCCGGCAGGCTCATACAATCTGGTGAGTTACTGAACGCCACAGAAGGTTCTGAAAGATACACAACATCAAATCAGTCAGTTCAAAGTTAAAAATGTTGATTCTGTTTGACGTATGAGCTAGTGAAATGAACATTATCTGAAACAGAAAGATCAGCTTACTGCTGTTGACTATTGCCTCAACAGCAGTCACTCCACTGGCCCAGAAGACGGTGACATCACCAGGCTGAAGCTCTGGCCGCTGCCCATAGTCTGGTTTGGACAGGTCCAGTATGCCTAGAAGAGCTACACAACATTTACAAATATTGGGGACCTTTATCTCAAGTTTTTTATGTATTAATGAGTTATCGTTATTGCACTGTATAATGTATGTGTCTGCATGTGTATATACCTGGGTCTCCTATATGTACAGGAGCTCCATGTCCTAGTGGGTTGACATGAGTTTCCTCCACTACTGCGTCCAACAGACCAGCTGGAACAGGACACATAGTGACCGCTAGAGGGCAACGGAAAACTCCTGTAGGAACACAGGAAACTGCAGTCTGGACACACAGACACACACACGCGTTGAGTGTTGCACATTACAATGACCTTATAAGACATGCAGTAAAACTAAACACAGAGTGCTGATCAAAAGTGAAAGGTTCTACTATCCTGCAGTTCTGTGTGTCCAGACCATGACTGTAAAATAAGATCAGTCACTTGGGATTATCAGCTAGGCAGAGGACTTTTAGAAAATATTTTTTAGTGCTTGACTGTTTGACTAAAAATCAATTAAATTGAAGTCTGTCCATCTGCTTTGGCAATGATAATACACAGAGCTTTTGGTTTGGTAGATGAAAGTGGTGTAAAAAGGAGGCTATAGTTCATCTCCCCTGTCATTAATAATAAATATAATAATGTCTTACAATTGCTTTACTACTCAAACAGGATGTTTGTAGAGATGTTTTAACATACCCTGTACATGCTGATGTGTCTGCCCTGTTCCATGTTCCTGACAAGGACTCCCACTTTCTTCAGTCTCTCTGCAAAGCCAGAATTGCAGCCCAGATAGAAACATACCATGTCTGACCACCGATGGGTGTCACGTTCAGCATCCTGCTCTAATGTAGCACTGGGAGCACAACAGGCAGGAGAAGTGAGGCTGGTAGGATCACACACTCAAGTCAGTATGTTGTGATTGTTCTTGAAACATCTGGGATGCTACTGCTCTCTTAATATAACCCTTAAAGTGGATAGAAAAAAATTATAAATGAAACTAAAATGAATTAAATGGTAGTGCAGAGTCTGATGATGAGAGCGTGTCCATTCTAATTCAGCAGCTTTTAAAGATGGACACATAAACTAATTCAACACCAACCCCACCTCAATCGAGTCTATTTATCCTTGAGTTCAAGTCGAGTTTTATCTAGTTCTCCTCGGACTGGGTCTCTCTTTGTTGAAAATTAATTTATGCATGTTGAGTTTGCGTCCATTTTCCACAGGTCTGCTGAGGGTTGGGATCAGACCACTAAAGTACAGTCATATGTGTCTTAGTGGCATCCTTCTCGTAAGGTCATTCAGTTTCCTTCAATGTGTTCCTTTATTGAATGCTTGATCAGCTATTTTAGGGTTAGGGTTAGAAATGTGTTTTCACTTTGACAGTTAAGAGTTGTTTGTACTTTATTAAAAGATAAATTGAGTATGCTATAAGATATAAAGGGAAAAGGGGTTGAGGACAGAAAACTGCAATAGTGACATATAGCATAACTGCAAAAATACTTGAAAATACCTTGTTTGTCTGGAGTAACTGTGCAGACTGGAGACAGTTTTCACCAGCAGACCCTCCTCATACACACTGTACTGAGAAAGATCTGTCCTGAAGGCAAATAAAGATATAAGTGTGTGATCTGCTTCAGGCGGATCACTGCATGAAAGTTTGGTGTAAAGTTTGCTTGTTTTGTATCTTCCAAAATTATGTGACTGAAAAAAAAAAAGAGCAGGTTATTTTGTTAAATTCGTTCCAAAAGACAAGTTCACTAGGTTAAAGCTTCTTACACCCACTACTGTGGTCCATATGTGTGTCTGACAAATTATTGTCATACCATAGGTATGGGCATGTGGGTAGATGTCCTGCATAAATATTACATAAATATTATTATAATAATAATAATACATAATTATTATTAAGAGACATGGTGGTTTATTACTATAAATCTCCCTGAACTATTCTGGGAGAAGTAAATTTGCACTAATATGCTTTTTATAAGCACCGTGTCTTTATACCAGATGTTCAGAGAAATTATGCTCCTAAACCAGACTATGGTTGGTGTACAGGTATGCATGTGTATGGAATACCTTATGTCAGCATGTCTACCCAGGGGTGGACAGGAAGTCTCTCCTAATTGGCTACGATAAATGAGTGGCAAGGGGGCGGGGTTACTGTGGCAGAAGGCTTCAAAGTCATTGGCCAGATGTTTGGGCAGGATGATGACACTTGCATGATGATATCCTAAAACACAGATACACATTTTATACATATTAAAATAGCAGATCCAATTTTTTTTAGTCTTCATACCTAACATCAATCCTACAGTTAACATTCAAGCTACACAAGTTAACTTTGAATTACTGTTACAAATAAAAGGTGGCAGACTTTCTCTTACCTTCAGCTAATGCAATCATGGTGCTTATTGTGGAATCTTTCTGCCTGATTAACAGCCTCAGTTAAGCAGGACTCAAACAATTCCAATTACCTGACTCATCTATCTTACAGCACACGCTTGTACGCTACTCCAGCTGATCCTAAGATAAAGTCTACTTTCATCAAACTGCTTTTGTTTGGGTATTCCTTGGTGCTCAGGTTTCTTGCCTCCGGCTTAAAGTCAGAGCCATATACCTAAGAAACAGGTGTCTGTAGTGGCTCCACTTTACCCTTAGTTCACAAGGGTTAATGTTTGATTGAGGAGGAGCTGGATGTGGTTAATCTTTGAAATACACTAGATAAATGATTCACACAGAGGGCAACTGATTTGATCAAGTGTACAGAATGTAACCCATTCACTGGTTGCAGTCAAAATTTGTATTTAGTTTGTTGTCAGGCTGACAGGATGGCAAAACTCCCTTCGAGTATGTTGGGGTCATTTGATTTTAAAATTTAGTTTTAAAAATGTCTACCTGTTTGGGCTATCACAGTACATGTACTATATACTGTGTACAGTTCTGTACATGAAATAGAAAAGGAATTACTGCTATTTTAATACAATGAAGCAAAAATAAGATTTAAAAAAGCAGCAGTAGAGGCACATCAAGAAGAAGGGGAGACAGATGATAACAGGAGCACTCTGCTGCACCCTGTCGATGAACTGTGGTACTGCTCTGTGACCTGAGTTGCTGAGCTAACAGAATACTAGAGATATGGCAGACAGACAGGCAGATGCAAAAAAAATACTGCCCATCTATACTAAACTTATCAATAGTGACACCTGAAAACAGATCTGTCTAGTGTCCACAGTCCACAAGTAAGCTTGTGGTATGTAAGTGAAGCCTTTTGAATTGCCTGCATTTCAATTTCTTGTAATGTATACACTGACTATGGCTGTATTTGCATGTGTATTCTGGTTTAGACCAAGTACTGAGGGCACGTGGACACAAACACCTGCTCCCAGCTTTAGAGGTTCTGAAGGAAATATTACCAAATGTCTTGGTCTATGTTAATCAAGCAGCATCTTTTATCTTACACACTTTAACAAACACAACTAGCTGTCGTTATCAGATATAAGGCCAGCAGTTCTAAGTCCTGGCCCTCAAGGACTCCGGCTCTTCTTGTTTTCCAACTACACATTGCTGATTGACTGCATCACGTGTTTTTAGTCCATCAGAATCTTGAAGATAACATCTTAAGTGAGTGTGAAGAGGGAGAAGACAAAGTGAATTAGTGTCTTCCAGCTTTTGGTTGATTGAGCACACTTCATTCGCAGTGGGATGTGCAGAGTTAGTTGGAAAACAAGAGGAGCTGAGGTATTTGGAGACCAGGACTGAGAACCACTACCTTAGGGCATCACCATTCTCCACAATAACACTGTAACACTCATTACTGGTGTTGTATATGTGTGTGTGTGTGTTTTACCTGAGGCCATAAAAACCCTAGTGAACCCCCTGAAGCATTTGATGGAACATCTTCCCACTCTAACTGCAGTCAGCATTCTTCACCTAAACAACAGTACACACACACACACACACACACACACACACAGGGGTTTGTTTACAAAAATATGGTCAGTATTCACTCTCATTCAAGCAATTACAAAGATCAACGGCTCCCCAAGTGGGACAAGTGGCTACAGACAATGGATGGATGGAAGGATGCACAATAAAACACTAGATACATTTGTAACACATTAATCTGTCACTGGCAGCCACTTAATAGACATTCACCACAATAGATTTTTATCAATCAGTTATAGCCCTGATTATTAGTTAGTGGTGGGATACCACAATGTCTCATTTTAAATTAATCGGACACACAATAAAGTCTCCACCATGAATTCTAGTATAGGGCTGAGTGGTGGACATGCAAGCGTGACGCCAGCAAGGAAAACTTTTGTTTTCTGCACTTCTGCAGCATCTTGAAGTTTCTTAGAGTCATTCTTTAAAACTGCGCTCCATGTCTCCTGACAAACCTGCTGATCATGGTTTCTAGCGTTGATTGGTCTCACCTGTTAGCTCTCAACTATGAAGAATAACTCCATAATGTTAGCTAAACTCCAGCCCACTGTCATGTACCGTGGACGTTACAATAGTAATCTATCAGTATTGAAATATCACCGCACCGTTTATTATCTGTTGCTCATGTTACTCAGCTTAGAAACTGCTGTCTGTATTTGCTGCTGTTCATTTCTTGTGTCGTAACGTTACTCTAGCGTTAACTAGTTACTCCAGTGTCCTTCAGGAAAGCGGAGTATATGAGCCCAAACGGTTGCCACAGCCAACGGACGGATGACCGCCGCCGCTGCTGCCCGTTTAGTTGCTGCTCGCGTTACTTCCATTACTGTTACCTTAAAACTTCCAGGATATTTACGTTACCGCTTTTCTCGTTTCCTCCTCCTCCGTCCGCTGCTGCTGCTTCCGCTCTCTTTCTTCTTCTTCGCTTTCTCTTAGGCAGCCCACACGCTGCGGGGCGCGTTGTTGCCCTCTACTGGTGAGTTCATGCTTTTTAGTCCAACTCATTAACGAAACACTTAACTCAAATAGATATGGGTTTATGTTTATTTTCTGTGTAGTAAAACTAGGAAAAAAAAAAATAAACTGCCGCATGCATTTTCACCACATCATGTCAGCCATTCAAGCCTCAGGACCTATGGTCAGGGCATAGGACTTTGCATGGATATTTCTCAGTTCTACATGTGGAGGTTATACTGTAAGTTTCTTCTAGTACCTTTTACTGTACCGTGTTTTCAGCTGTGGCTTTTCAAATGTCCTGATGTCTATGATTGTTACTCATCTGATATGACTGGTCTTGTTTTTGGTCTTCCTCATGCTCCTCCTCAATTGTTTCCCTCCATTGCTTAAGTCACAATCCAACTTACATGCGTCTCTTTTATTTTCCACAAAGGTTAAACCCAATAAGTTTACTTTTGGCATTTTTCAAATACTACAGGTGAAAACTTACCAAACATTTGTTTCAACCCAATAAATAAATGGAATAAAAGCCAGTTCATGCGGCATGTGTGAGTTGATCTGGAGGAATGGCGGGCAACAAGAGGAGAGGAACAGGCCACACAGGTGGTGGACGAATAGGAAGAGAAGGAAGACCAAGAACAAGAGCGGTCATTTTAAATGCAACAGCCATTCGTGTTGTACCAGTGCATGTGTTTCCATGACTGTGAGGGAAGCAGGACAAAATGTGCAAACAAATACAAGCAGATTCTGATAGGCCTCCTTATTCCAAACATTCAGATGTGAAGTGGGTAAATGTGTAGTGAGACAATCACATAACCCAGTTTGGTCTATTTTCAATGAGTGTATAGAAAATGTTTAAAGTGCGATTCAATGAGAGGCCTTGGAAGAAGCTGGATTTAATTTCACCATGAGGACAAGAGGTCGTATCGTACAGTAATGGGCCAACATGTCATCATTGAAATGCCTGGGCAGTGTGATGGGAATAAGGTGCTACTGTATGTGCAGCCATCAGCAGCAGTAAGCTTCCTCTATATGATGTCTTCTCCTTGACATGGAAGGACTCTGAGTTGTACTTAAAGTCCGAGATATACGGAGGAAGAGCAATAGAGACAGAAACATCTCTTTCCTGTGGGCAGTAGTAGGCTGTAGAGGAGCAGGCACACTATGACATCATCCACCAGGCTGTGAACTGGAGCAGGTCATATGATGATTTAATCTAAAAACTATCTCTGACTCTGTGATTATTGTTTCAGTCTCAAAAAGCGCAGTAGACCTAATTGGATTAGTAAAATCGGTCAAATGCTGCCAAATGAAGCCCACTCAATGCACACTGCTGTGATTGCTTACTATCACAGACATAAACTGAGACAGGTGTTTCGAAGCTGAAGCTGAACATATCTTATCTGAGGTCCATCATGTCAAAGTAATATCATGTCATCTATAATTATGCAACTGCTGGGCACAGCTGTCATGATGATTGAACTGATGTTGGTTAGTCACTGTAGCAATAATAATGATGCTCAAACATTTTGATACAGTGAACAAAAGCAGTCACAGCTTTTAGATCTCTATTTTTAGTTGCCTTCATCAGTGATCTCTCTATTGTAATGTTCTAGGAGTTAATGAGCAAACCATGAATTTGATTTACTTGTAAAGTGGGCCAAAACAAGTCTGTTATGTTATTCTCACCTAAACACTGCTGCTTACTCAACCTTCAGAGGCTGAACTTTGGAATGACCTCCCCGGCTTTACTCTGTTTATATAGCTCTGGACTTAAAAAGGAGATTTGAGTAAAAGTCCTGCTGTCCTCGTCCACACTGGGAAGGCTGAAGAACACAACAGAGGCCCTGTTCTATAGCCCATGATGGGTTGTAATAAGCTTTGTCTGTTACTGCTGCTGAGCAGCTACACGCTGGCTCGTGAGTAGGAAATATTTGATTTTAAATTGGACAAAATCCTAGAAAGACTTTTTTTTGTTAATATTAGTGACATAGCTGCTGTGTGAAAGCTTTGTTCTGAGGACACATTTTAATTTGATTCATGTAGCATCATTAGTAATATTAATGAAGTAGTAAGGAAGGAAGCCATGATAGTAGGGCAGCAAACTGAAAACATCATTTTTAACACATTTTTTATGTGATTATCTTCACCTACTGTATGCTGTATAAGTTAAGACTCCTCTGTAGAAAAGGTGTGGCAGTTCCAGGCCCTGCAGATTTGTGTCTAAAATGTCTGCAGTAGATTTACAACAACCATCTTTAGTGATATTCATTCGTTCATAGTGTGTGAGCTAATTGCAAACATTTTACTCAGGTTTTGACTCATTCCTTTAATCAAAATGTTCACAATTTTCCTCACATCCATACTTTACATTACAATCGACATATAATTATTTGTTAAAAACTTTTTTAAACAGCTTGGCAGATTGTTGTCAATGTTGTTTACGTTTGTAACCATATGTACTATATATAAATATAAGTTAATTTAGTATAATGTTAAAATTTTATTAAAACAGCATATTACTTAATGTGCAGGCCCTTAAAAAGTGTTCACCCCCCTGGACATTGTTGTTTTTTGTTTTTTTTACCACACTGAAAGATGGTCTATGATTCCTTGAAACATTTATAAAGTAATCCTAATTCATTAAACACATAAAACTGAACCTAAATGATTGCAGTATTTAGATCTCTCACCTAAATCATCAGTGGTTCGTTTCAGGAGTCACAGTGAAATCTGGGTGCATGTGAACGTGTTTATAGGTTTGTAGTATAAAAACACGTTTATCCAATGAACCCTGTGAAAGAATTAACAAAACCTGAGGTCAGAGGATGATTTCTAGAACATTTCCAAGTCATTAAATATCACTTCAAGTACAGTAAGAACTAAAGTAAAAGTAAAGTAAGTACAAACAAACATGGCACAGGTATAAATTTGCCCAGAATCTGCCTGAAACTGACTTTAAAAAAAGAGACAAGTGAGCGAGGCCAGCAAGACACCCATGAGTCCTCTGGAGTTCAGCAGCTGACGAACTGTTGCCCAGGTTTTTCAGGTTTGATAAAACAAGTTTGAGTTTTTGTCACCAGATTATATACCTTGACAGATTCACAGGTAACTCGACCTTCCAGATACAGGTGTATTATCTCGGTAAAGATTTAGATGAGTTACTTAGTACTGCAGAGGAGGCAATCATTTATCTCCCCTTTTGCATTTTCAATTAATTTATATCACTTTGATATGAAAGCCTATTTGTCTTATATAAATTTATGTCAAAAAAGGCCAATTAAATCAATCTAATCATCCTATGATTAAAACAATTGGCGAACACGTCCAGAGGGCTGAATACTTTTTATAGACACTGCCTGTTCTTGCCGTGTCGACAATTTCGTCATTTTACATGTATTGCCTTCATCACCATATATTTACCAGACCAAAATATTTTGCTGTTCAATTATTATTAATAATAATCAATAACATCTTTAAACCTCGTTTTTTTTTTCAGAGAAAGACAATGAACAAACTTCAACATGTTTGTGTAAGTTGCTATCTACTTTTCTACGTTTAATCTGCGTTTAATCCCATTACGTAAGCAACCCAGCAACCTTCCCTTTACAAAAACTCTGGACTTTGTCAGTTTCTATAAGAGGCTTGATAGTGTGTGTGCCTGGAGAGCTCGCTGTGTATGTGCACAGCTTAGATAGAGAGGGGTTAAGTGGTATGTTGTTGCAAGCAGATGCAGGGACCTGCTAACAGATCGATGGTAACTGTGCAAAACTAATAAACACATGACCCATTTTCTGGCAGTAGCAGCAACAACTGAAGGACTCTAAGTTCTTTATGATTCAGCACAAACAGCTGAAACTAGATATTAAATTTATGATGCAGTCATATAGACTAGAGATGTGTGGCTAAAAATCATTTCATTAGTTCGTTGAACTATGTGCACACAGTAAAGTAAGGACCACAGACCTCTGAGAGCCAGTATAACCCTGCGTTATACGTTCTTGCAGTGGCATCCAAATTCAAGGCCTATAAGAAATATGTGTACCAGTACACCACTGAGGGCAGAAACGGTGTGGCTGGTGCTTCCAATCTGAGGAACGGCCCTAAAGTTTCTTGTCAGGTACAAAAATGAGTCCCGCTCTGTCAGTTCATTGGATAACAGGATGTTCTTATCTGAGCTCCCCCCATCTCTCCACTGACAATATTTCTGCCGCTGTATATCTTCAGGTCGAGATCGAAGTCCCCCAGACATGCAGATTTGTCATGCACACTAGAGACTGTGTTCTCAGTGAGGTGTCTGTCATGGATTCCCAGGGAGGGCCGGTCTACAAGCAGGCCCCCAACTCTGAGGCCTTTAAAGCTGCCATGTTAAAGTGAGTCCAAGACATTCTTCCCATGATCTGACCAAAATGTTTTTCTGCTAGGTGGTCAGACACAACAGCCCAAACCAATGTCATTTGTAACATGTTTTCCATATCAACAGCTGATCATACTGTGTGTCAGTGTCTCAACCACTACCAACAAGTGGACAAAAATCTGTGACTTCAGAGGAATGCTTCATCATTTAGAGACATATCAAAGCTCTGTCATATATCAAATATCAGTCCTTTAAATATGAAGCAGCCACATGACCTTTGTGCATATTAAGAAAAAAGATGAATGCTGTTAATGAGTGAGCTTGACAGAAGCAGACCCTATGTTTCCAGTCTTTAATAACCATCCAAAAGTCAGTTTACAACATTGCTTGATGTAAAGATGTTTAAAGGGACAATGTTTCAATCTTTAAATAGCTTTAGTAAGTAGAGGCAGTTAGATTAAGGTACATTATTTTAAGGTTTTAAAATCATGGTATCCCAAGGGTTAAAAGGAAACAATTTAATATCTAGGCTAATGAAGAAAGACGTCTTCTCAGGGGTTGACTGAATCCGTCTGGCACAAATGCATTCTGAAGCTGCAGTAACAAAAACCTCCTTAAATGACGAAATCTCTTTTCTTCATGCAGGAACCCTCTCAAGTTCACTGCAGAGGAAATCACCAAGGTCCAGCTGTACCCTGAGCCAGATGAGCCAGTAAACATCCTCAATATTAAGAGAGGAATTGTTTCTGTGCTCATAGTGCCAGCCAGGGAGGACCAGCAGAACAGTTTCATGGTTAGCGTCGTCCCAAATAACATTTTCTCCATTTGTTCCACCTGAGGTGGCTGCATCTGCTGTATTTTAGGGTGAATATTCATGAGATGATTCTTTCGTTTGCATTTTTTAGAGCACAGTGCATGGCCAGTGTTTCACAGACTATAAAGTGAATGGCCAGAAGGATGCTTCTACAAATGTGACACTCTCCAGAGATCTGTCCAGGTGTGACCAGTTCTTCAGCAGGGAACACTCCACCAGTCCATTGGCCCTGCTACAAAAGCTGGTGAGACATTAATACCTGGCCCTATACCGGGTGACCGGGTACTGTCATGAACATCATTTCAAATAGTTCTATTCCAATCTTTTTTCTAACTCGGAAGGATGCTGTACATGAACATAAACATTGTGGATTTTCTTTCCCCCAGCATCGCCTCACGTCAAAGCTCATCACAAGCACTCAAGACTGCACATACCAGTTTGACAACAAGGGAAGTCACATCATGACTGCCATGTGCACAGAAAAGCACCTCTACCTGCCCTTCTCCCATCAGTAAGTCATAACCTGAGTGCCTATTCATGTGTGGATGTATTACATAATGTTCTGCATTTTGCATCATATTTTAATCTGCCTTGCAGGGATAATGGGATTTCATCTTTTGTGACCCAGGAGCTCAGCTTTCAAAGCTCCAAAAGGACCAACAAAGGAGCAGTTGGTGAATGACTCTTTCACACATGTAGTTCACATCTCATATCGGACATTATAAATTTAATGTGACTATATATGTACACAGATGTGAACCCCAACCACAGCAAGCCACTCCACTTTGAAGACCCTGATGATAAAGCTCCAGTCCAGACGAAGGATGCTGTTCTCTACGCCCTGCAGGACCTCCTGGATTTATCAAACACAGACCAAGGTCAGAAGAGGACCAGCCTTTTCCATAAGCTAGTGTCCAGTCTGCGGGTCCTGAGGAATGACACCCTGAGCCAGACAGTCAGTGAAATGCTTGAGAGGTCAGGCTGGCTCACCTGGCAGGCGCTGATCCAGTGTGGAACCCCAGAGTGTACCAGCGCCATTTTTCAGGCTCTGAGGACTTTTAATAGGCAGTCCATAGTTCTGGACACTCTAGTCTATGGGTTGAGTCTACAGACTAAACCTGATGCAGGGCGTGTTCGAGATATGCTCAGCATGGCTCAGTACAAGCAGAGCAGGACAATCATGTACGCTCTGGCCAACACCGTCAAGAAGTAAGTAAAAACGGACACAGTTACTTTAAAAAATTACCACACAGTAAGTGTTTATCGATATATAAGGTTACTAATATAAGATTACTAAGGTAATCACTGGGTTCACAGGTTCCACAAAGGTGTGGTTACACCAGTGGTCACAGATGTGTCTGAGTTCTTGGAGACACTCTTAAATGACTGCTCGGGAGAAAGCCATGAGGCAGGCTCTGACTTTCCCACCAGCTCTGAGAGGTCCTTCCTTCTTCTAAGGGTACTGGAAACCTTTCAACCACTTCATATACTGTGGATTGCCAGTCACTCACTGGGGCCCAGCTAAAAAAATTTTTTATAACCCTCAGGCGATTGGTGTCATGGGTGAAGCCATGCAAGCCGTCAGCCCCAGCCTGATTTCCTCTCTTCTGCGGTGTGCTGAGAAAACGGACATCTCTTTATCCAACCAAAAGGCAGCGATACAAGCCTTTAGGCAGATGAGCATCACTGAGGAGGTACTGCAGAACACAGATTTCTCACATAGTCATGGCAACATGTTGAAAACACAGCATGCACTGTGCAGCTTAACTGTTTAACTTATTAATATAGAGGTAAGATACTTTAATACATACTTATGAAGTACTAAAAACTGGACTTTTGCAGAATCTATGTATATGGTATAGTCTTGTCACTGACTACTGCGACTATCTCTGACATTCGACCCCAGGTCAAACAAGTGCTCATAAGTGTGTACCAGGACACACAGAGCCCAGTTGAGAAGCGTGTAGCAGCTTACCTGATTTTGATGAAGAACCCAGACCAAGGCTTGGTGAAAGACATCGTGGACAGTTTAGAGAATGTGAGGGATGAGCAGCTCAAGAGCTTCGTGGTTTCCCACCTGATCAACATCCGCAACTTGAATGAGCCAGAAACCCGACAGTGAGTAACCAACCTAATACTTAAAGGCAGTTTTTTCCTCTCCACTGTTGACTATAGCTGCTTAAGGGGGATTTGTTGGGTGTTCTATAAATGTCTGTATAGTCTGGACTTTATTATGTAAAGTGCCTTGAGGTGACCTTGTTGTAAATTGGGGCTATATAAATACAGTTGAATTGAATTGAAATTAAAATGAATAGAAATATTGGTAAAAATGTAACAAATACCTGAAGTAAATGCAAATGCTGCTGTTTCTGTTGGACATGCCATTGCAGTTTTACAGTATATGGTGATAAAATGTACTTTCAAGTTTGAATAGGACCATACAAAAGAACCAACATGGAGCTTAAAAAAGCAGGTCATGGATATAAGAAACAACACTGGCTCTTGGATGTAAACATCATCAGACTTGTGTGTCAGAGTTCTTTGATTGGCTGTCCTGTCCCCCCTAGCGTGGACTGAATTGCTCTGTGGCTGTGAAGGTTGAATGTAACTAGGGGTCGTAATAAGCTGGTACTGACGATGAGCTACTGTAGGAGTGTTTCTATAGTAAGACAGTCTCTTCAAATGTGAAATCCTAGCCCACCTGTAGTCCCCAGCCTACCCATCAGGTGTGTCCAAGAGCAACACATCCAGCCCCCCTCTCCCCCCAGAGGGACGGGTCAAATGCTGAGGTCAAATTTCACTGTGACATTTATGTGCAAATGTACATGTGATCGAAGTGACAAGTAAAGGTTGTTGTTCTTCTTCTTTTTCTATAGGGCTCAAATATAAAAAACTGAAATATAATATAACTCTTCTCTTCTGGTTTGCTTTCTAAAGACTCAGGGAGTACATTGATTTGGCCTTGAAAGAGCCGATGTCACCCACAAACAAAACATTTGAAAACATGTCACGCAACTACAAAATCGAATCTCCCTTTGGTTCAGTTCAGAGCAACGTTATCTTCAATGGTAGGGAGACTTTACCTAAAGAGGTGATGTTGGAAACCACGCTAAAGGTTTTTGATTACAACTATGACGTCTTTGAGGTATGTCAATTGAGTACTTTAAAATGCGGCCCACAATAAGAAAATAGCTTTTACAAAGGTTTATAAATATTCAATTTCTTAATTTCAAGGTTGGCGTTGAAGGAACCGGATTTGAGCCAACAATTGATGCTCTTTTTGGCTTGAAGGGTTTCTTCCCAGACTCCATTTCCAGAGTATTATATTGGGCAGGGGACAAAGCCCAGATGCTCCGAGACATTCTGAACAGAATGCCCCAAGAGAGAGACAGAATGAAACGACAGGTAAAAATTCAGTTAGGACATTTGAACCTACATATTAGGCCACAAATTGTAGAAAACCTTGTTTCTCAAACTAATACTAAACAATCTTAATTTCTTTGCACACACAACCATCAACTAATAGATAGTCTTGTGAAATTCTCCAGGTCCCACAGGACCTTCTAAAAGGTATCACAAACAGTTTCCAGAAGCTGATGGAAGGCCTGAATTCATCTCCAGTCCCTGAGGTCACTGCCTATGTTCATCTTCTGGGAAGTGAGATAGGATACATGAAGACTAGTGACATGAGGAAGATGGCTGAGACTCTGTCTATATACTATGACACCATCAGGATGCTGCCCATGAAGGTCAGATACATTGAACTTTGGCAGAGAGGAAAACATATGTCGTGTCAGCAAAAAAGTGTTTTGAAAAAAAAAAGAAGGCACAGTGTTTCTTTAACATTCAAACATTATGAAGACTAAGACATCATTTTATGCATTTTATTGCTTTAATATAAACATTAGTAATAAACTAAATTACTTAACACACAGGACACAATGTCAGTGTTTTTAGCTTTAATTTAAAATAAAATTTAAAAATACCTAAACAAAACTGGTGCTAAATTGATATAAACACAAAACAAAATCCTATGAGCACACAGTCCTAAGTCATAGACCCACAAAAATCACAATAATAATTAAAGTTTTATGCACACTGCTGTATTACTCAACTAAGAGCACAGCAGTCTTTACACACTATATAAATACAAAGAGAATGCAACATTTACAGATGAACTAAAAGGAACTTTGAAAGAAAATCTACTTTTATTAAATGGACCATTCAGCTACATTAACATTAGTAAGTTCTTTGGTTATGTCAACTTATTTTCCAGGGTCTTGGTAAAGTACTGCACAAACTGAAAAAAGGACCTTCTGATGACACACAAGGAACGATCAGGGCATTTGCACACAAAATATCATGATGTTTTTACGATAAATTTGTGCCACATGTTTTCCTCATGGATGGGCCCATCTTGAGATGTGAAATAAAGTTCCACTGTAAACTCACAACAAAGTTATATCTTCTTATATTGTTTCATTTTGTATCATATCACATTGTGTCCAACAGCAGCCAAGTAACCCTGGAGACCCACAGTTAGCAGAGCTTACAAACTTTAAATGATTAGGTTCAAACCATTAGTCTGTGAGGTGATAGAGCACATGGTTTTCTGTCCAATAGGTCTTTCGTGGCTTGGTTTCTAGCACTGAAAATGAGGTTTTCGCTCACTACATCTTCATGGAGAATGCCTTCTCTCTACCCACTGCTTCTGGCTTTCCTCTCAAGTTCTCACTGTCTGGTGTGTTTGCACCTGGTGCTAAAGGAGGCCTGACCCACTCAGTTTCTAAAGTAATGGTGAGTTCAATGACATTATTAATGTTCATTATAGTTTGCATGCATCCATCCATTATATGTAACTGCTTATGTTATTCAGATTGTGGGGGCGGCTGGTTTGCACCTATCCCAGCTGTCAAGAGTGCACGGACCCTTGATAGGTTGCCAGTCTATCTCAGGGCCAACACAGAGACACATACACATGACACAGACAGACGACCACCAGCACTGTGCCCCATTTCAGTTGACAGGTGAAATTTAAACTGCTGTAGAATGCTTGGTTACAGCCGTTCTGTTCTTGCAGACGGACTTGTCCTTCATGCCTTCAGCGGGACTAGAATTCATCACACAAATGGGTGTGCACATTCCAGACTATGTGGAGGCCGGGCTTGAAATGCATACTAATATTTACCTCGAGAGTTCTCTCAAAGCTAAGGTGACCGTAAAAAGAAACCAGATGAGACTGTCCATTCCTGCTCCTAAGTCTAACACTCAGCTACTCAGCATCAGGTCAGTGGTCACCTGTGTCAGATGGTACAAAATTCAGACAGTGCTTGTGCTGCACATGACGTGACATGACGTGTTTTTCACTCTCACAATTCAAAACTCTTTCATCTCTTTAAATACAGCAACAAGCTTTCGTCAGTCTCCTCTGGTCAAACAAAAATCGTGCCATCTCTGGTGGAGGACAGAACTGACTCAACCAACTGTCAGCCCCTATTCAGCGGTCTGAAATTCTGCACTGTAGTGCGTTACTCCAATGCTACTTCCATAGACGATGCCCCATATTTCCCCTTGAGAGGTGAAACCAGGTAAAAGGAAGTGGCATTAGCAAAATATATATGAATTTATTGAGTTTTCATTCAAGTAGTTTATTTTACTGTCATAAAAAGGCAATGATTTTAACCAGTATCATTTGTTCTTTTCTGTTCAGGTTTGCAGTAGAAATCCAGCCCACGGGGGAAGTTTCAGAGTACACTGCCACCATCACTGATGAAACGCTCAGAGAGGGCAAAAGGGGTCGTCATAAAATAGAGTCTCTGAAGCTGACTCTGAAGGCAGAAGGTACTCTCCTGTGTGTGTCTGTGTGTGTGTTAATTCCTATTAGACATCAAAAATGTACATTATTTAAATTGCAAATTGTGTCTTTAAGAAATTGCGTAATCACTGTTAGCTCCATATTTTCACTGCATCATTTATTGATTATGAGAACCTCAAGTTAAGAGATCTTAAAGGCAACATTTAGCATTTGAAAACATTAGCTAAGGGCTTCTGATCTTATTAGGTGATGATTCATCAGAGGCCACTGCAACTGTGAAATACAACCGCAATAAGAATGCTGTCACCACTGAGGTCGTCATTCCTGATTATGATGTAGAAGCAGGCATAAAGCTGTCTGCAACTGACATTAATGTTAAAGGAAAGAAAATTCATGGTCTCACCATCGGTGTCACTAATAGGAATATACCACAGCTGACTCTTGTTGGACACACAAGGTAATATACATAGATCTATAAACAAGCCTTTCAAATGACGTAACCGTGAGTTGTCTGCTGTCTGATTTCTAACAATTTCATTCCATTGGCTGTGAAAATGTAAACGTAGACTTGAAGCAATGAGGGATGCCATGCTGCAACTCCAGATTGCCATTCCAGCTCTGAGAACTGATGCAACTGCTACCGTGACCCTGACGAAGGATGAGGATGTATTCATGGAGTTGGAAACAGACATCAAACTCCCTGAGACATCCTACCAACAGAAAACCTCTCTTAAATACGGTAACACGTCAGCCATCATTCACATCTTTGACACAAAATACAAACTGACAACATTCAACCAAATTTCTCTTTACAGATGATGACAAGTTTCAGGTGGAACTGACATTGGACCTGAATTCAGAGATTCAGAAGCTGATCCCAAGTCTACAGGAGCATCACAGGCAACTGCAACAGCACATTGATAATACCTTGGATCAGAAAGTGGCAAAGACTGATATGAAACTGCGTCATATAGTTACCAAAGGAATTGAGGTTGTGCTTTGACATTTGATACTTAAATTATTGATTAACTTAATCAAGGGAATTGTGTTTTTAGTCCATATGTTATTTTCTTTTTCAGATAAAAAAAAAAGCATTGTGGCAAAACCAGAAAATATTTTTACTACACTCATTATTGTGTCTTATAAAAATCTGCCACCTACATTCATATTTGAGTGGACTATATTAGTAGTGGTTAGTGTAGATGCCAGCCTCATACTGAAGGGAGAGCAATCAATCAATTAAATGATTTAAACATTGAACCACTAGATGATTTTATTGTTGAAGCTGATAGTAGGCCTATATCATAATTCACGGTACTCCCAACAGAGCTATTCTGTAGGATTTTTCAGGAGGTACCATTCAATTTTAATGTGTAAAATAATTTTAATACCCCTTTAATTCTCTTTGGTACTTTAAAATGGTGAATATTTATAAATTCAACAGTAACACAGGTTTTTTTGATCTTCTTTAATTGTGATATCTTCACACCCTGAAGGCAGGTAATATATGGCTGGACAAACTGACAAGGTACTTCCCTTACCTTGCAAACTTGCGAAGAAAGACGAGCATCTCAGATTTGACTTTGCCAGCTCTGTCTGAGAAACTGTTTCTGAAGTCGTAAGTGTTAAAATGAGAGATTGTGATAATTGTTTTCAATAAATTTCACTGTTGTGTGACTCATTCATACACAGTTTGCTAATATATTTCCAGACTCAAATGCTATATTTAGAACAATATTGATTATACCTTTTTTTTTCTAATAGTGAGAGTTTGTTCCAATACCAGTTCAACAAGGATAAGTTGGCCATCTCACTTCCTCTTCCATTTGGAGGCAAAACGTCAGAGGAACTAAACATCCCAAAGGTTCTGTCTATTCCCCTCATAAATTTACCACATGTAGGACTTCTTATTCCTGCCAAACACTATCCACTACCATCTTTTGCCCTTCCCCCTTCTGTGGATTTCACTGTGCCCCTCCTTGGTTTGGCTGAAGCATCCACCAAGATAAACAGCAACTTATACACCTGGGAAGGCTCCATCTCTGGGGGCAACAACACCGTTGATGTTCCGAGGTACATTGCACGATGCAAGGTCATGGCCCAGTCTCCGTTCAACCTACTGTCATACAAGTTGGAAGGTAAGAAGCGTCTTAAAAGGCTAATTCTTAATTGTTATTGAATAATGCTGTGGGCTTATATTAAATTTGCTAGAAAAGGTGGCATGTCAGTTGGAGTTCAACAACTTCACTTTTGGTCAAACTGAGTTTCTCCTTTATGGAGAAACACTTATCACTTATTCTTAACACTTTTTCTATATTTTATCTGTGCTGAAAGTGATACTGGTGTCATTTCCTTTTTACTATGTGAAGGAACTGGGATGATGTCTGGAAGAGCTGATGATAACCTCAAGTACCTTCTGAATAGCTCCTTCAGCCATAGCCTTATTGACACTTCCTTCAGCATGTTAGAGACATTAAGGGTGACAAACAAACTCAATGCAAAAGCCAACTATAAGATTGAAGCCTCTAGTCCAATAGGCCTGCAAGCCTCCATCTATTACTCTGCTCAGGCAACTTCCACTTTAAATTCCGATGAAGTCTCAGGAGATGGCACTGTGGACGGACTGCTTAAAATTGCTTCATTCAACACCAATGCCTCCTACTCCCACAGTTACTCTCTGCGTCCAATAGACAGAGAGGGAAGAGGAGAGTCCACCCTGCAGTTCAACTCACCATTTATCCAAGTTCACAACATGATCAGTGGAGTCTATGCAAACTCTAAGTTAAATATTGTGTCCAAAACCAATGCACAGAAGAACATATTTAAGCATGTAGCAGAGATTATGTACAAAGATGCACAACTGACCGTAAAATGCAGTGCTGCTGCCACGGCCATAGGTAAAACACTAAGTAACAACGTTGAACTTGGTGTGTCCAGACACATGTCCATCATCAGGGTTGAGTCGCAGGCAGATGATGACACAAAGAGAGCATATTCACTTATTACTGGATCTATGGATTCCAGTGGGCTTAAGCTAAATTCTGAAGGTTCCCTCATCTTTGACACAGGTCGTGGATTGCAAAAAACTTCTGTTATGATAAGCAGAAATGGTCTGACCATAAGTGGAACTAACAATATTCAGTGCAGCCCAGTCACGGTCGAGAATATCTTCAATGGTGCCGTAGACAACAATGGTGCATCCCTGTCATCTGGGACCAAAGTAATGGCTGAAGAGAGCAGAGGAGAGCTGAACATCGAGGGCAAAATCACAGCTGCTGAAGCTTCTTTGAATGGTGTCCTCAAGGGCCATATATATGATGCAACCACAAGAAACAACATGAACATTGTACTGAACAGAAGAGCTCTTACCTTTACTGGCAGCAGCATGGGAACAATAAAGCAAATGAAATCAGAAAACAGCCACACACTGACCCTTACGCTGTGGACCTTAGCCCTCCACTCCAAGACTAACAGTTTCATCTGTGAAGATATCTACTACAAGCAGGACACCAAGGTGGATATGAAGCCATTTGTCATGTCATTTCATTTGACAAATGATGCCAAGCTCTATGATGTTGCTTTGAACAATGAGGGCCACATCAAGCTTGAACCAAATCGAGTGGTCCTGAGTGGAAGTACGAAGGGGGCTTACGGAGAGCAGCAGAATATTAACAATAGCTATGAGTTCACCTATGACGATATGGCTGGTACAATGAAACACAGGTTGTCTGGGTCTGTAATGGGTGCCCAGCTAAGCCATAGCTGTCAACTTGAGTTCGCTGGACTTTCCTCCAAGTCTAACTGTGAAGCACGAATACATTCGGAACCTCTGCGTTTACAGAGCGTCATTCGTGCCATGGCACAGCCCTTCAGCCTTGCTGTTGATTCTTTTGTCAGTAGTGATGGAGAAATTAATCTATATGGCAAGCACACAGGTCAGCTGTACAATAGGTGTTTGGTCAAAGCTGAGCCCTTAGCGGTTGCATGGTCACATGACAGCCGCATATCAACCACACACATACTTCAAAGTGGGGACACTTCCAGTAATTTAGACAATACACTTCATGGTCTCCTGACACCGAGTGACCAATCTTTCACCTGGAATGTAGAATCTAAACTGAACAACTATGCTTATAATCAGAACATGAGCGCTTACAACAATCCAGTGAAGATTGGGCTGGAGTTTTCAGGAGCCGTGTTAACAGACACTGTCAGCCTTTTGAGTAAAGGCAAGCAATCACTGCCAGAAATGCAGGAATTCAGTGTGACAGGCTTCCTCAAGTATGACAAGAATACTGACTGTCACATCATTGAGATCCCGTTCATAGAGAGTTTTCCAGCTGCTTTCGAGCAACTCAAAAACACCTTTGTAAAGGCCTTAGAGTCACTTCAAGAGTTCATCAACAGTTTAGATGTTAATCAGCTAATTACTAACTTTAGAGCAAAGTTGGATCAGCTACCGATGCAAGTTAGTGATTTTATGCAAGAAATAGACTTGGAGAACAAAGTGAACCATTTAAAAGCAAAACTTGATTACATGATCAATGATCTTGCCGTGAATATGGACGACTTGGAGCGTGCAATAAACAACTTGAGAATAAAGTTGGAGAAAGCAGTGATTAATATTGCCACAAAAATTAGAGACCTCACCCATGCAGTCAATGGCTATGTCAAGGAAGGACATCTTGCGGACAAAATAACAAATGCACTTTCACAGATTGGGAACACGTTTCAAGCTTTTGATGAGAAGTATGAAATCAAGCAGTCAGTCCTCAAAATACTTCATGCTATTGAGGACATTGTCAGTCAGATTGATTTACAGAAACTCACAGAAAGCAGTGCTGCATGGCTGCAAAAGTTGGATTCTCAATATAGAATCCTGGATAAAATCAAAGAGAAACTGTCTGAACTAAAAGAGGCTATTGAGAACTTTAACATCAGCATGTTTTTCCAAGATATAAAGGATTACATTGTCTCTCCTGATTTTGCCTTGTATATTGAGCAGCTGAAATATAAAGTTCCCTCTTCAGAGATAGCAAATGCAATTGAATCTATGAATGATGTTATTGTCAACTGGATTGATGAATATGAAATCCCCAACAAACTCAATGCAGTGTACTTCTACTTTAGAGACCAAATTTTAAAATACAATCTTGATGATCATTTTAAAGCATTAATGGATCAGGTAGTGATTCTCATCAAGGAATTCAAAATTGAAGAGACTGTGCAGACAATGGTAAATGCTCTGAAATCTATCAAACTTGAAGTTGTTTGTAATAAATTCATGCAAATTTTACAAAGTATGACAAGCCAGCTCCGAGCTATAGACCTTAGGAAAAGCATTGATAATATTAATAAACACATTTCTTCAGTGCTTCACTTAATGAAGGAATTTGAATACAGTGAATTTGTTGATGAGGCCAACAAGAAGATTGTAGAACTAAGAAACTATATAAACGAGGAGATTAAAATATATGAGATTGTGCAAAAAATTGAAGCCGTCAGGGAGTTTTTGAGAGAGATGCAAAATTCCATCTTTGCCTATTTGGATGAACTTAAAAGCACAAAGGTAGCTGATGCAGTAAAGAAACTGAAAAACGTGATTGACACCACATTTTATAATGACATCAAGCTGAAAGCGCAGGACATTCTTGAAGACGTGAAGCAACGAATCCTTGACATGGATATTAGAGATGAAATACACATTTACCTTCAGAGAGCAAGTGAATCATATAATAATATTGTTGCGTACATTTCTGCTCAGTTTAACGGATTGATTGAGAAGATCAGAGAAGTAATGACGGACAACAAGATTATCACCCAGATAAAGCAAGCTGTAGATGGAGTTCTGGCTGCACTGAAGGGAGCGGAAATTGAAGTGGCCTCCTTTACTGTACCTCTGACTGATCTTCTCATCCCAGCCTTTACAGTCCAACTGAGCAAACTGCAGGAGATCAGGATCCCAGCTCAGATTTTACTGCCAGAGTTTACCATTCTCAATTCCTTCACAATTCCTGCCATTATTATAGATTTTGAGGAGATTAAAGCAAAGATAGTTGCATTCATAGACAACATCAGACAATTTGAGATCCAAACACCTGACCCTGAGGAAATCTTTGGTGACCTAAAAGTTCTCTACCTGTCTGATCTACCAGATCTCACCTTGCCAGAATTAACTCTTTCAGAAATAATTTTTCCATCAATCCACATCCCCAAATTAAATCTTAAGGACTTTAAAATCACAATGCTTCAAATTCCAGAAATTACATTTCTCGAGGTTCCCAGTGATATTTGTGTCCCAGTTTTTGGCAAACTCCATGGAGAATTTAGAGTGAACTCCCCACACTACACACTTGTTACTACAGGGAAGATTGAAAACTCAACATCCACACCAAACAACCCCCAGTTTGCAGCCACTGTTACTTCTCATGCCAAGTCATCCATTGAGCCCCTTGAGCACACCTTTGAAGCTACTGCTTGGTTGGAGGCTCCCAGAATGAATAAGTTGCTGTTCATGGAAAGAGTAAAGGCTACACATTTTGCCTTCTCAGTTGATCATGAAGGGTCCTTGACACTGACTGGCTCTTCTGCTGAGACTTCTGCCATGACTACAATCAAGGCCACAACCCAAACATACACAGCAAATTGGATAAACAATATGGGACTTATATTAAAGAATGGAATCTATGCAACCATCAACACTACCTACAACCACGGTCTGGACATCCCATCAATTGAAATTTCAAATCAGGCATCAGTGAAACAGAATATAGCGGCCACGCTAGATTCTGGCAACATTGCTGTGATTGGTCAAACTGCCGTTAATGGAAAGTGGTCCATACAAGACTATACTGATGAAGGTACACACAAAAGCAATGTTGAATTTAACATTAATTTCAGCACTGCCAAGTTAACTTTTTTTGGAGAAACAGACAGTAAGGCGTTGAAAATGCTGAAAACACTGACTGTTGAATCAGCGATCCTAAGTCATTTTACCGTTGAAGCAAAATGTGAAACTGAAGTTCTCTCTGTCAGAAAGAGTGTTGCACTTTTAAATGGTGAGGCACATATTGGGGACTTGAAACTGATACTGACGGCCTCTCATGATGCTGAATTCACTGGAAGTCTCATTGGATCCATGTCCAACTTGTTAAAATTCACGGCCCATCCATTTGAGATTGCGCTTGATGTTAGGAACAAAGTGAACTCTAAGGTCTTCCTCCCTCTGAAACTCACTGGTAAAGTGGATCTCCAGCAGGACTATGCAGTCGTAGTAAACTCTGTGAAACAGCATACCTCTTGGTTTACTTTGGCAAGATTCAACCAGTACAAGATCAAACACAATTTCACAGCAGAAAACAATGATGCGGACATCTTCTTCTACTCGTCAGCAAATGGGGAGGCCAATCTAGACTTTTTAACTGTTCCTCTTTCTATTCCAGTTTGGACAATACCTTATCTTGAAATGAAAACCCCTGAGGTCAGAGACTTCTCGCTGTGGGAAGAAGTTGGATTTAAAGCCTTGCTTACAACTCCTCAACAGTCTTTCGATATGAACCTGAACTTCCATTACTACAAGAATCCCGATGTACACAGTTTTAAATTACATCTTGAACCAATCTACAGCACAATTAATGACAATGCCAACATCATTCAGACTCAGTTTGAACAATGCAGAGATAAAGTAGCTGCACTTCTAAAAGATTCATACAACCAAGCAAAGTCACAGTATGTCAAACACAAAATTGACACTTCTAGTCTACCTCCTAGAATCTTGACTGTACCTGGATACAAAATACCGATATTGAATATTGACGTTTCTGCTTTCAGGGCTGAGATGCCAGCGTTTAGCTACATTATTCCTAAGGACTTCAGGACGCCAAGCTTCAAAGTTCCAGTTATCAGTTTCACTGTGCCTTCTTATACCCTTGTGCTCCCATCTTTGGAGATACCTGTTATACACGTTCCAGAAACCTTAAGTGAAATAAAGCTGCCTAATTTTACTCTACCAGCTGTTCAGAACAACATTGGGATTCCAGCTATCGGTAACACAACTTTTGACTTCTCTTTTAGATCCACTGTGATAACATTAAATGCTAATGGAGGCCTTTACAACCAGTCTGATATTGTTGCTCAGTTCAGTGGTTCCTCAACATCTGTGTTTGACATTTTGAATGGAAAAATATATGGCACCACTAGTTTGACAAGAAAGAGAGGAATGAAACTGGCCACCACTGTGTCTCTTGACCATAACAACGTGGAAGCAAACCATGAATGTGCAATTAGTCTGAACAGAAGAAGCATGGAAGCCTCTGTAGGTAGCAAAGCAAAAATCAGTCTACCCTTTCTGAGCCTTGAGGTGAATCATGAACTCAGTGGAAATACCAAGACCAAGCCAAATATAGCTTCTATGAAGAAACTGAAGTTCATGTTTAACATTCCACTGATTGAATCTGTGGGCAAAGGTCACATTGATACGAATTGGATATTTGAAGCACTTTCTTCTAACGTGTCACTGGAGATCTCTACCCAGGGGAAGTCAGACATAACAGTAATGGGCGACTATAACATTGCTGGAGATCTAAAAAATGAGGCCAGCTACTACCTCAATGCTAATGGATTTCATTCAACTGTCAAGACTGCCGTTAATTCCAGCATTGCCAAACAGGAGAAACACAAACGAAGCTCAGACCATAACATATTCCACTTAGACTTGAATAAGAACTTGGCTCTTGATGTCTCCTTGCGGCGGATGTATGCAAAAGTTTATTACATGAGCAGGAACAATGTTGATTTTGCATCATTCAATACAAATGGAAGGCACATCGTTAAAGGAGAACTTGATTTTGTTCCATTAACAAACTTCAATTCTACACTGAAAATTGATGCAAGTCAGCCAAGTAGTTTGGGTGATGCTGGAGTCATCTATAGCATCGCTCTTGCCATAAGCCCAGAGAAACAGTCTTTCACATGCAATTGCAAAGAACAGCTGTCATCTCTTATCCATGCTTGTGATTTAGTTTTGTCCAATGATGAATCTGAGGTAAACATGAATTTGACTGAATCAGTGGAAGGCCACCTAGCCTTCTTGAAGTCAGTCAAGCTTCCTGTTTATCAGAAGACCCTCTGGGATGTGCTCAAGTTTGATCAGTTCACAAACATGGAAAACCTACAATTCCTTAATATCACTTTTAGTATTTTATACACAAAGAGCATGGATGGACAGGAGTATGCAATACCATCTAAACTATTTGAAAATGGCATCACATTTAGCATCCCTGAAATTAGCATTGCAGTGCCTTCTTGGGTAGAAGAAATTCCACACTCCTTAAGGAATATTGATATGCGATTTGAAAACTCTACTGTGCCTGATAATCTCACTCTCCCCCATTTTATTTCTGTTCCTGCCTTTGACGTACCATTTACTAACTTTCACGTAGAACCCTTTACAATTGATCCAAAGAACCTTAGCATTCCTAAAGTGATCAGCACCAAGGCCTTCAAAGTAATGCTACCTGGCTTGCCAATAATGTCAGTGCCTAGTTATACTATTAACACAGAATATATGCAAGGGAAAGTGTCATTCCTTTTATTACAGGTACCACAGTATGAAATTACCATATCTTCCTTTACACTACCAAACGCCTTAGTCATTGGAGAGCACACTATCAGCCTCAGTAAAATCACAAGCCAGATTTTAAACTTTGAAGTTCCAGCCATTATCATTCCAGAGCAAAAAATTGAAATTCCTGGAATTGCTTTACATCTGCCATCAAGTTTGTTCATCCCAGCTTTTGGTGCCCTGAGTGCCACTCTGACACTTTCCTCCACCATTTATAATGTGTCAACAATTGCCAGCTTGGAGAAAAAGGACTCAAGCCTTGTAACTTCTCTGAATTCTAGCTGTAGTTCTACCATGACCTTCTTGGAGTATGACCTCTCTGGTAAGACTGGCACTAAGTTACTTTATTTGATAAGATAATTTATGTGAATTACAAAATCTAAGAAATAGCTATTTTAACTAAATGAAAAATTTATAATATTTAATTTTACTTGTTCCTCCAGCTAGTGCAACTCTTGGATTTGATAATGGAGTAATCAACCTAAATGGAAATAGTAAATTAATTCACAACGATGTAACTGTTGCCCTACAACACGTTTTTGCCCAAAATGTGAGGTAAGATTGAAGTGTATTGGAAATCTTGATGCATTTGCTTCATTTAATTTCCTCTAGTAAAAAAAAAAAGACATGAAACATCATGTCAGGAAAGAAAGATCCTCTGGTCTTTTCTCAATACATATCACTTTTTTTTCCCAGGATGAAGCGCCACAGCCCTGTTTCTGAATTGATGTGAGTCCTTTTACCATGAAAGCCTGATTCTCTTCTCAAACAAGGTCTGACTCATAGATACACATTTGATGATGCTGTACCTTCTCTAACTGGCCTTTATTTGTTCTGAAGGGATACTCATCATACTCTCAATGTTGACATCACCAGCCAAACATTTGCTGATGTGAGCTTCCGCTTTGCTTACCGCAAAGATGGCCTCACCGCATCAGTGTCTTCTCCATCCTCTGGTTTCCTTGGATTACATTTTCTGAGAAGATCTCCATCGCAGGTGTATGGAAAAGTGTTCACTCGCAACCTGGTAGGACTCTCTCTATGTCATTAACTGTTTCATCAATAGATTGGTTGTTGTTTTACTGTGTATATAGAAAAGAAGCATCCCCTATTGAAAGTTTTCAACTCCACTTCCAAAAAAGCTAGGAATATGTGTTAGACTATATTTTATTAAAAATAGAACATAAACAACATATCAGATGTTGAAACTGAGATATATTAGCATTTCATATATAAATATCATATATAAAGCTCATTTTGAATTTGGAGGCAGCAACACATCTCAGAAAGGTTGGAACAGGGGAAACAAAAGGCTGGAAAAGTAATTGGCACAAATCAAAACAAATGGAGGAGCATTTGACAATGAGGTTAACTGGCAACAGGTCAGGAACATGACTGGGTCCAAAAGGAGCATTTCAAACAGGCAGAGCCTCTCAAATTTAAAGATGGACAGAGGTTCACCAGTCTGCGACAAACTGCGCCAAACAAAGTGTGGAACAATTTCAGAAAAGGCTTCTACAATGTAAAATGGGGAAAAATTTAAAGAAGAACTGGGGTTGTATTACTTTTGTAACCACACCGAATTATGCTTCTAAAATATATAAAGACATTTTCAAAGCTGATCTCTACAAAATAATTTAAATGAATCAGAAATGTAAAAGCTGAAAAAAGATGACTGGTTACCTCTTGTAAATCATCAGTGGTGCTGCCAATTGCTTTCAGAAGTGACACAATCAGTAAAATAACGTCCTGTGAGCAGTGTTCAAAGGATTGTAGTTAAAATTCACCTGTATCTGGAAGGTCCAGTTACTGATGAATCTGTATCCTGGCCAAAATTTACACCATGAAGAGAAAAGAAGTCTCCAATAAACTGAAAAGCCCATTGACATGGAGGAGTCAGGGGATATATGCAAGACTATTTGCTAGTCATTAAAAATGCCTCACTACAATAAAGTTCAGTAAATCCACCACTGAGAAATGGAAGGAATGTGGCACATGCATGAATCTGCATAGAGCAGACTGTTCTTAAAAAACGAGACTGTACATACACTGTGGTTACATCATGCCAGGGTTCTAGACTTTGTCAAAAGCTACACGAAGGCAACTGGGATTTTAGGATCTGATGAGACCAAAATTAAGCTTTTAAGACATTAGACCAGACGATATAAATGTTAAAGAACTTGGGCTCCAGATGTGCAGTCTCCCGCATCTCAGGTGAGGCTTGTAACTTGTCAGAGGAGTCGTAGGTGTCCAGTGGGCTCCATCACTACTCCAAGTTTTTGAGGACAACTTGTTCCAAGGGCAGATTTACACATGTGCCACATTCCTCCATTTCTTAGTGATGAATTTAATGGACTTTTACGAGAATTTTTTGGAGAAATTTTACGAATAATTCTAAGAAACGGTCTTGTATCCCCCTTCTAACTTTGCTGTAATCTTTTCTCTGGTTTTTATTTTGTCTTCATAGTGTAGATTTAGTCAGGACACTGGTTTACCATTAACCTAACCTATTTATACCAAAAATACTATACACATATTTACAAGCAATCTCCAAATAATTAATTAACTGAGTAACTTTGAAACCAACTGGCTGCACTAGTAATGAGTGATGAGTTACATACAAAGGGGTGAATCTTTATGCAATCACTTGCTGAATTTTTTTATTAAGATTTGTTTGTAGCAGACTATCTTCACTTTGTTAAAAAAATTAAAGATGAAACTTTCAAGGACAAATTCTATACCCACTGTGTGTACTGCAACTTGAGCTACTTAAATGATAATCCTTCTTGATTTCTCATCTTTCCTTCAGTCTGCTCCTCATAAGGATATTGACGTGTTCACTGCCAAAGCCACAATAAGAAATTCTCAGAAGTTAAACTTACAGATGTCATGGAATTGGGACTTTTTCCATGATGTAACTGAGGGGACCAAAGACAGGATTCCTGCTATGGCAGATGCTGGGCTCAAGTTCATTAACAAATATCACGTTGCCCATTTTGGCTTTGATCTCAACCGTGGTGGAGTGAAACTTAAAAACGCAGTTTCCAGTGGCATAGACAGAGCCCATGATGAGGTTATGATGTCTTTAAACACACTGCAGAAATTAATCAAACACCTATGTGATCGAACAAAAGAAGTGTATAGCAACGCTTCTGACAGCCTGATGTCCACGAGTGTCCGGGATGTTGTAGATGAGTTGGCTCACAAGGCCAGAGAAGTCTTGAAATTCAGTAAAGAGAAAATGTTTGTCTTGCTAAATGAGGTCACACAGTTTTTGAGTAATATAAGGTTTACTGTACCTGGATCTGAGAGGAAGCTCTCGAGCCTAGAGATGATACAGCTGACGCTTTGGTCGACATCATCATGCATTAAGCAAGCAATCCAAAGCTTTGTCCACTTCGTGGAGAAGATTTCCAATTACATCAGAAGAACTGAGTTCTCCATACCTGGAACTGATGTTGTTATTAATGGAAATAAGTTACTGGACACACTGACATTTCGTGCATCATCTGTATATAATGAACTAAGAGCTTCAGTGCGCAAAGGGTTTGATTCGCTTCACAAGACATTTAGTGATTTTTTCCACTTGATTTATAACAAAAGTGAGAGCTTCGTCACCTTCCTAAAGGATGAAAATATTAAAATAGTTTCTCAGGCTGATGTCATCTATGCAGAGATTCTACAGTTTTCAAAACAACACACTGAAGAGGCAAAGAAATACATGGCTGAGTATAAAAAACTCACCAAACTGAAGATTCACCAGGCCTACACGGCTGTAAGCATGGAGCACGTAACTACCAGTGCCAAGGAGACTCTCAGTGTTCTGCAGTCACATCTTTATCGAGGACTTAATGAAACTATAGATCTAATGAAAACGAGCTCTCAGGCCACAGCACCATATATTAGAGTGACCAATAAAAAGATGGACATCGACATTCCTTTACTTTTCCACTGGAAGTCTTTCAGTGAATGGCCAACGCAGCCCAGGCACTGAATCATTGTGACTGATTCTATTCTATACCTCTGCGTTGAAGAAAAAAAATACTTTTTACTTAATACCAATAAAAATATACACTAGAGATGTTTAGGGCAGACTGGGGATGATATCAACACTTTTTGCTGAATATCGGTGGTTCAGTGGTTGAGTCTGTCACTGTCTGTCAAACTTTGATTCACAGATTTTGTTGTTACAACCTACCCAACCACTGGGTTGAGTAGTACTGTAACACTACCTGGGGACAGATGTAAAAGTAAGAGCTCATTTGTAAAATCTGATCCACATATCCAATTTATTCAAGAACTTTTGAAGACGACCAAATGTTAAACAGTTGGAAAAAACATTAAAGTGATAAAAAACACATCAAAAAAGTTATAAAAAAGTGTAGGACCTCAATCACTGTTAGAGTTGTAGCAAATGACGTTTACTGCCCCTGGTGTGCAGGCTTTGTGAGTCCAGGATTGTCACACTGAGTACACATTTCTTTTCACTAGTTTTAACATTTTAAATAAAGTCTTACAACTTTCCACATTCCTAAAAATCCATTACGCAGATATCTGTTTTTGAATGTACATTTAAACTTAACCCAAACTGCAACGATTGATAAAAATTTTTACTTTCTTACCTAAAAATGCTAATATCTCTTTTGGCTGAAAAGTGGTTTGTGCAGTGACAATTCCCATGACGTTTATTAGTAAAATGACTGTATCCTCAGTGTTGAAAAAGAAAAAGAGAAAATGAATTTACACAATTCCAGAATGAAATGTGAACAAAAGGAGGATATGCATACATTGGTGTCTGTTCTTTAGCAAAGTTCCCAGCAGTCTGACCACTGCATTGCACATCTGGTGGTCTTGCCGTAACATGAAATATATTGTTCCTCCAATGATGTTATTTACTCATTAATTACACATTTCTGTAACTTTTCTTCAGTGTCTTTAAAATCTAGTTATCTCGTCACAAAATCTAGTTATATATTCATTCAGATCCAAGTTGCATTATAATTTAATACCCAGACAGAAATGGATGAGAGGTTACACCATAAAAATCTCCTAATATTCATCATAGGTAGCTTTTTTAAACCACAATATCTTTAGTTTTTCTAATGCAAAAATACATTCCAAAGTTTATCTGAAGATACAGTTACCTGTATTATAGTACAGCATGATGAACACCAGTGGACAGCACACAATAACAGGATTCAAAGAAGGAGAACACCATCACAAATAGCTGTGGTGCATCCAAAATCCCACCTTTAATCAATAAAACCACAGTGTTTGCACAACTACATGATTGGAAAAAAGCCAGTTTGATCATTTAACCTCATTCTGAACTCCTGTGATGACACTGCGATATTTTACAGTCCCCAGCACTGCATAATACACAGAATGACAAGTATCTTAATTCACTCAGTGGTCGTAGTTAGGAATGTGTCTTTTGAAATCTAATAGTAACATGATCTGTTTGCAGCTTAGCAATATTGTAAGGATGATGAGTGTGAGTGAAAGGGGAAATTACATTTGGTTAGGAAAGGGGTTATTATATGTGGCCTAGTTTTACCACATGCAGTATCATCATGAGTCACTTGGAAAATAAACAATGTTTTTTTATAAACCAAACTGCAGAGTTATGCTCATTGTCCTTGTCAGGTGGACAGTCATCCCTGCTGTTATGGTAAAGCCGTCATAAAACAATAGACGTATTGTGCAATGTATGAAAAAAACCAACGGTTCTCTCGAAAAAGCTTATACGTGATTGGATATGTACAGAGCGTCTGTGTCTATTGTTTCTGGTGCCAATCCATGTTCATCTTGGTAGTTTTGTATTTGCCAGAGTTTATGTTTGATTCTTTCTCTTATCACAATAAAGTTCTGTTCTGACACATTGTAATTGGACATTTTACTGTATATTTGTTTTAAATCTTCTCAGTCAACAATGAACAACAGATTTCAGGCTTCTGTGGTACACAGACTGTACAAATGATGAAATGCATCTTAAAAGTTAAAAGACTTTTATATGATGTGACTTTAAATAACAGCACAAACAGTTTTCATTGTAACATAAATCTATATGATATATTAATAAGTATTCACAAGTCATGAGTGGGGACACTTTAAAAATTAAAAAGTGACGACTAGGAATCTTTGTAAAACGGCAGCACCGGGACAAATGTGATCAACTGTAATACGTGGCTCTTTTTTAATATTTCCTAAAAAGCTTGTGGTTTGGAGCTTTTTTATAACCTCAATGTCTTTAGTGTTTCTAATGCAAAAACACATTCCAAAGTTTATCTGAAGATACAGTTACCTGTATTATAGTACAGCATGACGAACACCAGTGGACAGCACACAATAACAGGATTCAAAGAAGGAGAACACCATCACAAATAGCTTTTTTTGGACAAATAAATTAATAAATGAAATACAGATTTAGACAAAAAAATGAGTATGAGTTTTAATTTTATTAACTGTACAGCTTTCATTGTTGTAAAAATAAACTTTTTTCACCACGTAATTCAACAATAATCACAAAGGTCACAGGTGTCAGCAGCACCCTGGGGCTTTGTCCAATTAGTCAAAATGTCATGTTTTTATTTCTCTCCCTGTAATCCGTAATGAAGAGCCTTGTCTGCCTTTGTCACTGCATTTGCACCTGCAGACGTTCACCAGCTGCTCTGAGTTTCACTCTTCACATCAAACAGAAACCTGTTTCTGCTCTACAGTGCCCTGTTATTCTATTAAAGGTCAGTAAAGTCTAATACCCCAGTCACCTGCAGCTCCTTTCATATATTTTTAGATTGATTTCCAACTTTTCCACCTCTTAATTTTATTAATGAACTCAATTTGAGGGTTTCTTGCATAAATGTGGCTTTGCACTACATTACAAATCTGCAGGAATATTACTGATAGGATAGTTATTGCTCCCTGGTTTATTTTAAATAGGATGGCCAAACCATCTGAACCACGCTCCACTATGTTCTCAGTAATAAACACATGGTAGAAATATCAGATTTCCAACCGTTTCAAGCCCCCAAAAGCCAAATTTAACGTTGTAAAAGTAGAATGAATTTCCTTATACGTCCTCGCTTCCTGCTCAGCGAACAGCAGCAGCAGTTCAAGCCCTTTGGGAAAAGCGCAGCAAAGCATTGTGGGACGGCCGCCCCGTTGACCAATCATAAGCCAACGAGGGCAAAGCCGGAAGTCCGTGCAGTGACTGAATACTGTAGTTCATCAGTCATCATCTTGTTTTTAATAGTTATAAGAGGTAAAGAATTTTTTGCACACATTATACTTGTCAAATATCTACGGAAAACAAGCTACATGGATTCAAGCTAACGTTACCTGGTGACATGTTGTTTTTAACCCATTTGAATCTGTGATAGTCTTACGCCAAACTACCTTAAAATCTCTGACGTTAATGCGTTTCGTGTTGTAGGTTCTACATTACGGCGAACAATAATGGGCAAACACGGTGTTAGTGTTTGTGAAATTGGTTATGAAATTAGTGAAACTGAAACGTCAGGTAGCATTCGGTCGGTTCGCTGTCACTCGAGCTGACCAATCGTTGGAGCGATGACAGACTGCAGAGACTCCCCACGTCCATGAGTCGCTCCTTACCGTTTGACGTGGATGTGGCGCGTCCCCTTTGGACCCCGCTGACAAAGTCCATCGGCCTTAGATCTGGATGCATGTATTTAATCCTCAAGTTTATCCTCAAGCTGATAAAACGTACTAATAAACTGCACACAAGGAAATAATTCATTGATCACATTTGGATTTTAGAGCTTTCCTCGGGGCTGATGAGATGGAAAATACGGTGACAGACAGTAGAGATGAACCACAGACAGACTTCATCTACTGTTGTGGAGCCGTCACAGAGGTCCTCAAATTTGGCTCCTGTCAGTTACAGTCAGGACACAGAGTTCTTTTTCTTATCATTCCAGGTGAGCTGGACTAATGGTCTCTTTTGTGATCACCACAAATGTATTTATGGATTGTCCTCTGTGAAAATTTCAGGCTAATTCTATTCTACTTTTTTATAATTTTGACTCAGAACAGCAAGAACTACTCAAAGTCCTATTTCTCAAAACACATTGTAGTTGAAGCAGATGTTTGACTTTTAGTAGTTGTTTTAAGAAGAACCAAAAAAGATAAGGTTCTTATGTTTTAAATAGAGAGAGTTTTTGAAAGAGTGGAAGCACAATATAAAAGACGTATGTTTTCATCTCCTAAACAGGTAACCCAGGTGTAGTGGGCTTTTACACAACCTTCATGCAAACACTTCATAGCATGTTTGGCTACCGCTACCCAGTGTGGGCCGTAAGCCATGCTGGCCACTGCGCACCTCCAGATTCAATGGACATGGTAGAAGGTAGTGATTATTCTCAAGTGTTTTAACTTGCCAGCTCCTCTAAAAACATATAACAACAGTATATTGTATCCCTACTATATTCAAAAATGTTACCCAGCTTATACAGTAGAGAGAAATGCATCTCTCAGAGCTACAGCCTTAACGCTTTATTTCTGGAAACTACATTTTTTTATTTCTTCTTTTTACAGATGCCTCCTTGGCAGCAGAAAATGATGTGTTTGGCTTGGATGGGCAGATTGAGCACAAGTTGACATTCCTCAGAAAACATGTTCCCAGAGAAACCAGCCTGGTCTTGGTTGGACACTCCATTGGCTGCTACATCATTCTAGAGATGATGAAGAGAGATCCTGAACTCAAAGTTAGTCACTATATTTCATTGGTGACCTCTGTGGCTACTTAAGGAATAACTCAAACTAAGAAGTCTGTCAGATGAAGCTGTTAAAACACCTCATGGTCTTGTTTCCATAAAACAGAAGCAGATCAAATGACATGAAAAACTCCCCTTTTTCTCTTCAGGGGGTTTCCATCATTTCAATTCACTTATGTTCAACCTATGATTTCTCTGCTTTACTTATTGCAGATTCTGAAGGCTGTCATGCTGTTTCCCACTATCGAGCGCATGGCTCAGACACCTCAAGGGAAGGTCATGACCCCGGTGCTCTGTCACATGCGCTATTTGGCCTACCTGCCTCTCTTCCTGCTCTCTCTGCTGCCTGACACACTCAAAAGTGGCCTGATCAAACTGGTGTTGGGTGGAATCCGGTCTCTCGACCTGGCTGTAGTCAAGCCCACTGTAGGTTTACTCAGTGGAGACTGTGCAGGTCAGTGTAGCCTTGTTGTCACATTGTGACCTAGGTGATGTGTTACAGTTGGGTGCAAAAGTTTGCCTCCCCACATTTTGAAATGGCAAGAGAATAATACAAACATGCTTTTTTTATTCAACGTAATATTTGATGCATACTGAGCTACTACAAAGGTTCTTTGATCAGAAATTGAGTAAAATTAATATTGAATTTATCATAGGGGCCCTAATATAATTTTCATTATGTTACTATAACATTCATTTATACACATTTTCGTTACTTCTGATGATGAACAAACATTTGTATCATCAGAATGTGCATTATTATGTTAGGTTTAGGGTTAAGTTTGAATTCCCTTATATGCCGTGTCACTGTAAGAGGATGCAAACTTAAGAACCCAGCTTGAAAATTCAATTTGTGTTACGGATCTGCATTCACAAAAAATCTCTGGCTGTGTACAGCTACAGAGAGCACGTTCACCTTCAAGTAACCTAAATCTTCAAGTAAATAATGCTCATTACTGACAGCTGAAATTACCTGCTTTGTCATTCTAACCACCAAGAAATGTAACAGTCAGCAGTGGATAAAACTGATAAGCTGCTAGCTAAAGGTTTCATGTTTTAGGGGCCACGAGAATAAGAAATGGGTGTTGAATGTCAAGAATGAATGACATTTCAGGATTACAGTTAGGGGTCACTGACCTAGGCAGAGATGTGTGCACACATTAAATAGATGATAGATTTTTGACTTATTTAAAACTTTACAAACTTTAGTTATTTATTTGGGGAGATTAGTTTCATTCATTTCAGAAAGCTATGTCTCTAGTTGAAGCTGATGGGTGCACTCAGAGAGGGGATGGTCTAACATTATATCTTTTTGTATTTGCATTGTACCACATTATTTGCATTTAGAACCACTAACTGCAAACAAAGATGGAAACACTGGGCAGAGTTAATGTGCTTCCTTAATCCTGTCTGCCTTGAGCAGGTGTGGCAGCCCTGGTTGTTTTACAACTTTTGAACAAGGACCTTCAAGATCAAGTAGCTCTTGAAAAACAAAGCGTCACATTAAGTATGATAAAGCTGTCTCATTTCAAGGTGTCAAATAAATACAAATAGAAATAAATACAAATAAACTAAGACTGAATGAACGTTTACTGTAGGAAAAAACGGGACTTAGTATCAGCAGATACTCAAAATCAGAGGACTCAAATCAAAATTGTGGCCACAAGAACTGGATCTCTAGCCGTTTCACTGCTTTTGTGGAGAGTTCAAGTCACATTTGTGATGATGATTGCTACTTTATCGATTTTAAAAGTGCAATGTAACGGCAATTCAAAGAATTTGGGACATGCAAGAAATTTCTGTAGGAGGTCTACAGCACAGATGAAGAAACTTTTCCAGGATGCAGACTGACAGACAGTAATGTAACTTTATATGAGTAATTGTTGAAAATATAATTAATTTAGGAAATTACCTAATGTTTTCTTTAATCGTTGTACTTCATAGATGTATTATTTATATATTATGAAGCATCAAACATGTTCATAAAAGATGGAAATACATAAAAACCAAAATTGCCAATTGCACTTAAATCACACATAAGCGGTTTAAAATCCAAAACACGTTTTAATAGATTAATACAAAATGATTGTGTCTGTGTTATTACTTTTGAATCATATCAGACCTTAACATCAGCCAAGACAAAACAAATATACTTCCTTCTCTGTGCTTATAGCCAATGCTATGTACATGGGCGGCCAGGAAATGAGGAAAGTTCTAGAAAGAGATGACCCAACTATCAGGAAAAATCTTAAAAAGGTGAGAAAATGCAGATTTACACAATTCTATGGAAATGTTTGTGTGTGTTAAACAGCTACAAGTCAGAATCTGATAGCATAAAGACAGGAGGAGACACACGGATCAAATGCTGAGTTTGACCGACCAGTTAATCTGTTCTATTTTCAGCTCATATTTTATTATGGAGCTTCCGACCATTGGTGCCCTGTACAGTATTATCATGATATCAAGCAGGACTTTCCCCATGGAGATATCAGACTGTGTGAAAATGGGTTCCGCCACGCCTTCGTCCTGGATGCAGGAAGAGAGGTCGCTAAAATGATGGCAGAATGGATCCATGGACATTTGAGGACATGAGATTTTTTCGGGGGAAATTGTTTCCTTTACTGATGCAGACCTGCCAGCGGGGGAGAAAATACATGTACAATGGTAGGAATATATAACATAAGTGATATTTATATGATATGTGTTTCAATTTGGAATTAGCAAAAGTTAAACTGAAATCTAACATGACAACTGAATTCAAGTAGTAGCAGTTGTGTAGAACTTTTTCTCTACCCTAAAACAAATATGTATTTTATTGCAATATTTAACTGAGTTTAGTTTTGATGTAGAACAGTACCTTTTACATTCTGTTATTTGACATACATTTTTATCCAAAGTGACTTCAGTTTATTGTTCATGGACACGTCAACATGCGGACTCTGGGAGTTGGAGGACCTTTTGGTTTGAACCACTGACCCTGGATTTGGTCCCTCCCTCCTTCCTGAGCCACAGCCACCTATCAATGTAGCACTTCTCATTTTGTTATTTGGCAAGTTACTTTCTATAGTGTTTCACATAAAAAAGTGTGTTTGGATTAACACATTCCTGTGAATAATAACTTGAACAGCATAAAAGATGTGAGGCAAATTTAATTCCAGCTTGGATTTGAAACCCTGACTTTATGATTCCTTTGCAGACGTAGGAATCTGCTGACCAAATGATGCCAAGATGTGTAATAAACAAAACCATGTGACCTGTTGGTAACCTTTTCAAATGTCATGTCAGTGTTTAATAAGCAGGCTGCTCTTCCCTGGAAACATGTCTTTAAATGTTGCTTTTTTTCTGCAACACTAAGTCTTCATGACGTTTTGGAAAGTTTAGCACTTCAGCTGCGACTATATTTGGATTGTGTGGGTGTACTTAGACCAGATCTGATTGACAATAGTCTGGCAGCGTATGTAAAGTAGCTCACAAATGTCATCAGATTTTGATTCAAATGTTGTTAAATTCTAATTGGTTGGGACATCCGTGTAGTCACAGCCATAGATAATGTATATTATCTCTATGGATGCAGCACTGACCATGAAATGCAGTGTCTAACTACAGTGAGGACCTTTGTTTCCTGTTGTTGGCCCATCTTCTCTCTACTATCAACTTTGTGTGAAAAACAAAAAGCTCTCCTGACATGAATTTTTTTTTTACCAGTGGAAAAACCAGTGAGGGGGGTGTAAAGAAGAAACCCAGATATAGAAATCACTTGTGTAAAACCTTTAAAAAAGCAATGCAGTCGCACCGATTCTCACATCATACTGTACATGTTTGTGATACTCTCTTCACTTGTAGAAGAAAATGTGTTGTGGGTGATTTAACCTGTGACATATGTTTTACATTTATGCCAGTTCTGAAGAAAGGGCAATCCTGTGATGTCTTGTTCATGTCAGTGGGACAGACAGAACGACAGACAGATAACAAAAAGCCAACATGCCACAGCTGTTGCTGGCACGCAAACATTAAAATCAAGACGTCAGACAGGAAAGAAGGACAAGGGAGAGAAGGATGTAACTGCAGCCAATTGGCTTTTTTTCCTACTTCCTTTTTAAATGTGTGTTTTCAGTATGTTATGCAGATCTCTATAAATGACATATCAATTATGAACATTTAGATTTACTTGAGACTTGCAGGAGGAAGTAAACCAGTGTATTTTTAAATCTGAGTGAAACAAATTACTCAAAAATAAAAAATACTCAAAATAAATTCAGAACTTGATGTTAGAATATTTTATGAATAATAAATGACATTAATATGTAATGTCATATCATTGAACCATTGCGAGTCATCCGGCTGGATTTAAAATTTTTCTTGGTCTTATCACCCTGTGGCTTCCAGCCCTGGTCCTCAGGGGCCCCCTACCCCACTTGTTTTCTGTCCCCCATTCATATAGTGCTCTGTCTTCCCCTACCTCATACTCATGGTGTCTTCCAGCATCTGAAGGGCTGAACACACCTGATGTAGATAAATCAGCCGTGGGTAGTGAAGGGGATATTTAGAAAAAAAAAGCAGGGCAGGAATCCCTGAGGACTAGGATTCCTGAGGACCAGGGTATGGAACCCCTGACCTAGACCAATAACATCCTCTTACCGTAACCACTCAATCCTAAGCATCTTTATGGCTACAAGGTCTTCTTCGGCCATCTGCAGCTAGTATCTAACTTCCTGTGAAAAATTAGCTTTTTTCAATGAACCTACAAACTTTTTTTCAGTTAAACCTGTGGTTCCTCTTAGGCCTGATGGACTTTTTTAGCTTTTATAAATGTTGTTTCAGGTTCTATAGCCCAGTTACCCCAACTAGCCGGTGAAGAAATAGTGAACACTATAGAATCAGATGTTTTCTTTAGGAATTGCTGGTATCGAGGATTACTGATAGACTGTGATTCAGCACATGGTCAGAATTGTGGTTCTCATTCTTTGTGCTACCGACAACCACAGCTCTCCACCACCATGTCCTCATACTGCTTATAGACCACATTGTTGCCTGAGTCAATGTAGAGGATGCTGATGGGGCTGAGCTTGGAGGGGACGCAGCAACTAGGTGGACTGGTACCTGGATCCATAGAGTTTATGAGGGTCTGGATGACAGCATGGTTGGTGGGCTCCAGGTGGGAGCGCAAGGGGAAAATCACAGACACCGTCACAGTAGTGGGCTTCATAGTCCAAGGGGGCGATGATCCAGTCGTCCCAGCCCAGATCTTTAAAGTTTACATGTAGGGATTTACGGTTGCAACGGCCCCTCCTACGTCCCGTTTTTCCTCCAGCTGCTGTTCTTTGACCACCAAAGGACCGTTTGAACAAGGCTCTTTGGCCATTTGGCTGGTGCTTTTTTTGATGTTTCAGAGTAGGTTTGAGACTATATGGGAGTCTAAACCCTCCTCCCTTGTGCTTAATTTTCTCCATTATCTCTGTGAACAGACTGTTCTTGGTGTCAGCATGTGAGAAAGTTAGCAGCAAAGCTTTCTGCTGAGGTGGCCGAGCATAGCGACCTAGCCCCAGCAGTACTGGGTCAGCCGCTTTATTGGTCAGTTCAGATGAGGCCAGGAGGTAGAAGCAGGCCTGTGGTGGTTCTGTGGAGTTCCTCAAAAGGGCCTTTATGCTGGACCACACGTCAAACACCTCCCACCTGGGAAGACCAGCATCCAAAACCTTCACAGTTCTGGAGTCCAGGAGCTGTGTCTCTGAAGCACCTTCAGCAGGGCAGGAGTACAGATTGATGGTGTAAAGGTTTTCTCCAGCTGTGAGAACAGGCAGGAGGTCCACTGCAGGTTTCCTCAAGATTCTCAGCTCCGCCTGCACCAACTCATCCACCCTGGACAGGCTGGACAAGTCAAAAATGTAGCGCTGACCAATCTCATATGATGGAAGGTCTGTGGATGAAGAGAGAAGCACAGAGATTGGACCATATAGGCAGGATTTTGTAGATACAAGGACTTTGAGACAAATATTCCTAAACCCTGTCAACATAGTTCACTTTGCCCACACAGGCAGAAATCTTTGCATCTGTTCATTCAGTGCTGTAACTTTAATCTCCCCCATTTTTTAAAAACAATTAGAAAAGCAAATGACAACCAGAAAAATTATTTCCTGAAAAAAACTCCATCCAGTGTTTAGTGTTTGTAATGTGCTGATTTTGTGATGTATTGCTTACTTTGTCTGTTTTGATCATTGCAAATGTTACATAAATTGTAATTAAATGTTGTGTTGTTTATTGAACATAGCACCAGAGGATAAAAGACTGGAATCGTCTGCATACCGCCACCTCTTACTTTCCAATCAGGTGCCATATTGTGACCTGCGACCACATCAAACATTAATATGTGCAGTGATGAAGTAGCTTCCTTGTGAGTGAAAACATTCAATTCTATAGGGCAAACATTTGCTTTGACCATCCTGGGCTACTGTGGAACATGATGTCACAACATGGACCTGCTCCCTCTATGGATATGAAATGTTTCCTTTAAGCAAAAGAAAATGCAGGTGGCTACACACGAATGAAAGCATAATTATTATTCAGTTTCTACAAGGCTGTGTAAAGTTGCACGCTGCACGTTTAATGTGGCAATGTCATTATAAGAAAAAGCAATAAATATAAAACCACTTCTACTGAGTGGTTATATTACATGTTCTCTGAAAACAACTTTGAACTGGTAAAAGCTGTTTAGACTGTGAACAGATCGGTTAACCACAGGATAATACTGAGAATACAAATTTGGTATTTTAATATTAAACCTTTCAGACAGCAATAGAAAGAAATGCAGAAAGAAATAAACAATGTGTTTTCAAAAAGTGCTCTGACATTTGTAGTTAATCGTCATTTTTAGAGCAGTACTTCATAGTGTCTACAGTGGGTAAGTGGGAACCCCTATATGAGATGAATATCTCTTATTATCATCATATTCTTTATTAAAGAATGTGTTAAAATTAAAAGGAAAATCAGGTATCTTTTCAAAAAAGCTCCTTTCCTGACCAGTTTTTTCCTGAGCACTAATCAGAGCCCTGCAGCACTTTAAGATTAGAGTTTAATAAGTTTGGAAAATGACTTGAATGACAGAAGCGCATCAGTTTCATGCTGGAGCGAGTCGTTCTCTGTAATTAACCATCAATAAAGTCGCTAATTCCAGCCCATAAACCGCTACTTGAATGGAGACCTGTCAGAAAGCGAAGGAGCTGTTAGAGCCAGAACACCTGCGACCTGCCATCAGGATGAATTTAAAGACAAAGTCTCTTTAAAGTCCACTGACCTTTTCCTTTGTCTGCAAAACTTGTGACGGTGTTGACTGGACCACGTCTGTCTCCCGGCTGCGCTTCGCTTAGTGTTCGATATAAGAAGAGCATGTAGTCGTGCGGGACCCCCCGGCCCTCGCGGATGCTGGTTCTCCGCGGTGACCCCGTCCCGACACACAGAGCGAAGCAGAGCAGAGAGGCCACGGTCCGGTCCATCGCTGGTTGACACAGAGTCTCTGTGGGCCGCTGCTCTTCAGCTCCGTCCCTTCATTTATGGACGTTCGCAGGTGCAGCACAACGCCCCCAGCCCCGGAAACCCACCGCGCTGTTAGCAGGGGCGTAACTGGGAGGGAGCAGTGCACCAAAGTGCCCCAACACACGGTGGGCCACCACCAACTGGGAATTAATGCTACCAGGGTTTACAGTCAACTAATCTTATTTATCAAACTAAAAAAATGGTGTAAATAAGACATTTATTTTTGAATTAGTAATTTTAATATTGTTTATATTATTTGTATATTGTGTTTCTAAAATAAAGTGTTTTGTAATCACCAATGACCTGGGGCAAGAGCCCACCTACCACCTCAATAATTCAGAAAACTGGAATTTTGTACTGACCCGGCCAGTGGGTATATAAATGAAGCAGAGTCTAGGCCAGGGATGTCCAAAGTCCGGCTCGGGGCCCAAATGCGGCCCGTGGTCAAATTTCATCCGACCCTCGGCAATGTCAGCGCACAAACGAGAATTTTGCGCATCAGATATTTCATCTCTGGCGGAAGAGTTCGGACAACGCTTTCGGATTTTGCAGCTATCGAAAAGGAGATCGCTGTTTTTTTTTCTCGCCTTTTTCCGTGGACACTGATGATGTTCCAGACCATTTGCAGCTGGAGCCCATTGACCTGCAGTGTGACGCCGAGAGCCGCAGTCGGCACCAGCAGCTTTTCTTTCCAACGTTTACCGACAGCTGGATGAGGAGGTTTCGAGAGATTCGAGCGTTTGTTAAGAAAATGCTGAGCTTGTTTGGGTCGAAGTATTTGTGTGAGAAGACATTCTGAACTTAAATAAGAGCCGTGTGAGGACACGGCTGACGGACTCTCACCTGTGAGACACCTTGCGCATCAATGCCGCTGCCTTTGAGCCAGACCTGGCCTTTGAGCTGCAGTCCAGATCTCATTAATGCAGACAAGTCATTTGTCACTGAATTCATTTTTGTTAAGATCAAAATCGGTCATAAATTCAGACAAGTTGTCAGTTTTGACTCCAGAATAAACTTTTAAAAGTTCAATTAACATTTATATTTACTGATATGTCATATTTCAAATGAGCCCTGCAATCGTGGATATGTCTATTGTTTGCTAATTTCTCTGTTAGTTTATTCAAAAGTTCTGTGAACATTGAACAGCCATGGTGATATGTTTCAGGTTTCAAATGTAATTTGCACTCAACAGTCCAATTACTTCTGTTTGGGAAAAAAGTTAAATGAATATTCAATTACATGTGATATGCATGTTCGAATGAACCAAAAGACATGCTTAAGATTGTTAAAATTAAAATAAGGCAAATGTGAAACACAGAATGGCTTGCTAAAATTTGTTTATATATATATATATATATATATATATATATATATATATATATATATGTTTAAATATATTGTGAACGTCAGCCAAGGTCGGCCCCCGCCACCATTTACCCCATCAAATCTGGCCCCCTTTGCAAAAAGTTTGGACACCCCTGGTCTAGGCGATTCGTAGCGCGCAGTCATGGAGAGCGACGTGCTGCTCGAATGCCCACACCAGCCTGCCGGGGGCAGCGTGCCTCAGCCGAGCCGCTGAGAGACGCTGGCTGCCACCCTCTATGCCAGTCAAGCTTCCTCGCCCAGGTGGAGATGGCTGCTCTCCACTGGGGACAGAGCGAGAGGGAGACAGCTACAGGTGCTGTGTGACTTGCCGATCCTCCGAGGACAGGGTTTACCGCCTGTGTGCTGTGACAGGGGGTGTTGCCGGGGACTGTTGGCCCCCTTCCCAGTGACTGGACCCCCACTTCTACTGAACTGCAATCAGTAACTGGGGCAAAGACTACACTACTAGGCAGGAACCTGCTGCCTGTGGTGGTGGGAGCAAGGCAGTTGAGCCACGAATCCTGGCTTGGAGACATTAAAAATGAGTGCATCATTGGGTTGGACTTGTTGGCCCAGTGGGGGGTGTGTGTTGATGTGCAGGGGTCTGAGGTAGATTGCATTATGGACACAGACGCTAGCAACGTTTGGGTCGGAGCAGTACTTTCCCAGGGGGGGGAACCGGAGATCGAGTGGTGGCCTACTGCAGCAGCAGTCTGAGTCGGCCGGAGATGAATTACTGCATTATATTATATTATTATTCTGCAAGAGCTGCTGGTGGTGGTCCTGGATATGAAACATATCAGGTCCTATCTTCTGGGCACCTGGCTCACACTAAGAACTGACCATGCTTCTCTCACCTGGCTTCCCTCAACTTCAAGCCACCAGAGGGCCAGGTGGCAAGGTGGTTGTAGGTCCTGCAGGAGTTTGACTAAGAGATCCAGCATCGGCCGGGGGGGCAGCATGGTAATGCTGAACCCCGCCCGGCATGCAGTGCCAGCACAAAGAGGCTGATCCGATGATGGCAGAGGTCCCCTGGGACAGCCCAGGAAGACAACTCTCTGCTGCCCACTCCCAGTGCCGATTGAGACGATAAAGCACTCAGGATTGAGTCTGGCACTGGGGGTAGGACACTGGAGAGACCTGCACATGCCAGACAGCAACTGGGGCATTTGCGGGATTTTTTGGTGGGGTCAGGATGGGACTGAGGGTTGTCGGGACACTGAACCCTCTGAAGTGGGATCTGTGTAGCGACCTGGCCGGTGGACCAGGGGCTATGCTTTGTTTCATTCAGCCTCTCAGAGTAACGGGGTCGTGCGGTGTATGGAGCACGAATGTTCCCCCTCCTGCCCCCAGTAGCCACTGGCTACAGTAGCCAGTAGCCAGTAGCATGGGTTAGCCAATTCTAGCTCCCTTCACCCACTGTAGCTGCCACACACCCTATCTGGCACTACAATATTTTATTATAGAGACTGGAACGTGTAATTGGGATTAGAGGAACTGCACTAGGTTGGTTTAAATCTTATTCATCAAATATATGTCTAATTGTTCATGTTAATGATAATTCTTCCACACACAGTAAAGTTAGTTATGGAGTTTCACAATGCTCTGTGAAAATCCAATACTTTTTACTCTATATTTGTCTCCCCTAGGCAACATTATTTGAAAACACAGCTGTCACGATTCAGCCCTTTGTTTACTGGACCCTGCCTGCTAGCCCACTATTCGCCTGCTACCTGTCAGCCTGCTAATCTGCTAACCTGGCAACTGAAATCTGCCTGCTAAACAGCTAATCACTCACCACCTGTGATCTACCAAGTCCTGAGTTCCTTCAAAAACTGTGTGCACGTGAAAGTTCAGGTAGACAACAGTTATTCTGGTCTGTAGTTTTCTGTGGCACCCTTGGCTGCTGGAACACGGCATTTTGTCTGCTGCTATCTCCATCCTGAAATGGACTCACCTGCCTTTTCATCACAAGTTGTCATTTAGTTCTGCTTTCAAACATTCTCAATGAACGTTCTTGACCTTCCTCCTGTTTCCTATATTTCTGGGTTCATTGCATCCAGAATGCAGGCCTACTTGTGGTTCACAGAACTTCCAAAAGTAGAATGGGAGGCAGAGCCTTTAGCTATCAAGCTCCTCTCCTGTGGAACCAGCTCCCAGTCCAGATTCGGGAAGCAGACACCCTCTCTACTTTTAAGACTAGGCTCAAAATCTTCCTCTTTGATAAAGCTTATAGTTAGTTCTAGTCCTGCTGCTTTAGGTTTAGACTGGTGGGGGACCAACCCCTGATGCACTGAGACACTTTCCTCCTTTCTGCCCACATTTATATGTCATCACTGTAGGAAATTAACTCTGTGTCTTCTTTCTCCCGTAGTTGTGCTTCTCCCTCTCTGTCTCCCTCCCTCTGTCCCTGTCCTCAGGTGTCCCTGTCTTTGGAGCTGTGTGTCTTCCAGTACGCAGCTACTGGTCCTACCAACCTGCTCAATGTTTTCCACTCACCCCGACCGGTCAAGGCAGATGTCCGTCCACCCTGAGCCTGGTTCTGCTGGAGGTTTCTTCCGTTAAAGGGAGTTTTTCCTCTCCACTGTTGCCTATAGCTGCTCAAGGGGATTTGTTGGGTTTTCTCTTAATGTCTGTATAGTCTTGACTTTATTATGTAAAGTGCCTTGAGATGACCTTGTTGTAAATTGGTGCTATATAAATAAAGTTGAATTGAATTGAAAAGAAGTGGGAAGACAGGCTACAAAATAAAAGTGGAAATAGAAGGCGGGATCATGACACATTCTTAGAGGTAAAATATTTTTGTTGGTGAGTTGTAATCTGTGTTGTGACTTTCTGTGATGATTCAGTGCTGCTGACTTACCTTTTTGTTAGTACGACTGTACACGAATTAGTAGAACATGCATCGTTGCTATTGTATTTAAATTTTTCCAGGAAGGTTTTCCTTTCTCCCTCTCTTCACATCTCAATGCAAATGAAATTGATTTAAACTATGTTTTAACCAAACAAAAGACATGCAGGTAATTCATTATAACCCCTGTAGCAGCCACAGGTAAACAGACTGCGTAGAACACAAGATGGCACACACATCTCCCAACAGTTAACACAGTACAACGTACCTCAACATTCATATGAAAAGCCTGTACACTAAAAGTCTGCTGTAGTGCAATGTACACTCCACTTTAAAAAAAAATGGACAGATGGTTGGTATAACAACTGCATTTATTACACAAAGACCCTGGTTCCTTCAATGGCAGCAGGAGTAGAAGATGTTTCCTGTTCCCTGGGTCCCACCAACACACACACGCTGGAGGACCAGTCTGTGCACCATCAGAGATAACAGCCCTCTTCAAAGAACATCAACTTAATTGTTTCTTGAATTTAGTGTGAACATATATGCAAATATACATATATAAGCTTTTACCAGTGTTATAACTGGTGAAATGTTATAAGTGTTCACTAAATCCCTTCTAATTTTTGCAACGAGTGACTTGATGTGCACTGAAAACACAGAAAGCTACACCTGCACCACCTAGTGGAATGAACAAGTCACTGCAAGTCCAACAATTCTTCAATATGATTTCCTGCATGATTGCCTTGATTTCTACAGTTTTCACATTCATATATGTTTATATTTAATGTATTAATAATAATAATGATCTGTCTTCATCAAAAATAATTTTAAAAGATGTGTCCATTTATATTTGGGACATTGATTGACCGGGTTTAGCAAACAGCTCATTTATGTACTTGTGATGTTACATTGTATTATAATACTGAGGAATTATGAAAAATTACTGTACACAACTGAAATTATAAATTAGTTTTCCACCACATCAGATTAAATAAAATAATTAGGACTTAATAAAACTTCTCATTGTCCCAACAAGCGAGGTAAACTGGAATTAACATTAACTATTAGCATTAATCTTAGTTATGATTTTGGGGGGGAAGGCCTCCTTAATATTATTAATTATTGCCTGCCAGATAAGGATCTTTTTAGGTTCAGTGACTGAGAAGCAACCACAAGCACAAACAAGTTCCGTTTTATTGAAAACACATTAGTGACGCATCACTTAAACCTTTCCGTGGTGAAATCAGCGGCATCAGAGCAGAGCAGACACTACTGAAGCCCTTCAACGTGTGTAGCAATATGCAGTAAGTCTTACCAGTCTGTGGTGGACTACTGTATCTGCTGGGGCAGCAATGTCAGAGCCAGTGACCCCAACAAGCTGAACATAGAGAGCAGCTAACATTCCTTCCATGACCTGCTTCAGAGGCCTCCATAAGGTTTTGGTTTTACCATGTAGAAACACAAACGTGTTTATGCACAGTCCCCTCATGCCAGTACTGCAGACCTGTTTAGCTCATGTTTGTTTCAGTGCCCCAACTCCTCTGTTGCTTCAGTAGAATGTGGGGAATTCATTATGTTGCTGTAGAATGAATCACCTGCTAATAAGTTGCAAACATGATAGAGGGAACTTTATTTATCCAAAAAACAAGGGCCATGAGTCCTACTTAGCATCCAATATGAATGTAAACACCAAGGAAGGAAACAGGAAGCAGAAACTAACTCTTCCTTAGAGTGTAAATCCAACAAATGTCAAGGATAAATTGAGAATTGACTTTGTTAGACTTCTATATATGGTGGTAGTATGAGCAGGATTTATGAAACATATGACTCGATGTAGAGAACCGTACTTCCCTTACTCAGGTGTTAACCCCCAACTTCACCATGTTCTCTGTCTATGGCAGGGGTGGGCAACTATTCCTGCCCTACCAACTGCTCCTCCAGCTTCTGATAGACTGAAACACACCTGATCCAGGTAATCAGCAGTGGTTTAGGGGATAGTTGGAAAACCTGCAGGGCTTCGGCCCTCGAGAAGCAGGAGTTATCCACCCCTGGTCTACAGCCAGGGTTCTCTGATCCTCTACTCTAAACACAGTAACAAGGTTTCTTGTTGACAGGACAGCTGAGAAATTAACCTAATGAAGAAAGCCAACTTAGGTGCATGTAAAGGCACTAAATTGTGTTTAAATATTCATAAATATGTCACAGCACAACCTAGAGAGTGTTTGTTTTATAAGGCTTAACTGTTAAATAAAATGTGACTTTTGAAATATTTGCAAATGCGATAGTCTGTAAAGGTCATTCCAAATTTTAGGTGTTTGAATAATAGTCTGTTTCATGTACAGTATCAACAGAATCACAGCTACTACTCCTCTTCCTCTTCCCAATCTCTCGGTCTGCTGGTCCGCACTCCACTGTCTGGCTTGTGTCACTCCTTTGGTGTGAAGTATTAGGTGTTTCTGGAAAGTTCTGCCCAGGCCCCAGCACCTGTCTGACAGTCACATTCACCCTGGAGCTCTGGATATAATTGGAGCACACGGCCCAGTCTTGGTCGGACACCGGCTCCACTACAGTGCGGTCCTGCAGGGTTGAGTCCAGGCTGTGACTTTCCATATCTAAAGCTGTACGTCCTTGCAGTGCTGGGACAATGCGTGGGACAGCGTGGTAAAGGAGGCGGCTCTGTCCTGACAACACCATTATGTCCCCACTGTGCATGTACATTGCAGTGGGTGGGTCTTGTCTGCGTGTACCTCCCAGAAGAAAGACGGCCGACTGCCCAAAACTGTAAGTAAGACAACAGCATATACAGTAAAGTTACTATATTACAACATCCTGAAACAATAAAACTAATACAACAAAACAGAGATGTCAAAGGATCGTACTGGGCAAAAAAAAAAGCCAATTCTAAATATCAACCCTTGTATAGTTTACCTGCCTCTGAGCTCCTGAAATACAACTGATCTAGGCTCTGCACAAAATCCTGAGCGCCTCCCACACAGAAATGTAAAGTCCATACACAAATGCAACAACAAAAAAAAAACCTTGAAAGAAAATATATATATTATATATGTATATATTTGATATCCAGGATAATGTTTATGATTTGCAGGGAACGTCATGAAACTTCTAGGAGAGTTGGGATGTCCAGCTTGTTTTTGTGGTTGAAAATGTTTCTTTGCTGTTTTACCGCTAGCAAGTTTTACTAGCTGCAGTAGGACCTAATAAATATTAAAAAGCTATTTGGATTAAGCAGATCCTTAAAAAACAGTCTAATCTCAGTTACATATTCAATGGATATTTGCTTTAGGTAATAAAGGTTAAGGTAGTGTTGTATTATAATTGATATTGGCTGAAACCTAACATTAAAGATGTTGGCTCTGTATTGGATCAGGAGTGGATTGGGACACCCCAAAAATTAAATAACTACACTTGTTTTCTAAAACCCTAGATCAGGGCCAGGCAATTCTGTTCCTCGGGGTCTGCTGCCCTGGTTGTTTTCCAACTATCCCAGCACCTTGGTTTAGGTGTGTTCAATCCGCAACATAACAATACCATCTCAGATGAGGGACAGTTGGACAGTGGCCCTTTTGAGGAACGGCATTGTCTGTCCTTTTCTGCTGTGTTTACTGTAAGACTCCAATCACCTGAGTGAAAGCAGCGGGCGGCTGTGATCTAGTTCTGACTCATCCACATGGATGCCCAGTGAGGAATCAGATCTGTAGTAGTTGAGGATTCCAGCCTCTGCGACGAACCCAGGGAATCCGCAAGCGGCTGTTATTTGGACGGACAGCAAGTGGAGATCAGTTGGGAACGGAGTGTAGTGGTTGGCAGAGTACGTCTGTGGGTGAAACAACAAAGACATTTGAACCAATGTTACGCAGGAAAGCGGAGAAATGTTAGAAAACACAACTTCAAAACAGGTGAGGGCAAAAGTTTTCGTCCCCTTATTTTGAAAAATCAAAGAGTTTAACAAGGAATTTTGTTCTTATCACATAAACTAGTGGTTTTAGACAATGGGATTTTCTACAGCACATATTATTTGTATATTAAGAATCATCATTTAGCATTGGAAAAGACCGCTTACACAAAAGTATGTCTTTTTAAGATGTATAATAAAAACTAATTTATTATTTATTATTATTTATTTATGTGTTAAGAAAAACGTTTTTATGTTCACTGAGCTGCAGCACTTTCATTGTCTGAGTTCTATATACAACTCAGTAGGTGTCACAGAACTTCACATCATCAGAAAAATGTGTTGAGTGTTTGGCAAGTCAATTCCTGATTAAAGAAATACATAGAGTAAAGTTATCTTCAGAATACTTACATGTGTAACTGCATTTACACCTCTATTTTCACTGAATCTTGCCTACAAGATTCCCTCACAAAGTGCTGCTTACCTTGGTGTCCCAGTTGTAATGATATCCAAGAGTGACCCAGCGCAGCCTCTCCAGCAGAGTCTTTGCTTCTCTTTTTCCAGTGGGAGAGAAACTGTGTTGGAGATCAATCACAGTGAACATTGAGGACAGGTTCAGTTATACTGTCAGTAAGGAAACAAACCTTACTTAAAATGTTAACCTCATGTAACAATCAGACTCATGATGAACAGCTACACAAAAATTACAGCAGAAACATCAGAACCATTTTCTCTCTGTGTGTTTAATTCGTATTATTTCACGGTCAACCTGGTCCGTGAAACAACACACTTTCCGAACAACACAGCCTCTTGTATAGTTTTAACATATGCAAATGTCTGTTTGAATGTGACATTTCTGCTGAGGTATGAACACAAACAAAGGAAGACTTTGTTTTTTGTGTTTGTTGGAAAGGCTGGACAATTAATAAAAAAAAAATCAATTACAATTAAATACAACAGTGATTCTTTGGGCCAGTGGACAGTGATTTCAGTTCAGGTTCGGGCCAAAAGAGGCTTGTATCGGGAAAGTTTTGCATTTAAAGTGTTTTTTAATGAGATGTTTTGTTATGAGATAGATGTTGATGTAAAGATTAGATGCCACAGCTCTGCAGTAACAGCAGTACCTGGTTAGGTTAAGGTTGGTTAATGGGAAATGTATTTCTAGATGTAAATAGACTTCAGAGATTCTGGTTCTGATGCTCATTCTAAAGCAAGGTGCACATGAGAAAGAGACTAGTGCTCGTTCAAAATTAAGTTGACAGTGTTTAAAAATGAATGGACACATAAACATGTCCTCACTACAAAAAAAAAAGCTCTGCTATGATTATAAAAGTTATAGCACACAGTCATAGCATAATCGCCCTTAGACGATAAAATTATTTATTCATTTATGTTTGTTTTTCACTTGAATTATACTGATCCAAGTTTGAGAAAATCCATTTACAGATCACCAGTTCAGTAAATGCACACCATTTTCAAAGTGAATGACCAATCGAGTCAAATAACTGTGACCATGGTATTGCAAAAAAAATCACGATTATGAATTTTGCCATAATTGAGCCTCACCTGAGTCCATGTATGCTCTTGCCCCATATGTCCTGGGTGTCAGAGGGAGACATGTGCATGTCCAAGTTGCAAATATTGGGCTTCTGGGGGTAAGTCTTCAAACACTGTCGGACCCAGAAGGGCTGGGAGCCCAACAGGAATGGGTTGGAGATGAAGATGAACCCTGAAAAACACAGTTCAGTATCAAGTCATATGAAAGGAAATGTTTAAAAACATTTAATATGAATGAACTCATTGTTATATGTGTGGGCTTGCTTGTTCTTAGTATATCAATTTGTTGACAACTCTCCGTCTGTCTTGTATTTACCTGGGTAGCCTTGTAGGCTGAAGGCCTTCCAGTTTTTGACAGGCTGTAATCCAACCCTGGCAGCTTCCACATCACTCACTGCAGCAGGGTCAAGTTTAACTGCAACTACCTATTGATAACACAAACACATACACACACACTAACTGAAAATAATGAAAAATGTTCTTCAAATTAGCATAGCACCCGCACAAGCTGAGAAATAGCTTAGTGGTGTCCCTGCAAATGCATGCTATAATCCATGAAAACTGATGAAGAATTACAAATCACTGGGATCTTTAGTGGTTTTGATCACAAATATGTTGCCAACCAACTTCAGGTGAGTTACAGTACTTTCGAATAGCTGCAGCACCCCAATTGTCCTCACCTCCCGTGGATATGCAATACAATATTTGTAAAACTTTCCATTTTGTGAAACTGAATTCAGTCATTATCCCGAATAATGTAACAGTCATTCATCCCTCCATCTATCTGCTTCATTGTGACAGTGCTGAAGCAAACCCTAGGGCCATATGTAGAGATATACAGCAATCCATATTGACATTTACATCTGTGGCCAGTTTAGAGACAGCAGTCAACCGAACTGCAAGTCTTGACATTGTGAGAGGAAACCAACAAATAAAACAGACATGATACATTTGTCAAGGTCACATCTAGGCCCAACACACTTTAAACTGGTTGCTCTGCATCATTGCTGCAAGACTTGTCTTCAAATCTTCCAAAAACAATCCCGAACTACTAACTGCTAACTACTGCTTACTGCTTCGCTTAAGCTTAAGTCAAAATATTGAATTAATTGAGGTACTAAGTCATTATTTTAATTTTTTAAATTTTATATCCAGTTATTATAATTTAGAATATTATATATATATATCTATTAGATATAGATATTGACAGATAGATCCCTAAACTAATGAAGTCAAAATATTGAGATAGTATCTCATTATTTTAAGAAAGTGTCTCATTACTTTCATTTCCTTCCCAGTTGTGGAAACAGGGCTCAAAAGCATTATACATTGGGTTTATAATATTTTAGATTTTAGATTTTATGTCGCTGTGGGTACAATACACATAAGTTTCAGTGGCACAACAAAACAGTACTAAACATTCCTACGGAAGCCCACACGGGATCCTCCTACCATGAACCCCTTCAGACTTTTTGCATTTCTCCACAGAATTTCTGGCGAGACCTTTTCCCCCTCTGGACTAAACTCAGTAACGTGATTTTAGTTAACTGTCCTCACCTTGTCACTTTGTTCACCTCTGGAGAAGTCAATAACATCGCTGAAATCGGGTGGAGGATTTCTTCTCTTGTAAAACTTGAATATTTTTCTAAACGCATCTTCTCCACTCTGCACCATGGAGGCTGCCATCTTGTTCATGACGTAACCAAACGTAACCTTTCAACTCTTGCTCTTCTGCGCCCTCAGCCAAAACCAAAGAAGAAGAGAGTGTACGTCAGAGGTCGAAGTTGCATGCCAAGGACGAAACATGGCGGCGCCCTCTAAGAAAGTGTTCGAGGTTTTCGTATCGAAAATACCTTGGACTCTAGCCAACAGTAAGTCAGTAAAATAGTTTAAATCATCATTTATACTTTGAGGCATTGATATGTAATTTGCAGCCACGGCCTTTAATCTGGACATTGCTGTAAACAGCCTTGGCATCTGTCACACCGGCTAACAGCTATCGTTAGCTTCAGCGTGCAACAAGAGTAATGTTAACGTTAGCGTGTGACGTTAATAAAATTTTATATAAAAAAAAATCTAGTAAATTATTCTTTTGTCAGAAAATGCCTCTATTCTATATGCTTCTAACCAGTGGCCTAACGAGCGTCTGTAATTAGCACTGTAACTGTTATTTAAGAACACTTTGCCTGTCTAAACCAGTGATCAGTTGTTTTTGCTTTAGATTTTAATCGTAGTCGAATTCACTAAAGACGTACTGTTTACTATACTGCAACTGAATATCCGCCTAGGTTAAAAGTGAATGTGAAATTTTAGATGCTTCAGTGATGGATCTTAAATCTTCAGTAAAAAGTAGACTACCACAAAAGCAAGCAATCTTACAGTCCACTACCCAACTGTGTTTATTTTCCTTTAATTCTCATTTATTCTTCTGTGTTAATAACGAACTTAAAGATTTTGTCAGTTGTTTCTAGACACAGAAGCTCAGAGTTAGCTAATACGCTTCACAGAAAGTTACCACGTTAACTAACACAGAATTACACGATAAAAAGGTTGATGTGATGTCTGTTTCTGCAAATGAAAATCCAGTTTCTCTGAATTCAGATTCAAAAAACTAAAAGTTTTCATTAAACCTATGTTCTACACTGATAAAAAAAAAATTAACTAAAATGTTTTTGTAAGATAAATGCTTTAATGTCCCACAATATGAACATTTCTTGCTTCATTGGAATAACCGCTTCACTACTGACATGGTGACGTGTCTGAGCACTGTCTTTTCTAAACACTACTATCGATGGTTTTTGCAGTCATGTGCGCCCCACCTTGAGTTAGGATACTCAAGTTGATTGAACTTACTTCAGCTGTTTTTGTAGAGAACACTCAATTCAGGGTTAACTTCAAAGTTTGAAGAGACCCCACATTTTAAGATACTATTGTTGCAACTTGAGAGCCTGAAATTTCTGCATTTGTTTTTCAGGGGAGATGAAGACATATTTTGAACAGTTTGGCGCAGTGAGAAAATGCCTTCTACCATTTGTAAGTTGTCACAACATTAAAATGATTTACACATTCTGTTTTATCCACTCTCTACACTAATTATTGCTTTTGTTCAATCTATAAATAACTATAAGCTATATCACAGTTACCTGACTTGGTCAGAATTGGTTGATTTACTGTCCACCATGCCCAATAATTTATAGTTAAGGTCAGACTCATAAGTATTTCACCAGAGACACAGTTTTTATTCTTTAGAATTTTTTTATGCCCCACAGAGCATTTGAAATAAAACAGTGTAGACCAGAGTTTCCTGGAATTTGCATTGGGATCTTGCCAAAACCTGCAGTATCTTGCACAAGTTTCTTGTGTTTTTAGACAGTTTGTTCTGTGTGATATACCAGGATAAAGAAACAGGATTCCACAGAGGTTTCTGCTGGATCAGATTCACGACAGAGGAAGGACTCAACAATGCACTTCAGAAAGACCCACACCTGCTGGAGGGAGCCAAGGTACATTAAGAGTAAAACGATCTTCATCACCCTTATTGTTTATATTTATCTTGCTCTCCATAACTATTAATTTTATCCTCATGTCCACTGTCCTCGTTTTAAACTGGTAATCAGAAACAATGTAGCAAATGGCAATGTAAGAATAAAGCCAGTGCATAAAGTTTTGTTTTTATTTGTAATTTTTTTTAAATCACACTAAATGTGATTAGGTTTTATTTTGAGACAGAACCTACTGTTAATAGAATTTGAAAAAGTTAAAAGCTTTTCTGTGAACATTGCTTCTAATTGACTTTTTTTTTGTCCCAGCTCCAGGTTCAGAGGAACAGACGTCCATTTGTAGGGCAGAAGTCATACAGAAAGAGTGAATATGACTGAGCTCTTTACTACTGCTGTGTCAGATTGATATTCTCAAAGCCTATAAGACTGTGTTTTTTCCTCTCAGCTGCTTAATATTTGAATTTTGTTTAATTTGTTCAGGCCATAAGAAAACAGTAGACCAGTACATCTAGGCTGGTGTGCTGTACATACAGTATTTCCATTTTGAAGTGTATGTGTGCCCCAAGTGTTTTTGACTTGGGCATTATTCTCATTGACCTGTTGGGCTGTCCAGCAGTCTTTGTTTATTGTGAGTGTAAATGTCCTTTCTGTAACCATCCTGTCACACACATTGATCAGTACTTGGCAAATTAATGAGACTGAAGATCTTTTACCAACTTCCAGTGTATGGCAATAAAATGCTTAAGTACACAGTGTGTTGTTTACCAATGTAAGTGAGTGTTACTTTTACCCCTGTAATAACAGGTTAGTTTCAATTAGTTGTAGCCGGGTTTAAATGGTAAAAGATTTGCACATATATGACACTTTTCTACCTGTTAATCTCAAAGAGCTTTACTCTGCTTCTTGTTCACCCATTCACAAACACTCATACACAGTTGGGAGAGTTAAGTGGGGGTTCAGTGTCTTGCTCAAGGACACTGACATATGACCGGAGGACCTGAGGGTCAAACCAACAACTGCAGGATTGGTGGACGACCACGCTACCTCCTGCACTACAGTCGTTTAGCAGGTCAAATGTTTAGGGGGACTAGGAAGCCAAAAAGGTGAAAAGTAATGGCATGTTATAACTTTGCTTCTGGTAATTTGACAGCTGCACACCATCTGTTTTGCATCTCTGGCACGTTTTTGATGAAGGATTTAAAGGAAGGTTTTTTAAAATTCTAATTTATTATATTTTTTTATTCTTAGATATTTCTATAACATTTTAATGTCGTTTTAAAAATATGTATCCAGTTCGACTTTATTTATATTACGCGAATTCACATCCAGAGGTTTAGGTTATTGGTGAACAGCTGACCACGTGTGTGGCGCATATAAAAGACGTCACTGTCACACTGCGGTGCAGTTTAATCTATCATAACTAGCTACTATTCTACTATACATTATATAATAAGGGAGCGTATACCCGGCGTGGAAACATAAAGGTTTTTGTTTAAATCGATAATAAATTAGGAATTGAGCAGCTGATAGTCTTGCGTAGAACTACGTTAACCATGATGCTTTGCTGTCGCGTCGAAAACTCGCGAAGAGGTCAAAACAAAACCGGCAAGCTAGAAAGTGAAGGCGCGCGGAGACCCCGGTGAAGCAGCTCCGTGTCCTGTTCGTGTCGATGGTGTCAGCCGCCATCTGAGCTACTCTTCATTATCGACCTGCTTTGCCTCTCGTGTTCCCCCCAAGAGCGACTGGACAAGGTTAAGTTCGGGTTAATGTGAGGGGGTCGTTTAAAAATCCGCGTTAACGTGTGACTCCACAAATCACACGGCACTGACGTTCCCGTCGTCTTCCCCGGAAACTTCATTTATGCTGGTCTCAAAAGACGACGTAATGTCAGGGGCCCATTGAAAAGTATGCTGTTGTTGGTCGATGCCGAATTGGAAATGGACTTGTGGTGATGCCCGAAACGCGTTAAGTGTAGGTGAAACACGTACGAGTGTCCCGGTCCAAACGAGAAGACACTTAATTGTCACATGTGTAAACGCAACACGGTGGTGGGTGTGGAGTGGACTTTAACAGAAGCTGCCATTGCACTGTCCAGTCCTTCTCTTAACACTGTGTATCTTTGAGTGTAATGGAAATGCATTACTCTAAAATGACAGCAACCCTTCGGATATTGAAGATCAGCATATTTTCCAAAAGTAGTTACTGAAACAGGGACGAAAAATGATGAGAAGACAAATCACTGTTGCAGGAGCACAGGATGTCTTGTACCTAGATTTTGACAGTGCAGCATTTGCTCCACAAACCAAAAGGACAGAATTTGTGCATGTGGTCCCTCTGTCCAAGACCTGACCTCATACAGGCTTTTTCTGATTGTACTGTGTGTTTAGCAGATGGTCAGAGGTACATTCAATAGGGAACTATTGTGATGGGTCAGCATCACACATGTTTGGGTGGTACAAGTGTAGCAAGGTAAAAACCCCAACCGTGTGTTAAAGGTTAGCCATGTCACTGACAGCTCCACAGCATCTTTGACAAAGTGGGCCCTCTGCTGGCACCCTTTGCGTGCACGCTTTATTCACCCACAAAACGGTTCTGTGCTCGCAAAGTTACCACTAGTTCACAAAACATTTCTGTCTTTTCCGATTGCTATGACACGTTTTCTGCGTGTTCCTTATGTTTATTCTAACTTTCACAGTGCCTTCGATGGCTGGTCGGCTCCTCAAAATTTCCTCTCTGGCCACAGCAGTGTTTGGCTCCTCTGGGTTGTATCTATATAACCAACAGCTGGACTTTAATGATCTAAGTGTGATCCGCTTTGGACGAGCTGCGGCCACTGTAAGTCATTGCACACCTCCGCTCTGAAAGTCTACATTTTTATGTGCTCATATCGTCATGTTTGTACACTGACCGGCCTCAAACTTTATACCACACAGTGGTTTTTATGTTATGGCAGACAGGGCCAGCGTGGCCACTAACTGGTCTTTGGCTGCACTGCTACACACATGCTCTGTATTCTTACAGCTATTATTCATGGCCAGTGTTATGTTCCCAGTGCTGATCTCTGTCCACCAAAACATTAAACCACCAGGTAGTAGTATTGTTGTGGCTGATTGGTGTGTATCAGAGATTGATGTCAAACTGGATTTCAATACAAGATTCATTTGCCAGTCTTTTTCAGTATTCAAAACTTTGGGCAGCTGTAACACCACTTGAAATAGAACAGTTCCTTTGTGGTCCCTGATTGAATCTGTTCATACAAATGCAACACCAAGTATTTGACAATTTTAATTAATGTGTGATGCTTAGAGTGAGACATATTCAACACTGGTACCCTTATAGTGACTCAAAAAGTACAAAAAGTTTTATTTTCCATCACCAGATGGTTAATTACTAGGCTTATGACACCACCTTTTCACTATCATCAACGTTAGCGTAAAGCAGCTATTATTAAGCAGTCCCCAGTTACTGGACGCATACTGTGGTGTTTCTGAGGTTTGAGTTTTTGTCCAAATCCCAGTGAAACAAGCTAGACAGAGCAGCTTTGGCTTGAAATTTGTCTGTCAAAATAATACTGCTTTTGCTTTCTTGTTTATTTTAGCCAATTCACCCTGTCACTTATTTAATATCACCCCAGTTGTAACACTTTATTGAAGGGAATGTCAGTATTATTCCACAGTCAGTCAGTGTTTTTTTCCTGTTTTATGAATCCAACCCGCCTGTTACCTTTGTAGCTCTTTACATGTTACTGTGATGTTTGTTGACAGACGGTGGTTATCAGCTACGACTATCTGACTGCTTTCAAAAATGTAGAGTACGGCACTGAAGACTACTGGACCCTAAAGTCCAAGGTAGATCTACACTTTTTTTCTTCTTTGGGGCAGTGGAATATTGCAAATATTTTCTATGGGTTTTTTGTTTACAAAAACAGTCCACAAAATGACATTTATAAATAAAAAATAAAAAACATATTACTTCCCTCATTTTTTAATTTGTATGCTTGTAGTGTCTTTTCCTTTTCAAACAAATACCTGTTTTGCATGTGTTACGTCACTCTACAGAAAATGATTTACGTGAACCAAGTGTGACTAGTTGTCTGTAGTGCTGCAACCTGGTTAAAATGCAGGGTGGGTGTGTGTGTGTGTGTGTGGTGGGGGTGGGAGGGGTCAGTCTGGTCAACTATGTAAGTACAATGAGGCATTTCATACTGTGATATTACTGAAGTAATTACTGAAGACATTCATTACATGGAGTGACACAGATCATGCAACTTTAGGGAGCTACTTTTCCCAAATCAAAGTCAAAGTCAAATCAAGTGAGAAGGTTACAAATATACTATATGTTATTTCAACATCAACATTAATCATACTCCAAAACATGAGGACAATATCATATTTGAAGGGTAAATCCCATTTGTAAGACAAAGGTAAAAACAGAAATGCCAGCTGACATGCAAAGATCAAGTCGTGCTGGTGTTTATTAAAAGGCCACAGCTCAGTCAGTCTCACTCAGGAGAACACTGCTAGAAAGGTCAGAGACCACCTGCTTCAACAAAATGTGCACAGAGAGCCCTGCTGCAGCAAGAGAGCTGCAGTGACCCTTGAAGTGCACAGTTCAGCATGGCTGGCTTTGAGTTTGTAACACACACACACACACACACACACACACACACACACACACAGACCCAAACACACAAGCAGAGACACTCTGTACAGCCCCCTGAGCCCTGCTGGACAAGCCTGGCTACACATGCTGATTAGAATTAATGCATGACGCTGATTTAATACAGAACCGAGGCTTGCCTCCTAATTATTATGAAGTCATAGAGGTGAGGCAACAGTACAGCAACTCCACACTTGTTTAGTGTCTGTTATGTTGCTGATGTTTCCTACAATGTTTTTATCAAAAGAAAGGGCAAAAGGGCAGGAGCGTGAGAGGTCAAAACAGTCAGGACAAAACATTGATTGCAGGTCTAAACATACACATATGATTGATGCTGTGATGAGCAAAAACATGAGATTGGTATTGTTTTCCTAAAACAGCCCACAGGCCACAATGATTCATACAATGTGTTACTTATAGGAATCATGTTTAATACCTTTAATAATAGTTAGTTCTGCGATCAGCCTGGTTGTGTGTATGTGTGTTTATACCTTATGGCTTTACTATGAGGATAGAACAAGTAGGATGCTTCATGCATTTTATGATAGCTGCTGAAGTGGAAATCAAATAATTGACTGTGCAAAACTGCTTAACCAAGGTGCCACCATGTCATGTTGTTGATCCACACACTCTGCACCAACCTTTGCCTAAAGCAAACAGAGACTTTCCAGTAAAAAGCATCAGGTGCAAGCCAGTGCCTATTCGGGGCAGGTTTACTGTAAGGGGTCAGGGTCGACTCTCCTCTGAGCCACCTACAAAAGTAGTCTGAGGTATTTTGGGGTACTTCGTGCTGGCTGTTGGACTGTAACTGTGGAAATGACCCAAGCCCGGTGTCATGAGTTAGTAAGGAAGAGCACTTACTGGGGTTGTCCTACATTGGAGCAGAAACAGCACTTATGTGGAGAAAACAGGGAGACTAAGAAGGTTTTGCAATGTCGTGCAAGTGATTGGGTGAAGGCAGCAGAAAAGGATGGTCACTTTTTGGTGACATAACCGTATTAGTCGTGTGGTAATATGTAATAAGTCAAACCAGACAATAGTCTTGATACAGAATAGGCACCAAATGTGTAGTGGTCAAAGAGTTTCTCTCCTTTTCCCCTCCAGCTTTTCATCACACATGCTGCTGCAGGAGAAATCTGTGACAATAATTATACAGTATATGGTCATGCCTTACACCACTTGCAAAAAATTAGTCTGACTCAAGTTGCAAATGTGTTACACTAGGAATAGTGCTTCACTATTTATTATTATTGTTTTCCAAGGATGCAATGTGCATGTTATTGTGTCACGCCACTGACACGGGAGTGTTGGTATGAAAAATCAACACTAGGTGTCTTTAGGGTAGCATTCTTTATCTCTGTATAAATTAAATAAATAGAGGATATGTTTGTATAATCTCCTGTTGTGTTCCACGTGTGTGAAAGATCAACTTTGCCCGGACCTGATTCTCTGGGTGTTGTTCGTATGAGAAAAGCGCTGCAGTGTATTTGTCAGGATGTGTTAGATGAAGTTGTCATGTCCGTGTCTTCTGTACAGGCACATTTGACTGCACAGTTAATGAGCTCTTGTTTCCGCATCTCATCTTCCTTGTCGTCCTGTTAGTGTGACCCTGTGTTCTCTCCACGGAGCAGCCGAACTGCTTTCAGCCTCTCATGAAGAGCTTCACTCAAAAACCACTTAAGCAGCCAGTCTTCCAGGCTCATCAAAGGCTGCCCTGAGTGAACCGAGGGGCCATTCACAGCCAATTAGAGTGTATCGCAGAACAAGCATGGGAGCACTCTAAAGTCTGCCAAATGAGCAGAGGAACATGGCCTGCAATAAGGGAATAGATGGACTGCTTTTTGTCCAATGCAGCTACAGTAGCTAAGTCTGCTCTCAAGCTTAGGAACACACTGTGATTCTACACTACATTAAACTCCTCTGTAACTTGCCTTCAGCAAGTGAAATGCAGCTCAACAGGATTCAGGTCAGGTCAGGTGATTGGCTTGCCCAAAGCAGAATATTAGGCTTCTTGCCTTGAACTGTGCTTTAACTGTGCAAGAAGTGCCAGGAAACAATTCTTATGGCAGTCATACAGTCCATATACTATAAACCTGCCTCTAGTGTTTTTTACACATCAGGCGTACAGATTATAAGCGGCTCAGTCCTTTCTCCACACTACTCTCGAAATAATTTTCTATAAATCTGTGTTTGTGTCTGTCCATTGGATGTTGTTCAGAACCTTTCATGTTTGCTGGTCTTCCTGTTTTTGAGGCAGCGGCTTGGATCTTCCGGTAAACCCTTTTTCCTTCCTGATGGTGATCTAGCCAGCTGCTGTAAAAGGGTTATTGGCTTCACTAGGGAAATTATTTTATCTACCACAATTGTTTTCAATGGTCTTATAGTCTTTTGCTGTCCCTGTGATTACCATTGTTAATTAACTTATTATTGCTGTTACTACTTGTTATTAGTTATTATTATATACTTATTATTAGTTATTATTATGTAATTATATATTTTGATGCCTCTCCATTTCTACAATGGAGAGTCAGTCTCACAGACTCATAATGCAATGATTTAAAATGCACATTTTGTTCAATCCGAGCAAGGCCAAAAACATGACAGCACACCGGGTCGGGTTGAAATGGGAAGGGTTTTGCAATGCTCAGTGCATCTACTGTCTCTGTCACCCTCCGCCCCTATGAAGGCATGTCATTAGACACTAAAGCGACAGGTGGCTGGGAAACAGAACCACTGGACACTAATGCAATGACTCACCTGTTCATTCAGTGCCGTTCCTATAACCATAACAAAGAAACCGCCCGTAAATACTAGTGGCTCCTGTTGTATCTGTATAACGTTAATTTATTATTCCTACACATTTTTCACCTTTGTGTGAATTTCTAGTCTATGAGAAGGCTTGATGATTGATAAGGGGAAAAGGAATCATCAATTCAGTATTTCCTGAGGTTGGCTGGCTCACGAAATCCACTCTATATTTACGTGTTATGCTGCACCATCCCCATTTCCCACGATACAGCTTTAGCACTCATGCTAGTACTTGGCATGTGTTTTAAACGATGGCCTTGGTAACATCAGCATAAGCTCAGTGGTTTTAGGCAAAGGCTTTGAAGGCATACAAAGAGTGAGACTGAGTCTTTAATTGAGAGGTTGATTGAAAGCTGCCTCGCGAGGAGATGAGACTGCACTACAAGTCACAGGGTTATTTTAGGGGATGGGGTGAAAAGAGGAGGATGAGGGGGAGGAGGAAGGGAAGACGATGAAATGGTGACAGCGAGGACAAACAGGTTCTGATGTCTAATGATCCCCTTGCGTCCTCAGCTGCATGAGAAAAAGGCAGGCGCGTAGAGCTGATTTGGGAAAGCAGCCATTTTGAAGGTGGCTTTTCATGACTGAGATGAAAGGGAGAACAAAATGCTGATTCATTCAGCACATCTGCACAGTATCACGCAAATTATCTTTCAACACCACCCCAAGGTTAGAGATAAAGACTTGTATTTTACCTCTATTACAGTGAATGTGTCTGGGGTTGTCATAGTAATATGAAAGCGCTGTGGGGAAGGAAATCAAAGGCTCTGCTGAGGGTGATTAGTGGCTTCTCACCAGAGGGAAAATCTTCCCTGCATCAGCTACTGCAACAACGAGGTCTATATTTCCATTTTGTATATCACTTACCCACAGAGTGCATGAACAGGTTCGGTAGCTCAGCGCCTTCTCAGGGACAGTTGAGACGCACCACAGATTGTATTGGAATCAAACCTCAGGCTACTTAAAAACATTGACAGGTATTAAGTGCAAGATTTAATAAGCACTGTGCTACTGCTTATTTACGTCTGCCAAGTTAAATTTTTACTTTTCCCACTTTTTTTGCTGTGTTGAAACAAATGTCTTCTTTAAATTCATGAACACGATCTCAAGGTGCAGCCAGGGATGGTTGAGTGTCCAGTTGGGCGGAATCGTACTTACAGCTCTGCTTTTTGGTGATTCTGCTGTCTTCATCAGACCGTGACCTTCGTCATATTCTAGGGTTGTTTGTGGTGTAAAAGAGCTCTCAGTTTCATCAGCTTCAACCCTATGGTCACAAGCTTTTGGTGTGGACCAACAAAATAAGACCGCAGATCCAAGTGGTTGAGATGGGATTTTTTCCATAGTTTCTCCTATGTTTGTTGGAAACAAGTTCAGAGTTGAGTCCGCAGCTCAGAAAATAGGAATGGACTCGCTGCTCCATGGTGTTTAAAAGAGCCAAATTATAATGTTCGGTTTAGGATGAAATTTGAATCCCCTTATATTGATATGGCACGCAGGGGGATGAAAACTAAAAATACACATTTAGTTAGTACTAATGTTTCTTTATCCTCAGAAATGACAAAAATGTTGAAGTAGTGTATACAATGAAAGTTATGATAACTTTTTTTTTTGCTGGAGCATTGATGGAGCATTGCTGAAACATCCAGCTGCTGCCACTGTTGCTTTTCCTGCTTTATCTGGTGTCTTGGCTCCCACCGCTTTTTGCTTCAGGAAAAATTATCTAGGTCTACTTCACATTACGCTCTGATTTTCTTAGGTCGCCTTCAGATCATGAGCGTTAGAGTTAGAGCCCAAGAAGAATGCAGCCAGTTTAACAAAAAATCTGAAAAATCTAACATTTAAAACTATAGTGAAGTTGGAAAAACATATACTTGGTATGTTATTTGCAAAAATAACATTGTGTATGGCATTTTTTCAACGCTGCTTTTTTCTTTTGAAGGGAATTGTTTTTCTTCAGCAGAAACACGAATTAGTTATTTTTTTAGTTTACTTTTCCCCCTTGATAAATTATCAGTGCATTATGTCAGTGCAAACACTCGATGCAAGTGTTTGCACTAATATAATTTTCATTACTTTACTTCAAACTTAATCCCAAATAACATGGCAGTGCACACCCAGCTTGTGTAGTGACAAAATAAAAATAAATAGTAGTGGCAGTAAAGTATGTATTTTTGCAACTAGACTAACCACTAACTTGGCCTTAAATGGACATCAATTGCACTAACTCAGCCATTCTACTCATTTTGTCAGACGGGGGTCCACTTCATCTTTCTACCAGCAGATGCCAGCATTGCCTGCATCCCTTGGCTCACGGGCACTGGTCTTCTCAAACAGTAGAATTGTGCTCAACTCAGATAAGTGCCCATCGCCACTCCTCGAGCTCCAGCTCTTCTGAGGGGACATGCTATGTAAACACTGGGGTGGGGCCAGATAACTGCTGACCTTGACAAGCTCATGGCTGCAGCTTATCAGCCAAACAAGTCTGAGGCGGGAGAATCCTTGAGGGATATGGAATGGAGGGAACATTTAACATTTGCTTCCCAGCTGCCTGCTGTAGTTAGATCATTGCTGACAAGCTGATCTCTAGCAGCAGCACAAATACTCAATTTCTCCATCACGGCTGTTGTCTCTGTGCCACCCGGGGCTCAGTCAAACAGCAGCTGGCACAGTGCCTCAGAGCATGAGATCTGAACTTGTTTTTAAGCCGTGACCACTCAAACATGATATGTCAAAAAATACCAAATCCAAAAAAACTAAAAAGCTGATAGCAGGTTGTGTTTTTCAGCCTGTGCACACTTACAGTATTACCTATTCGACATCCGACTCTGCAGTTTCTGTAGTGCAGTACTAAAGTATTGTTGAACATAAAAGAGAACTTTCCATCCTATATAGCAGAGCTAGAAACAATTAAAAAAAAAAGTTTAATTTCTTGCAGATTCATTCTTGTAATTGTCTCGCACTGAAAGCAAAGTCTGGCTAAAAGTGCGTGTGTGTGAGAGAGAGAGAGAGAGAGACAGAATACTATAACTTAACTTACCATGTTAAAATATTTAAATCCCAATATGCACTAAATGGTTTTCTACTTTATGGAAAGCAGAACACTTTACAGTGTGGCAGACAGCAGAGCTGCCTGACCCACCGGAAGCAGCTTAGAGCTGCGCGTCTTGCCCAAGAACACTTGAAGGACAAGTAAGGACAGGAAGATTCACTTGCCACCTGATCTATAACTACCCCTGATCTTTGTAGTATTTGTAGCTGTACGTTGACGTGGATTGACTTCTGGGTCTACTAGGCTTCTGACAGTCCAGGCCTGGATCTCAGTAGCATTTTTTTAAATACCGAAACTCTGCCATAACGGTGCCAAGCTGTCCTTTCTTAAAGTGGCCTTTGCCTTTTACACTGAGCTGCAAAAATTATAATTAAAAAAAAACACTGTAAAGTTGCTGGTGGCCTGCTTTGAGTAACATCCACTGTGACATATGACACACAAACAGTAACTTTGAACTGAGCATTTATGTGCTTTTGCACATTTTTCACTGTCCTTATCCTGTTGCAAATGGTGTTTGTTCTCCAGTGTATGTGGCTGAGTGCCTAAAAGCCAAAACGACCTTGGTGGCTGGTCTCACATTAAAATGTTATCACAACTTCACACTTCACAATATTTTTCCGTTCTGCTAAATAACTACCAGGATGTTTCTTGTTTCAATGCTGTGAGGATTTACTTTTTTTTATTATTGCAAACCAAATGTCGTTGGGTTCTTTGATGCTTGTGGAGATAGAAATGTGTAACTGCTCATGTTGTTTCATTGTCTCTTGAGACAGACTCTACTACTTAACCTGCCTACTGTGGCATGTAGATACAGTAGAAATAATGTTATGTCCTAACTGTCTAATGATCTAATATTGTATTCAAAGTACAACCTGGCCTTCAGTTGCCCTTTGGGGACAAACTTGTTCTTGGGTCTTGGGTTTTGATACTTACTAATGGTTGGCATAATGAGACAAAATGGTGAGTGAAGTTTAACATTTTAAATATAAATTTCGAAAACGTCACTTTGTGTTCCGTTTCATTCATTTAGTGAAGTAAGCTGGGCTTGTTACATAATGCAAGTACGTTATGTTCTTACATTTAATGGGATTTACTGTAAAAATGGAAGCACTGACAGTGACATACAGGTTCGACTAGTTTAGTGTTTGTATTGCTACTCCACATTTTTTGTTTGGAAGACTTTGACACAAACATAATGAAAGAAACATACTGTGTTTACAGTGGAATATGGAATACAAACTTTTAGTAATGGTGATAAACGCTCTTAAATTTATCGTCCAAATGAAATATATTATAAAGTCAACAAGTTTATATTTTAACATAGGTTCTCTCTTTGTTCAGTTTCTGAATGCATACAGTGATTAGCAACAAAAGGGATCAGCTGGATGGGTTTTTTTAATGTAGCATGGTTGCAATTATGTTCTGTACAAAAGAAATTTGTGTTTGCAGTTTAGTTTTATGGCCGTAGCTCAGTTAGTAGAGCAACCACAGAGTCAGTGGTTAAACTCCTGGCTATCTGTCTCTGGGCAAGTTGTCTCGTTTGTCTGCTACTTAGTTGTAAATCGCTTTGGATAAAAGCTTCTGCTAAATGGGTAATAGTTTTTAGTTATTCTTTAGGTTCCTAATTAATTGTGAATTTGTTTAAAAACTAGTTTTATTATGAAAAGAAGATTATACTGTGGCCAGCTATTGATACAGGAAAATCCTTTTCTAAATCAGTGGCAAAATCATAACCAACTCCCAAGAACGCTACATTCCACTTTGTATAATTTGGTGTGTGTAGTTCTGTTGATCTATCTGATCCAGTATCCACTCGCTCATATTGGCTCATATTGGCAAGTGTCGCTGACGTTTAAGAGGCACAATTACTGAAGCATGACAAAAAAATACAGAGCATGAAATTAACTGTGGCTCCTAGTGAAAAATTACCCCTAACGCCACCATTTTTCTGTCTTTTATTCGCGTCCTCATTTTTTCCTCACATTTGACATTGAGACACATATTCTTTCTGCTCCTCTTATATCACTGTGAGAAAATACAGCGCCGTCACAGAAGCACAGTACAGGCTTACATCCACACTGGGCTGTAAGAGATAACAATTTAAGCGTTGGCCCAGCCGTGTTGTGTTGCTGTTGGACTGTGTTTAAAGAAATGGCACGTGCAAAACATGGAGCAACAGCGGTGCCCACGTTGACCCTCAGTCTTTTTAAATACCATACGTTGTTTATCACGAATGCTCAAGGGTTTCTCGTGAATGGCTTCGCTACGCTCTCAGGCTTCACTGCTGTAACAAGGCCTATTGACTTTGCAGGCTTAAATGTGCCCCTCCCCCCTTGACAGACAGCTAAATGGGCCTCAGTGAGCTGAGTAACAAGCTAATCACGAGCATCCCAATAATAAATAAGCCTTGTTCATAGTCCACTAATTCCAGTCATTTAGGTCTGGTGTGGCAGCAGAAATCAATTACTGCAGCTGGTCTACCAGTATAGGACCCTCCTCCCTGCTGTCCAGCTGCGCGTGCGCACACACACACACACACACACACACACACACACACGCACGCGAGCACACACTCCTTTGACTTCTCATACATGATAACACATAATAGACAGATACTGCTGAATGGCTGGAATATCTGTTATCTAAAGAAAACACAGGAACTGTCCATTTAGTTTTGCATCTTTTAACACTGATAATACATGGAGACAGAATCCTGCAACGGCCAGTATAGAGAAACAATAGGAGCTCACTAAAACATAAAGATCAAGAAAATATAAACAATACACGAAGCTCAGAGTGCCAACAAGATGATGGACTTTTAACCTTGGCAGAATGTGGTTAAATTCTTTAGCCTGTTTGTGTTGCTTATGACCTGGACCAAATTTACTAGCCACTCAGCATTTTTGCTGGCCACAATATCGAGATGCGTGTTTTATTACATTTTTCCGTGTCAGCACATATCTCCTACGGTTAACATCTCCAAGTATGAGTGACTTTTGGACCTGCCACTGCTGAAATCCACCTGCATTTGGCAGGTCGGCCGGTCTTCGTTTCAAACGCTGTTGCTGTTTCTTTGTAGTGGGAGCACATGAGAGTAGTGTTGATCTTCTTGCCCAGTGTGTCTTTCCCAGAAGGTTGAATTATTCCTTTGATAACATAAAAACACATGAGAGATTAGATTCCGTAAAGTCAGCCATTCAAACTACATTAACCCACCTTTGTATTTTAAAACCTCACCTCACACAACTAACTCTGCACTAACCAGTGATTTCTGATATGCTGAGAAGTTTTATTCAGTGATGGTGTTGGTGTAAGTATTCCGTAGGTGCACTGCAAAATTTAAAAATGATACACAATAAAAACTAAAGAAAAAACAACAGCAATAATACAAAAAAAAAATCTAAAATAAAAATGAGCATCCCTGCAATAAAAGTTTTTTATTGACACTTTGTCTGAGCTCATTGAACATACCTGTCTGCCATGAGGAATTGATTTAACCATTGTGTGGAATCTGCTGGCTTCATGGCCTTGTTTCTCCCCGCAGCACTTGGACACAATTGGGGAAGACAAAGGGAGGGAGCAGTGATTTCTAGAAAACAATTTGCCATCTGTGCCCAATGGCACTGGAAGGCTGTCCACTGACCTGCACTACAGGGGATTGACCCGTGGGCCAATGCCTTAATTACAAATGTAATGAGAGAAGCAAAGAAACACAAAAAGCAAGAAACCTTAAAACAGTTGTTTTCATTTGATAGCAAAACTAAGTAGGATGCATTTTTGATTTCATTTTGTACTTATAATATGCCAAATTGTTTAAAAGTGCATGTAGCATTTGATTTTAGGTTTAGTAATTGATTTGAGTGTCCCACAGTAGTCTGAATATTATCCCTATCATCCATCATCTTAACTGATTGTCCTCTGTTTAGGTTGTTGTGCAATCTGAGCTAGTGAAATACAATTCAAAACAACCAGCTTTGAAGAGTTATGAAGTTATGAAGAAAATACTTACACTAAGTCACTGCATATTTGGCAGATCTGACTTCTGTACAGTGTCAAAGTACAAATGCAGGGAAGACGCCTTCAAAGCATTTTAATATCAAAATGCCCAATTGACCTCTAAATGTGGATTGAAATGAATTCTAGACAGATTTTAAACGTGGAAATACATCTGTCTGTTCTATATATGATCGTCGAACTATGTCCCTTTGCAGTCTTTGGAAATTTTTCAAGCACTGTCCTAATGTGCATGGTCTGTCTTCACTATACCAGTGATAATGACAGCTATTTGTCAGACACTGCTCTCTGTCTCATTAAACTCACACAAAAAAATAAATTCTAGCAATAACTACAAGTGCAGTACAGTACAAGGTGCACTGCATAATGTCTTAAAAATAGACACGTCTTAAGAAGTAGAATGACATGGGCCCATTTGTTTTGTAGGCCTTTTTTATTATTTCCTCATCTAAATCTCGACAAATAGAAAAACTGATTCCCCTTTTCGACCAGTGCGCAGTAGGTGCTAGTTAGGTGGGTGTTCCGTTTCAGTTGATTCAACTTCCTGGAACCTTCCTAGAACGCGTTTGCTTTCCCACAGACTAGAACCGTGTTATTATTTCACTGGTCCAATGCCTTTTTACTGCTTATCAAGATTGCCACGGAAAGGAATCGGGTTCAATAAGAATTGCAGTTACCTAGCACGTATTATCACATGACACAACAAGCGTGTGGCTGGCTGTTGGTCAGCATCTAACACCCTGGTCACTGCAGTGTGTCCTGCATTCTGGGTAGCAGTAGACCTTCATTTGTTGCTTTTCTGCAGGTTGAGCAGTGTGACGAGAAATTAAAGCAACAAAAGCAAGCAAAAACCCAAGTCAAGAGGGACAGAAGCCACAGAACATACAGAAGCATCTTTTCATTTGTCATCTTCATCTCGTGTGAACATTCCGGTACGAGAATCTGTTCATAATGACGTGGCCACTGTCGCTGTCAAACCGAATTCTACAGCAGCAAAAGAATCTACCGTATTTTCCGGACCATAAGCCGCTACTTTTTTCCGACGTTTTGAACCATGCGGCTTTTACAGAAATGCGGCTTTTCTATGAATTTTTCTGCAGCCCTCAGATGGGCGCTGTAGATGAAAGTCAGTGCAAACAAAAAAGCGCCAGTTTTTATTCTTAGTGCATGCAACCCAAGACGCACAACAGCAAAATACGGTAATATTTTTACACCCTCACCCCCTCATAATGGAAAACACGCGAAGAAATTCCTATGATGCAGCTTTTAATTTGAAGCCATCGATCTGGCTATCCGTGAAGGAAATCGAGTGTGACAGTGGTTTCAATGCTCAGGAGGAAGATGAATAGCGATTTGTGGTTTCAGTGCACGGGAGAATGAAGCGACTTTAATAGTTGCGCAGTTGCGCGTGTATGAATAAACACTTATGGTACAAAATCTTTTGTTGAGCGCAGCAACTCCTGCGTAATTCGTGAAGAATAAGAGACGTCTTCTCCTTTGGCTATGGAACAAGCCGTTTATTTATAACAAGGACGTTTTTGTCGGCTCTGTACATTCGACATGTGTTATACCAGCCACACATACACGTAAACGCACTCTTTACCGTAATGCCGGTAAAACAGCGCACAGAACATCCTCATGCCTACTGTGAACAATGAGTAGGAGCGCATACAACAGATATTATTTCTCAGCCTGGATATTGGCGGCTTATAGTCCGATGCGGTTTATATGTGACAAAATATATATTTCTTTTAAATTTTAGCGGGTGCGGCCTAAATTTAGGTGCGCTCTATAGTCCAGAATTTACGGTAGATCACTAATTTACTCTGAATTAAACTGGAGTAAAACTATTAAATGGAACCGGGATTTCAAAAGCTTCACACTCGCAGCTGGACGCCGATCGGCAAACTGCCATTTTTAGCATGAGGATACTGCTGCAGGTAAACAGTAGATCCGGTTTGTGTTGGTCTAATAACATCATTGTAAGGTTGCTTCTTTTCTTCCTTGCTTAGATCATGCTTCTCCTCCTGAATTCCTTTTTCCCACTCCTACCAGCCTTCCTTCACTTGCTCTCTCACCCTCTTGCAACCGTTGCAAACCAGCCCGTAGCCATTTATTTACGTCTTTGCCAACTTGTGTGAAGAAGATGAGTGAAGTGATACGGAGAGGCATTCTGCACTCAGCTCCCGTGTCTCTGTGTTGTACCACAAATTAACACGTGTCTAATTCGCACACAGCCCATTTGATTGGTCGCCACATGTGTGGAGATAGTGGGTGGTGGCCAGTGTCAGCCTATCCCAGAGCAGCGTTTCCCCTCAGGCTGTCAGCGAGCAGAATTGCTGTGGTGATGTCATCTTCAAGCTGTGAGTCCGCCCCCATCAGACAAAGCGTACTGATTACTGGAGGAGAGGAGAGAGGGGGGAGGGATGATGAATCTCATGATTAGGCTACAAGCCGTGGGCAACCTGATGCCAGATTTTCATTCTGATCAGCACAGAAAAAAAAAATCAGCTTCCAAACACATTTGTGCCAGAAATAGCTCCAACACGACTTCAGGTAATCGAGCTGTCTACAATCAGAGGCTGTTGTCTTGAATTAAAAGCACTGATCAGACTGGGAGGATTACAGTTTTAAAGCAATTTAAATGTAAGTTTATATAAATGTGTTAAGCATATGTCCCGGTTAGAATATGAAGTACACTGCAGACTTGTGTTAAACAGTAACACTGATAAAGACACTTACCACCAATGAGATTTTAAATTTGGGAACTCAGAACAAATGATAATCCAAATATTTTTATATAATTAGCTTTCCTCATATGTATTTTTTCAATTGATGAAAACACAATTTTACTATGAATTTTCTATTTGAACAGACATAAAGAGCGGGCTCTACTAGTGGAGTGATTGTTTTTACAAAAAGTGTATTTTTAAGCAGAAAGGCTCATCTGGGAAATTCTGGCGATTTGTTTCTGTCATTGCTTTGTCATTATTGCCCAGATGACACTCATGTCAAATAGTCCTACGGGATCATGCCGTGTGTGTGTGTGTGTGTGTGTGTGTGTGTGTGTGTGTGTGTGTGTGTGTGTGTGTGTGTGTGTGTGTGTGTGTCTGAGTTGTGTTCTTGGTGTGTGTAGTGGGGTTACAGAGGTTAAGGGGAGCTAATTTCACGGCTTTTTATTTGCACTGGTCTCAGGAGAGGAACTCTCTGTAAGCATTATCACTTCCAGCTGGTTTAAATGGGACAGACGGGACAGGCCCACCATCACCACCACCACCACCAAACACAGACCGCAAACAAACTAACACGCCAGACTCTGTCCCTATTTTAGGACTCTTCTATTCTTAATGTAGGGATGGAGTTTAATAGCTTGTTATCAAATCTGACTCCAGTTCCAAGATCTATGATTAGATGCAAATCTTTTTTAATTCCTTTATTCAGTCTGTTAAAGTAGTTTGTTGAATGTATGTTAATTGAAAGCTGTTATGATAAAACTTAATATTTTAATTTGCAGCTTCTTGTGATCATTTCCATTGCAACTTAAACCAATTACCAGAGGAGTTTAACCTTAGAATCTATAATAATAACCTAACTAATGTAAACCGATGACATAAACGTTGGACAGGCTAATGTCATGGGCAGAAGACCGAGAGCTTGCACATCTCCAGTTTATCAAAAATGGTCAGGTCAGGTCTACATGTATACATATTTGATTTGACATGAAATATTCAATATGTTTAGATTAGCAGCTTTAATTTGGTTTAAATATCGGATGAACTGTGTAGCAAATACAATCATTTTCATTCACAGGCCTCCAATTTTGGTGCCTTTTTTTATTTTTAATAATGTCCCAAATAGTGGATTTGGCCAAACATAACATTTTTATAAGTTCTCTCTCGATCTCTCTCTTGTAATCTGAATGTCTCTTTTATAGCGGATTTTTTTTTTCGTCCTAATTATGGCTTTCCTTATTGGCAGTGACAGCTCTTTGGACCTATATATTGACAGTTAACAACAGGTTCCAAAGTGAATGCAATACTTAAGTCACAACAATTAACTCTAAACCTTTTATTTGTTTTCCAGAGAAAACAGCGCATATCTTGGCAAGGAACAGCGCAGCCAATTGTCCAGATATTTTTTGAGCAACTAAAATTGTTGTGATATAGAGAATGAAGACATACAAGAAGGGCACTTTATATTATATGAAACCTAGTTTTTTCCAGCTTGTACTACACATATCCATCCGAGTCTTTCCCTTTATTATTGGTTTACCAGAACAACATACCAAATAGTTTTAACCGGGTTGCACAAATATTCAGCGTTATCGTTTTCCCTTGAGGTCTTACGACAGTCTTGAGAGCCAGCGTGTCAAATTAAAACTTAAATCAATGCACTCTTGCATCTGTAGATACTGTTTGACTCCATCAGGTGAGAATGTCAACGTTGACATTAGAATGCCATGACATTTGGTACCTCCACTCATGCTTCTAAGAGGAGAATCCATTTGAGTTTATTAACCTTCACAGGCTGTTTTATTATTTTTTGACATTTCGTTATCTTGTTGTCTCTGTTACAAAACCTGAAGGTGCATCGACGATCAGCAGAGCGTCTTAGAGATTTATGCTGTGCCAACCGGGGCACCTTCATCAAGGTGGGTCAGCACCTCGGTGCTCTGGACTACCTGCTGCCCGAGGAGTACACATCCACACTGAAGGTGCTCCACAGCCGAGCCCCTCAGAGCAGCATGGAGGAGATCCAGCAGGTCATCAGAGAAGACCTTGGCAAGGAGGTAAGCCTGAATCTCTGACATAATGTCAGAACGGGTTGGTCAGGTAAGGCTAAACGGATTCTAGGTACTAAATAATTTAAGGTGCTTTTCGAGGAGTGAGTCTGAGACACTTTTAAGCAGCATCAGGTTTTCTTAATCAGTCGCTGAAGATACAGTAGAAGCATTTGTTGCAGGGTGCGGAAACAAAGAGCAAATAAAGCAATAGAGGATATGTATGACAATTCTATCCTCATTCCATTTCATATCCCTGATGTAGCTGTTAATGCGGCTGTCAGTACAGAGTGCGGAGTTTGCTCTTAAACTTGTTATGACAGCCTTTTAGAGGCGACTAGAGGAAAGGGAATTGTTCTGTTATTCTCGCACACATTACTTGAGTCTTGTCTGTATATTGCACCCTCCTGAGTGGTGTGTGTGTGTGTGTGTGTGTGTGTGTGTGTGTGTGTGTGTGTGTGTGTGTGTGTGTGTGTGTGTGTGCGCTCTCGCGCATTATGTACAGTATGTGTGTATGTTAAAGACGTTACAAATTCGTTTTTAATTTTTATATTAAAGAATATTTCGACAACTTGTATTCTGCTATTGTTTCCGACTGCATTGCTTTTTTTATATTTTTATTTCTATGATATTATTCCATTCAGTGAATGTGCAATCAGAGACTTTGAGGTCAGACACACAACTGTTCTATCTGCCAGCAGCCTCTGATTCTAAAACTTGTATTTGAAAGGGCATATTTGAATAGCTACAGAGAAAAAAAAGAAACAGCTTTTATTGAGTCGTGGACAGACAGGTAATTTTATCATGACTCACTCATATACTTTACAAATTGACTAATAAGAAAGAAAGTCAACACTAATACCTTGATAAAGCTGAATAAATCCCAGGAAGTCCCAGGAACTCTTTAGTAAAGGTAATGTGTCACAGAATTTAGTCAGGGCCAGACAGAATATGTCATTTATTTCTCTGCAACTGTTTAGAAAAAAGTCAAATATATTTCCTGATGCATAGTTGCTTTTTTAGTTCTTGGAATGTTCTGGGACTCAAGTATTAAATGGATGAACTAGTTTCTTAGACAATCTAATACAATCCGACACAACAGCTCTGGTCTGAATTAAGGTTGATACTGTCAGAATAGTAATAATTATATCATGTGTTTATTATTTATTTATATATATTTATTTATATTATATAAGTCATAGTGGCTAGTGGAGTTGTACTGGAGTGGATTTATTAAGAGGTTGTTCAAATTTTGTGGTCAGCCTGAATGATTTAGACTCTGACAATACTTAGACTTATTTGCCATACAAACAGATGAACAAACTTAACTCTTATGGCATTTCATAAGGCGTCCTAAATTAAAAAGTCATGTAGACTAACACTGTCACATATTATTGTTAAAAGTAGGTCAGTATTAGCTGGAATATCTGATTAGGACAGGTTAGGTTTGGTCTATTAAAATGAGACTATCGCTAATGCAAAATATGCTTAACTAGATATTGTATTTTTCAAAACAAAGTTTTTTTTTAAAGCCTTTCCTAAAATAATTTTTTGCAGTTTATAATGAGATGCAGAGATTCAAATATTGAGAATACATGACAAAGCTATACTGCACGGTACTCTACTGCTGAGAAGAAAAATGAAATCACCCCGTACTAATGATAGTATAATGTTTGGGCAGTGTTTGCTGAAGGATGAGATATCGTTATACTGACTTCCACACAACAATTTAATTCATCAAATTCTTGTATTTATCTTAGAACTCAGTTTTCTTAGATCTCAGTAAGAACTTTGTGTATTATGTAATGAAACACTCTTGGAATTCAATTTACTTTTACTGGGCGTGGAAATACATAGGTCTTCGTGCTGTTTAAGGGATAATACCCTCAATTATTGCAAGAATTAAGAAAGTACATACTGAAATGTATCAACATTTTCTACGCCAGGAGCTCGACAGCTGTGGAACACATACATTATTTGAAAGGTTTGCTCCATAATTTTTCATATCCAGTAAAGCCATTAGAAACCAGCGAAATGTGTAAATGAGCTGAATAGAAGCTATAGTTACAGTCAGCCTAAATTGCTTCCGGCAGCTACAACAGAATTCTCTATTCTGTCCCATTCAGGTTTTTATTTATTAAGGTGTGCATTCAGTTTGACTTCTTCCCGTGTCTCTGTGGGACATCATTATCCTTGAAAAGACGATAATATAGCTCCTGTATGAACAAAGAGGACGACAGAATGAATCAGCCCTCCTCCCCTTTGGAGTGGCAGCAGAAGAAGTAACACTGATGAGCAGTGCCAGGCAGCTCATCAGTGTCACTCACAGGAAAAGCCTCAGTATCATTTCCGTTTGAGTACACATGCTTTTTTTAACACGGGGATGCTTTCTTATGTCTGCTGCATATTTTCATACGTAAGTAGTGAGTAGAGAGTGGCGTGTGATGCCTTGCTGTTCAGCACAATTTGTGGTGACATATGCATTCCTACTGTGTGTGGATTTGGATAGGCTGGCCTCAGTTCTGGCTGCCTTTTCCCCTCTACAGTGAAACTGCTGAAAGGCCAGCATGTGCAATATGTCATTTTACCAAACAGAATCTGTTTCCAGGCTGAATCGTACACTTAGTTGTGCTTAGGCGTAACAAAAGAAAGCATGAGTGCATCATGGGTAATTGGGGTCTTGCCTAGATAGTATGGCACAAGTGTGGAGACATCTGTGGACATGGAGATTCAGGAAGTGGCAGTAAATTACTGCTAGGAGAATGCACAGTGAGCCCAAAAATACAACATGAAATGGAAGATGATATGTTCTCTAACCATGTGGTTCATAGTTTCTGACGCTGCGTTTATTCATATTTAGTCATGGATTGGAAAGGATGTTTTTTTTTTTTTGTTTCTTTTATACAGTTGAATCTTCAATTTGGCATTATTTTTTAAACTTTTACCCAAATGTGTTGGCACAATTTTAGTCAAGCATTTACAGCACAAGAGCAGCAGACTAGTAACAGCAGAAACCAGCTGGCGTCCAGCTAGGAGTATTCATTTAGAAATAACTGATATGCCACTATGCCACAGCCATTGGCCATGAGTCGAATAGAAATAATTCCTACCCTCTGGCCAATCACAATCAAGTTGGAAATAATTCCTACCTTCTGGCCAATCACAGTCAAGTTGTCCCCAAACATCAAGTGTTTGCTCCCTTTAATGATATTAATCTTGGAAGCTAGTTTGGCAGCTAACATGTCATTGCTTGTGGGTGTATTTGAGCCATTTCTTTTTCTTTTAGGCTTGGAAGGTGACTTATATAACAGAATGATCGGTCAAACCACATTAGCCATCAAGTATCATTCTGTGTCAACAGCACGGTGTAAAACAAATTAAATCTTGAATGCAAGGTTTGCAGTACCATAAAGATTAATAAGTCAAACCAATTAACTAAAATGTTTTTGGCATCAAAAGCAAATGAAAACAGGAAAAGAACAGAAATATAAGAGGCTTATAAAGTATGTTCAACTATTCTCTACATGAAAAAAGGACAAGCTATAAGTAAAGGTATGTCCCTAAAATAAGCCTGAGGACTTTGTGAATCTATCGATCCAGCTACCAACACACACTCACACACACACACACACACAAAGGCACAGGCAGCTAGATGGGGTTGTTTGTGTTTTTAGAGTTGGAATTGTGATTTCTTTTCCTCTCATTTTTGTCTTGTGTGCTGTGATTTATATGTCTTCATCCAGCTGGGGATGTGGCCAGCTGCCAGCAGGCAAAATGGCCACCTTGCCACGCTGACACAGACTCCAGTGTGTTGCCATCCAACTATGAGGCCTAAGGGGCCTTTTCATTTGTGCCATAACTCATTTCAGGTAGCGTATGTCAGTGTGGGTCTCCCCTCTGGGAGTGGGGCCCACATGCATACATTACCATGTTTATTAACTCCACAGCTGAGATTTACATAAGAAGTAACTGGGTAGTGGGAGAGTGTTGAAGCCATAGGCCATAGACCAGGCACTGGTGACACAACTAGAACTGCAAATATGACAAAGACATTTGAGCCTAACTGCAAGCTGCCTTTTTTAATGTTGTCCCCCAAAAAATTAGGATAACGTTTCAGTGGGATTTCTCAGATTCTCACTGCTGCTTAAAATGACAGGCATATCTAAGAAATTACATGTTTCCTAACCCATGGAAGCACTCCTTGCATGTCAGATCCCATTGGATGCTTGGTGGGTCTAGACAATTTGATTCCATTTAGCATATTTGCATAATGAATAACTCTGCTGCTTCATAATTTATCATCCAATGGCATCTTCTACAGAGCTGTTCAGCCTCTACATGGGCTAACATCATGTTCAAATTAGTCTCTCTTTATGTTTCAGTAGGTGCAAACAGCAGGGGAATTCTCCCTACTGTACAATTTGGAGTATAAATATGAAAAGGATGTCCATTCTAACATTCAGCAAAAACAAACACAAGCTGAAAATTATACAGTAGGAGATGAAGAAGAGCAAAGAGCAAGTATTGTACAGGGCCCTGATATCATGACGGAATACCACATTGTGACCATGCAAGTTGGAACACATTAAAAGGCACTGACTAATGACAATGGCTCCTCACTCAATTTTAATTTGACAATGTACAGAAATATTAAAATTACTGACATATTTCTCAAACTTTGAGATAATACAGACTAGATGACACAGATGACAAATATAGTAGATTTAATGTTATGTGATCAAATATAAACCTAATTGAATAGAAATGGAACATCTGACAATGCGAGGAGAGAACCTGGGGACCACTTCTGCAAGTTTATACATTAAGTTTGATTATGAAGGGTTAGTTAAAAACCATAGAAGTTATGTTGAAGTATATACATAATGTTCTTACTGCTCATCTCTCCAGGATAGTGCATTAATGGTTCATAATAAGCCAGGTGAACTCCTGTGTTAAAATCTCCCTTTACAGCTCATTTGTGAGCAAATAACATTGCACACATGAAGGTGAGTTTGTACAATGTGTGCATCTAAGTAGAGCTGCGTACATTTTAATACATGCTGCCTTTTCTTGTTCACTAAACAGATTTGTATCTATGAGACACGGCAGCCTCGGGATGGTGTGGAGCTTCCAAAGCACACAATAAGTCTTTTCTAATCACTCCAGGTCCCTTAGGAGGACTATTTAACCTTCAAACCCACACACTAATTATTGTGTGTGCGTTATTCTGTGTGTCCACAGAGATGAGTAGAAGCTAATGAAGGACTCCCTCTGCTCTAAGGGCACACTGGTCGCTCAGTGTTCAGTGCTGTGATAGAGACGTGTACATGAAATGGCAACAGTCAAACAGTAGGTGCAGCAAACCCTCGGCCCGTCTCAGTCATTCATTCAATGACTCATGAGTCTTTATAATCAAATATACATCCATCATACTTATTGCATCTTTCGACAATTCACAGTCACTGCTCTAATATACGATGATTGATCTGCATCTATATTCAGGGCAGGATTAATATGTTACAGGCAGTTTAGAGTCACTTAGCTAACCAGAGTACTGAGAGGAAACCCATGCAAGCACGGGGAGAACATGCAAACCCAACACAGACAGGCCACAGCCTGCTAGTAGATTCAAGCTGGGGGCCGTCTGGCCGCGAGGCAGCAGCGCTCTGAGTGTGAGTAGCTGTACGTCTCTCTGTGTCAGGCCTGTGGGAAATTGGTCAAATCTAATCAGTTGACTTTAATTAATTTCCTCAAAGTGTTGCTTACAAACTGTGTTCTCAAGAATGGGAGGAAAGTACAAACAGACGACAAACCCTGCAACATAATGGCTATCAACTTGCACAGAGGCAAACCAAGAAAAAGGAGCTTTGAAGTTGATTAGAGTCATGGTGGAGGCGGACTGGAGCGCCCAACACCCAAGTAAATGCTCCGACTCCATTGTGCATTTAGCCCCTGTCAAGGTTGCTCAGATCCTGACACTCGCCCAATTTTCCTGCTTCCAGCACATCGACATAAAGAACTTGCTGCCTAATATACAATATTTGCCTAATATATCAGCTTGTTTCAGCACTTTGTACATGTGAGTAGCAGTGTTGCCCCAAAGCAACAAGGTCTTCTTTTTGAATCTGCATTTTCTCTGTGTTCACCCCACATTGTCCTAAAGTTTTACATTTAAACACACAGAAAAGTAAAGAAAACTGCTCAAACAACTTCTCTTTCTGCGTTGTCAGTAAGAGAAATAATTATGTCAGGTTCCTGTCAGTGATTGCAGTGCTGTAGCCGATTGTTGTATATTCTAATGGTATTGAAGTCTGATAAGACAAAATTGTAATGCTCCTTGCAGTTAAAATGCTCCAACATTATTCATTTAATCTGTTTAAAATATAGTAACCAACAATTTCTAAATTGTAAAGCTCACATGAAAAAACCCAATCGAGCAATATGTTAGACTGCCTCTTCACACACACCCTGTGTGTGGCTCTCATCTTCAGCCCCTTTGGTTTTTACTGAGGAAGTAAACCTTTTTCAAATTACTAAAAAAATCAGGAGCAAGTGCATTTACTGGGAGATATTTTCAACAGCAGAGTGATGCACGTTAGCTCATCTAGTGAATTATTGGCAGAATTAACAGCAGGTATAGTCAGATTTACTATTTCACCTGGGTTCGGGCACACGCTTCTCTTGTTTAGCTTGTGTGTAACACCACATCAAGACAGAACTCAGCTGAACGTGACACCCTGACAGCTCTTTAGATCCCACTGGGAGTCTCTGCCTTTTTCAGCATAATGATCTCTCAAACTGTCTTAACCTTCTCCTCTGTCATTAAAATTGGATTACCACAATCTTACTGCTGCCTAACAAGATTGCATTAACAGAGGGGTCACACTGCAGAAAGTCTCAATCCTCCAAATAGGACATGTTGGCAATTAGAGACACTTCAGATTTTATGAGTATTTTTCCAACTGCCAACATATAATAAGTTATCTGAGATGTTTCTATATCAATTTTTGGATTTTTGAAACTGCTTGTACAAAGTAGAAATTCAAATGAACATATAGAAAAAGAACTTGTTGCTCTGAGGTAAGTGCAAATCCGCGAGCCTATGATACCGTCACACACATCTAGAAAATGCTGAAACATGTCATCCTGCACATGCTGAACAAGTAAAATGATTTTTACCCATTGGCAATTTGCAATGTTTGAAGAAATGTGAAGAAATGCAGAGGTGCGTGGCTGAGTCTGAGGTCCAATGATTTGTAAAGATCAATGTTTGTCTTTTGAATAAAACATGTTATGATTGCCAGTAAATGCCTGATCATATTACTTGTCTTTTTCTAGGATAGTTTTTTCCCTCTCGTGCTTATCTACAAAATGTGTGTGTGTGTCTCTCTCCTTGCCTTCATGCCTTTTTTGGTGCTTTTTTGGTATTTTTAAACACCTTCTTAAACCCCCAAAAACAGCATTTTGTACTGTGTCATTTGTCTCCCCTCACTCTTTAGCGCAGTTCTCATTTACACTCGAAGACCTGGAATATGAGAAGCCAATGATTTCAATATGGGAAGCAAGATTTTATACATATATTACTGCAAAATTTTATTTATTTGTGATAAAAAAACGGCGAGTTTGGGTGTCACGCTAACCAACACAGCTATACAGCGACCAAAGCAAGAGCACATTTGACCATTTCTAGGTTCCTGTTATTTAGGACGTTTGCAACACTTGCTAAAGCTCTGTTGACATTGATTAGCACAAATCATACCTTCACTAACACAACCACAAGCAAACAACAACACAAACATTGCAGGCCAGCTGATAATATATTATTATTTTATTCTTATATTATTATTTCAGGTGTAACAGCCAGAACGCCAGCTCCACATTTGTTGTGTTTCTGTCTCTCTTGGAGCTCTAACAAAAAAGTAAAAGCCATGTATGTTCAGTCTTGCTCTTTTTTCTCATCCTTTCTTTATCACCTTCTTGCCCCATTTTGTTTGCCTATAGACATATTCTAAAAAAACGGACCTATGCTGTGCCATAAAACATTAGGAGTTCTCTCTAGTGCACAATGGGACGGTAAAGTTACATAGTGAAGTAAATGTGATGAGTCCTGGGATTCATTTATTTGTCGTCCTTGTACCATAAAAATATTTTAGAGCAGTTATTTGAATACACACATGTTTCATATTGCCATTTTCAGATCATGCAGACTAATGAAAAATAACAAATTGGCTGCATTTGATGTTCATGAATAAATACAAACCTGTTGACCGGTTTTGGTGTGGAGTGGTGATGCTTAATGTGCAACACATAACAAGTGTGGGCAGGAGGCTTTGTTACGGATGTGACTGCTTCAGCAGGTGCGTGCGTTAGGGGCAGGTTAGTACAAAACTGCCAATGACGCTAAAGTCAGCTCATCAGATGTTTCACTGAACATGGAACGATGAAGAAAGAGAAAGCAAGACACAGCAGTAGAGAAGGAGAAAGCGTGTGTGAGAAAAGTGTGATAACACGTGTTATAGAGGCATTTTTTGCAGGGATACAAATTACTGATGTGGACTATGGACATAGACATTAGAAAAGATTTGCGGGACAAACATATTTATGCAGTTTTTCTTCTCCCTCTCAATAACGTCCAGTTTTCCCTTTCCCTCTGGCGCACGCGTCTCCAGTTTGCTAGTGTATAATAGTGGTAAAACTGGTAATTGAGCTCCGAGCTGACCCCCATTCCCTGTAACTGACAGTGATGCCAAAGGTGCTGCAGCGTTTAACTGGCCTTCCCACGGGTTTCCATTTTGACATAATGAAATGTGAAGTACGAAGTGTGTCTGATAGGGTTACACTGTCTTCATGAAACTGAAGGATTCCCCAGTGCAGGGGGGCTGCTTTCGAAGTTTCGATGCAAAGGGAGTGAAAACCATCAACTGATCTCACATCAGATCCTGATTAAATTTGTATTCTTATCATGTCAAGTAAATCAATGTGTAGCTCTGAATCCAGGCCTTGTGTATTTGCCAAACTCAGTAGTCTGTTGATTGGTGAGTACATAACACAGGGTTTGATCTGTATACAGAATACAGCTGAATATACAGCTAGGCTGACCGGACAAGATAGACTCTACTGTTCCCTACAGTACATTAAAAATTTTTTAAAATGCTTGTGATATAATCTTTTAGCCATCTGGGCCTGATAAAGGCTTTTTTTAAATTATTATTATTACCCCACTGACTCGTTATAACCTCTTCTATTTCAGTCCAGCACATCTGGTCTGTGGTCACACTTTTTGCCCCCTCCTTTCTCAGACTTTGTTGTCAGTTCAGCAGTATTATCGGCACCTCGTTTCAGCTGACTTTGTGTGCTATTTGCATGACATATCGACACTGTAATCTGTTTAGCCAGTAATAACTTGTAAGCAGAGATGATCAGATTAATCGTAACACTCCTACGTAGTCGCATTTCTACGTACACAGCACATTGAAGCTGATTTACCTTATTCTTTGTCTCGTTTCCTTCCCCATCCCTGTCTCTCTTGTAGCTGTCAGAGTTATTTGTTTCTTTTGAGGAAAATCCTCAGGGTGCTGCCTCCTTAGCCCAGGTCCACAAAGCAGTGCTGCATGATGGGAGGACAGTGGCTGTCAAGGTTCAACACCCTAAAGTCCAGAGACAAAGCTCCAAGGACATAATGGTAATGGAGGTGAGTGTGAGACTGTTAACTTACTTTGGAACAAGTGGAGAAATGTTCCCGTGGCTCATCTTGTGTCGAGCTTCGCTCATGTCGGCATGCTTGTGTTTTGAATCGACGTGTTCACAAAGAAAAAAACACGGCTTGACTTTATCATCTTTGTCAGCAGTCATTTCTCAACGTTTCTTCTTTTTTTCAATCATTCTGGTGCGAGGTAATCTTTTTATCTGCCCACTAGGTGTTTCTCCAGAACCCTACATGCTTTTGGCAAATCCTAATCTGATCTTCCTGTTTTTGAGGACATTTCCAATGACTCTATCTAATCTTAATCCTAATCTAGGCTGGTGAAGTCTTTGCTTGATTGTTGACTTTGACTTTGTCACAGATATGTCACCTTTTTTTTTTTTTCAACAGGGAAAATATTCTTTTGTCTTCCACCACAGTTGTTTTGCGTGGTCCTCTCCAGCACTCTCTTTCTTTTTAAGGATGCATAAAATACTTGAGTCAGCCACAACTAATAGTTTTGCGCCTATGTTGAGTTTGTTCTCATTTTTAAGCTCCACTGGCAGTGATTGCTCTTTGAACTTTTTATTGAGGGTTAAAAACAGAGTCCAAATGCCTTTGAAGTTAAAATCAAGTCTGTACTTTCTTTCTGCTTATTAGCAAATACATAGTGAAAGCTGACAGTGTACATTTACAGCACATAGTGGTGCTTTCATTCTAAATCCATCGTGGTAGCACGCACAAGCGAAATGATCTAAATGTTGTCACTGTACAAATACCAACAGCCCTCAGTGTCCAATGGCATAAAATGCCAGTGTATATGTATATGCCTGTTTTATTCCTGACAGGAAGTCTGATTTATTCTTTGAAGGTGTTGCTTAGGGCAGTCCATTGGCTCTTCCCGGACTTTGCTTTCATGTGGTTGGTGGAAGAGGCCAAGAAGAACATGCCACTAGAGTTGGACTTTCTTAACGAGGGACGCAATGCTGAGAGGGTAGCCAACATGCTGTCCCACTTCCCTTTTCTCAAGGTACACACATCGATGTGAATTTGTCTATCACAATGGGGTGTTTTATTTTGATCTCGCTGGTCTCATGTCTGCACACATACTAGTAAATAGCTAATAATAATCAGAGACAGTGAAAGGTCCCCGTATTTAAAATTGTATGCAGTACAGTTAATAGAGGTCAGACATTTCCACTGTTTATGACAGTTTCCTCTGTGCTGCCTGTCGGCTCTTCCTGAAGTCTATCAGAGCAGGGTTAGCAGAACGCTGAAAATCATATTTCCTTCACTAGACAGACTTTACGTCTATTATCATTTAATTTCCTGGTGTCCTTTTTCTTAATACATCTGTTTGAGAACTTTTATTAGCCCTGGTGAATTTAAATTAGACTCTCTCTCCTTCTTTGTTTGATGTTAGAGCCCCGAGAGATAGAACTTCATTTGGTTTTGTCTTCTTTTCTGTCATTTGCTTCTTTTTATTGTGTATTTTTGAATTGTACAAGACGGTGTATAGAGGCATAAAACTTTGAATCAAACATAATTTTGTGCAAAAGCCCTCCAGTGCATCCAGTAAAACTACAGTTAGCCAGGTGGAGAAAAAAACAATGTCTGTGTTTTTGCACCAAGTCTAGCCATTCATATTTTAATGAACCATTGTAATTGATAAATTCCCAATGACGGCCTTGTTTAACATTAAAAAGTCGTTTGCAGTTACACTGAGATCCCCTCCAATTCTCACGGAGAGCAGTTGAAGATATTCATACAAAATCAAATAATGACATGCTGTAAAAATTTTCATCCTTATTACACTTATTTGTAAACTTGAATCTTTTTTATCCTCATGTCACGACACAGTGTGTTCAACTGAGGTTTTAATTTTAAACAGCTTGTCCTGTCCATCCCAAATGTAGACTTGCATACTTGATGATTTTCTGAAAATAAGGTTTCATGTTGTTACTACTCGGATGTGCTCAAGGTCGAGTTCCCGTCTCATTTATTTTCCTCTGGCAATGAGTGTGTAACCTGAAGTAACCTGAAGCACAACCAAAACATGAGAACTACAAAGGCTTTTGCAAATAAAAACCTGTGAACCAAGAGAGCAAAGCTTGGAGGAGAGAGACCTGGAGCAGAGAATCTGCAAAGAAAAGAAAACATTTACATTATTTCTTCATTTATTGGAAACACTTTTTGTATTTTAATTAGTCGTGGTTTCAATCTCAAGACTGTTTTTTCGATTGCAGTGCCAAAGGTTTGTTTGATTACATACAGGTCAGTGAAATGAAAATGACAGATATCCCACCTCGCCCCCCTTCACTTAGTCTTTATGATGTTTACAATATATAACAAGAGAAGAATCTTGCTAGTGATGTTATTTTTAACCTCAGGCCTCAGTTAGTCTATAGTACAGCATATAGTTTTCCTGAATACAGTCCTATTACTTTTGAATAATATTTTGTATATTATCATATCATATTTTGTCTAGCTAAAATGGGAGTTTAAGTTTCTGGCTGTATTGTTGAACTCTGCACCAAGTTAAGCTGAGGTGAGAACAAAATGAAACTCGCTGTTGTGGGTTGACTTTGCTGGATATCTGTGGGGAGATTAAGGCTGCTCTCTAAGTGGACGATCTGCAGCCTGATTACACTCACACAGTGAGACATCATCTCCCACTTAAAGTTTTATTCATATTATTTGAATCTTCTGCTGCTATGTAGTCTGCAGTACACAGTATTTTTATTTTTGCGCTGTATTCTGAGGATCTTCAGCATATATATAGATGTGCAGATGTTAGCTGCAGATTTTGACCATCAAGGGTACTGTTTAAAACTGTTTTTAAAATGAATCTATAGAGTTTTTGATGTTGAGGTCTTTATGATTATCCATGCATGTGTCCGAGATAAAGTATTATGTATTCCATGATATATTTGATATATGATATTTGGAGGGCTGGTTTATTGGAGGGAATCTAAAATTTAATTCTAAGTGGTCTAAAAGATCTTAAATTATCTTAAAGCTGACTTGTTGAAACATACAGACCCTGGATCAAAGCCCTTACATTCCATTTCTATTTACATTTTTTAATCAGATCTGTATATAAACAGATGTTTAGGAAAATATATGGACTCAAGCTGCTTTGGTCTTTTCTTACATTCTCCTTTCTTTCTGCACAGATTCCCATGATCCACTGGGATCTGTCCACAAAGAGGATTCTAACCATGGAGTTTGCTGAGGGTGGGCAGATCAACGACAGGGACTACATGAAGACACACAGTGTTAATGTCAATGAGGTACTGCACGCTGGTCACCTGCTCTGTGTAAAGAAGTTTGTCTGTTTGGGGGTTACACACAGGCTTGACCTTTTTTGCTCAACCAAAAGGAACCAAAGCTACTATTCAATTTAATTTAATTCAACCTTATTTATATAGCACAAGGAGTTGGTCCCCCAGCAGTCTAAGCCTATAGCAGCAGGACTAGAACTAACTATAAGCTTTATCAAAGAGGAAGATTTTGAGCCTAGTCTTAAAAATAGGGAGGGTGTCTGCTTCCCGAATCTGGACTGGGAGCTGGTTTCACAGGAGAGGAGCTTGATAGCTAAAGGCTCTGCCAATCTAGAAGTAACAAATGAACATGAAGCATCAAGCATGAACCAGTTTTTCAGCATCTCTTTGAGACAGGATGCTCCTAATTTTGGCAATGTTCCGTAGGTGGAAGAAGGCTGTTCTAGAGATTTGTTTTATGTGTGAGCTAAATGACAAATCATGGTCAAAAATGACTCAGAGATTCCTTGTAGTAGTACTGGGGGCCAGAGTTATGCCATCAAGAGTTTCTTTGGACAGCATATTTGTCATATTTTTAGGCCCAAATACAATAATTTCTGTTACTAGCCACTAAGAACTTTTGTTGGACACTGGATACTTTTGAAATTGGATAGAGATTATTGGGATAGAAAATGTCAACCACAAAAGAGACCACTGCACCAAGGGCAACCTGGGAAATATACAGTATATATCAACCTGCCAAAGTGGCCAGTGGGAGTGTGTTACACATACACTGAAAGCTGTGTCTACACAGCCTGATTAGTGAAGGCTGTATGTCAGCAGAGCTGCAACTTCAGTCCTCCATCTATACAGGTTGGCATAGAATCTGTTGAGACACAGTATCATCTATGTGTTCCATCACATATACAGTCAGGTCCATAAATATTGGGACATCGACATGATTCCGTGTATTTCCTACACCGTTCACCTGATTTGAATGTAAATACCTTAAAATTAAAGCTGACAGTCTGCAGTTAAAGCACATCTTATTTGTTTCATTTCAAACCCATTGTGGTGGTGTATAGAGCCAAAAATGTTGGAATTGTGTCGATGTCCCAATATTTATGGACCTGACTGTACATGAGCTAGACAACTAACTGTTGTGACATAAGCGCTTCCCAAGTGAACGTGCTTAAGACCACAGGCTTTCCCTACTGTGTGTTCATTTACGTTCTTAGATATAATATCTGTAGTATATCTGGTGACTGAATCATTTACTTTACAGGTTTACAGTTTTATTCCTGTCAAAAACAACTTTTTATGCATCTTTCCTTGTGGACTTTTCGGTTTTGGACAGGGCGGGTGTTACTGTAGTGCAGGGGTACTGCTGTTTTCCAACTCTCCCTGCCCAGGATGTGAATTCACAGTGTTGTTGGCGGCTTAGTTGTAAGACACACACAAAGAGAACATGTCAAATACACAATGAAGAATAAACAATGTATTAGACTTTCCATGTGCATGTGAACACAACGTGCAACAAAGACAACGCCGCAATATCTCATTAAACAGTGATTATGGGTATTTTAGGGCAGCTGGTGAGATAGGGAACAATTAATAACACACACACATGCAATGTGACAGAATGTATAGAATTATTAGGCTGCAGTGGTGCATGCTGGTCCCTGTGTCTGTGTGTATAACCACAAGATAGATGAGGCCCTGAATAGACTTTCCCCCTGAACTTGGCACTTTAATGTGATGAGAATAGTAAGATGTTTTCTTTTGATACGACTGCGTAAATTATATTCATAAATACTTGGTGGTACCAGCGTTACAGTAGAGCTATTGCTGTTTGAAAAATGTCTTATGTTGTCTTTATGACGGTTAATGCAGCAAAATAACTGAGCCTTTGTTGTTTTATCATTCTCAAAAATCTTAAGGACTGCTTTACAGACTGATGATGTCACAGGGTGACACTAGCAGGATTTTAACAACCTATGACATGTACACAAAGGCCGCTTGCTTTCAAATATATGAGTTTTGACACCAGATGTGTGATGTCATGTGCAACTGAAGCATTGATTTGTTCAATCCACATTTCCTCCATCTACATGTAAAGGAAACTACAAATTATAGGGGAAACAATCGTTGTCACAACAGAAGCAGCTGCCCTGTCAGAAACCCAGTCTGGACTGTGGTTCTGAAAAGACAGCTGTGAATACCAGCCACTGTGTCTTCACTGGGTTAATTTGGGCCAGAGCCCACTGAAGCTAAGCTTCACATCCAAGTGGCACACTGCCTTCGCTCAGTGTTGCCAACTTCTAGCTTAAAAAAATTCATTTTCAGACACTGTCTCACACTGACCAAACAAATGGAGAATTTAGCTTCCTTTCTTTACTCGTGTGATATTTTCTCTCTGTACTATTTACTATAAAACATAGGCTTTATTTACATTTCACACAGTGTTACAGTGTTTTAGAAATATTGTTTGTAAGATATTATTCCCTGCATGAGATTTGTTGGCCTTAAGAAAAATATATAAAGCCCCTTAAGCAACAGTTTTTTTAATACCTGTTCAGATGAAAGTACATAAATGATTAATAACAATAAACTGAATGTTTTACACCAATATTTTTACACTGTATAGATTTCCATAGAAAACTTTTTTTTGTATTGTCATTTGGTAAATTGATTTTTATATTATAATTTTGGTGAAAACTGTGGAATTCTCTGCTGTATTACCAACAGCTCTCAGAGAACCTTGGAAAAATGTACAGTGAGATGATCTTCGTCCACGGCTTTGTTCACTGTGACCCTCACCCAGGCAATGTGCTGGTCCGAAAGTGTCCCCAGAGCAAGAAGACCGAGATCGTCCTGCTTGATCATGGCCTTTATCAGGTGGGAAATCTCCAGGCCGCCTGGAAAAAAAGGAAATACCATTTGTTCTAATATAGCAATCCATTTTTCATACTGCTGGCTGAGGCCTTGAGAAAATAGATAGAGCAGACAACACACAGTCAAGATGCACATAACAAAACACATGGACGCCACACACACGCTCTCTCACAAGGAGGCATGCACTTTTATTAGAGCTACAGCACGATAAAAGCTTTTTGATAAACAGCTCATTTGATGTTGTTCTTAGTAGAGTGCAGTATGCACCACGGCCTTAAATATGTTTGCTCCCCTGTTCTCCACACACACAATTTTTGTTAACTCCTACAAACACCCACACACAGACACTCAGTCCACAGGTCGGACATGAGTTTGTTTACTGCTTGTTCCTTTATTCATGAAGAGAAGTCGGTAATAAATATGTAACTCTATCATCTTTGACACACGCGATATACATATACATACACACACACACACACACACAAGACTTCCCTTCAAACCTAATGGCACCAATTTATTCCTAATGACTTCTGATTTCAGCTGTCAGTTTGCAGTTGATTATTAATCCACTCTGCGCGCACACACAGACAAACACACACAGAGTCATTTCCAGTGTCATTACTAGTAGGGTACTACATGTTTCATATGTGTCGAAAGCGCTGTGGCTGCTCTGAATGTAAAAAAGGAAATCAACACATTTGTTCAATTTTTTCTTACAGCTGGGGTAGAAATGCAGGGCTTACACATTTTAATTTTGCTGTTTAAATTATGAAACAGCAGTGTGTAGTGGTTGTTCAGCGTGCCAAGTAATGACAAAAACGACACACGTCTTGTGACAAAGAGGAATCTATATGCAGTCGGACCGCATAGTACTTTGTTTCAGCGTTGTCATGGAAACGTGTGCACACGCGTGCGTCGCACTGCAGGACATTCAGTGTAAAAACAGGCACGTTACTCAAACACGTCATACTTCAGTATAACTGTTGTTCTGTAACGCACTTCTCATTGTCCACGACTAGTCTCCAAAAGAATTCTGTCTGAAATATTATAATTCACAGCGATTGTAGCTAGTGCGTGAGTGACATACAGGCTTTGCACAGTGAACCACCATTCACAGTGATCCAGTGTTAGCTTCATGTGGTTATTTGGTCTCCAGAACAAAAACAGGTACTTTGTCTACGTTCCTATCACGGTGAGTCAACAAGTGCATTAAATTCCTAATTTACTCCTCCAGAATCTCCTCAGAAGAACAGTCTCGGCCTTCACCTGCTTTTATGTGGCGTCCGCAGTTCATGCCAAAAATAAAATACCTTGTAAGACTTTTAAATGTCTTTCCAATTTTGTCTAGATGTCGATAGATGTTGGGCTGCATGATCAGGATTATTTCATCGAACATGAGAAATTTCAGCCGCTCTTTGTCTGGTCAGTTTTATTGCTCTAAAAAGCTTTGAAACTATCTCCAGTCCAGTCAGAGGATGTTCAGGTTCATGTTTCATCTTTAACTTGTGTGATTTGTGTTGTGCAGGGAAATTCCTCTCTGTCAAGCTTCTTGGGGCGTCATTTGGCATCCGCTATACATTTTGTACTCATGTAGACACACACCACCACACTCCAACCTCCATGTGTCATTGTGTTGGGACTCACTTCTGTGTGCTGGCAGTATTCGTCAGGCTTCTGTCCTCTAATCCTCATCCCACATCAGAGAACTTATGTGTTTGATTTGCAGTTCAAAGTTGTGTAAATAGCACAACATTTTTCAAGGACGGCCACTGCATCTTATGTTGTAGTACTGTAGTATGGCTTGTGATCCACTTGTTCCCTCCTCCTCTTTATGAGGTCTGGTTTCTTAGATCTGCTGCATGCTTCCTGCAGAAGGTTCCACGAGCCCTTGCCCAGGCCCAGGCCCATGCCCAGGCCCATGCCCATGCCCAGGCCCAGGCCCAGGCCCAGGCCCATGCCTCTCCCTGGTTTCAAAACTGCCTCATGCTGATTCATTGACTAGAGGGAATCCAAACACTTTTTTTGCCACCCTCCAAAACCCACCAATGTACCAAACTGGACAAAGCTGTACTTACTCTTGATGTCAAGGTTGAACTTTGCAGCCCATGTTTTTTGTGGAGCCTATTATCCTCCTTATCAAAAACCCTACACCTTAATGCTGCATAATAATGTGGCACAATGTTGACTCAGGTGATATTTTATTTTATAGTATTCATACATAAGGTAAAATATGAGGTATTTAAATACATTTTTAAAGCCTGAAGTCCATTTCAACTTTACATACAGAAGCCTCGGTGATGCTTAGATGTTTCAGTAAAAAAAATACAGAGGTTGGATTTACACATGCAATTTTGTGTTAACTATAAATTTTAATTGATGTCGATAAAATTCTAACAGGGTCTAATCACCTCTTGCAGGTCCTGCAGCCTGACTTCAGAATGGACTATTGCCGCCTGTGGCAGGCTCTGATTAAAGGCGACATGTCCGGGGTGGAGCGTTACAGCCACAAACTGGGAGCTGGAGATTTGTACCCTCTGTTTGCCTGCGTGCTCACTTCTCGCTCTTGGACCAGCATCAATGCTGGCATCAGTTCTGTGCCTCTCACACCCTCTGAGGTATGATCACACACACACACACACACTTAAAACCTCCAGGTTGTGTTAAAGTTGGAGCTGCATGATATGTCTTTAAATAAATGGCTTTCTCAGTTTAGTGTGGTAGAACTTGGCTGATCTCAACCCCTGTGGGATTGACTTCATTAACAGTTGTGAGCCAGGACCTATCACCACTCAGTATGGATCGTACCAGTGCTCCTGTGGCTGAATGATAGAAAATCTTTGCAGCCAGATTTAGCAACTGTTGCTAAAATTAGATGATGGTATTGCACCAAAATATTACATATGAATTTGAAATTTCCACATATTTTGTCCATGTAGTTTATTGGGTTAATTTTTAAAAAAAATTCCCGACTTTTATTTGGCAGGCCAAGGAGGCCCAACATAAAATAGTTGTGTTTGTGTCCCTTTACTCACAGGGGTTCCACAGTGCCATCTGTCCTGAAGAGTGTTTATTTATACCTCTCTTATGGAACATTTTGAGGCTGGCAAAATACTACACACCAGTCTGCTACAGTATGCCACCCCCTCACACAGGACGCGTCGTAAGGGCCAGATTTGCGCCAGGGCCAGTGAATGAATAATGCATGTCATTTTTAGTATTTTTGCATACATTCACACTCTGATGTAAGGGATCGGATTGGATTCAACAAGCGAGCTAAGAGTTCGCGACCAGGACGAAAGAATTAACGTGAGCATTATGTGTCCCTCTGCCTGTATATGTGTCAATACGTCAAGCTAATTTGGAGTGTTTAATTATATACATTAGGGGAGCCATTCGAACAAATCTATGCTCTGTCACATTGTTCTCACCTCTGTTAACTATAATTAATATAATATATTCATACTGTGAGTTCATAAATCAAGGTTTTGTTTTGGTACAGAAATTTAGGGTCTTATTAGTTTTTCTTATATTTTATCTGATGCAAAAACAACAAATAAAAAGCTCCATATATCATCTAAAGGTGGACATTGGATGAGCGCTGTGTGATAGTGTAACTAACAGGCGCACTTAATCAATACCTGTAATATATATACTGATACACCAAATATACTTTGGAGTATCCCATTTCTTTTTTAGAATATCTTATTATATTTCTAATACCATTTTAACAATTAGGCAGTGATGAATAAGCGAAGCAAACTGCATATGCAGTGCGATGTTTTTCACGGGACAGCATAGCAATGGAAAGGCCTTTTAATTGCCTTTATGATGATCTGTTGGAGGTGTGTCGGTTCAGACAGACACATTTCTTCATCTAACAGTTCACGGAACCACTCAAACCATGAAAGTATGTTCATCACTGATGTGTCACAGCATGATTAAAAACAGGCTGGACAAAACGCTTCCGATTAGAAGGTTGCTTTAGAGCAAAAATCGATGTTTTCACTGCGAAGAAGCTGGATAGTTTTGAGTCCTAGGTAAATGTGTCTTTAATCATTGATTGCAAGGTTGCACACTTTTACGTGCGTTTTTACGCATCCATCACAGATATAGGTGCATTTCAGGTAAGGCGTAGTCTTCTCCATCCCTCTGCATCCCACCTTAGCTGAGATGAAAGCCCTCACCTCTATTTCCTGTTTAAAACAAGGTGCCTTTGTCTTTGTTATCCCTTCTGATATCTCCTCTCCTCTGTCCTCTGTTGTTTCCTCTCTTCTCTTTTTATTTCTCTCCCTATCCACTCTCTTATGCATGAATAATTTTTAAGCCCCGCTTCTAACAACTGATGATGCATTCCATTAGTGTTAATGCAGTCACATGCACACAGCAAATGTTGAGTGCTTTAGGGCTGTGGCTTTTTGCTCCCTTTTTCACATGCAAGAATATTTATTCTGTTATATTTATTTATTTTGTAATGTTTATCTTTATTTTTGTTTTGTTTCTTATATGTATTTATGTCATTAGTCAAAAAAAAAAAAACGAAAAGTATGTTTTGTCTAGGCCAGGGCAAAAAATATTAAATCTTTTTTTTTTTTTTACTAAATTAGATGCAATTCATTTGTTGTAATTTGCTGTATTTTATTTTACTACTTCCAAGACTGAAATACATTTAAAATATTATGCTATTTTAGGGCTTTAGGGCCATAATTTGCAAAAATAGCCAAAACTATTTGAAAAATGATTTGCTTGTAAAGAAAGGGTTTCCTGTGTACAGTAGTTTCACAAGAGACAAACCCCTCTGGTTTGACACTGGGGAAAAAATGTGGAAAAAGAGAAACGGTGGCCAGTCATATTGGCACGTTTTGCAATGACAACAGTAGCTCTCATTGGAGCTGCACAATTGATCAAACTTTGTTTTCTAATACGAATATGGCAACATCCAACTTATCGTGCAACTCTTCTGTTTTGTGATGCTGCAGTTTTTGTCTTGCATTAAATCCAGTACAACTTTCCTTTTTCCAATCACTAAAAGCTCATACTTTTTTCTTGACCTGGCTGCAGCATGTTTACTTAAGCCAAAGATTCTACACAAGATGGTTTTACCAACTAGCAAAACACCCTGTCGCAGAGGAAAACCCAAAGGAATGAACCCCCAACATTTAGAACAGCCATTCTTTTTAGGTCAGTGGACAGTATTGGACTTCAGTCCAGGTCCAAGCCCAAAGAGCCTTGTATCAGGGAAGTCCGTCATGTACAGCATTATTTTCATATTTGTAGAGGCTCAGCACGATTTCTTATACTCCTGATGGGATTTTATTGTTAAACATTTGCAGATATCGTGTCACAGACTTTTGCCAGCCACTTAATTGGAGCAGCTGTGGCTCTAATAGTAGAGCAGTCCTGCATGAGGCCTAGGTTGGTGGTTTGATTCCTGCTCCCATCTGCCCCGGGAGAAGACACTTAAAACCCTGTGAGGATCAATCAATTATATCAAAATAGAGCCAGGAGCACATTTGCAAATACCATTCATGTAAACATACAAGTGTCAGTTTTACCAATGAGAACTAAGATGATAAATATTCATTTGTCATCATTGCACCTTGATTGTTCTGTAACGTTTAGCCCTCACAGCAGATTCAAGCTCATTTTCTTCTTTTCTCTCTTGCCGAGCTGCAGCAGCACTTCCTGTTAAAATGATATTTCGGTTTTGCTGTTTGTTTCCTACGTAAATACCTGTGTTGGTCGAGGCTGCAGGGCAGACATGTTCTTTGACAGACATGCCATGGTCTGGTGTGTTTCCATGTTACATTTCTTTGTAGATCACATCGTCTTTAGCGATCGTCTCAACTTTTCAAACTCATTTGTCTTCCACCACCTTGTTTGAAATTCTTCTTTGCTGCCAGTTCTACCCCTAGTAGGAAGTCAATTATTTACAGTAGTTTCAGACATGCAATGGAAATTGAATTCAATTTTCAGTTCACCTTTATTTATATAGCGCCAATTTACAACACAGTCATCTCAGGGCACTTTACACAATAAAGTCAAGACTATACAGACATTTAGAGAAAATCCAACAAATTCTCCTTGAACAGCTACAGTTACAGTGGAGAGGAAAACTCCCTTTAACGGAAGAAACCTCCAGCAGAACCAGGCTCAGGGTGGACGGACATCTGCCTTGACCGGTTGGGCTGAGTGGAAAGTGGAGAGAGAAAAGAACAGAGCAACAAAAGCAACAACAAAAAATTGGGCAGGTTAGTAGGACCAGTAGCTGTGCACTGGAAGACAAACAGCGCCAAAGCCGGGGACACCTGAGGACAGGGACAGAGAGAGAGAGACAGAGAGGAAGAAGAAGGAGACACAGAGTTAATGTCCTACAGTGGGGACATATAAATGTTGGCTGAGAGGAGTAAAGTGTCTCAGTGCATCAGGGGTTGGTCCCCAGCAGTCTAAGCCTATAGCAGCAGGACTAGAACTAACTATAAGCTTTATAAAGAGGAAGGTTTGGAGCCTAGTCTTAAAAGTAGAGAGGGTGTCTGCAGGAACTAGAACTAGAACTGCTAGTTGTATTCCTGCTGGGTCCAGAGGAGAGGAGCTTGATAGATAAAGGCTCTGTCTCCCATTCTGGGAACCACAAGTAGGCCTGCATTCTTAGACTGAAGTGGTCTATTAGGATGATCTGGTACTAGGAGGAATTCGGACATTCTCCTGACTTTTGTAGGAGGAGGTGTGTGTGCGCCAACATTATCCGAACTTTATTCGTCGATCCCCCTTGTACAGTGTCCTTATTACACGTGTGCCTTTTTTTATTAGACGGCTCCGACGTGCAGTAAACAACAGACTGTTTCATCCTGTTGTGGCTCCTATTCTCCTTCCAGTGAACTATAATTTAGTTAAAATATTAGTGAATCCAGCTTTGGAAGACAAGAGCATGTTAACACTGTTATGGTCTTAATTCTGGATGCCAGATACTTTCAGCATTGACGCTTTCTTCACTTACCGTGTTTAAAGCACCTGTTGACTCAAGAACGATCTATGTATGCATGTTCTCTCCATGTTTGAGTGGGGTTTCCAAGGTACTCACATTCCCTCCCACATTCAGAGAGTGTGCACAATGCATTAACCGACAACTCGTTTGTGTCCATAGGTGTGAATCTGTGGGATCTGGCCCCCAGCCAGTATAAGTGGTTCAGAAAAAGGACTTATAGCACTGCATGGCTTGGCTTTTGGCCACTTTTATATGTCCCTACAAGCCAGAGCATGTCCTCAGATCTTTAGGCAGGTCTTTTCTGGCTTTTATTAAGATCTGGCTCAAGACTAAATCTGACAAAGTTTTTTCTGTATAGCAGCTCCCCCATCGGTGTAGTGTGTAAAGCGTTTGAGTACCATGACATGTTTGTGTACTGTATGTACTATGGCTTTTCTGACAAATTATTATCACCTTTTTAAATTCATTAGCATATTATTGTTGGGTTCATATTTATATTAATAGAGGGCTGTTTTTTTTCGCATTCCGCTGTACGGTTTAACTTGATCTATCCTATTCTATATATAAACCATTTGCAACTCTGTTTTTCATAACGTTAAGATAAGGTTTGTAAGTAAAGGTGATTATTATTATTACATTTATTATGTGCATTTGCTTGGTAAAATGACTTCATTGCTGTGCGTGCACTTGCATTTTCCCACTCTGCAGCATAAAAACAGCATTGGTAATGGCAGATCTTCCAGCAGATTGTGACATTCTTCCTCTCTCTCCTTCGCTCTCGTCTGTCTCTGCCCACCATGTTCTAATGTCTGCTGACTGCTGTACAAAATCATCCTGCCGACTCTTTATTACCCTGGGTAGAAAAGAAAAATCACCACAGATTCTGCCTCCCCCCAACTGCATTGCCTTTGCCTTTTACGCTGTCTATTATCGCACCACTCGCAATACAATATGTCCTTATTGAAGCTTTCAGATGCAAATGAGAGCACTGTCGCCTTCTCTGTGTCCTGCTGACAGCTGTGAGGCCTGCTAACCAACCTCCTATAATTGCTACTAATTGTTATTCCCCAAGCAGGAATCAGCAGAGCACTTCAGAACTCCCAGCCCCATGTTATTTGGACAGGGGGTGGCTGAGGGTTTGTGATGGGGTATTATGTTAAATGCTTATGTCTTTAGCCTGCTAACTCTTGGTTTGGATTTTTTAAGTAAATAAAGGAGAAATGAAGAGGTGGGAAGTGACTGAGAGAGGAGGCTCGGAAAGGTTTGCAGAGAGTCAAGGCAAATGAGTCAGGAAGAATTTATGCCACAACCCAGTCTCCTAAAAATACATTATATGCAACTGCTCTGCATGAGCTAATTATGTTTAATGGAAATGTCTCTGCCAATGCAGGAAGTCGCAGTAACAGTGCATTCACCCACACGGGTAGTTGTCAGTCGCTGGCCTCTCGTCAGTTTGTCGCTCTACTGTGCATGTGTTGTGTTGAGGTCGTCATTTACATGCACCCTGCTCTGACTAGACATTTTTTTCTGACACAGGACCAGTCTTCCCCAACTCGTTTTGCGAGTTGGTCATATTCCATGACATCAACTTGCCCGGAGACATATATATAATAAAAAAATCTTCAGGCCACCATTTGGTAATTGCTGGTGCTTACAGATAATTCATGTCTAAATCAAGTCTCGTGTGTCTGAGCTTGAAAGTCTTTTTGGGAACAAATCTAGTGTAAGTCTCAAATCACCTGTGGTTGTAATGATTTCATTTGCTGGAATTAAAACTGCATTACAATACTGCATCTAGTAAATTCAAAGCATGTAGTGCCTGAAAAGTTAATAACTCCATTACGAAACTTCTGTTATGTTTTAATCTGCACATACAGGTAACACATGTCTTTTGTTGTGCATTAATTATTAAAAAGCATGAGTTACATGAGTTACTTGTGGCCTGGATAACAAAATTATATATTATGTCACAAGATCATTGTTATTTAACCATCAACGTAAAATCAGTCAGAGTTTTAACTGTTCCAGGTGGTGCAGGTGGAGCCATTTTAAACTATTTGTTATCTAACTAATCTGCAGATTATTTTCTCCATGAATCATTTGATTGTTTTTCACCACCGTTTTCAATGAAAATAGTAAAAAAGAGCTTGAAGCAGTTATTAAAATAGCTGCCAATTTACTGTAGGTGTGTGACAGCTTCACCGATCTTGTCTGTACATTTAACTCACACACAAGCAGTTACTGTGTGTCAGCCGAGATCTTTACAGGTATTTCGTTTTTAATTTTTTGAATGGATGTTTTAACTTCCACTTGTTTTTGCTAGAAATAGTTTAGTTATAATTTATTGTTGAAGTTACAACCTTTGCACCGTTCACTTTCACACACACACACACACACACACACATAACCTCTTTCCCTTTACATCTTCACAAACTAGATATTTGTTTTAGAGAACAACAACACATTTATTTATTGGAAATCCACCGTAAGCCTCTGCTGCTGGATTTATTAGTGTTTGGGGGCACGGAGGTTAGTCTCGTATTGCCCTGTCCCCTCTGCATGAATGTGCACAGTCTGCAATATGACAGGCATGCGCAGGTGAGATTTTCTGCGTCATTTTGTTTCTAATACTGGTAATAAGCATTAAGCTTCTGAAAGATTTCCTTAATTGTAATGCACCCAAACCGAAACTAAAACAAAGCCTAAATCTGAGTCAAGTGTAAAGTCAGTGTGTGTGCAGTTCAAGTTGCAGAATTGACAAAAAATGTTGCGTTTTCTATTTTGAGATGCTCGTGCAGAAATTGTAGGTCTTTAAAATCAGTTCTCATTGACAACTACGATTGTCACTATTCCAGTTTTTTTTTTAAATCAAATGTCAAATGACTTGTAATTACTATAAAAACCACTGAGATCGAATGCATGCACAGCTGACTCACATTCTTAAAAAAAAAATAATAAGTTTTTCTTGAATAATATTTTATAAGGCCTGTCGTGAATTAGGACCTGGACTCATCATTCTCACTTGTAAATGAAGTTCTGATCTGTAGTAGGCCTGGAGTGGACACATACAATCTAAAACAGGCATTAATCGAAAGCTTTTTCCATCACGTGCAGCTGATTCATTGTACTCTCATGTTAACACATGACACTTACGGCCCTATGAGATTCTTACCTCTTGTCCTTTTCTCACTGTAGTTGTATCAGATGCTGTTTGCTGCGTCAGTGTTTTTATTTTACAACACTTCCTCGAGGCATGAGTCTGAGGCGGACAGAAAGAGAGCGGAGACAGAGTGAGTTTATCTGTGTCAAGATGTTGACTGGTTGTCCGTCCCTCTCTTTGCCTGTCAACTCTTTATTTCTTTGGACAGACTTTCCCAATGCTGCTGTCACATGCACACACATATCAACTGCCTGGTGAAATAGTAAAACATGTGCCTATAAAAAAAATGTACATGCCTCCTTTTTAAAATGTGTTGTTTTAAATGTATTTTTGGTATTAAAATGCATTTTACAGCTTAAAAAAAGTTTGTTGGGATGTCATAGAGATGGACCAGGCATTTTCCTGTAGTATGTAACTTCAGTCACAAGTTAATAGGCGGTTAGGGAAAATGATAACTCCTTCAGACAGGTGGTTACTTGACCACAGTCAATTCGTTTTCCAGCAAAAAAAGCAGTACACCAATAATTTTTCAAAATTATTTCAAAAATTCTTTCAAAATTACCGTTTTCAAAAAGTTTGTCTCACGTTTACCACTTTGTTGCATAACCTCTTTCAGGGACTGAGCAGACCAGTAGCTTTTGGCCAATTCTGGCTCGATACAGGATTTTAGGTGTTCAACAGTTCGGGGCCTCCTTTGTCATATTTACAAATCTTATCTTACAAATCAAAATGCTTTTTTTGTGGGGACAGGACCGGACTGCAGGCATCAGCTGTGCTGTTGTTATCTGTACACAATCCCATTTGACATTGTGTTGCTGCAATAAGCAAGACCTTCCCAGAAAAAGAACTCCTCTGGTTTGAAGCATATGTTAGTCTATTAGCATCAGCGTTAATGGAGCCTTCACAGATGTGCAAGTTACTCATGCCATGTGCACTAATGCACCCCACACCCTCACAGATGCTGACTTTTGTACATTAACATGTCAGATACTACTCCTCCTCTTTAGAACTGGGATAAACACTTGTCACCTTTTTGAATAATTTGCTGTTTATGTCCAAACAGGTCACCCACGTGAATCACACAAATCTGCATCTAGGGCATCTATTTTGTTCTCCAGATCATCTGGGAGTGGGCATTATTTACACATTTCCAGTTTTCCTGTGTCAAAGTTCATGTTAATGTGTGAGCAAATGTTACCTGAGAGACAAAAAGTGCATCAGTTTGCAATTTTGCTAGTGTTGTTAGAAAACCTCAGTGCAAAAAAATGCAAGCTGGCTCACAATTTTAGCCACTCCACACTGATCTCTGCGGTTTGCAGTTAAAATGTCAAACATCAGGTCAGATAAGCTGTCACTAACTCACATTATTTTCAAGGTTGAGGTTAATAACTGGCCAAAATGAAACGTTATGGTGTCAACTGACTCTGCTCTTTGCAACCAGGTGGATAAACAGACTTTGAAACTACTGTGTGTGAATGAAAGATCATTTATTACAGGAATTAGGCATCACTCTGTAACATCTCTACACAGCCAGAGGGGTCTGAGTGGGTATCCATTTTCAGTAAGAATGAAATGTGTTCAGCTGAACTCACATCAGTTTTCAATAAACTTTTATTTTTGTCAGGGCTACACACATGGATTGTGCATGCTGATAGCCCTGACAGTTGCCCAGACAAGACATGACCAGTCCATGCACAAGGCATTAAGTTGAATATTCAGAAAAGCAGGGTCTGATCCTCCTGTTGTATGTCATCATCAAGAGATAGAGGATGTGGTCAGCAAAACTCAGTTATCAATAATGACCCCCAGATTTCTAGTAGACTTTGTAGGACCAACATGGTAGACAATATTTTGTTGCTGATGCTGTGTTGAATGAAAGGTTAGCTGGGATAGCAGAGATGCAAGCAGAGAGAGACCGACAGAAATGTGTAATGAGACAGTGCAGTCATCAGGTTGGAAGGTCAGGAGGAGTTGTGTCTCGTAGGCATAGGATGACAAGAAAAATGGTGTCAGTGAATCATAGAACCCTGGGATGTGGTACGGCTGGAGAAAAGAAAGGGACCAAGAACTGAGCTCTGCAGCACACCGCTGACAGCTATGTTCTACCTGGGACATTATCTGGACTGGCCTCTGAGACATGTAAGATAGTTCTGTGTGCAATCAGCACGCACAGGAAGGACGATATGGGGCTGAAAGGGGCTTTAGATCCTCGCCCCTGGCAAGACACCTCGAAGCTCAGTAGTCTTTGGACCACAGGGACAATGGTTTGGCTCTGTGTCCTGCCATCCCCTGTGTGTGAATGGGTGAACGAAAAGCAGTGTTGCAAAGTGCTTTGATTAACGGCGAACCTTTTAACATTTAAGGTGCTAAACCAGGCCAGAGCTGTTCCAGAGATGCCCAAGTCAGAGTGCAGACGGGGGGCTGTGGTGGTCCACAGTGTCAAAGGCTGCAGACAGACGGCGTAGTTTAAGACAGAGGACTTAGTTGCATTTTCTGTAGCCCCCACCAGCGTCATGAGTGGTGTTTTTGTAGAGTAACCACACCAAAAGCCAGACCAGTTGAAGTTTCTTTGAGGGTGAACTGAAACCGATCGCATCATCAGGTTGTAGCTGCAGGGTGTGAACAGTAAGTGATCAAGCTTTGAGAAAAATATTTGAGCATCTAATTTCACTTGATAAAAATGAACCCTCATTTTACTAACATGTGCTGCTTTTTTACCCTTACTACTTTGCACAACTGTTAGCATGAGGGCTAACAGTCTCCATTATTTTTTTTCTTGTCCCCTAACGTCAGGTGTGTCAGAGACAAACTGTTTGAGCCAATACCCTGATTTTATGTCTGTTTTAATCAAGGACAAGGTTTGAAGCGATTTGCAAATCCTTCTGTATTCCTTAACATTTTACGGTGGGGGTTTTAGGAAACAGGGTTGTGCAGCCTGCCCCAGTGTGTAAATAATCCTGGCCAATGCAATCATCCAGTTCCCTTTTTCCAAAACACCTAAATTCCCATTCAGCTCCACGCGTATGTCAGATTTGTCCTATCAGCCAAAGTGCAGATGTCTAGAAGTAGCTTGACATCTCACGAATCGTTTGGTCCTTCATTTTATGCTTTTTCCAAATGCTTTCTTTGTTTAAACATGGTGTTTGTGGACGATACTAAATTTTGTACCAGTGTGTCTTTAAAGTGAACAGTTTTTAAAAGATAAATCAAACTACTGTGAGCTTCATTAACACAGACACATGTAAGTATGAATCCACTTATTTCCCAATTAACTTGTAATTTCACAGTTGTTCTGTCACTTATGATGTCGTGTACAGATTGTGCACCTCCGGTTTATACTTCCTGTCTAAAGATTCCTAAAGTGTTTGTAAGCCTGAAGTACACTTTGTTCCATGTCTAATAGTGTAATTCGGGTCTGCTATGCAGAAAGGAGAGGCCTTTGAAGTCGAGTAGAGCAGGACACTCAAGCTCACACGCAGATTTAAGCAGCCATCATCATTTCTTCTTTCGATGCTCGGTCGTTTAAAATGTGCTGATGCAAAACACAGTGCTATTGTTTAATTTCCCCATCCATCCTCAGCACCACTGTTTGTTTCTTTTGCTTCTCCCTTAACTCTCATCTGGCCCTTCTGTTTCACTCTGCACCAATAGTGGGGTCCAAACTCCTTTCCGTTAAAAACCTGTATACTAATCTGGCCAATGTCGGGCTGTTGGTGAGACTCTGTTGCAATAATCGATGTTGATTCCCTGGTCGGTTTAGTGTGTAGATGGACCAGAAGAGAAACAAAAGCAAGTAACATTTTTAAGAGGGAACAACCTAACCACTAAAGACGTACATGTCTTTCTGTCTGACTACCTTGGCAGGATGTTGAGATCCGGACCAACGCATCTTTGTACCTGCCCCAGCTCAGCGAACTGTTGAACCGAGTGCCTCGCCAGATGCTTCTATTGCTGAAGACCAACGACCTGCTAAGGAGCATTGAGACCACCTTAGAGACCAGAGCCTCCTCCTCATCCTTCATCAACATCTCCCGTTGCTGCATACGCTCCGTGGCCAGGTGTGTGTTATTCTCCTCATTACAACTAGGCAGATGAAAGGTCCAGAGCCGATTTCAAATTTGCATGTGGAGTCTGTTGTGGGTTTACCGTCAATATGTAGTGCACACTTGCTCGGATTTAGAAAGTAGATTTGTTTGAGCTCACTGTGATTGTTGAAGCATTGTTACAGTAGGGTATGACTCATATATGAGCCGTTCAGAGGCACTTGTTGCTTCTGTGTAGTAAAATGCTGAGACAGGAGATGTATTATAACTAAAAACAAACTAAACTGACAAGTAAGTGTCTTTGGAAGAAAAATAGAAATCTACCAGTGTAGGTTGGGGAAGGAGGGATGTGGTTGTCACTTCAGCTCACAGCTGACGGCTGAAGGACAGGGCTCTGGACACACTCACACAGTCATAGAGTCTCTACCTTTCCTGGTGCTATATTGCTGACAGAGGAAGCTCTTGTCTGAATAAGCACATCTTATAAAATATTAACCAGCAAGTGCTATGGGTAGTAATGTAATCCAGGCACCAGGGGATCCTGCATTTCCACCTCACTCCCACACCCACCATTCCATACGCTCGGCTGCTGTTTCTCACCAGCAAAAGCCTGTTCTACAACTCACGCTGTGTTTGCGTGCTGTGTGGAGATGTGTGCACAACCTCTCAGGGTCTCTGCGGATTTTCTCCACAGTCCAACGACTGCCAGACGTAGACAACCGCTTTCAAGCAGGTAGGCCAGAAAAACCTCAGTCAGGAAACGTCTTTTTTCTCATAAACAGCCTTTTGCGAGGGTTATTACACCCTACAAAGACAGTTATGGTGTTCTTAGAGTGAGATTGAGGTTTGTGCGGAAGGGTCATTCATGCAAACGTTTCTGTTGAGAAACAGAAAGTATGGATAATTCTCATGTTAACAATTTGAACTCTAGGCGTAATACTCCAACTGACTTGGAGTGGATTATTTAGTCAAAACTTTGTGTTTTAATGTTTTTACACGATTATTCAGCATGAAGGCAGTAGCCCAAAACTCTTGGTCTTTTTTTACTCCAACCCCTACAGCAGCCTGTGTCTCTGATTAGCACACCTGCAACCACAGAAGAGGAACTAATCAGTGAAGTGTTGAGCTGTAATAAAGATCCTGGAACCCAGTGGTTTATCGTAGCTCACGTTGGAAAATGCTTGTTTCAGTTCCAGATGTTGAAATGGAAAGCTAGGACTGGAAGATCAGATTGGCTCAGGTGGTTATACAACACAATCTGCTGTTTAAATTCTTTTATGTCAAGAAAAAATAGGTCTGCGTTCTCGAGGAACCTTATCAGGTGCAACCAGTAACCTAACGGTACATTACAACAGTACAGTAAAACCGAGTAAGTGATTAAAAAAAAAAAACTGTATTGCAAACACAGTTTTTTTTTTATCATAAATAATGTCTCTGCGGTTACGTTGAATTTATATAGAGATACAAGGTGAGGACAGAACCACTTCAAAAACCTTATTTCAGAATTGTATTATTTTGTTTATTCTAATACAAACGAATAATCAAATAAAATAACTAATAAATAATTTTTATTATGCAGAATGACATATATAGTATTCTAATTAATGTGTAAACATCACTAATGATGCAGCTGGTAATATTTGATTTGATTTACACCCTGTAAGGCATATGAATAATACAATCAATTCATCAATTTTACTCTATTCCCCTAAACATTCTCCTGCAAGACTCAACTTTTGTAGAACTTTGTGAATCTACACAAGTTCAAAAGTACATCAATGTCATAATATACTTTGTATTCTGAAATAACTTATTTGAAAATTCAACTCAAGAGCGTTTAGCAATTTTGATAAATCAACCGTTTTCTCTTCCTGATGTTGCCACTGATGCTTTGTGACAGGCACAAGAGGAGTAAAGCTCAGTCCCGGAGGAGGCGCTTGCAGATCAAGTTCGAAGAGTCCCTCAGCTTGTGGAGGCTGGATATGTATGAACTGATTTTATGGGTGAAGAGCTCCGTTCTTGTGCACTGGCTCACCGCCCTGCTGTCATTTCTGCACTGAAACACGTTGTGGACGTCAAACCGGCTGCATAAGCTCTACTTGTGTTAACAGTAGAGTTTGTAACTGTAATGACACATTCTGTACTGTCTTGGGAAACCAAGGGTTCATATGGCTGCTGAATTTTTTTTCACCCATTACCTCAACATCACAACCTTTACCGTCTGTTAACCTTTGAGGGGACTGTCACCCTTACATTTTACATTTTAGGAAACCGTGGGGTTGTGGTGCGTTCAGCCGCAATTCTTAAAGAAACAGAGCTGAAGAAGTTCATGGACGATCTACTCCAGATGGATTTGTTTTTCATGGTCATGATGTCTCAGCATTTTGCAGAATTTTAGGGGGAACTGTTGCATCTACAAATCTCATTTTATTTTCTGAAAAAATTATATATTTTTCGCAACAATTTGCTGGAGTATTTAAAACTTCCCTAGTTTAATTAAAAGGCAAACTTTCCATTCCCCAACCAGTTTGTCATGCAAACAAACAGGCAGACCCCAGCCTCCGCCTCTGTCAAAGGGATGGGTCTTATCTGTTGCCCCTGAGTTTCAGCCATTCAGTTTTTGCTGTAGAAAAGTGTTTGTCAGGTTTGTGTTCCAACACAATGTAGGATACTTTGACCACGGTTTCACAGAGAACATCAGCCAATCGCCGTACATGGTTTTTAGCAGTAATTATATAGAGATCCTACCTCCGCTAGAAAGTTCTGCATATTCATAGCAGCTCTCTGGTTCCCACAAACATGGTCATGGTAAACGCTTTGGCTCACTGGTCAAAGTGGTTGGAAAACGAAAAATACTGTCAAGCATGTTACTTACGAGCCAAATTAATAAATTATTTATTGTGTCACTTATACATTTGTTTTGGTATTTAATCAAGGAAATCAGCTTATGTTGTGTTACATTTAATACAATCAATAGTGCAAAATGACTTTAATATATTGAGCAGCAGTTAATAAACCCATTTAAATTGTATCATTATCATTTAAAATAGAATAGCCAGAATACAGCCAGTGTTTCCAAAATCTAGATGACCAAGACACTGCACTGACCCTGACCAGCTCACTCTGACAGAAAGACACTATCCAGCTTCTCTTTTAATGTGAAATCCACACACACGGGCAAATGACAGGTCCACTTAAGACAGGAAGAGTGGAAATATCCATCTCAGCAACTATCCCGAGTGGAAGCACAGAGAGATGTTTGCTGGCATCCGTCACACACCAATCACACAAACGAACTCTGAAGAAGGACTCAGTAACTGTCTTTCTACAAATATTTGCCTGCCAGCATCCAGTGTGGCCGGTGGTCCTCTGAGACTCACTCGCTAAATCGGAAATTGCTCAGAACTTGGCATGTTTATTTAGGATTCTGTCAAATAATTAATAAATATATATATATGAATAATGACGTACTGCCGATTGATTGCAGCTCCCCAACAAAATACACTGGAATGAAATTTGATCATCTGTCTGCTGGCTTGGACTGCACTCATTTCCTAAATAGTTTCAGTCTTATCACATATCCACTATATCTCATCGATTCTGTGCTTCTGAGATCAAATACTTTACATTAGTTTTGGCCTGCTACATATGTAACTGCTACATGAATTTTTAAACTATATGGTTAGTCATGACCAGCTCTTTCTCAGCTTTTGCAGTCCTGCTGATCCTTCTCTCTTTTGTTTCATTTTGCAGTCATAGTGGGCAGCGCTTGAAAACTTTTATACCAGTAGTCAAAATTCTGTTGCCTGGTTACAGTGACGTACAGCATCTAAGAGGATGACAACACACAAATACAGCATGGCATATCCAGTATTTCATTCACATGTTCTTGCCTGGTGCTAAGCTGCGTGGAATAAACCCACTGCCTGTCACAGCTGTACAGTGTACGGTCTGTGGACCAACGTGTTCTATTAGTTTCAGTTTTGCCAAATTAAAGAGCACTGCTGAGAGTCAATAAAGTGTCATTTCAAAGTTTAATTCAGTGAGTGCATGAAATGTAATGTGCACAATATGAAACCTTCTGTCTTTTCTACTGTATATTCAAATGTGTCTAGTTTTGAGCAGAAAAACCTCTCCCAGATGTTGTGATCTGGAAGAGTTTTTCAATTTGGACGAGGGGTTGTGGAGGAGCAGGTCGACCATCGCTCTTAGTATGACCAGCTTGGAGCACAGAGATAGTGTCACAGTCACTTTTAGCCAAGCAGACCAGATATGACAAATGCCAAACCTGCTCTTGATCCTCTCCCCAGGCGTGGTTATGTGTGTGATTACCTCAGTCAGAGACAGATGCCTTTGTGTAAATGGTAAATTGTCGTTTTAGCTTCAGTTACATATTAAAACTCCTTGTTTAACAGTTGCTGATTAAAGCAAAGCTGATGTGAGATTTGGGGCATCAAGAAAAATTCTCCAAATGTTGCAAGGTGTATTTTTATCATGCACTGTCAGGCTTGGCTGAATATAATTTAAGTTTTAAGATATTACCGTTCAGATACCATGTCAAATAGTGTGCAGTCCTAACATTGAGTGCTACATATTGTCGTAGCTTGTACTGTAGCTACTGTCGTGAACATTGATAATACAGATTAAATACAGATTCTGAGTTTTCTTTTTTAAATGAAAATTGATGTTTGTGTTGGCCTGGGGAAGACCCAAAACCAGTGTTTATTTGTTGTGATAAATAAATCCGTTCATACCAATAAGACATACAGCATGGGTCTGATGAATTTATTCTACTAGCAAATATTTCATATTATCTATTGGAATATTGGAACTGTGTTTTTTTGGGGGCATTTGTCCTCTGTACACCATCATATAAAATTCAAGATGAAATACTCAAGATGTGAGGGAAGTCAAGGATTTCAGGTTTAAGTCAGGGGTGTGACAAACGTGTGGCATAACCCATTCAGGATATACAGCCATTTTCATACGCCCTCAAAAAGTAAATAGCAGTAAAAAAACAAATGTAAATTGAAATAAAAGCACAATTTCACAATTCAAACAGAAAATAGATATCCAGGTAACGTACAGTGTAATATCAGGACACGCCCACTGAGCTGTTACTGTTGATGTCCATTCATTCACCCTGTGCTAAGGGGTTTTACAGTGAACAAAGGGTCTTCAGGGTGACGCTGCTGTTTGAGTGTAACGTAGGAGAAAACACGTACAGCCAAGCTCAGCATTGTTCTCGCTGTCACCAGACGCGCTCTGTCATTCCCAGAACCACAAATTCAAGTGTGTGTTACATGTTACGTCGAAATCTCCAGCTGGCTCCAGCAGATTTGCAGGTCAGAATTAATTTTGTCCAACGTTGACTGAGCAGATGTGCTCAGACGGCCAGTAGAGACCGAGCACATGCCCTGTGTTTAAAAGAATAAATCCAGCTTAGGAGTCTAACCCTAACTTACCACTCAGAGCAAAAAATCCGACTCACCACATTTACATGTGTGGCCCAAAAGCCCGATGGGAACTGGAAGAGCAGGGGCATGGGTGAAACAAGGTCTGCAGGAGTTACTGTAGAAATCAAAGCTGAGTCACAGTCATCAGCACCTCCCTCTCTGTGCTGCATGGATTATTTCACCTGCAGTTATACAAAAATAATAGAACCACTTACTGGGAAATCGACCCGACCTCCTTTCTTAAAGCAGGTGGTCGCTGGCCAACAGTCAGACAGATGAGACGCTGGATAGGGGGCACGGAGGCCCTGTTTGCCATATGCATGAATTAGAAGCAAATTTTGGTGTGACTGTACCTTAAGGCTGTTTTTGATGTTATTATTTTACAGTTATTATTATCGGTTAAAGCAGAACTGCATCAGGGTAACATCCTCGTAATCCTGGTTTACAGCAGCTATAGATAAAACTAGCTGTGTCTCGACTCAGAGGCTTGATCCTTTAACAGCTGTAAAACCTCGAGTTATGTGATGATAGTGATGTTACCCATATGAAAAAGACGTCTACTCAAATTCATTTTAAAAAGTAAACGTCATTTATGTTAAGTTGTTACTTCATGTAGTAATTATGCTTATGTTACTACCTTTTGGTACGTGCTACTACTTTAATATTTCTTGGGTCTAAATTGGCCCATGTATATTTTATTATATTATATATTCTATGTACACAGGTACAGGCCAAATATACTAAAAAATTAACATGCTTGTAGTCGAACTGAGCACAAAAAGTAAAGCTACCTTCTTAGATTAAAGCAAGTATGCATTTTGGTACAAACACACACACACGGTGGCGTTAGCTGTCATGCAGGGTGCATGGCCCTGTGCTCCGTGGACAACGGCCTTACCAACTGAGCTACAGCCGCCCAAAGTATGGTAATTATAATACATTTCTAAGGGTAGAAGTAGAATCAAGACAAAGTTATGACTCAGAACTGTTGAGATTTTCTGTAGAGATGAATCATTAAATATCACCTGATCTCCATCAAAGTCACTGATATGAACAAATACAATATTTTTAAGCTGATAAAACACAAGCAGTCATGATGATTCCTGTCCTTACTGAACAAACACATTAAATATACAAGCTGATGGTGCAAAAAAGGAAACTAAATTAAACTAAATGTCAACTGGTCTCAGGTGTTTGAAAACCTGGAGTTCAATTGTTGAAATGACAATTGACGTGTTGTTTAGAACTACTTTAACTCATAAAAGTGTGTTGGTGTGCTACTCACAAGCAACATTAGCAAATGTGAGCCTGGAAAAACAAAAGAAATCTAAGAAGAGCTGAGATCAAGAGTTGTAGCTGGAGAAAGTTACAAAGTAAGACTTTCAAGATGTTCATGTAAGATGTAAGATACTCATCAGTGCAGTTAGATATATTATCTATACTTGGAGGCACTTTGGTTTATAGATTTGGTAAATAGAAGGATTGTTGCATGTTCATGAGTCAAACATGTGCCAAACGTTGGCCCAGGCGTGGTGTCCATGGCGGGACACTATAGAGGAATCCATTGGGCTCCAAAAACAACATTGTAACCCATCCTAAATTTGTCACCTTGACACTTCACAACACCTGCAAGCAACAGTTGAGAAAGGACATGGCAGCCCTGCATATGGCGTAAAAAGAGAACCCGTGTTCCAACACACTGCAACAACGTCTTCCCAACAGTGAAGCACGATGGAGGCAGCGTTATGATTTCACCCAGAAGAAGCTGGGTGATGCAGAAACTGCTACAGAACGGCCTCAGACAAATACGTTTGAAGTGACCCAGTGAGAGCATAGACCTCGACCCAAATAATGTTTTCTACTTGTTTTTAAATAAAAGTTTGTGTCCAATATATGTAAGCACAGGTACAGTTTAGGTCAAATATACTCTGCATAAGTCATATTTACATATATTTTAATCAAGTATACCTCCGACAAGTACAAGTCTCTGAACTGAGTCACTCAGCTGCTGATAAGAATTTGCTGTACTGGACAATTGAAAAGCTTGACCTTATAACGGCAGAAAGACCATCACTCAAATTATTAAAAATTATGTCTGTCCTAAACTGGTGTGGAGGCCCAGCACCTGTACGGCATATTTGCCATCAGAACATTTCCCAAACTCTGACTGCGTAAAAAGCAGCACATGCCAACACATATCTCCATAAGTTCTGGACACTGAATACAGACGAGATTAAATAAATGGCTCTAACTTGTATGCTTTCATTCTTTGCTGAAATTCTGCCACGCTGTAATCCCTGCAGCAGCAATCTCACAGACACATTCACTCATCAGGCTGCTGATAATTTGCCTCTCTGTGCAGTTCATCCAGCCAAAGTGCATAATTGCAAAAATGTCCAAAAGGAGGAAACTATTTCTCTACTACAAGTTGGACATCCAAGCTAGTGTAATGAGTATTTTAACAGGATACCAGGCGTGCTTATTTGCAATGCCCCGTCAGGGGAATTGAAATTAGTTTCGGTTTTGTTGGCATATTCTTCGCACGTCAGGAACATATTTTCTATAGCTGTGCTGTGAATTGGTGAATGTGGATTTGACCCGTGTCACACATGCCCACACAAAATGCAAACTGCCGCTAATGTCTTCAACCTGTTTGGTGTAAAAAAAAAAACACAGCTATGCTGTTTTCTCTGCACAGTGTGCGAGCATCCGTCATTTATCAAACAAAGCCACCCAGGACTCCCAGAGAGGACAGGAGCAGCTTCATCTCTCTGTCTTCCTCTCCCACTTTTAAAGAGAAAGAACACTTTGGCCAGCTCCCCCCTTCACTTCCACTCCGTCGATGAGTGTGTGTTCTGGAGGAGGATGAAAGGTCACACACTCATTAGCCGAAATCCAAGTATCATCAGAAAATGTGTTTTAGACAAATATTAATGATGCTCAAACTTAATATTGAAATCTAAATGTTTAACTTGGTATTATTCTTTAAAATACATGAGATGTTCTGGAGAAGACCATGAGATATGGCTGAAAGCTGCGGAAAAATCTGATAATCTAGAACAAACATCCCCTGGTCCTAATATTATCATCATCATGTCCAACAGTAATTTATTCCCCAGCAATTTAGGAAGGCACTGCAGCCAATTCACACAGTGTACTACCCGCTATTCCAAGATGAAAGGAGCAATGGGAACATCTACTGAGTGATCACACAAAACAGCTCGGGATCAGGGAAGGAAGCTGATGAGAGACGTGCACTGGAGTCTGGACTTGCAGTCGACGAGACTGGAGGATCAGGTGGTAACACACAGTGGGTCTTACAGGCAGAGTGATGTTTAAAGAAGCCAATTGTTCGTATTGAGGAAAGGCCGAAATGAATAGGGGAGAATTTGACAGCGTAGGAAAGTAGAAGAGCTGGATTTCATATTGAAGCGAAATGACAAAGACCACATCTCTCACTCTCTCCAGAGAAGAGCATCAACTCTGTGCATGTCATGAATAATAACTGAAACTGTCTTTTAGCAAATGTCTACAGCTACTTTCACCTTACAGCTGCAGTGGCCTAAACTCCAAACTGGGCAGCTTCCGAGGAAGTGGAGGAATTCCACTTTAATGGTTGTTCATGTATGATGGGTCACGTCTCAGGTTACACATGCACACGTACGTGTGACAGTTCACGACCACAGTGGTGGTCACACACATACAGCCCAAAGTGGGAATCGAGCCTGTAATGTCAGCATAAGCTATATGTTATCCCCACAGTGTCCTAGTGTAACCTGGATTTTCATTGAATAGAAGAAGATTATTGAGTATGATTTGAACATCACAGAACAAAATTAGCAGTAACAGTAATGTAGTTTTGGGGAGTGGTGACGGTGACGTGTTAGTGGTGTTGACTGAACCATAGTTCATTGACAAAGCTTAAAGTTGTCTTTGTTTGGTCCAATTCTGTGTCCCCATTTTTCTTGCTAAATCTGCAGAGCTTTCCGCAATGTTCTCCTCCTCGTCTCTTCCGAACACTCCGCTGGCCACGGACAGTCAGTCAACAAGAGTCAGGTCAGTCAGGAAAATGTGTTTGGCCCACAGCCCAGTGACAACCTCAAGTTCAGGGACTCGCGGTTTAATTGAGTTGACATTGCAAGTCATTTCCCACTTTTACGATGGACATCATCACATTTTTGAATCATAAAATACGCCACAGTCTATTATCACACGGCTAAAACTTAGGGTATCAAGTTATTCAAAATAAACAGTAATTACAGTAATTAAAAGGTGTGTGTGATACAGTTTCTGCTTTGGGTGAAAACATTTGCAAATGGCTATTCATTTTGAAGGCTGCGATCCCATCGGTGGAGCTCAGGTTCTGCGGCGGACGAAGCAGCGGGTTGTGCTGCTGTTTGTGTGTCGGTGGCCTGCACTGCAGTGTGGCTGACGCCGATGTCATTGTACCGCTGTTCCACTGTGTTCAGGGTAATAAATGAGGTGTCACAGTCGATTGGCCCACACTGTTCACAACACAGCACAGACCACACTCGGCCTCAGCCGCCACGGAGCTAAGTACTGGCTAAGTGTTTCTTTCCTTCCCTTCATCCCTCTTTCTATCTCCATCCCTCTGACTCTCTGCTTTTCATTCTCCTGACATAAAGTTCACCCGCTTCTGACCTTTTGGTAATGTTTTCTTAGTTACAATAAAGTTGGTATTTTTCTCTTATTAAAAATCCAATATGCCAGTCCCTGTGGTCCGCCTACAGCATGACGGATGTGATGCAGTTTGTTTGATTTGAAATTTATAGGAGAATTAATCAGTAAGACACTTGCTGTCTATTGGTGGGAGCTGGCTGAATTGATTCCAGAGCCACATTTTAACTCAGTTGGGTATAAAATCTAACCTTTGATTAAAACTCCCAAGTCACAATGTCTTGGAAGTTCTGTTTCCACAAATTTACACAGTGGCACTAAATTGCCGTACAGAGTGACTGAATCATGAGAGTGTTTGTATTAATACATATATTCAGCAAATCCCATAGACTGGATCTTAATGAACTTCAGCCCACAGTGGTGCAGCAGAAAGAAACATACTCTTAATATTACAGTTAGATGGAAGCTTGATTAGAGATGAGCAGGATATATAAATAAAGTTTTTTCTACAGAATAATTCATAATGTACAACCACCGTTAGAACAACACAAACGGCTGGCTGAAAACGCTTCACAGTGTCTGATGCCTTGACCCCCTCTGGTTGCAGCAGGTTCACTAAGGCTTTTGAGATGATTTCTAGTTCCTCTCTACTCTGGGGTCTTCCACCAGTCTGGCAAGTGTGGAAAGCCCACACTGGGAAGTGCCCAGGAGGCATTCTTGTAGGACGCCTAAACTAATTCAAGTGACTCTCCGGATGTTTGAGTTCTGTACCCCACCTCTGAGGGTGAGCCCTACATCAGTAGAGGAAACTCAATTCTGGACCCTTGTTTTCAGGATCTTCTTTTGGTCTTTACGCAGAGCACATTGTTATATGTCCTTCACCCCCCCAACGGTTTGATATGTCAGCATTATTCCTGGTGCTGCAACACTCCGCCTGTCAATCTGACGCTCCATTCTACTCTCACTTGTGAACAAGATTCCAGATACTTCAAGTCCTTCACTTGGACAGTGACTCATTCCCAACCATTATCCAAAACAACACTGACATTACTCTACTCTTGTCAGGTACTCGTAGCACACTGGTTACGTCGATCCTTGAGACAGGAGTGCACTTCTTTGGCTCCAAAAATAAACACTTGTGTTCCATCTTTACTATGTCGGCAAAAATGAAAAGTGGTGAAAAGAAAAAATATAGCTCGATATCATCAGCATATGAGTGAAAATGCAGGGGCATGTAACACAAAGCAAGATTAGAGGATTGTCCAATTATCTTTAAGCTTAAAGGACGAGGCCAGTGGTGTTTCATATATCTGTTATTTTATACAGACAGCAAAGAATTGTGTATAGCCATTGTAATGTCAGTGAATGCACCTGGTCCCAAAGAATCATTCCAGTGCATCTAGGCCACAGAGCTCTTTTGTCGTCAGAAAACTATTAGTAATCCAAAGTTAACACCAAAGTTAACGCCTATATATGTGTATATATATATATCTATACTTAATTAAAGAACAAGAAGCTAGTGCAACGCATAAAGCAGCAGTAGCATGTTTCGCAACTCTTTCTTATATATTATATATTCCATTTTTTTTAGGTTTGAGCTCTTTTTTAGAGATGGTGACTGTATTATTCTTGAGGAAGAAACATCCCATGCAGCAGCGTGACGAACTGATGTGTTTAACACATTTCTGACCAGTTAAACTCTTTTGCACAGACAAAATAATTTTTGTTGCTGTATGGGATTTGTGGACAATTACTACAATTTAGACAATCATTCATATCATTTATATTAGTTAGTACAGTACCATTAATCTATCCAACAAACATTCCAGTGCTCACACTGGGTAGCTTGTTGGTCCCTACCCTCCCACACAGGCTGGTAGATGCCTTCTCAGATAAGGATGGAGGGTGGAGGAGGGAAGACAACGTGACTTGGAGTCATTCAGGTTTTGATTTGCTCAACACACCTGATCCATGGTCAGTGGTGGTTAGGATCGTTGGAAAACATGCAGGACAGCAGCTGTGTCGTGGTTGTGGTTTAGGTTTAGGGTGTGTGGAGTTTGGTTGGGTTCAGTAACTGTCACTGCTAGGTTAGGTTTAGGCACTAAAAAAGCATAGTGAGGTTTAGCAAAAATGTTTTTGGTGGGTTTAAAAGGATTACTTCTGAATGTTATGCAACCTTTGCCATAGGTTTGTAGATCAGTTAAATTAGTTTGCTTTCCAGTTCTTGTCTGTCCACTTTTTTTCCCCAAGCCCTTCATAAAAATTTCACCACTGTTCAACATGCATCCTATACTGTGGTTCTATTTCAGTGGGTGCATGTATATGAATTGTATAAAACATCCCTCTGCTTCTTGCTGAAAAACTCCTCGGGATGACATGATCTGAAAGAGTTTTTCAGTTCTGATTGCCGATTGCAGCTACCTGTTTATTCATACTGCAGAGGTTGTAGTGTTGCTTAACCTGCTCCTCCAAAACATGACTAATCTGAGCTGAAAACGTCCAGCAGGTGATGTCATCTGGAGGAGTTTTACAGCTACAAATAGAGAGATGTTGTATTACAGGTAAAGCAGAGGAAGATAAACAGAATTTATATACATGGACAACATAGATGGAGTTCAAAGTTCAAAGCCAGAAGAAGACACTTTTCACCTCAACCTCTGCCTACTTTAATACACATCATGTTACTGTCTATTTGCATTTAAAAAACAATGCATTTGCATAAAGTGACCTCCATCTCTCAATTTGTACATCATAAAAACATCATAATGCATCTTGATGTGCAGAGGAGCTTGCTTTTGTCTGCTGGTCAGACACACACAGGTTTGTTTTTCTTTCTACACTTTTGAGGACTCTCATTGACATAATAGAATCCCCAGCCCCTTACCCTAACCACAACCTAAACCTAATTCTAACCTTTACACTAAAATCCAGACTTGACCTTCAGAAAGCCATTTGATGCCGTGTGGTCCAGCTAAAATCCCCTAACCACAATGGTACTGAAACAAAATCTGTCCACAGAAGGCTAGAAAGACATGCGCACGCACACACACACACACACACACACACACACACACACACACACACACACACACACACACACACACACAGACTGTAATAACACCTTTAACCCGTAAGCTGAGGTGGTCTAACTTCTCATGCTGTTTACTGCTGACTAGTTTAAACACAATGCAACACATTTTAAGACCTGCTTTTTTTGATTGTTAAACCTCAGGGTGTGAAAACAGTTTTTAGCTCTCAGGCAGGCTGCATCAGCCAAAATGGTTCCGTGAGCCTGGGGCTGTGCAGCCTGACACTGACAGGCAGTGTGTGACTCTGCAGCTAGTGACAAAAAGACCGGTTTCAATTTCCAGGTAAACATTCACATATTTTACAATCATCAAAATATTCCTGGAGACCTTACTTACAGACACCAGCTGTCTGAGGAAAATTGTGTTAAACTGTCAGCAGGGCTTGGTTTGTACATCTTCGTTCACATTGGTGGGAACCCAAACAGGAGCCTGCTCCTGGAGTAGGTTGTGCTGTTGGCTCGTGCCAGGTGGTGAGGCTGCTTAAGAACAGGAAGAAGCCACGATGTTCTCAATGCTTGTCTTTGTGAGTCAGCAATCCCAAAACTGGGTTAGCGCTAAGGCTGGTTCATGCGTCCCCCGTGGTACCAGTGACGTACATTTTGTCACCTCCACAATCCGCGAGGGTCAGGACAGACTCTGTGTAGACGTTGGGGTGCAGTCTGAAAATGTATGTCTGCATGGACTGTATGTATGTGCAGCATGTCTGGACATGTGCGTCAAAGAAAGTAGAACAGCACGCTACATTTATTTCAACATCCCTGACACTCTTCATGTGTACACATCCCCAACTGGGAACTTTGAAAACCAATAAATTATGTGAACCTCCTGGTATGATCAGTATGATTAAGAATAAATGTGTGTATGGGATCTGTCCACTTATCCTTCCTCCCCAGTGACAAAAGCATCCCAGTCACATCCCACGATGCCCTGACAAGCAGTTTTTCATGCTTTTCTTCACAGAGTGACACTGTTTGTGTCTCTTTCCATTGACACAGCAATATAACAGAATGTAATCCATGTATAAACAGGTTCTTGACAATAAAGCTAAAGGTCACATCATTCAATTCAGTTCAATACGACATTCTTAACTGATACATACAGTGAGAATGGAAGAAAAACATGTGACTGAATAGGCTTCAATATTTGTGATTCATGGCACATTCAAAAGTGAGAAAAATGTTTAAATTGATTAGCAATTAGAGCAGCATCAATGTCCGAAGAAGACAAACTTCCTCCTTTGGTAGAGGATCCTTTAAATCAAATACAATAAAATAACTTCACAGTTTTTACCTTTTCTCTTTGAGGATTGCATGAATATGAAGAGTTTACTTTCTCTCTCTACTTCCTCTGTCCTATTAAAATGTCTTTCAACTGCTGGCTACAAACCTCATCAGTATGACATCATCTGGAGGAGTTTTACGTTTACATGATGCCATGCGGAGAAGTTCCGCAAGACCAAGTCGACCAACACTACAACCTCTGTAGAAAGAGCAGCCAGATAGCATCATCAAAACTGAAAAACTCCTCCGAATGACATCATCATCTAGAAGCAGTTGTCAAACGTAGAAGGGTTTATACCATTCACCTAGTCAACCACCCAGTCTTGAACCACAGGTCTCAAGTAAGTTCATTCAGGTCATTTATAAAGGTTTAATGAGAATTAAAGTAGTGACCGGGTAGCAAGTGAGGCTGTCTTCTATATGATTTATTCGTCTGTGACATGTCTGTGCACCCTGATGGATCTAATCTCACAGCTGACAGTTGACACAAGTGTACAGACCAGCATGCTGTGATAAAGAAGTGTGTGTGTGTATTTGCATGTTCATAACAATGCGAGCTGCTCGGCCTCATGCACGTTTCATCTGAAACTGCTTGGCGAATGGTTTGCCAACAGCTTTTATAGTGATGGAATCAGAGCAGCTGTGTCCAAAACCAACAATTTAATATTTACACCAACGTCATGTTAAAGTTGGACAACTATGCAGAAGTGAGACAGGAGCCAATATTTACCGTAGCATCAAACTCTCTTTTTGAAAAACGCAAATTCCAAACACGGAGATGCAATAGATAAACAATTTGGATTATATTTGAAATTGTGTTTTTGACGTAGACACTCATAAATCCATCTGTTCATCTGCAGCCAACCAGTGTCTCCTTCGTGTGGGCTACTTTACTTTGTGCTGAAAGTCAAAACAGTCATGGAGAACAGTGACAGGCCGAAGTGGAAGAAGCTGACACTTTGGCCAAGTGGACTCTCACAGATGAACCCGTCCTCTCCTGCACAATGGCCAGTGTTTAATCAATGTGGTGAGACAGAGCTCTTTGGCACACAGACTGATGGAAGTTGGACAAAAGGAAAACGATTTGACATTGAACCTGAAACTGTATTGTCCCATTCTTTACGCTCTTTCACCCTTTTTTTTTTTGTCTAAACTAAGTGTATCTCCTGGCAATGCGGCTCTGGATATATAAAGTTATGTATAGCATCAACTTGATTGTAGTACTTTGCTAAAGAGGCTTTATTCGCCTCGATTTATACATTAGGAAAGTCAAATATTTAATTACATTCTCTCACAGCTACATGGGGCTTGTATGTTATATTAGCATCAACAGTAAAAAGTTGTACTTCACGTTGATGCGTCTCACTGTAACCTAGTGTTAGCAGAGAAACTATGTCAGCCATCTAGACTGACTTGCTTTGGAAGCCTCCACATGCTTCTAGGAACTTAGTTAAGTCTATCAAGTGTCTCAATTTCCCAACATGACTGTTTTTTCCAAAGGAGTTAAAGGAATTTGTTAAAGTTTGAGAGAAGAACATGTCCATGTCAGAGCTGATCCTCAAAAAACACGGGGCTGAGAATATAAAGAGGTAGGACCAGGCAATCAGAGTATTAGAGGAAAAAAAATAATATTCAGAAAGCAGGAAATAACTTGAACCATCACGTGAAGAACCTACGTGTGTGACGACATAATGCCTTAAATCGCTGGTGCATCTAAAAAGCAGAGGAGTCTGCTGTACCGCCAGACACTGAGGGCGAAGCAGGAGAGCAAAAAGAGAAATATGTCACTGTCACCTCAGACTCTGAGCCATTCCTCTTTGTGTGAAAGGGAAATAAAGAACAAGAAACCGAAAGATGTGGATGCAAAAATGAGAATGGATGCTGGCGGCTGGCAAAGAGAAGTGAACCGGTAAAACATATTGACCCACACATGTTCCCATTTCTGCTCCACACACAATAATCATCCTCGGGGCACATTCACAGGAAGCTCGTTGGTATATTCCCAGAGAGAGGAAAAAACATGAACCGGGGACAACTGCCTCATGAACAAATGCACATCTAGCCAGTGCCTGTGGTGGCTGCATGGAAAGACTGCTGAGAGCCTGAAGTGAAGAAATCACTGTGGTCGAGCATTTAATTTGAGTGAAAAACTAATAACGACATCATGGTGCCATTTGGCGCCACTGTCAGACACGACATCGGTTTCATGAGCGGTATGACCGGGTAGGGACAAAAGAACAAGATGAGCCTGAAACGTAAGAAGAACATAAGAACAACGTGCATCTTGAGCAAAGGACTGAGAGGGAATCAGCTTTAAGTGAATTTCTACAATGCAAAACTTCTCTCTGGTATCATTTCTCCTAACAAACGAATATAAGCACGTCAAACATGTTAAAAAAAAAACAACAACAACAGCAGTTTTGACATTTTTTTTATTTTCAGAAGGAATAAAATCATGTGACCAAAACTTACTAAGATGTGGGAACAAAACTGATGCTGTGACCACAGGTGGAAATGAGTTTCACATGGTCATAAATTTGTATTGCATGGGAATGTTCCATCTGTGAAGAGATGCTCAGGACGAACCTGAATTTTGCACAGACGGATAGTTTTAAAATGAAACATGGTGCCAGACGATTGATTCTGAAGCTGAGAATGATGCCGTGCGTCTGGCGTTGGATCCCGCTTTGCTGATGGCGGAGTCGTTGACTGACTGACACAGATCCGATCAGCTACCACTTTAGAGGAGCTCATTTACTGTCACTGAGCACATACACAAACATGCTGCCATGAAATTTGTGGTCTGCACTTAAGCCATTCGCCCGAGGGAAGCAGCGGGCAGCCACAGGCGGCAGCCAGTGAGCTGGGTGAGTGTCAGGGACACATCAGATGTTTGGGCTGGGAGTTGACCTGGGAGACTTCTCTGCCCACTGAAGCACCAGGCTGCCAAATCCAAGTGGTCTACAGGGTTCACTGTAATACAGTACAGTGCTGTAGTCCAACCCAGATCCACCTCTGTAGGAGTCTACTGGTCACATGACATGGAAAGCTCTGAAAAATGTGTATATTTCTGTGGAATAATTAATTCTAATTAATCCAAGTACTAATATCACTAATAAAAATCCAAAATCAGTGTGATCTCGTGCTGGGAGGGAAAGCTCCAGGTATTATCAGACAGTGAACGCCGCATGCAGAGGACGTCCTTCGAACTGACCTTTTGAACCAAATCTCCTACTTTAAAATAAATTCAAAAAGACAAGAACCCTATGAGCAAAGGCCACTGGATACTTTCTTTTGGTATTATTGTTACCAAAGGGCTTCAAAAATATCTGAACAGCTTAACTTTCAAACAGTGGAAGTTATCAATTCTGTGTGTGTGTGTGTGTGTGTGTGTGTGTATATATATATATAATTTGATTGAAAGAGTGTAGGCTGAAGCCACACTTACAATAACATAATTAATCTTAATCTCTGGATATAATTTAGCAATTAAACTCAGGTAAAGTTTACCTTATAATAATCCTGTGTTTGATCTCCGATACAAACACTACACTTTCAAATATACAGATTCCCTTCAATTCATTTGTGCTATTTATGTAGCCTGTTAAAGAGTAATGTGTTTGTTGTTTGAAATGTAGAAAAACACACCACATATGAAGTAAAAAAAGGACAAATTTGGATTGGCTGGATCATGCCCGTACTGATGGCTTTTTTTGAAGTAAGGAAATTTAGTTTCCCCATACCTCCAGACAATATAGCATTTTTTCCAGCAGAGCTTACTGTTTGTTAGTTCTCTTTACATAACTGTTTTCTCTATTGCATATCAATATGAAATAAATGTTTATTACTAGTTTACTCTCAATTCAGCATCAGTGTATTTTTTTAAACCTGTAGATCACGTAACATCTTTGACAGCATTATTTCTCTCCACAATGTCCAGTGTGGCTTATGTCCACACGCTGACAGTGTGACATCATGAACCGGAAGTTTTTGTGCTCATCACCTTTGTCTGATCGGAGTGAACTAGCTGGGGAAAACTCCGGGTCTTTGTGTGTGTGTGTGTGTGTGTGTGTGTGTGTGTGTGTGTGTGTGTGTGTGTCCACTGTGACACTGTTAGTGTTGGCCTTGCTGGAGTGAATTAACTTTGCTGTGTAATCACTCTGCATTATGAACCGGCTCGATAACGTCACACTGCAGGTCACTGGCATGTCACTGCTGTCGATACGTGCTTCACGCACCTACACATGCACACAGACCGGGCCCATTGTAGGAGACGCACATCTAAACACACAAACAGCAATACTCCCTGCGGGCAGGCATGACTTATATACTCGGAAGTGGAGAAGATAACACAGTGATGTGATCAATAGCACTTTGGTGGCAACCACTCCCCTCCCCTGTGCCCTGAGGATATATAGTGTTTGAGGGCAGTAAAAATCCTAATGGATTCCCCCTCTCTCTTCCTTTCTCTTTATTTCACCTTATCTTTATTACCATCACTGTCCCTCAGCGCTCCCTCCCCTGCTGCAAAATATCTGTCTTTCTAAGGGAAATGATTCTTTGCCACAAAGATGTTTCCATCTACCAAAAAGCTCCTCTCAGAGTTTATGTAACGGCTCAGTTTGCGTCAGCGTCTACATACAGCGTGTGGTTAGATAATTGAAGTGGTAGACAGCACTGGAAGAAGCGAGAGGAAGAGAGGTGTATGTGAACACTTTTTTACTACAACAAATTGTCTTTTGCAAAAAGGGCAGCATTTAGGCAGCAAACTGCATCCTCATCCCAACAGCCAACCGCCATTTCACATGATTTATGTACACGGCCAGAGAACAACTTGCACAGACTATCGCACAGCTAAGACGAACAGAGAAACATTCTGTCCACAGAGTTGGGTGGAGAAATTACAAACTGAGTATTGGTAAATGTTCTATCCAGTCGTTTTAAGATTTCACGTCATCTTTCCACAGTTAGTTTTCCGTCTGACTTGATCCCAACGTGGTCTGATGTCACGGTATAACCCCATGAGAGCAAGGGGACTGCGGTTTTTGGAGACCACAGCGACTCTCCATTAACCACAAAACCTCAGGGCATGATGGGAAATACACGGTTCTCACCTGAACTAACATCTGATTGGTTCAATGTAACAACATGATTTTTTAATTCTCTTGTGTTTTATGTTAAATATTGTGATTTTATTTATTACATTTCACCCTGAAGATTCTGTGTAAAGAATAAACGCTGCCACTTAACAGAGCCTGAATACATCAGTTTATATTACAGAAAATTTTTTTTCTTTTCTAGCATACAAACTAAACGTAATTAATTCATCTGTTTTAGTCGGCAATTACGTGGCAAAGAAACTTTTGGTTAGAGGGATGTGAGAATTCTTAAAATAACACCTGCACAAAGGTGTTAGCCCTGACAGTCCAACTATCTGATAGATCACCAATGAAAATGTGGCAACGTGTTTGTTTTTATTAAGAATATGTCAATTCAATCTGATCATTTACACACAGCAGCAAACTGACATGCTGCTTTTCATTAGTTTTTCTTTTATTTTAACAGATCAGGTGTAAAGCATAAGAGTTTCTATCAGATAGCACAAAAACGGATAAGATGTAGAGACTGGCTACAATCTTACTCATGTCATGACATTTTAATATTCCTAATTTAACAATCATGGGTCCTGGCAGGATGGATGTATTTGTGACTTAACCACCTATGGAAAGTGTCTCGGCTGCAGCTTTTTTGTCACTGCCGTCTGCTCTCATTTGCTTTGCAGGCGAGACACACTTCATCTGCAAAGAGTCTATTGTTACAAAATTCTGCTGACATGGCACCAAAAATCTGTCTTTCAATCTGACATTTCACGTCACAGCTCGAATTGAAGAAAACCGAGGCCCACAACTTTTCCTATCACTCGATTGACAGGAACCAATCAGCTTACGCTTTTGTACTGACAGATCCTCAACTGTGGAAATCAGTTTAATTAGTCAGTTGATTTAATGAGACTGTTTAAAACCCTGGCTGTCACACAAGCTTTGAATGTTGTCACACAACACAGAGGCCGTGGCCTGTTGCTTTGGGCTGGTTGATATCTGCGTGCCAGTTGAATCTTTTTCATGGCAGATCATGCACCCAACATTCACTATTATAGTCCAAATGACAAACACAGACAGTACACAATTTTTGCAAGCTTTAAGCACAAAAACCAGTTGGTGAGGGTTAGGGAAAGATGGTGGTTTGAGTTAAAATAACCCTGAAACGGGTTTTGACACAAACCCCTGCGCGTAATTGTAATTCATTGGCAGTAAGTATGTCTGTATCCCGGAAAGTGCTCATTGTTCTAATGTTCATATTCTCAATTTGGAATTTGTCGCTTCAGTACCTGCGATAAAAGGCTAATGAGCCTCTCTTTGAAACAGGGGTTTTATAGCTTCTGCATTGATGCATCGTTTGCATGTGACAGTGTGCCGTTGCCTTCCTTTCACACCTCTGCTGTGCTGTTACGATGCGGCCTCTGGGTGTCATACTGCCACGAAGCCACAGAAAACCTGTTCTGCACATTGAAAAGCTGCTTCACTTCATCTTGACTGCTCGGCACAGGTGTTGGGCAGACAATAATGCTGGAAACCCAAAAGATGAAAATGGCCTGTGAGATGCGTGTAGCTTCCAAGAGAGTGCGGATCATTGGTTTCTCTTTCCTCTACAGTAACAGAATAATCCGTGTGTGTGACCTGCACCCAAACACAGCGACAGTGAGGACTGGAGCTTGTGTGTGTTACCGTGGTGCTGCGCTGGTTTTTAACCCTCATCTTTTGAAACAGTCTGGATTTCTTGGCTACCAGCTGGACAGTTTATGTATCGGCGCACACGATCAGTGACTTTTCACCACGTAACAATATGAGTTACCTGCAGTTTGCGGTGCTGCCAGAACACTTCTATTAACATTCAAGAAACACAGATCGTCCAAAGGCGACTGGCTGAAGTTCATCAGGATCAAATGAGGACGTAGCTATAACAGATTACCGTGGCCCCGGCCGACTTAAGCGACTTTTCCATCGTCTCCATATCCAATCTCTACTAGACTGTACTCTTCATTTGGTTGTATTGTATAATTCTTTTTAAATTTAACAAGTGAGTCACGCATCTTCAAGTCATCACTTATTCCCCAAATTAACTCCAATCAGTGAAACACATCTGTTTTTAACATTTGTTCTTTGCTTTGATGCATACACACTCCTCTCATCGTGAACAGCTGTTTTTAAGTTAAAAAACTGTTTATACTTTGTAGTGTCTTAATTGTATAAACAATGTAAAAAACCTTCTCAGTGAAAAAGTGCAGGAAATTATTGCACATCTCCGCAGATGGTTTCAAGCAAACAGACTGTGGGGGATTAAAAAACAGAATCAATTGTCTTAAAAAACACTCGTGGATTATGGCTATTAGACACAATAAAGTTTGAAAGGTGTTCCTTGTTAGCCTCAGTTTTCTGGTGCCCGCAGTCCTTTAAGATTTGAAAGGAGACCTGCAGGCCGTCCTTTGTTCCCCTGCGCTCAGCTTTGCGGCACTTTTGCCGAGCTTCACAATTTCTGTTGCTGAACCAGGTCTCAGGTTTGGCTTTAGGCAACATGGTTTTTACTGGGGCCGCAGAGTCCAGTAGAAGACAACAGGAGGAGTGAAACCAGGAGCTAAGCTCCCCTGCAGCAGTCGTGTCAGAAGGAGAACGTAGCTGGTTAAAAGCCGCCGAAAACTGACCAGCAGTGGAAGAGTTAAAAATCCGAGCCGAGCCGAGCAGGAGCGCACACTGCTGCACAGCATCAAATAAAATGGGCAAGTGATCAGAAAACACATTAATGCAGAGCTCCAAGTATGACACAGACAAGCCATGAGAGAGAACAAGATCTGATGTACGTCCCTGTACGTGTGTGGGACCAGCTGCACCAGAGTCAAGAATGGCTAAAACCTCACTAGCAGTTTTACTTGAATTTTCAGTTGTGTCAGTGTTTTGGTTTACTGTGGATGTGTCTGCTGACCTTTACCTTCCATGACATCATTGAGAACACTAGCGCCTTCAGTCTAGATAACAACAGTCAGAAAGTAGTTTCACACTGGATCTCCTGTACAGCTGCTATGTATTTCCAAAATGTAAAATGTCTCTGTTATTGATTTTCTCACACAGGTTCAAACATAAGAAGGTTCTTTTATTTTACTGGAGAGTCTCATTAATGAGCAATGGAACCTTGATTATATTTAAGTCGATGTTTATTCTTTCCACATTAAGATTTAATTTATCACTCATTATGTGTATTCAGCCTTTTTCTGAAACATTTAGTGAATGTGAAACATATAAAATATGTAAACTTGTTGTTTACTGCCCCAGGCAGATAGAACTCTGCATAAAAAGGTCTGTCCTGATTTAAACAATACACAGAATGATAACAACAATAAGCTTCTGTCTCTCCTCATTTTAGTTTCCAAAACTATTATTAGCTTCCTTTTACATTTTCTTCTCATAAATTATTGTGAATTATTTTCCATCAGTTTCGATTAGTATTACTCATATAGGTTTTAGATATCATATACCGCCAGAGAGTCTCTGATCCACACTTTAGTGTGACCTCAGCACCAAATGCCAGATTGTCATGGTTATTATTATCCTGGATTAAAAAGCACGTACTTAAATCGCTTCACACATTACCAGGATAACCTGAAATATAAGCAGTATGTATATATATGTATATGTATATATGTGTGTGTGTATGTATATGTGTGTATGTGTGTGTGTGTGTAGTGTATGTATATATATATATATATAAATAATAAATGTGCCTTCAAACACCTTACATAATGTACTTTCACTTAATTTCACAAAAAAAAAAAAACAACAAAAAGACATCTTATTAAAATGAATTAAATATGTTAAGCAGACAAAATGACATGCCAGCTCTTTAATAAATGATCGAGTGAAAGAAGAGTGAGAAACCTGGAAGTGCTTGAGGACAGATAAAGGCCATCAAGGCAGAGAGGAAGTGCCTCAACAAGCTTATTAGCAGGCGAATCAGCCAGGAAGATAAGAGGAGACACCGCTCACTGGAAGGCTGCAGTGTACCCATGGTGACAGAGCAAATAATGAGCTCATCTCACAAAATATGAAATGTATGTGCATGCCATGGAGAGACGCATATGCATATGTCTGGGTTGTTTGGATAAAGTGATGTTCAAAACCACTGGGAGGACATTTTGATAGATACTGGCTTTTAACAACCCGTTCACGCACACAAAATGTCACCCTTGCGTAAGCTGCACTTATTTGGTGCATCCGGTGTGCACATCATCAGAAATTAACACCGTGTGTTAGATGCAGTCCCACGTATGATCGGTGGGGCAGTACAAACGGAGCTCAGGAACAGATTTAAATCATCACAACAATGATCATTGAACTTGCCCACAGATACCGAAGTTTTAGAGTCTCGGTTTTCCTCCAAAGTGCAGTACGTTTTTTACACACAGTTGCTGTTGGTAAAAAAACAAAGACGCCTTCCACACATCACTGTCCTTCTTTTTAGTTCTTTAGGTCAGATTTAACAGTCTATAGTTTTCCATAACAACCCGGTGCAACAAGAATGTGGCGTCTGTACTTTATAAAGACACTAAAGGTGACTCAAAGAGTCGAGACTTCCAGCTGATTTAAGTTTAATCACCTTTCAGAACCTGTTAAGCATCTTGCAAGATGCACCTTCACTCACATGATGTTGGTTATTATCGGTTCACTCTGTCCGGCACAAAAATGTGGAATCATTAGACACCTGTGTCCCTGACTGATGCACTGAAGGAAGAAATGGTGAAATGATTAGATTGATGAATGGTCTTCAGACTAACTGGCTGGCAAATTATTTTTAATAAAGTAAACAACTTGAACAGAACACAGCAGTACAAACAGAACACAGCAGGCACTGAGCCTATTTGTATATATTATTATCTAGAACAGCTGCTGCAAAACAGACATATCTGGGATTAAGAAAGTATTAATCTAATGATTGTTTTTATTTATTGTTTTAAAACAAGAATCATGATAAGGTAGAAATAAAATTTAAACTAAACTTTATTGTCATTACACATGTACAAGTACAAGTCAACGAAATGCAGTTTATGTCTATCCAGAAGTGCAATAAGCGGCAATTGCAGGATATAAGTTACCTCTAGAAAATCTGTACTGCTGTACTGATGCTATGAACATACTTTACAGCATTGTTATAATAAAATCTTACTATAATCAGGGATTTACAGTAGATGAGCTTGGGTTGAGTTTTTCCCCCAAACTGAAACTTATTGATTCAGACCACAGGATCTCTTCCTCAATTTATACTAGTGTTAAGTTTAGCAGGATTTCACACGTGAAGCCAACATTACCACCCGTCTGGATGTTGTGACTTTATGTGGTCTTCCCATTATCAACCAAACCATTGGGAAGCCGATGTTCGAACCATAACTATGATCATGATACCAGCTGATAAGAACCGTGGAATGGCCCGAAACTGTTCACCTGGATTACCTGAGAGTGCTAATCTCTCCATGCTCTACACGGGCTGTCCGGCTGTCCCATGACTCCTGTCAAATGGTTTTGGTCTTGTGTTGACAAGAAGCTGTTGATGGCTTAAGAGTCCACTTCATGTTCAGGGTCTTTGCTTTTCCCTGATGTCATGTGTGATGTGAAGATTGTGTCATTTACCTTCTTCTTGTCCTCAGGGACAGCAGCAGTGTTCTAAGGCTGCTGACCGGCTTGTGATCTCTGGTTCGATGCGCTGACAGTTGAGTGATTTGGCAGTGTTTCTTCTTTTCTTCTTGGTTTGTTGTGGGACTGTCTCTTCATTCACTGCTTTAGCCTAAATTGTTCTGCTGCAATTTCCCCTTTTTCCTTCTCTTCACTGACAATGTGTGTTGTTGTGTCACTACTGAGCTTTTATGTTACAGGAGGATGCTGGTTTGTGTGAAGAATGCTTTCTTCAGCCTTCACATGGGTTCAAGTGTCTGAATTCAGGTAGGTAGCTGTCAGCGAAGTTGTCATTTCACACATGTAACACACAGCAGAAGACCGTCTGAATCAGAACCAGTTTCACACCAGGAGAAACTTGTGTTTAGAGACGGCCTCAAAATCCTGCACACGCTCAGAAAATGAACCCATGGAAGTCGCTTAATAAAATGTTGTCAAATTGCTAATTTGATCACTTTAAAGCCTCCTTATCATTCAGGATTTAGCAGTGTTCACTCATATTATCCAGACTTTGCACTGGGGCTCGCAGGATAAAGTCGGGTAAATATTGCACTGAAGGTGCTCCTACTCTTCACCAGCATGTCGTGCAGAGGATGGGAGCCGTTCTCCACCATCCCTCGCAGCTTAGACAGTATCTTTCTGCTTGACACTGTTGTTAAAGTGTCAAGCAACTCCATCCCCACAATGTCACTGGCCCTTCTAAACAGTTTATGGAGTCTGTTGGTTTCTGCAGCTCTCAGTCCATTGCCCGAGCACACAACAGCAAACAGAATCACACTGACAACCACAGACTCATAAAACATCCTCAGCATGGATTCGACAGATGTTAAAGGACATGAGCCTCCCCAGAAAATATCTGGCCCTTTTTGTAGAGGGCCAAAGACTCCCCAGTATTTATAGTGACCCTGGAGAGAAACTGGGGCCACCTGTACCTTGGCCCTCCTCCGATCAACAACCAGTTCCTTTGTCTTTGCCACACTGAGCTTCGTATGGTTCTGCTCACACCATACAAAGTAATTCACCACAGACCTGTATTTACATGTATCAACCTTCCTGATACATCCAACTGTGGCAGAGTCGTCCAAAAACTTCTGAAGGTGGCACGATTGTGTCTTGCCGCTGAAGTCCTTGGTATAAAGGGAAGGGAGAGAGGACTGTCCCTCGTGGTGTCTGACCACTCTGTCTGACACTCAGTGCTGCAGAGCTACATGCTGTGGTATGCCAGTCAACAAACAAGGACACATAAGAGGATCTAGAAGAGCTGGCCCGATGGTGTTGAAAGCGCTGGAGAATACTAACAACATGACCCTCACATTGCTCGCAGGCATCATCCAGATGGGCGTATACACGGTTCAGCACGTAGCCTTTCTCAACACCTAGCTGAGGCCGGTAGTCGCTGATAGACGTGAACGCCACCAACTTGACAGACCGAGGCACCCATTTAAAACCCTGTTGAGGCTCAGGCTCATGTTGAAGACGTGGTGAAACGCCCCACAGAGCTGGGCGGCACAGGCTTTGAGAACCCGCGGGCTGACGTCAGCAGCCTCGCTCGTTGGGAGTTTGCTCAACTGTTTTCTCGCATGGAGAAGTGTTAGAGCAGTTCTTGACACCTGTTGCTAATGTCACTCTAAACTCAACTTCTCCTTTGTCTGTAAAGCCTCTTCCACATAAGAACTCTGGGCAATATCCAGAGAAATCAGCTCTGCCCCCGTAAGCTTCTCATTTGGACATTAGCCTTCTTCCATACAAAGTTCAGAGAACTGTGGGATTCCAGTGCAAATGTGAAAGCGTCTTATCACATGTCTGTATCCCCTTTCAGACAGTTCTCTGTCCCATTACTCTGATGGCATCAGAACATGTTGGCTTCTTGTCTGAGGATAAGGAAGCCCTTTATTTTACAGCAGCCCTCCACTTTATTGCCAACCCCGACGTTCTCATGTAGTGCCTAACACTGACCTACCCTACCCCTGATGATTTGGTGCCTCGCCCTAACCAAACTCCTGTGTTCGCAGTTTTTGCTTTGAGAGTTTGCAGCAAAAATGTGTGAAATTGTTTATGCTTTATTTTAACTAAGGTCAACAGATGCCTGCCTCCCTACATGATGGGTTCGTTGAGTCGTGCAAGAGTTTAGGCCCTGTGTCCATCTTCTTTTAACGCTCGGCGTCTCATGCCACTAATCAGTCTCTCACCGCACCAGCTTCTTAATCCTCCTAAATGTTAGTTCAAGCTGTCACCACAGCTCATGCCCACTTCCAAATCTGACAGCTGACAATCACAGAAGCTCAAACTGACCATGACACTACCGATCACAACAGCAAAGGAAGTGACACTCTCCCACACTCTCCGTGTTTTAAGGAAGTTGTACTCCTGTTCATCCACCACAGTCTGGCTTCGTGTGTTATTCAGTCCCTGCAGGATTTTGCAATGTTTCGATCACAACAATTAATTCAATCAATCCAACCAATTAAATCTGCATAAAAATATTGCAAAACATGCAGCACAATGTTTTAGAAAAGCCGTCACGAAATCGGGCATTTTAGGTCGCAACAATCTCAAACTTGCACATCTGTCAGATGTCGCGCATGGTGTGGCTCTCTCCATCGCTGAACAAAGCCACGAGGAACATCAGTGTAAATGTGACCAACATCGGAATAACTTTAACAGACTGGTGAAGTCAGCAGGGTAACACTAACGTCTGACAAGGGCTTGTGCTCTGCGGCTGGTGTGTGTTGCACAAACCTGATGAATCAGTGAACCTTCTTTGTGCTTTAACTCCTCTTTTGTCTGCTCACCTGCTTTCTTAGAATACCTTGCACACTGTCAGCCCGGATCTTAGCCTCTCTTATCTCTTTTCTGTCCAGACTGCCACACAAAACAATAGCGATGCAAATGGATGGTCCTGTCATCATATTATCTCAGGTAAATTTCCCTTGAAAGGATCTAATCTTTATTTTGAGACAGTAAAGCACCAGAGTCTTCAGTTTGAGCTTTGAAGATTGTCTCTGGGGATGATCTTAGAACTCTTTCTTTTTTTGTATACAATGTTTAGTTGGACTGAATTTAGTCTTAGGATGTGTACAATCCGGATTTCTGCACATGGCAGTGACGGCAAGTATCTGTTTGAAATGCAACCATCAAGTTGATACACCTTGCAAATCTCTAACCTGAAATAAACCTGAAACTGCAGCCAGTAAAAGGATTCTGGGAAGTGTGTAGGGAGGGACATTAAAGACATGTTTTCCTTGTCTTTTCACCTATTGCAAATTGGCACAAACGTGTTTAACATGACGTGATTCAAAAATAGCAATGCCAGAAAAGAACAAAAAAAAGATGACTTTAACTAGTTTAGTACTGTGTGTTGGCCCTAACTAGTTGGCTCGAAGGACAGCACACATTGAATTTATTCGTTAATTTGGCTAAGAACAGATAGAATGCAAACCACAATGACTGACAGCAGGTCTGGAGGTTAGTGCTAATTCAACGCCTCCGGATGCTGCAGCCTTCGTACTGTATGCTGAGATCTCAGGACTTAAACGAGATCAGGGATGTGCAGAGAGTTTCTCAAGAACAAAGTCCTGCATATTAAGAAGGGCCATTCATAAGCAGGAAGCTATGATTATTAATAAATACAAACACCTATTTTACAATGTGACGTGCAGCGTGTATCTTACAGGTGGGACTTTGTTTCAGGGAAGGACATCTTAAGCCCCGCCCCTTTCTCCACCTGTTCTCCACACCAACGGTGAACCGGCAGATGCGTCTGTGCACTGTGGTGTCTATATCCCTGTTTTAACCCTGTAACCAATGATGTCATTGTTTTTCTCACCGTTTGTACATGTATGATTCATATATTGGCGATTGTTTCAGAAATATCAGAAATATATATTCACTTTTTTCTTCGTAGTTCTAAACACAGCATTACAATTAACAGCTTTGATTAGACTGTAATTGTGTTCTACTTTTTAAATGTATTTATTTTGTTTTTAGCCCTTCTTTACTTCCTAATTTAATGTTTAAGAAATCGTAAACAGCTCTGAGGAATCCCCTCACATTGTATTATTTTATGCTACTGTATTGTTTTTACAATGTTGGAATTTATAAATGTTTTTTTTTTAATAATTGAAGAGAAGGGGATTTGGGTGCGATGGTTGTAGGAATGGTAAGGAATTGTCAGCAACAATTAACAGCAACAACAACAATAATAAAGATAATAATAATACAATAATGATAATAATAGGGGTGTGAAGCTCGCTGAATTCTTTGGCTGACTAAATATCTAATGGCACTTTTGTCTTTCGTTTGTTAAATCACGGGTCTAACTTTGCTTATTATTATTATTATTGCTTCGCTCAGCTACAATTCTAGAAATACTCCGGACTCTCGGTCAGTCTGTGACAAACACTCAAACCCAGGGAGCCGCATGCGCAAATCCGAACCTTACGCGCACTGAAGCGGACGCGTTTGCGCCTTTTTCGGCCCCGCTCACGAACCCGTGCGCCTTTAAATGGCGTGTGCGCGTCTGTGCGTGTGCGCGTCTGTGCGTGTGCGCGTCCGTGCGTGCGTGTGCGCGCCTCTCGCCTGCAGCCGCTGCACGTCGCACCGAGCTGACGGCGGCTGTTGTGCGCATGATGCAGCGTGGTCGACGCACCTGTGAGGAACCATAAGCCCAGCCCGGTACCGCCTGGTGCTCGCCGCTCCACCGCTCCGCACCGGCACCGCCAGCAGCGGCTTCACGGCTGCTTTCAGCCGAACCTGGATTTAACAACCACGGCTCTGTGGAGTTTACGGCTGGATTTTTGCAGGTGGATATTCTTGGTGGGGTGCGTAACTAAGGTCAGTAGCGTCGTCGTTTCACTCCAACCTGTTCGTTTTTGCTTGTGTGACTAGAAAAAGCTTCCGAATTGGGTGTTGCGGGACAGAAAGAGGAGCGGATTCTAGAGGGAATAGGAGACCGGAAAGGCTCGAGTTTCCCCTGCCTGGCGGACAGGTATGTCTGACAAATGTCCACTTTTCCGGGACTTTTTCCACTTTGTGCGCACGGCAACGGCGAATGTGGCGAAAGGATCGGGCAGGTGTGAGTCTCCTCGAAGGATCCGCGGCGTTTATGGGACAAAAAAAACGGATTCTTACATTTTGTATTTATGTTTTGCCGTGTTGGCCTCTACATTTCCCCGGTGGAACAGAGGCAGCGTGACGGGCGGGTATAGAATTACACACGTCCTCTCCACTCCTTTGAGGCGATGTGTACTACATGAATTATCAATTCAATTTTTATAATAATTTTGACAAATATGCTCATGCTGCGTGTAAAACCCTCGTGTGTATCAAACAGAAACACCATTGACCCGACAAAGGCTTCAAACTGCCTTGTGCTGGGTTTCTTTCACCTTGTTTTTTTGGATGATGATGAATAAATAATGGGAACACCAGGTGTCCTGTGTCCGCGCATTGTTCTGCTCTGCGGCTTCATGTTAAAATGTCAAACAAATGCAGCCCGAGTCGGCGCGCACACCCATGTCCAGCCGACAGACGCGGCTGATGCGCCGCTCAAACACAAATCATCCTCATCCTCAGCATCACCATTATTATTACTGTGATGTAATTCGATCTTCTATTATAACTCGTGGTTTCATACATGACCTTCGTTTGTACGGAGACGCACAGAGCGCAGCAATAAGCGTCACATTCCTGCATTATCCGTCCTCCTGTCCGTCTGGATTCCAAATCCAGCTGCTGCCTGCTGTGTCCAACACGCACGTCTTGCTCTAATTTAACGAAAGTCATCGCGTTTTGGAAAAGTCAGGACAAAACAAAGGTCCGTTAAAAAAAAAGGCTCTAAATTGAATCTGTCCGTACTAAAAATCCAGCAAAATGTTGAAAGAAATGAAAGCAATCGGTGAATAGCTATACATACAAACGTGACGTTAGTCCTATTAATTATAGGCAAAATAGGACTTCAGTGAAGGGATGATGATGGTGATGATGATGGTGATCATGTGGATTATTTCGCTTCCCCTGAGGATCAAATGGCGTCCGCAGGGACAGCAGGGAGGCTTGCTGAAATTTCCCTGCTCTGCTCCCAATAAACCGCATTTCATGCCGCACGTTGAGCTTACAGATTCCCCCTCGCCTTCATCGGTCCACATTTGAAAAGCCGTTCCGGGCCCTGCTTTGAAGATCGGACTCAAATCAATTTAGTAGTCGGGTTTTTTTTTTTTTTTTTTTTTTTTTTGAAATGAGCTGCAATTTTTTTTTTGGGGGGGGGGGCACAGTTTGTCACCTAGACTGCGATGAATGCAGCATGTGCTATTTATGCAGCGACAATTTGTCTAATTTCACTGCAGAATAATGTGAGGCCGTGTGCAGTGCGCACAGAAGCCCAGGACCTGCTGTGAGGTGTCCAGGCCTCGATCTGGTCTATTTCTTCAGACTGAATTTCTCTCCAAAATGATCCGCAGCTCCAGCTTCACAGAGTGGGAATCCACAAAGGCGAACGGATGACTTTTAAGATTCTCTCCCTGGCTGCGGCGCACATTTCGATGTGTCGGATTTGAAGAGTTAATAGGATTAGATGATTCTCGTGCGTTTATGCAGGGGGAATTCCTAATCAGGCTTCTTTGAAAACGGGACTTCGGAATGGGCGTGACCCAGCCGGAGAATGCGTCTGTGCGCCCCGCGAAGGGCCCAAAGGTGCCGCTTCACCTGCACAGTCGTTTCCAGCGTCCAACTTTTCCGTCTTATTTCGAGAAAGAAAACAACAACGACGACGAAATAAATCCGCTCTTTTCTATTCGTAGCCTCATTTTCAAAAAAAACATCTTGGCTTTATGAGTTCATCAAAATGGAGAATTAATGTGGCTTTATTAATAATCACGTTAAAGAATTTCCCTCCTAGCTTTGATATTTATACAGATGATTAAATTCTCTTATGGAAAATTCTTTTTTTTTTTTTTTTTGTATAAAAACCTCTCGGCTGGATGAATTCTTTAGCTCGTTCATTTAAACCCCCTGTTTAAGCTCGGGCTGGGGGCTGTTGGGAGCACGATGGAGGCCGATTTGGGTAATTTGACTGTCCGGCTTTTTCTTTTCTTTTTTTTTTTTTTTTTTTTTGAGGTTCTGGTTGGCAGCCGATTAACTGCGCTGACAAATCAAGCGCAAAAAGCCAAGGGCTCTCAAGGTAACACGAGTCCCCCCGGGCGGGGACACTCACATATTACGCAGAGTTTTTTAAGATGTTGGACCTTTCTTACATTTAGTCGTTTTTCACCGTATCACACATTTTTTCACGTTTCCTATTTGTTTTTTTGCAGATGCAGCAGTGTAACAGTGCTGGGCCATAAGTCTGATCTATAACGTATATAAGCAATTTACTGTATTAAAATATAAATGACATAAAAATACAAAAGAAAACGATCCGCTTTTTGTTGCAAATATTTAATATTAACACAGGCTTAAAACTGCACGTGCAGCGTCATAAACCTTTTAATTTCCGCTTATTTGAAAATTGGCAATGACTATAAAATACATAACACATCGAAAACAGACGAATTATCAAGGAAATAAAATGTCGGTGCGTCCAAAAGAGAAGGAATGTGATGTTACATAAACTGCTGGTGGTTGGGGAGGAAAAGGAAAAATGTTTGTGGGTGTGTTCACTAGTAGAGTGTGTGTGTGTGTGTGTGTGTGTGTGTGTGTGCGCAGCTGAAGGAGAGGCCCCGGATTTGGTCGTTTGTCTGCAAGTGGAATATTCTGTGTGTCTGCGGGTATTTGTGCACGTGTGTTGTGTCTGCACCGTGTGTGTGTGTGTGTGTGTGTGTGTGTGTATGCAGCAGTCGTTATAGTGGGGTGCTGGTTGCTCTCTAACTGGGTGATGTAATGCCGTGAAGGGTGCTGCAGCAGAACCACAGAGCCCAGAGAAGGCGTGTCCTGCCTGCAGAGTAGCTGGATAACAACACGGTGCCCACGCTAGTACCCGCCGCCAAAACACCCCCCCCACCTCAAACACACACCCTGCATCCCACACTTTCACTCATCTTCTCAATACACAGGTACTTATGCCTTTTATTTGTCTTATATGAGCAACAGAGGATAAAGACAGGGAATCATGACGCATACAAAACAGATTATTAATAATTATTCTGCAAACAAACCCAAGGATAATTCTTGTTTTTTAAATTTTACTCAGGGGCAACTTCTGCTGTGTTGTGTTCATTGCTTAACGTCAGTAAAGAGTTTTTTATTTAATCGAGACACCAACTATTACATAACCACATGAATTGTGTATTGTGCATAATCCAAAATACCTTTTGATCATGGTTCCGTTTTGCAGCACTGTCTAAGAGCATGTGCAAGATGCTTTTTTAATTAAACGCACATTTTCACATTGTAAAATCAATCCCCTTAATATCTCTGGGTGCATGAGATAAGGCCCTTGGAAGGATTGTTGTACATCAGTGAACAGGACTCGCCGATGACAGTAATGGATTCTATGCGATGACGTACCGTTAATATAAAGCTTAAATCAATGTGTGTTACTTCTCCATATGGAGCCTTGGCAGCTTTTGCAGAGACTGTATCAAACTATGTAGACAAACATTTTGAGAAATACACTAATGCCTTACAAAATGACACACAGTGCAGCAGTAGTGAATGTAAGTCATCTGTAGGTTCTCTCAGTAATACGGATATCCACCTAAAATGCTCAGTCAGTGGTCTTCTGTGGCTGTCTCAGAGTGTGTGTATTTGCAACGTGATGAAGACAAAGGAGGAAAAGAGTAGCATCGGGGTGTTTCATGAGATGCATGAGTGGGAGTGGATGAGGTGGAACATCCCTCCTGTCTCCGTTGCTCCCTCTCTTTCTGTTTCCACTCATCTTTCCTTCTGCTGCTGCCTCCTCCTCCTCCTCCTCGCCTCAGCTGTCAGGCTTGCACGTCTTGGTCAAATGATTTCAGAGCGTACCACTGCAGCAGTGAAGACAGGCAAAAGAAAATGGCACCTCTCAGAATCCGCTGTGAGACATAAACGATGGCGTCTTTGTTCGTGCGTAGTCTGGAGGCCTCACGTTGAGCGATACCAGCACATCAGAAAAATTGCAGCCTTTCCTTTGAGATATTATCGTCAAGCTGTGGAGGACATTTTGTCACTGCAACTGGATGGTGTTACTCCGTGTGTGTGTGTGTGTGGCACGTGTGTGTGGAGAGCGTGTGTTCAGGGCACCTGCTGTAAAATTACTGGCAAGTGGCATCCATTTAAACACGAGGGGCCTACCGGTGGGCTGCTTTTATTTGCATTTACACACACATACACACACTCTCCATCGCAGTCCATGTTGTCGTTAATGAGATCCAGAGTGCCGCTGCCTTTTGTCAGTGTGTGTATGTGGACTCATCCCTGTGGGGTTTGTCAAAGAAGCCTTTCACTGGGAACAATGATCCATGCCGTTTAGCCTTTTAACCCCTAATGCTCACCACACTGCAACAAAAGGAACACACACACACACACACACCGAGGCAAACTGGAAGTGATGTCGGGACAAGTCTACATTTGTAAACACTAGTACACAGTGTTTATATGTCCTTAAGTGTGAATGCAGAGTGGACACAAAGATCCTATTGCATCAGTTGCAAAATTAAGAAAAAAATACACGACTGTCCTCTGTAACTGTCTAAATATTTACATTTGGCTAATGTGAACATTTTCTTTGACTGACCCTGCAGAAAATTGATATTTGTATCACCTTTCAGCACCTACTGATGCAAAATAAAAAGTGAATAGAAAGAAGGGTAATCCAAAATTTAAATATTTCAAAACGACGTTTAATTATAATAAAGGGAAATGTTAGTCTATTATAAAAATCCAGATTTTATGTTAGCATGGGAAAAAAATCTGCAAATCATAGTTTTACATTAAATGACAGTAAATTGAATAAAAATGCCCAAACAGACATGTATCATAATGCAAATGACTTAGCTGATCTGGCTCCTGTAATCGTGAACAGATAACTGCTCATTATGTATGGATCCTGCCGAAGCTTGATAACAGCTTCAAATAAAGACAAATGTTCAAAATTCACGCTTGGAAATGTTTGATGGAGCAAATAAAAAATAGAGGTACATTTGACTGCTCCACTCTGTAGGCAACTCCCCCCAAAAAAAAAAAAAAAACAACAACAAACAAACAAAAATAAAACTTAGTCCTATTTCCTTTAGGAGTTTTGATTGAAAATTGCTCATTTATCCTGTAACTAACCAGTTTAGGGTAAAATCAGGGCATAACCAGAGTCTAAACAATTTTCATGTGGAAAATGACAAAATAAAAAAAAGATATCAATTTGCAGTACTACGATAATTGTAATAAATTCATCATATTTAAAATGCTTTAAATCATTATTTTAAACATGCAATCACACACGTTTGCAGTCTGTGCTGTGCATTGTGATTCAGGTTCTCAAGATCCTGATTTAAGTATTTATTGATTTTGACTGAAGATGTAGCATACAAGAAATGAAAAAACTTGCACGGGGAGTGGCTGCTATCATTTTTGTCCCTGATCAGTGTCAGAGTTTTAATTTTACTAGCTGGTAAACTCACATTTGACTGGCGCAGCACAGCAGTTAAATATAAAGTCATCACTGGTTCAGTGCTCATTTGTCATTCAAGCTCTAGGTTTATGGCACAGTCCAGTAGAGAGAGTGAAAAATCCCTGTTGCTGGTTCAGTAATGTTTCAGAAAACAGCCTCCTGTGTGTAGTAATAACATATTCGTAAAAAACATTAGGACAAATGTGACTTGAATTCCTTTACCAGCCTACCATTACTGATAATAAGAGGGCCGGTCATCCATCTACTGCCAGCCATTTGACTGGAAGCGCAACATCATTTGGACATAAAGACTGTGTCTTTTAGGTAAGATTTTATGATCACACGAGCAGTAAAACAAGTAGCTGTTTTGTCTATAGGGGACTGAATTATCGCTGAGCTGCTACCAGCTAATGACAGGCCAAGGCTTACTGTATGAACGAGGGCTAGATTGCTGACAACAAGAAAGGATACAGGCATTACATTAATTTACGTGAGTTTAAATGTATACTTGATATAAAACATATAATAAATAAATATGTGTAACAATTTAAAGGGCTGCTCATAATGATTAACCTCAGCTTTACAGAGCTTTATAATCTGTTTCTTGCTCCATAATCACTGGTTGAGTAAAATTAACTGTTTTCTAACAAGAAACTTTTAAATATTTCCACCCTAGGCTGGATTACTGAAGGGGCCTAACGGGCACAAGCAACAGGCCCTGTGCCCGTTAGGCCCCTTAGAGCCTCTCTATAAGTGTCAATGTGTCCTAATAAGTCTTGTTTGAAAGTAACAAGGCTCAGCTAAAAGGCAGAAAGGGATGAGGAGGGGTTGGGGCCCCGATTACCTGCCTGTGCCTAGGGGCCCATTTTCTCATAATCCATCCATGTCTGCAGCAGCAGCTTTGATAAACATCACTGCAAACGGCACTTGGCGTTTGTGAACACGGTGCCACATGGAGCTGCATTTAGAAAGGCCAACTGCTGTTTGCATAAAAGTTTCATCACTGGTGGGTCATAAAACACATGACGTTCCCATGGAGACCAATGTGACTGACAGACTCTAAAACTGTCTGCAACCTGGATTACCTCAATTTATTCAGCTGTGCTGGAGACCTTTCAAATTGTTCAAAAATAATAGATTCAAAACCTTTAGCTCTGACTTTTACACGAGACTCAACTTTATCTTTGCATGATCTCAGGTGCAATTATAGTATCAGACCATTTGGGTCAATTTTAATTTAATTTGAAATTCAGCTTAGATCTGTTTGGAAATTAAAATGTAGTATGTGATTAAAATAATTATGACAACTGTCAAGCATGATTGAGTGGTATCCCGTGGACCAGGAAACATAAAATGGATAGAGGGCAGAATGGATTCTACTAAATATCAACCAACTTGGAAAAGCCCCTCATACAGTTTTCTGACCTGAACATTGATGGAAATCTATAAGGAAATCTTGAACAAGCTGTGTGTGCACATGAGAATAAAATATCTCAGAACATGAAGGGATTTGCAAGAAGAGTGGGTGAAAATCAAACACAAAAAATCACTAAATGTCTTGATGCACTTTCTTCTTACCAGCACATATGGAATCATTGTTTTCGGGGATTTAAAATCATGTCCACTAGGGGGCCAAATATTCCAGGTCAAACTACACAATCTGATCTTTGTCAACTCCTGCTTTTGTACAACATAAACAGGAACCATGGTGACATTCAAATATGTGATACTGTTGATGTTAAGATCATGCTAGAGAAAATGATAGTGACAAGTACCTCGGGCTCCCAAAGGTTGCAGACAAATCATAAGTTTCTCTCCAAAAAGGAAATTATACACAAATGATTGTGCTCCAGGCACCAAAGTGGAGGCTGCTTTCTCGTATCAGCATCACGATGCCAGCAAGGAGAACACATTTCAGCCGAAACACTCAAACTTCCTGGATTACAACTGTGCAAAGACCAGCTTGGTTGGGCCTCTTGAGCTCAATCCACGGTATCTCTCTGACATCGTAGACACGATTAAGGTAAAAAGGCTGTGGTGTTTCTGCGGTTTGTCTTAAAACCTTGTTTGTAGTGTAGCATCACGTCATGAACCTTGTGTGTGTTACCAGCCACGTCCACGTGGTTACAGTCGTTAAAAAAAGTTGACTCTGGGCCTCTGTTTGAACCCTGCTTGCATGTTTTGCCACGTAGCTGCGATTTCTGACTCAGCATTTGCACAGAGGTGACCAAATTTTGTTGCATATAACTCCGCATTTTTTTGTGATTTTAACATCTACTTTAACATTTAGAGACATACAATTTTAGGAAACTAGGGTTCGTGATGGACTTCTATTGTGCAATTATTTTACTCTGCAAGAAGGATTTTATATAAAATGTTTGTCAAATTTAATACTGAGTATGTGTATTGCACCAGTATCTATTTGTGGTTCTCTCTGCCTCTTAGTATTCAACAGGATTCATCAGAAAGCTGATGGCTGGTCATCAGATAAAGGCAGTCTGTCTGGCTGACTGATAGTCATGCATTGCCATCACAATAATGAGACTAATTTACCCAGCAGATGACTGATAACTCCAGACAACCTTTGTGGAGGAGGGAAAAATGCAGCAATATCACAGGCACTTTTAATGAGGATTGGTGACTGCAGTACAACATACTGATGTTAGCTGAGAAACGTCCACTAACACAAAGTCAAACTTGTCCTAAAACAAATCAGTTTGGTTTAATTGAATCCTCCAAAAAAAAAAAAAAAAAGTCACATTGAGGTCAAAACTGTTTCTGGGAATCTAGAGTTTATATTTTTTGGCTGAAACTTATTCAGGCTGATTGCAATATGTGTGAGGGGTAAAAAAAGTGGTTGGCTAATTTATTATATTGTGTTCATTTTATTATAGGAGTTGCTTTGGGAGCATTTTATTGCACATGTTCTACTGTTGGGGCTCCTTTGAGACTCATGTCATCATGTCTGCCCTATTGCAGAGGCACCGTCGTGGGCAACTTATTGCAGTTGTCTTGTAGTGGAGGCACCTTACTGAGAACTTTATTATGTTGGCTCTACTTTGAAGGTGCTGTAGAGCTCAATTTGTGCAGTATTTGTTTGCATTGTGGGAAGCAGGGGGACAGTTCCTCCGTCTCCTGCACCCCCAAGTCCAACTAATTAACCACAGAAAATACTTACTACATCTGGTAGGAACAGTCCTCTTGAGTTCAATCCACGGTATCTCTCTGACATCGTTTACTAGATTTCCTTCGATGTTTTAGGTCTTTGTCCTACTACATCGTCCAACTTCCACTGAGCTTCAGCTGGTGGAAAACCAAACATTATCTTTTAACCCATGATGGACTCTCATAATACATCATACATTCATGTTCCTCTTCCTGATCAGGCCAAGAAGCAGTGACGTAGGCTATGTGCTGTGAGTCCTCCCTAAACAATTTAACGCTAGTTTCATCACCTCAGGTTTGTGAGAGAACGTGAGTTAGTAGTTAGGATATAATAAGGGAATGGCATATCAACATGAAACCATTAGCCAACAGACTTTTTAAAACGAAAAACTGTCTCCAGCTTTTTTAACTAGCTGCCATTTTTGTACTACTGTAAAAGGCCGTATGCACCATTTGGGAAAAGGTGACTGCTACAATATGAACGCCCTTGGCACAGAGTTTGGCTGGCATTTCATGATTACAAACTCGACAAGCAGAGCACAGTGTTTGAAGACAATCATTTGTGCATCATTTCTTTTTGATCTAAACACCCAATCTACTGCCAGGAGTCGTATACCCCTTTTCCACAGAGCCAGTTCTGGTTCAGAGCCAGTACCTACTTTAGAACCAGTTCTTTGTCTTTCGACAGCAAAAGAGCTGGCTCCTGGCCACAAAAAGCAGTTCTAGAGTAGCACCAACTTTTTGCTGGTCTACAACCAAGAATGACTTGTGTCTGGGTTTTGGGATGGGGTTATTGTAACCAACAATACCAAGTAAAGCTTTGTTGTAAAGGATAAAATTTATTCAAATTTCTAATTTATTAGATTTGTAAAATTACAATTTGGTCACTATTAGATGACGGTTTGATGCCTGTTTCTTCATGCAGGATGTGAGTCATATTATCACTATTAGCTTAATCAAGTTGGTGGACCTGCCCTAACGCACATGTCTCTCTTTTTTTTGACAGTGATGGAACCGAGAAAGGCCAGCGGATCCCATGTCAGCTCCATTTCCCAGTGGACAACATGAAGGAGAAAATTCCGCTCACCACAATCAAAAAGGCGACTCCATCAGACCTTACACCATGAGTCTTGATAGGATCTGTTCTGTAGAATAAAACAAGACATTGGTCGTCTCGTTTATCCTCAGGAGGAAAACAACTATTCCTCCACACGGCCACTGCCCAGCAACTATTGGTCCATTTACTAATGTGATTGACCTTAAGACTGTTAACCACAACGACTGTTCTCCTGTTACTGCCCTTTCCCTTTAAAAAAAATATTTTTATAACAGATATTTATTTGACTTTATTTCTCTGGATCCCTGAAATTTAATCTAACCCCCTTCAGATTTAACTGAATTGAGTCCCTATCAGTCACCTTCCTGGATTATTACAATCTTTGCAGCTATGGATCTTTTAAGTTTTTCTCTCAGGCTCCAATTGTTCCTCAGCACATGTCTGGGACTGGAGTTTTTAGGCACACCAGGTCAGTGGGCACGCTACCTCCGCTGGGACGCCAGCACCCGCGGTGACCTCAGCTTCCAGTTCAAGACAGAGGCCTCAGTGGCGATGCTACTGTATTTTGATGATGGAGGCTACTGTGACTTTCTGCAGCTGTCCGTGGTGGAGGGCCGTCTGCAGCTACGATTCAGCATCGATTGTGCCGAGACCACAGTTGCGTCTGACAGACGGGTAGACGATGGCAGTTGGCACACCGCCACTGTGAGCAGGTACAACCTGCGCACTATGCTGGTACTGGACGGCCAGGCCAAAGCCGACGAGGTCCGGCCTCAACGTCAGTTCATGAAAATAGTCAGTGACCTGTTCCTGGGTGGAGTGCCTCAGGATATCCGCACTGGTGCACTAACATTGCCTACAGTGAGAAACATGCAGCCCTTCAAGGGCACAATCACAGACCTCAAATATGGCAACTCACAGCCTCTGTTCCTGGGAAGCCTTAAAGTGCCCCTGGAGTCAGAAGGGTGGTGCAGCGTCAACCCGTGTGAGAACGGCGGTACATGCTCGGTGGTGGATGGTGAACCAGTCTGTGACTGCTCGAAAACAGAATACAAGGGCCGCTTCTGCAGTGAAGGTAACACACACCTTAAGGCCTGTGACACCCGGATCGACATTTGCATGAGTCCATTCCCCTCAACTGTGAATTCATCTATTTACGCTTATTTGTTCTTGAATTTTTCTTCACTGCATTTGATGACTAAGGCCACTGCTGTTACTGGGGCCTGATTTGCTTTGTACCAAAGGTAGAATGATGAAAAGTCATCCAGATGAACTCAGGAGTGTTTTATCAGTGTTCTGCTGCAACAATCCAGCATAGAAAAAAGCATATTTTTCATGATGTTGCTGCTGTTTGTTTCTAGGAATGTTAAAGAGATTTCAGTACTTCACATAACTTTGCTTTTTATCTCTCTAGTCTACGGATCGTTTCTGCTATTACACCTGGTATCATGGGCTCTGAGCCAGTTTGACTTTGTAGGCTTGCTTGGCTCTCATAGCGATTGTTATTATCCCTGTGTGTGTGTGTGTGTGTGTGTGTGCGTGTGTGTGTCTGAGCTGTAAAATCAGAAAGCTAATCTAAGCACGGTTAGCCAGTGAGGCTCAGGTTAATGGCATCGGTCCTGCAGGCAGTGATAAGGACGCCTATAGAGAGAATGGGGCCTCCTGAGCCCCTTTTTCTTCTCCAATCACAAGATGGCAGGTGTTTTATATCACATCCTTTTGTGCTGCGAATTTTGCCAGAGCTGTGTTTCAATACGCACAGCAAAATTGATTTCTATTAAAAGAAAGCCCTTTACCCACCCTCCCATCCCCCCACGTTTCATCCCTGCAGACCAAATAAAAGACACTTTCACTTGCTCAATGTAGAAACTTGGATTTCCTGTGATTTGATAAATCCTAAGCACAGGCCACTCTGCGATAATGCCTCTTTTTGTTGTGGTAATTGGTGAACATGCCGTCAGCACGTGAAATAGATCTGGGCACCTCTGCTTCTTTTTGCCTCTAAGCTCTGAAAAAAACTCATGTCATGTACTTAATTATTCACAATCAATACACATTCTTCGCTCTCACCAAAGCGGCAGCTTCCAGCAGCAGAGGAGTACACAATAATCACACTCCCCATAAGAGAATCAATACCACTTAAATGATAAAGTCACTGAACTCTTTTTTTTTCAATTTCAATAATTTAAATCTGTGTTGTTTTAATATGTTTGCTATATTTTCCTCTAGCTGTGACTTTCCAGTGCTCTTCTTAACCTCTCCCAAATGTTGAATTTACATTCCATTTGGAATGATGCCAAACACCGGGTACACAGACAAAAGGACAGGGAATCTGGAATTAAAGATTAGGTTATTTTTATCTGCCTCTGCCAGTGTTTGAAATGAAGGAGAGGACGGGGCGGAGGGAGGTGGTGGTGTCCGACGGTGGAGGTTTTCCCTTTTCTCTGTGTCATGGTGGCGGCTGAGCTGCTTTGGTTTCTCTCAGCCGATTGAGTGGATGCCATTTAACTGACAAGGTGAGCTGTGCAGGTAGAAATATTTGTGGAGCAGCCCCTAGTTTTTCTGCAGTTGTCTTTCACTGCAGAAACATGAGAGCAGTAGAAGACCAGCTGGTGGACAAAGTATTAAATGAAATCTGCAAGCTCAGCCTGTGCTTTGTCACGACATCAGGGAGGCGCTGAGCAAGATCCGGTCGTTGGCTATTGACGGGCACTGAGAGGAAGAGCAACACCTCGTGTTCTCTGTGAGACAGATCTATTCTTTGTGTTTAAGGTTTACATCCACCTATCAACATATTGTATTTGATCCAGCCTATTGTCACTGTTGCTGCATTGATTGGGACTTTTAGAGCTTTTGTTTCTACTGTGCTCTGTAAGTCTCTAGAATTCAGCTGTATTCCAATTTTTTTCTGTTCTGTTTAGGCCCCAGAACATCACAGATGTTATTCAATATTTGCCGTTTGTGTGTGTTAGTATAAAGTATCTCAAGATTCAAAACAGGATCTCTATCCACTCACAGCTAAATCAGAGCTTATATCTTCGTAATGTTGAGTCTTTCTCGTGTGGCAGTCGCACAATATTATGTAATACTGATAACAGATATATAATAGGTTGGACGTAAAATGCTAATTCCATTTCTGTAAAAGTTGGAATGTTGTAGAATGTAAATAAAAGGAGAATTGAAAGGTTTTTAAATAATTTGAAGCCAATTTTTAATTGTAAAAAACATGTTGAAACTGAGAAATTCGATTGTGAGTTGCTGGGTTGCATTATCTCTACTTATGAGCTGAGGGGACCAATTGCTTTCATTGTAAAAGCAGAATCATGTCAGTTTTAATGCAGTGTGCCATTAGCTGCATCTATTAGGCTCAGCTCAACCCAGGCATAATGCTGACGTGCTGCCAAAAAACTTCATTAGTTGTAAGATATTTCACCCGGTGATTTGCTTTTAGCATTAAACAACTTCCAGTTTCCTGAGCTATGTTGTTGGAATCAGTTTCTGAATTAGATTTTTTTTTTCAGTTTTAATGTTTGGTAAGTTGTCTTTGTGTAATTTATAATCAAAGATGTTCCAAATGTTAATCAGATGATTTTTTTTACATTTTACACAAATTCTCAAGACACTAACAATGTAGAGTACTAATACTATTCTACATTTTAATTCAAATGCATTGTGTTTTCATTAATATCTACAACTGATCATCCACAGATGACATATTAAGGAAACAAACTAAAAGCTGAAGGCTTTTTACAGCTATTTCAACACTGTTACGCAAGATTTTTCTAAAACAATTCTATGTTCCGTAACTATTTATAACATACTTAGATGAGAAGTATTTAAATATGGTCATTCTTGGTATCTGTATTTCATATCCTAAATATAGACGTTTATAAATGGCTAATTATCCTCCCTCTGCCTCTCCTGACTCCCTCATCCTCTCATTTTGTTCTCCAAAAGAACACACACACACACACACACACACACACCACCTCACCAGGCCCTCAGCGCTGTGATGTGTGACTCAGTGAGGCATCGATGCGAAGGCTCTGGTGACCCTTGTAGGCTGATAGGCCGCTTTTCTCAATCTTGATTTACAGCCTCCACATTGGGATCCATTCCCAGTGTTGATTTATGTCTGGCTCTCCCTCTCTTGCCTGTCTGCCTCCTGCGAGGCAGTGATAGGTGAGTGGAAGCTGGGAGCCCGAGCAGCTCTGAGAGAATTTGAATTGTTGATTGTTAAGGGATAAATAACACACTTAATGAGGCTTGCTGAGGGGGATTGGCTGCTTTTTGAATAATCAGCAAAAGAATATGACGTGGTTGAATGTCTATGTCATGCTAAGAGACTCTGAGCAGCAGATTTTTCAAACACACATAAAAAAATCCAAAGACTTTAAATGGTGTAAAGAAAGAAAAGCAGCTATAATGAAATGTAATCGGCATCGGCAGGCTGTGGTGACACACACTGGATCTTCATCCAATCTATTACCTACCCACGATACAGTCCTCTGCATTACATTACTACAGTATGTTCATCTTAATTCTAAAGACATTCACACAACCCCCCTCCAACACTATACACTTCCTGTACATATGAAGATCCAGTTCTTTGATTGCAGGTGGATCTGTTATCTAGTATCTTGTCAGATGACAAAATTTGATTTCGGTATCAGTTATTATTGAACACACCTTATTATTAAAACTTTAAGGTGTGTTTCCATGAGCGGGTTCCTAGTACTATTTAGTACCGGGATTTAAGGATCAAGTAAATGAACCAGAACAAAGATCAGAGAAAAAGGAAGCATTTTACAGCCCTAACAAACAGTAAAATAATTTAGCTTTAAATTTTATGTTACAACCAGATTTACAACACCATTGGAACAGTGAAGGCAATGGGGGTGCTTTGTAGACAGAGGATGTCTTCAGATTGTATTACATCAAGAACCATAATTACCACCATTAAAAACAACAGGATTTGGCACATGCTGCAAGCATAAACCAGTACCAATTGTAAGTATTACAAACTTCAGGCATAAAGTTAAAAATGCTTTCTAGGTCTGTGAGACTTCAGAATATACAAAGTTTTGTACATCTTCTCAAAAAACAAGAGGAATAAAGGGTGTATGTCAGCTGGAGGCAACATGTGTTTGTGTGACAAAGGATCGTGAGACAACATAGGAACAGATGTTTTCTACCTCGGCCTTTAAGGAAAACTCTTCTCTATGAACTTCTATTAAGAGTGGGGAGAGATCACGTAAGATCACATTCGGAATCTCTTCACAATGAGCAAAGATTGGTCAAAGACCAGATGCATCCAGCATATTTCATTAACCATCAAATGGCACACTATTGCTGCCTTACCTTACTTGATGATCGTACCTGTGACTGTGTCTTTCTTTATTCTTTTTAATTATCAGTGTTGGGTGACCCAGTAGCAAACAGACCAGTTCAGGCCTTTGGCAGGTCCCAAACCACAAGGTTTGCTGTAAACCATCACAAATGGTCAAAACTGACCCATCTTGGTTAAACCTCTACCATCAATTCTGGGTGTCTCTTTTCCACTCTAGGTGTCATAGCAGAGAAATTATTTAGTCTGGCCACTGGTTTCAGTGATGAACTGTTATTACCGTACCAGTGGGTGACTGAGTCTGCAGGCGGAGATCAGGCGTGAACTTGATAAGTGGAGGATTGTGGTAAACTGGACCCCAGTGGACGGCAAAGCAGTCTGAAAGACCCCTGAAATACGAAGCTATTTTCACTATAATTCACTGGAATTCTGCAACCATTTCTCTCCTCTCGCTAAAGATTAGTAGCCCACTCAATTCTAAAATACCTTCAAGCAAAGACTCTTTTGTGCAGAGGAAAACAGAAGAAGAACTAACACTGCTCATCTTACTAGCCACTTGACTAGTATCATTTCCTTTCCAAGGACTGCAAACTTGCCACTCATGATAAAGAGACGGTTAGTCATACAGTATCAATGTCTAGCATGAATGACCATGCCACCGTCTTTAAAGAGCTTTACAACGAAATCATTCACTGCTGTCATGCCTACAATTGTGGAAATTACAGCAACTCTAGCAGCAGTCCATTGTCCTCGGTGACAAGGCTGGAACCTTGATGAACCACTTACGGAAAATCCTCAATATTCTTTTACCAATTGCTCACTGCATGACAACGCCACCGCCAGGACAGCAAAAGCAGTTGGAGGAGTGAAAAACCTACTCTACCTGGAGTCTACCTGGAGTCTTCTTATCCAGTTAGCAAGAGTGTTTAAAAGATATGTATATTTTTAAAGGTTTCCTGCTTTTCACAGTGTCAAAAATGTTTTCACTCAATACGTGGATAAACTATAAGAAACAATGGGGTTTACATCCCCCCCTTAACAAAGTTGAGGAAAAAACATTATACCATATGTTTTACTCCACTTACCTTTTCTCAGGTTTCTTACATGAATTTCAAAGGATTTCTTTCTATGGAACATTCTTTATTTTCCATTTAGTTGGTGGAAACATTTGTGAAAACTTCACGACCAACGTGTTGTTTCGTATACTTTACATACTTAAGTCTAAGAAGACCAGTTTTAAATATTTATTTGAGATTTTTCACAGCACCTCTATCTGTGCGCATTAAACGTGTCTCAATCGGTAAGTGTGCTGCTGGATGATTACACTGTTGATAGCCCAACACGAGCAGATGGTTTCAGCAGCCCACCCTGGCTGTTTCTCCAGCTGCCCTCATGTTCATCTCACCAGAAAACATGTCTGCCAGCAAAATTGGTCAGCGAGGAGATTATGGCTGCTACAATGATGATGATGATCGCAGCCTTCGGCACTGTAACGACTCGAGTGTACGTATGTGCCACGTATACTGGTTTACCCTCCATGTTTATACTAAAACAATCTGTTAAACCAGCATTGATGGGGGAAAAGTCGACTTGGAAATACCTCATTAATCACTGTGCTCTCCCACTTTATCCAACACATCATGAATCATCCCTTTAAGTAATCCACTTTAAGCTCTAATCCCCTGCTATCCTTGCCTCACCTTTTGGGTATTGAATTAAGAGTATTACTCTTACCTGGATTATGTGTCTACTGATGAAAAACTAAGTTTGTCAAAGCCCAGATGTTTCTCCAAAGAATGGTGGTCTGTTTGGATTTTTCTCCGTTGGAGGAATCCACAAGGGGCAATTGGAAGATGTGGATTGAACTCAGAAGCCCCTGATATAGTACAGTATTTATAAGAAGTTAAATGCTGGTAAACCTGGCCTTGGGAATTGTACCTGGGAGTGTTTTTATTGGTTTGTTGACTGGTAGCTTATTAAATATGTATGCATTTGTAAGCCTCTCCATCTCTCTCTCTCTACACACACACACACACACACACACACACGAAAGCCTGACGACAAAAAAAGCAGCACAACACAAAAAAGAGAAGTAAACTGTCAAAGGAAGTAGGTCAAGAGAGGGGACAAAATAATCACTGCGCAGGAGGGAGGGTATGTGACTACAGCTGATCAGCAGGAGAGACGAGGAGAGATTTTGGGCTTTGATAGTCAAATTGCAGAGGGAAAAAGAACTGGAAGATTAATCTCTTAATCTGTATTTCTTTCAGATTTTTCTATCCCTTTCACCATTTTCACTGCATTGTTTCATCTTATAGGATATTTATTCTGTATATACTGAACATACAGAAAATGTAGGAACCTTTTAGAATTAATTATATTTTGCATAAATTCAAGACAATAGAATTCAATTACACAAAATTACACCTATTCCATTACTTACAGGTAAAAATATCCAATCTTTCCTGTATGCTATCAAATAATTATATGTAAAAGAAGCATGTGAACAAGGACTATCAATTTATTTGAGGGAGAAATTAGATTATTTCAATCAGTGCTATCACAATCTGGTGGCTCTGCTTTATTTAATAAAGGCAAATTTGGTCTTGGGAAGTTTGTTATGGCTTGAAAAGAGATTGCCAAGTTTGGACTCTGCCAGTTGATTGCTAGGTAGAAATTTAACAAATGGAGAACCATTAACACAAAGATCAAGATCAAGACCCAGACCTGTAATAGTCTGGGAGGTCACAAGCAACCTCAGGCTAGGTCTTTCTTCCAGCAGGTAATATCAGTATGCATGAATCCACTATTAGAACACAGAGCAAAAATGATGGGAATGACAAGCTGCAAGTAGGAAGCCACTACTCTTCTAAAATAACATTACTGACATTTGTCCTAGATGAGAATAAAGTAGACCTCGAATGAGAAGCATTAAGATGAGAACCTGAGGTAGCAGTTATCATGATTTAGGCCTGCTTTGCTCAAGTTGTTCAAGATTATATTATATAAAAATGTCAAGCTAGGTATCCATGTGTGAGCTGAGTAAAAGGTCTTGATTTACCCATGTGGACATGATGCAGAAGGACCTGCAGCAAACGGGTTCCTTGAGTTGAAGCAGTTCTGTAAGCAGGAAGTGGTTAACATCACTTCAAGCTGATGTGCAAAAAACATATTTTATTGGCAAACCAGGTCACACCAGTTACTGAAGGTACAAGCTTTTACCACAAACAAATATTCATTATCCGAGAATTTTCTGCAATAAATCAACGAGTGAGTACAGTTTCTACCCAATTTGGTCCCATGTTTGTAAAATGTTTTTGCTAAAAGAGAAAATTATAAAGGGTATTTGTGGATATTCTCAGTCACCCAGATTTCCCCAAAGGTCCTGGCAACTGAAAGTGTTTAAAGAACTTTAACCGCCCACCTGAAAGTAGCAAAAGGCTTAAACTATTTCAAGTGAATTCAGTTGTCAATGAACAAGCACTTTGGAAAAGAAAAATAACTTTTAAGCACCACTGTACATGTTTAAATAATTGGTTTTATCATGTGTGTAGAGGACATTTCCCTGACAAAAAGCCTTGTGATCTGTATGGAACAAAGGTGAAGTGAAAGGGAAGGTAGACACAACCCTTAATATCAAGTCACTCACATGGACACTGATGGCACAATGACGGGTCTAGGTTATTAAAGTATGACAGCATGCAGCTTAAAAGTCAGTGTGAGAAACTACAGCGAGTCCTTTCTTTTATTTTTGTCTGGTTTCTATTTGTCCCCCCCAACACACACACACACACACGCACACACACACACACACACACACACACACACACACACACACACTTAATCTGCTCTAATCTCCTTCTTGTGTCACGTTCCTCTTCTGTTGGTATTTGACTATGGAGTTCAGTACAAAGGAAATCTCAACTAAATCAAATGGTTGGGAAGCCGCACAAAGGAGCTGAAGCTTTGGTGAGATTATCCAAACCTAACACCCACAGGCGCACACACAAATACACCCACGTCCCACATGACCATTTGACCAACTCTTAGTGTTTGAGCACAGCTGACACGAGTCCTTTAGTTTAAAGTGAATTAATAACTAATGCATATCTGATTGACTTCCATCTGCCTGCATTCACATTCATACCCTAACATGCCCAATTAGTCCCCACTAAAACATTTAATGCATCTCAAGTCAATTACATTTTAATTCATTTTCCAGCTACTTCATTTCTGTGAGTGGCCTAATTAGATAAAGCTACATATATTTACGTAATCAAAGAAGAGCAGTGATGATGAACATTGTCTAATTTTTGTTCTACTAAGGAAACAGTTTTGGGCAAAATCAACTCTAATGGGAATCCCTTCGTGAGGGCAAAAGAAGGCTTTCATCCGCTGGCCATAAAGTTTTTTTGCTACGGTCTAACAAGTCTCAGCGTATGAGAATGACATGTGTATACACATCTCCTAATTCCGCCATACAAAAGCTGGGAATCGCTCCAGTGCCTTTTCTCTTCTGTAACCAGACTGTCAATGATGGGACATTTAAGCTGCAGAAACAGTTTAGCTGACATCGGTGAAAAGTTTTGAGTATATCTATGTTATTAGATATTGTGTTAACCTGAACAAACTACATGTTAACAGTATAGTTACTGACTAGGAAGAATATGTAGTTAAAAATTGTGCTCACCTTTGCTCTAGCAGTGAAGAATTTCCTATCGTGCACCTTTCAAATGGCAGCATTAATGAGCCTATCACACTGAAAATACATACATCTGCATTACTTTCAGTATCATTTTATGAGAAGGGATTCAGCCATCCCCAAATCTACTCAGTGATGACCAGTAATGATTCTTATTCTAATGAATCCATTGCTTGTACCAAGCTACTTACTGAGCATTACTTTAGTAATTACCATGACATAACTTACTATCATCATCTGAATAAATAATTGCAGAAATATTAGCTTCATTAACAACAAAAGTCATAACGCCAGCTAGGCAACTAGATTCGTAGATATGCATAGCTGCAAACCTGAGCAGATACAGCCGATCTGCTTGGTCTCTGTAACAAATACAGATATATTTCTGATTGTTTTCAAGTATAATCATCAACTAAGGCTGATGTGTGCAAAGTCTATTCCAAGATTTTATGTGAACAGATGTTAAGTGATTGTATAATAATGCTGGATGCTTAGCCATGACTCTAAGTGTCTAAGTCAGTGATATTCAATCACAATATGAGTAAAAAATAATAGATTAGGGTAAAATGTAGGTTACTGGCTGTGCACATGCAAGCACATTTGTATTTTAGACTAATGTATATCGTATTTAATATGTTAGCAATAATCTATGATTATGTTCTTGCTGTATCATGCCGAAAAAGTTCTCATTACCTTCATGACATTTTATATTTGTCCCTATATTTTGATCATTGTAATTATTTGATAGAATTTGTGGTTGATAACATGGAATTAGATATTTTCATTTTTCCAGAGGGCAAAAATGGTAGTGTATGGATATTCTATGGCCATTCATTGTCTCCAGCAGAAATGTGGTTGTTCGACATATTCTACTTCACAGTGGCAGCAGACATATCAAAATTATCATTATAGTGCTTCAGGTGTTGTGATTATTTGGGTTGATAATTTAGCAACACCGCCTGCTGATACTGATTTAAATGAGTATCTGAACAGTAAGACAACAGGCATAAACGAAATGTGTCTTTTTCAGTATGTGGGTGAAGAGATGCTTTTTTCTTCATGCTGGATATTTTTCTTTGAATTTCATCTAACTGATGAAACCAAATGTTGCTGCTTTTACTCTTTGTTGCTCAAACTGTCTGCATTTTAAAAGACATGCACATGGCTGTGCCCCCTGCCAGTCCTCTGCATGGACTATGAAGGGTATAATTATTTGCATGACAGTCACCATGCAAAGTATGTGAGTGCTTCTAATGTTCTGTTTGTTTGCTCTTTTTCTCTGCCTCCTTTTATTCCAGAGGTCATCAGCAAAATGCCAGGTGAGTTTGAATAGGAGAAGATGTAAAATGTAAATACATGGCAACCTTTGAAGTTTTTTGTGTATTTGTAGATTTCTAGACCGACTTTTGCTACATTGTGGTCCAGATGTATAAGAAACTCTAAATGCATTACACACAACAGTATAAATACACACCAATAATTGACAAGTGTAGTCAATTTGTTTAAAAAAAGAATTAACTTAAGCTTCCTGCTTTGGAATTTAAAGTCTCCTGAATGCTAGATTTCCGGAACTATTAGCATTTGAGTTTTTAGTACATAAAATGAAAATTATTTATTACAGTCCTCTTTTTTTTGCAAGTTAGCCCAGAAGTGAAGGCTGCATCTTATTTGATTTCATTTATTATATGTGTAAGTGTAGCCAAGAATTTTCTTCTTGCCATTTGATTTTCAGACTGGGCACTGACAGCAGCTGTAGACAGTGGCAGTTCCGTGGATAGAATAAAATAGAAAATCTGGCCTATTAGATTGCAGGCATGATGGCTTGAAGTTTTCCGAATGAAGTGACATGTTTTAATTTATTTAAATATTCTGGAAAAAAACATGTAAACAAATTAGCTTTTCCACCATTGATGTATGTAATATGCATCATTGACAGTGGGGTGTAAAATGTTCACTTGTTTTGGGTAAGAAAATACCATATTCTTAGGACAATCAGAATAACAGCAAAATGGTAAATATATAATGGAACCTTTAGCAGTTATAGAGCCATACACTGTATATATACATATGTATATACACACATATACATACAAATATCTCCTTCTAGGTTGGTGGAGACCAGAATTAAAAAAACAGTGTCGGTAGAACACACCAAGCCAACTTGGAAGGCTGACTGTTGTGTGGTCTTACGGTAATGTCTGTATCGTTTCAGCAAGTCTGGACTGAAACATTTAGAAACCAGATTTTAAGATATCTTATCATAAAAATTATAATCAGAAGCTAGGGAGTTTTTGGGTAGGGGAATGGGGCTTCAGCTAAGTTTATTCTCTGCTGGTAAACCTGCAGAATAGAATTTGTCCTTAGTGGGCATGTTTCCTGGCATAAGATCAGTTAGGAGATAATGAGGTCAGTGGGATGGGAATGAAATGCCATACAGATTCTCTATGTCCTATGCAGTAAATGCAACATAAAATAAATCAGTGACTGTAAGGTTGTGGCAGGGGACAGTGTAGCCTAAAAGCACTGCATGTTGGTCTGCAGGGTGAATTTGGCGATGAGAAAGAAAAGTGTGAGAAATGAGCCAAAATTCGGACGATAGAAACTAAAAAAGGAAGAGACATTTTGTCTGAAATTTAGATAGAAGGTGAAATTAGATGCTGGATTGCAGTGAAGATGTGCTGGATGAGTGGGAAACTACTGAAGTAGTGGTGAGGGAGATGGCTAGGAAGGTCCTTGGGTATGATGTCCAGACAGAGAAAGGGACTAAAAAGAGTTGGTGGTCGATTGAGTGAGTTCAGGGAAGTGTAGATGGAAAGAGACAGGTGAAAATGAGGAAAGTAGACAAGTATACAAGGACATACAAAACAAATCGGAGAGGTGTTGAGCTAAACACTAAGGAAGGAGAAGAAGACTTGGATCAACTGCCCAGGCAACATGACCAAGTTGGAAAGAGATATGATGCAGGTTATGATGGTAAAGAATGCAGATGGAAATGTGCTGACAAGCCAAAAGAGGTCTTTGGAAGGTGAGGGGCCTGTGGGGAGCTGATGAATGCAGAAAATGAGAGAGAGAATAGTTCAGACATAGTAAACCAGTAGTAAGGATGAAGGAATGAAGAGCATTAAGAAAAGAAAGGCAGTTAGTCCAGATGAGTGTGGAAGCATGGAAATTAAGGAGGGATGGAACTCAAGTGGTTAAGCAAAATTTGTAAAAAGTTACTGAAACGTGAAAGAATGCCAGTGGAGTAAAGAAATGTTCAAATTTTCAAGAACAAGGGAGGTGTACCGGGCTGCATCTACTACAGAAACACGAAGGTGATCGGCTACAACATGAAGCTGTGTTAAAGAGTAGTGGAAGCCAGGCTGAATGGAGAGGTGATCATCAGCGATGATGCCAAAGAAGAGCGCCGCAGGGTGTTGATGGAGATGTACAGGGAAGGCCAGAAGGTGCTACATCATGTGAAAGCATACGGCAGATTGCTGAGAGAGGAGTTTTGGTACTCCACCAAGAAGCTGGGAATAGTGGAGAAGTATGTGAAAGTGGTACAGGGCATCGAACAGTGTGACGGCAGTGTGGTGTGTGAGAGGAGCAACACACTGGTTCAAGGTGGAAGTGGCTTTGCATCAAGGATCAGCTGTCAGCTCATTCATGCATGCAATGGTGAACAGGTTGACGGACGAGATCAGGCGTAAACTATGAGTTTCGCAGAAGTGTTTGAGGTATGTAATGAAAGTACAGAGCAGACTGAGATAAATTTGGAGAGGTGGAGGTACGCACCACAGAGAATGGGCAGAAAAGTCACTAGGAGCCAGACGGCCTACATGTGTGTAAATAAAGGGTGGAGTGGATGAAATAGAGTATCTGCAAGAATGAGAGGAAGACTTATGTGGCGGGAGTGAAACCAGCCACACTGCGAAAGAGACTGGAAGACTGGAGCTGGAAGTGGAGCTACAATGCTGCAATTCCTGTTGGGAGTGAAAAGGGTGGACAGGGTGAGGAATTTGTATTATTTTAGGAACAGGGCAGGTTGGACAGTCAAAGAAGCAAGACTTACGCTGATCGTGTGCAAAGGGCATATCTAGGAAAGAATGCTGAGGGTGGAGTTTCCCGGCAGGAGCAGGTTCGTGGAAGCTATGAAAGAGAACATACGAGAAGTTGACGTGGAGGACAGAGATGGAAAGACATGATCTGTTGGGGTGTCAAGTTTAAACCCAAAACCTCGGAATTGAAAAGCGAACAACAACTAGGGACATTTTCTTCTGGTGAATAAGACAAGATGGCTGAAAAGAATCTGTTATATGAGTGGTGAGGGCAGGGCAGACTGGGAGAGACAGAAGGCCAGTCAGGAGAATGAATTCACTAGTAATATTCATGAGTGAGCGTGGAGCCAAAACTGTAGCTGTCTCAACAGCAGCACTAGTACACTGTTGCAGATTTGGTGGCCGCTGGGAAGCTCCAAAATTGATAGATAAGATCTCAAGCAGGTCATAATGAGCACTGAGGTCTAGAGAACAGGAGTAGGGCCCGTTGTGACCCAAGAGATGTACATTTACGAACGGGGTAGAGGATGAAATCCAGGCCCATACAGTGAGTTTTCAGTGTGGCAGAGGAAAACTGGAAAACACACATTGGGCCTATTGATGGCTTGGTGTGTGATGGCGCTTATTTAGATTCATCAGGGGTCAAAAACAAAGCTACACAGGAATGACAAGGTTTCTCCTTAACTGATGGACATGTCATAATTAAGTCTTTGCTACCACACACAAAGGTGATAATACATTATGTTGTGTTCACATCTTCTTCCTGCTGCCAGAAAATCTGTCATTGCAGGTTTAAATCTTTATACCAGGTCAGTAGGCTCTGCTATTGAACATGAGGGACAGATGGGGTTTTACTCCTACTGACATGCTGTTATTTCTTATGAGGAAGCCTCCTGCTCAGGCACAGGAAGCTTTGACAACTGCCAGTGTGTTCTGATGTCATGCTTTCCATCTAAGGAAAAACATGTATCATCACAATACTAATGAGTATTGACTCTAAGTGTTCCCTTCTCTCAAGTGTTCTTTTTTATCCTTTTCCTTCTCCTCTCCTTCGTCACCCACTCAAGGCCTTGCACATATGATGGCAGAACAAGGTATGCCTCTCTTTGCCTCTTCTCAGTCTTGTCTTTGTTGTATGTTTGTTTCCAGCGTGGAGTTACATGGTTGTGGTGTTGGAATACTGTATATATGATGTCCTTCAGGACTTGGCAGATGTTTTTGTTGATTGTTGAGTTATTTTTTAAATCACAACATTGCTCATTCCTGGAGGGACTCATATCTGGAAGTGCATGGTTTCATTAATGTAGTACAGTGGGACAATGTGTGAATCTTCTGTATTGCCCTACAAGGCCAGAATGCAGGAACTACACATGTGGTCACAAATTTGTGGTCTCAGACAATGAGTAGCAGCCTCTAATAGGCTGCCCCAAGAATTTCATCGCTACCTTCTTGATTGGATACATAAATTACCATAATGCTCCTTAGGAAACCTCTTCTCCACTGTTTAAACGATTCCATATTTAAAAAAAGCTTCTTCTTCTTGATTCAATGCAAAGTGAAAGTTGAGTCATGTCACCTGGACTTATGCATACAAACAGCATCATGACGTCCAAGGAAAACACAGACAGGTCAGGGATAAACTTTTTGGTGGTGCAGCATCTTGTTGAGGGAGGCTTTTCTTCAGCAGGGATAGAGAATCTGGTCAAAGTTAATGGGAAGATGGATGGAGCCAAATACAGTGCGATCTTAGAATAAGACTTGTTAGAGTCTTCAAAAGACTTGGGACTAGGGCAGGACAACGACCCTAAACAATTGTCAGTGAAAGTTGGTGTAGTCACTCCATACACCCTGCTGTGCGACACAAAAGAACCCAGGACAGTGACACGACAGTTGAAGAAGCTTCATGTAACTCGGCTGACAGACTTCAGTGACAGTCAGGGGAGAGCCAAAAGGAAACATTTTCATTCCAGAGGAAAAAAAGCACGTTTTCAACTTAACAGGAAAAAGTGATCCTAGTAGTCTCAGTTGACTAACTATTTATGTTGTTTTTACCACAATAATTTGATGTAAGTTACACAAACAGAAATGGACAACTTATCATAAAAGGTATAATCCGAGGCTTATCGGTGGGTTCTCCAGTAGTGAACAGATCAGAAAACAACCATCCAGTCAAAGCACAGCATGTTAAATAAATGTGCTCAACCCAACTGACTCCGTAACGACTGCTGCTGAGGAGTCGTGATCTTTCCATCCCAAAACTATTTCTCCCATGCTCTGTTTCGAGGTTAGTCCAGTTGACATGACTCAGCTTCCAAAAAACCTCACCCTGAGACTCTTAACTGACAAGTTGACCCTGATTTTGGGGATAGGCTAGAAATTACAACAACTAGGCCAGGCAAGAAAGGCCACTAGCAAAACTGAAGACAAGGTCACTCAACTTGCTATTGAGCTTGAAGACATCATTCAGTGTCAGCATCCTAAGTCCGTCCCTCTCCCATATTATCTTTGGTCAACAGTTTAAACCACACAAAGAAATTGGTGCTTGGTAGATTGTTCTCATCAGACAAATGCACTCACAGCACCCATCACGGTCACTTCTAGCTTAATTTCTTGTTTCCTTGGTGGCCTTTAAAATCAAGAGTTGAAAACAAAGTTCCTAAAAACACTCAATAATCTCTTAGATTTCTATTAAGGTGAATGGACTTTTGGAGATTACTTATGTGCAATGTGAAGGGTTCCCAAAACAGAATAATAATAAATGGTTTTCTTGTTCTCAAATACATTACATAAATGAAGAAAAGATACTTTTTACTTGGCCAGCGTAAAATCTGCGAAACCTCTTTCACAACTTCACCATCTTTGTAGTTTCTGCTCAATGCCTTTGTAGGGCAGTCTTGCTGTGGCATTAAGACGTCCTCAAATACCTCATGTGGTTGCGTGTTTCAAGTGTTTTGTGCTGTGTTATCCCATTAACGTTGCCTGTGTACATTAATTTAGCTGCATGTCATGTATACATATATACATTCATATATTTGGTGTCTGCTGGAATTTGCTCACATTTCCTCTCCTTTTTTTCCTCCCTGTCTGGACTCTCTTGGCTGTGGATCCTTTGTTCTCTCTACGCCTCCTCCTGCCTCCTCCTGCCTCTTCTAGCTAAAAGTAAAGGTACAGCTTTTTCGAAATCTTTCCTTTTCCGCCTCTATGAAAAGCGACGCTTGCTCTGTGAGTGTTTAAGAGCACTGCAGTGAAATGTGTTTGATGCTCTAATGTGTTTACTTGTCTGTGTTCACTGTCTCTTCTGTAATGGCTTTTCACCAAAGGGTGTTTGGATTAAGTAATTAAGCCAATCTTATTTGAAGGAAGACGGGGAAAAAAGTGTCTCAATTTGTGTTTTTACTGTGTGTGTATTTTGTAATTTTGTTAGAAGGCTGAACAGTGTACACAGGGGCACCGTCAAACCGGTTTTATGTGGTAAAAATCGCTGTTGATCAGTTTTCACAAACACAAACCTTTCCACTCTCTCTGTCATTCAGTTTGTGCTTGGCCGATGGTAGTGACGTGACGGGGCATAACAAACAGTTTGACACTATGTCCCTATTTCAATCCAGTCTGTGAGTTGGAATGTGGACAAATTTATTTAGGTTAATTTATGCTGGTAAAACATTGTACATTGAAATTAAAAGTTACAGTACATATAGTCAAGATATATTTAGATGTAACTTATAGTGCAACAGCATATACATTCAAATGAAATACAGTTACAATTAGACTACGCTTTCTTCAAATATAATATGTTGTAGATTTATGTATTTCAGTCATGTAAAGGTCCAAGTTTTGGTAGTGCTACTGCAATAGTATTTACATTGTGATTTTACAGTTTGCCGTTTTTTGTGTATTTATTGACTGAAGCTTCTAACTAAACTGTAAAATGATAAATGAAAGGAATGATTTTTAAAGTTTCCTTTCACCAATGTTTCTCCACCACAGGTGGGTTCATTTTTTGTAGGACAAGTTTTTTCCCCCTTGAAAAATTTATTCCCATTGACAAAAGCAGTGGCCACAGAGGAAGAAGAAGAAAGAAGAATACATTTTGTGCAGCATGACAGACCCTGCAAATTGACTCTTTTTGTTAACAGAATTCGACTAATTTGGTCCAATACCATTTGGAAAGTCTCGGCGAGCTGTGGGATTTTTTTTATAATCGTGTTTTTCTGAAAGCGGGTACAACTGCAAACAAAACTTTTTAAACATATGCTGGAAGTAGAATTAGAATCTGGCTACTAGCTATAGGGTCGTCATATTATGGCTGTTTTTCTACAGAATGGTTTGGCCCCATATTCCTGAGAGTGTGATGTGATGGCTGAAAACTGTCCGAACCGCACAAGCATGCTGTATTTCATATCCAAACATGACCTGAGGCCAATGCAGTTAGGTTTCTGTGGTGTTTCACTGCTTTGGCTCTTGAGTTACTTGTGGTTGACTCTGACCAAAGCGGCATTGAAGTGCTCCAGCTGTCTCCTCATTAGTTAGGTCTCGTCAGTGGCCAACCTGTTGAACATTTGAGAATTTGCTATCAGCCCAACTAAAACCTGAACCTAATCATAATTTTTTTAATTTAATAAATGTACCAAATACCACTTGCTTGAATATTACAACTCAGTGCTACATCGTTCTACGTTAACAAAGACAAAGACTACTACTTTCCCATATTCTTAGCATGAAAGTGTGGAATTCACAGGTCCCCTCAGGAGCTACAGGACAGATATTAGTTTTTTTTCGAAGCAGTGATTGGCTGATGCCTCCTGTGTCCATCTGTAATCACTTCCCCCATTCACAGAACAAAGCTCATGTAAAGCTCCTGGAGATTCCTCTCCCCTCACCACCTGTCTCCTTTAGTTGTTGCTGTGTCTAATCTCTGGGCGAGATGGTCGACATTATTAGGCATCAGGCTCCCTGTCGCCTTGCGTTAGGCAGACACGACGCTCCATTCTGGCTCTATTTGCATGGCGGCTCACCGGTGGCAGGAAAGCAGATAGGGAGAGACGGGGAAAATAGGACCCTGTGTCTCCACCATCGAGAAGTCATAGTTTACTGTCACGGGCTGAAACACTGTGCTTTTATCCTCATTATCATTTCTTTTTAAACATTTCTTCTGGTTAGATTGTTTTCTTTCTCTTTTAAATATCCCCTTAAATTTCACCCCCCCATCTATCTTTATTTGGTATTTTTTTATTTTCATTCCTCATTTACTTCCTAATTGTTCTTTCCCCCTTTCTGCCTTTCCTTGAATTCTTATCCTCTTTTTAAAATCACCAGCGTTCTCCCATCATGTCCATTTTTATTTTCAGTACACCCTCACTGTCTTTATATAATTTTATCTGCCTACTGTTCCTACCCATCCCAGCTATTATTGGGCATGAGGTGGAGTACTGTAGACCCTTGACAATTCTCCAGTCCATTTTAGGGCCGACCCAGAGGGACATACACAGACACACAGCCATTCACACTCACATTCACACCTACGCACAATTTAGAGTCATCAATTAACTAACATGCATGTCTCTAGACTGTGGGGGGGAAACCAAAGTACCTGGAGGAAACCCACACAAGCACAGGGATAACATGCAAAGTCCTCGTAACAAAATAACCCGTGAACCTGTGCATGACTGGATAATGATAGCGACAATGGTTTTAGGGTGGAGAAGGACAGACATGTTGGGAGCTGGTGGTCACGGAGAGAAGGGGGTGGAAGTGTGACATGGGGAGTCCATGGACAGTTGTGTTTTGTGCGCTTGACTGAGTGCTGGCAAGTGAGCCAGACGAGGAGGGCGGGGATAGCCTAGTATCAGTGACAGAGGGGGGGTAAGGGGGTGGATGAGTGTGCTGACAATGGGGTAAGGTTCACAGAAAAATCTGTTCTGCTTGAAATGGATTTTTATAAGTGAAAATCAACATTATTGGCAACATTTTTGGGGCTTCTGCATGTACTTTTGGATTGTTCCCGTCATCAGATCCCCTGCTTCTCCTGTTCAGGCTGGCTTCAACTTTAGAGCATAAGAGAAAAATAACACACAAGTCAGACTTGATCTTGTATCCAACCAACTAATAATTGTTATAGTTATTGTTAATGATCCCACTAAATGACACAATATGGAACTTAAATATAAGTACACTGGCGACTACCAATTCCTGTTCACATCATACAGAAAAATCAGAGACAAATCTGATGAACCCTAAGGAGTGCTGAGTTATATCATTTTTCAAAGGAATTATGTAAATATTGATGAACCTGGTATGAACAGGCATTTCCGATAAACAGGCTTTTGAATTGACAAAGTCTTGATTCTGAGAAAAAATTGTGATGGATTGTGCCAATTAGACAAACACACACAAAATCATGGATACAATGTGTGCGTACAAATATCAGTATAGATCAGTGCTCTGACATGGAGAGGCATATACAGAAAACTCTTGTTCAGTGTAATTCACTGTGCTCAGTGTCTAAATATAACAGAAGGAATGAAGAAAATACACACACTGGCTCCTTGTCACGTAATTTTTGGCGAGCCATTCACACCCAGCCTGTTCATACTGTGCCATACTGTGCAATGCCCCATGTGGACAGGAATCATATGCCAACAAGCAGCAGTGGTAACAAAAACAACAGACCTAGACAAAACAGAAAGACATAATACTGACAAAGCCCGTGTCCTTTCCTGTATGCTGCTTCGCTCTTGTTCAATTTCTTTCTTAGCTATAGGTGCCATCATAGCAGCTGGTGGAATTTGAACTGGAAGTGTTTTTAAGAAAATGCTCTAAAATGTCCCTTGCAGATTTGATTGATCTAACCTTATTTCTAATGCATATAAAATATCAATATTGTATATCATGCAATAATTATGTAATACAGAGGATATGCTAAAAGGTTCCACAAATGGACCCTGAGAATGTACATCCATCCAGGTTGGAGATTCCGTCATGTTGGAGTGCCCTGTATGTTAGAAGCAGTTGGCCTGTCACTTACAGTGAACCCAGGTAGCTTCTGCACACACTCCATACACTATTTGTTTGATTATGGGCTACCCCAGACATAATCTGACACTTGTGGAAGAAAGCTGGTTAAAGCTTTAGTTGTCAACAGAAAGCAGATCCATGAGTCACGTTGAATGAAAGAATCAAACACAGACGGTGTCAGAATTTGCACAGTTTTGAAATTCAGGACGAAATATCACTGCAGCATGACTGCTGCTACCTACAAATTATATAACCCAACCACTCAGATTCAGCAACAGATTGACACACTGGCATATTTCTCTGTTGCATGCAATGTTTGATTAAAGTTAAAATAACAAGTGTTAGCACTTTGAGAAACGAGCACTGCCCTCAAAACATGAGTGTGCCACAGATGGATTGGATGGACGAGAGTAAGAGTCTGAGTCTGCAGAGCTGCAGGGTCAACTTATGTGTCTTGGAGTAGAGTCTGACTTAGTATGGTCACGTCAGAACAGTGTTACACAGACATTTGATTTGACTTCTTATTTTTATCTTTTTTAAATAGCAATTTTCTTCACTGGCCAAATTTACAAGCTGTAAATGAGTCGTAAATAGCCATAACCTTAAGTGGACCTGTTTCTGCCACTTGTCACTAACCTCTTAAACACTGACCACAGATGATCATGTGTTTTCTAAGCACAAGCACTGGCCCAGAGCTGAAAACACCCTACAGGTGTGACAGTCAGTAGCCAGTTAGCCAGGTCTAGATATGGAACCGGAATTAAAAGTTGACACTTTTTTTGTGTCTACTTGGTGTTGATTTAATACTTGGGATTTGTTGGTTTTTACTTGGCACCTGATTTGTTAAGTGCTGGTTGTGACATGGGTCTTGACTCATGACGTCTAGTCAAGACGTGAAACATAATCATGTGTCACTGCTGGTCAATGGCATTTCACCAACCCACAAACATCAAGACTGAAAAAACACACAACATACAAAAATGTAAACATACATCATGTGCGAATAGTCACATTAAGCCACAATATATCTGCTGTTGTCATCTTCTCCACTCCCGTGCAGCCAGAGAGATTCCCTCCACCAGCCTGATAAAATGCAGTCAACGAGGTAACATTTGCAAAATCATTCTTAAAAATCCCCTGCGGTGCTAGTTGTTTCCGTGGTTATTTTAACACACAAACTACAGCTGTTTAGTCAGTCACGAAAATAATTTGGCTGTGATGACTCACTGGACCAAGTTGGACCAGGACTGCTCCAGTCTGAGGCAGTTGGTGTTGACAGTTGGGAGATAAAATCACATTGTTAAAAAATAATAGTGTTATGTTTTAAAACACTTTGGACATTTGTGACATCAGACACCAGTGATGAAATTTGATTCTTCTTCGAAGGAGACATACAACTAAAACAAGTTTATTTCAGGCTTGCTATGATTTGCAAACTTGACTCTCCTTGATTTCCCAATGTAGCATCTAGGATCTCAAATCCTAAATAGGCACATTTTTCCTTCTTTTTGGCCTTTTCAGCACAAAGCTGCTGCTTGTTCTCCGTGTCTGTTTTTCGTCTAGGAACACTTGACAGTTGGCCTTCACACTGGATGTGCAGGGTCGTCTTCCATCCAAGGTTTAACCAACTAGTTGTTCAGCCTGTCATAAGATGTATGCATCTACCTCACTGTCAAAAACTAAAAAACCTTTTGTACCATTTGTGCAGCATCCGTAGGTTTCAGGTTTGTCCAAGCATCAGGACAGACAATCGTCTGCCTGATATTTTTTGTCCTTATTTCAGTATTTGAGACAAACTCTAAAAGCTTTTGAAATATTAGCGACTTCAGCTTCAGTTGTATTTCTAAGACAAGGGGCTTTAACAGAGATGGTTATAGATCATTAGAATTTGTTGATTTACTTTTTGGAAAATAATACTAATCAGTGTAGACATGTACCATGTATATGAAGTCACAGTTACTGGTCAAAGGTAAATAATCATTGAAAATCCTTTGTTTTCTTCAGCTTGTGTTTTTCATGTGTGTGAGATATCAAGTGCTAAAAAAAAACCATTTCGTTCAATTGGCACGTGTGTGTGTAGTGTTGTGTCTGGATGGAGGAGATCAGTGTTTCCTGGGGAGCAGCAATGAACTGAATGTGTAATGAATTGTGGCCACATTATGAAACTAGTATGCAAATCAGCTAATCAGGTTTAATGCTCTGCAGAGGTGTGTACTCTTGTTAACCTTGAGGAGACGCTGATAATCAGGAGATGATGAGCTCTGGGTATTCACTGTGTGTTACAGAGAACACATCTACACCCCTCCCAAAGTTTGGAGAGTATTGTTTAGGTAAATGTACGTATTGAATTGGACTCTCTATCTGCAGACATGCAGTATTATAAGTAGCAGCCGTCGGCCAAAGAAATCAGGTCTTGCTTGTAGGTAAACACTGTTTGATGATGAACCAAAAAAAAACGAGGGTTTCTAACGTACAGACATTACATTTTTTTAAACAGACACTCTGACTTTTCATTTTGATTTGAATGAAAATAGCAGGTGTGAATGATGAGGTGGGGCAGACTGGAAAATGATTTCAAATGTTTTAAACTGAAGTTTAATTCCCTTTTTGGAAAAAATTAAATATAAATCCATAGGTTCATAGTATGTTCACAAAGTGGTCAGTGTCAGAAAGTCAAGTATGTGTATATATTATTGGTCATATGAAATGTATAAAATTATTTATACTTATTTAAAGAATGAGAGACACGGGATATGGAAGGACAGGAAAGCCCTTTAAAAGTAAAGGAACTTAAGCAGCAGTACATGGGTGTGTATGTGGGTGCAGAATAACATAAGAAAAAAACCCACGTAGAAAACAGGATGCAGGCGTTTCAATTAATAAATGACAACAATGTCATTTAGCAGATACTTTTATCCAAAGCTGCTTACAACATAGCAGGGACAACTTGGAGGTTCAGTGCCTTGCCCAGGGACACACCAAGAGAACCAGGAGTCAAACAAATCGACGGCTCTACCCATCCAAAGTTCTTTAGTGTGTTCACAAAATTGCAATGCGAAACTTAAGCTACATCTTATGAAATACTGTATACACAATTTCACAACAATACGAACCTTAGCTCAGACTTTCAGCTTTCAGCCCTTTTTTTTCTCTTAATAAAGAACAAGCCTTAGGATTTAATGCTGACTGTGCCATTATGAACCTATACACAGTACAGTATTACCATTGGACTTTCTGGATTCAGGTTGGTCAAAAGATGTTCAGCTTTTGTACATGTTAACTGGACACCTGATCATGAAAGTCTTTGTTTGCTAAGCTGAGCCTTGGATTAAAAGCTTGGAGCGCGGCTTATATGTGTAACTTCAAATTATGCAAATACAAGATTACTGATTCCTTTTTAAATGGATATGGAAGTCCAAATAGTAGAAAGATGATTTAAATAAAGGACCTAGATGAAGCTGCTGGTTGAATCAAAGATAGAACTAATAATATGGGGGTCCCAATGAACCCATGTGTGGTTTCTATGAGGCCAAGCAGATCATGGAACAAGCAGATCATTTACTGCATCGGTCATTATAAGGTCAAAGTTAAAATATGTCAACAAGCTGAGAAAAAACGACTTATTGTAATTTTTATCAAGGATTTCTAACTCTGGAAATGTTTACAACTTAAAAACATCGACATTTATTTGTTGCGTTATGGGGCAGCATGATGTTCTCCCTGTTCTTGTGTAGGTTTGCTCCGGGTAGAATACTCATGTTAATTGGTGACTCCAAATTGACCCAAGGTGTGAATGGCTGTCTGTGTTGGCCCTAAAACAGACTGGAGACCTGTCCAGGGGGTACCTCGCCTCTCACCCTATGAAAGCTGGCCCCGTCTCCCTAAACAGGATAACGGTTACAGATAATGAAAAGATGGACAGCAGCACTTTCTTATAGGAATAATTATTCCTACGAGTGGACACACTATGAAATGTTACAGAGGCTTAGCTTTATTTATTTTCCCCTTTTTCCGTTGTGATTATTTAGTTTGATGGATCTATTGTGCTATTTAAAGTCTTGGCGTGTTACCAAATTTGTGCTTCACCATCATTGCCTTCCCAGGTAAATGTGTTTGTACTTGGCGTGTGATGCAGTCTAGGACGGAAGAGTCCATTAACCTGTAATGCACAGGGGGGTGGTTGATAAATGAGGTTCTTTGGATGCATTTTTAAAGTTATTGTATTTAGTAAGCATATACATGTCTTTTTAGTAATTTGGCATACATTGTATCAAAACTTTGGCAGTATGCCTTCAGTCTGAGTCAGAGCAAAATCTGTCTTATGGAATTTATGAGCACGCTGTGGCCAAAATTTGACTCGGAAATAAATGGCGGTGGTAAGGTTGTAAACATTAGCTGCAGGATCTAGCAGTCCATAAGCGATGTTCACAGTTATTCTAAATAGTAATATTTAAAACATTTAATGGTGTATGAACTCTGTTGTTTCACCTTTCTAAATTTAAAACTCCTGGCTTGTTATTGCATAGCAGTAAAAGCACATGAACATGGAGGCTCAGTGTTTTTATGTAAAATGGGAAAGTGACAAGAAAATAAATTTGTGTCACTTAACAGCTGAAATACATAGTGGCCATGGTAAAATCAAAAAACACCCTCCAAATTTGTACCTATAGCTGAACTGGTTGTAATGGTTTTTTCTTTGCTGTAAGTGGATTTTGCAGGGAGAGCTGTAGGGAATATAAGACAGTCACCTAGTATTTAGATATGTGACAAAAGTCATGTGATGATGGAGTGAAATTAAGCAAAATCCAAATTTTTACTTAACCATTGTTATTAAATACCAAACCTGACTTGAGCTTGGGCCCTTGGGTCTTTTGTGGCTTTCTGGATAGGTCAATATGCTTTGGACTGGCTGAGGACTTCTGGACACTTAAAACAGCTTTGTTTCCCTTCCCAGACTGAATGAATTTAGTTTGATAGTTTTCTAGATGCAACCTTATTTTGTGCCTTAGTTTTAAAATGAGTTGAGTGAGAAAGTTAAACTGCATGCACATAAAAAGAGAGTGAGGAGAGGGATTCTGGAGACTTGCCCTAACCTTGATGTACCAACTATTTGAATAACTTTAAATGTTTACAAAAAAGAAAACACACACACATAGATCTCAAAATGGCTTGTTGACGAGTGAGTCCACCAGTGTGGCAACCAGGCTGTGATCGAAGCTGTGACCTTTCGAAAGCCTGGAAAATTACAACATTTATGACCCCTAGCATGTGTATATCCATCTATTTTTTTCATACAGTACACATATTAAATGGGAACGTACTTCTGTCCCTACATGTGTGTGCACAGTAGGTGTGTGTTTATGTGCTTTGCTCTCTATGGGCTTGAAGTGCTTCTATAGTGGGACCCACTTCATCTCTTTATAAAAGGTGACACCAGAAATACTATGACCCACATTAAAAACCACACACGTTTGTATCAGGAGACTCTGATGTCACACTCTGTCGTCATAAAGAGCCGATGGATTTCTCCCTCAATTACTGTGAAGTCATGTGACTCGTAAAATGTGTTAAAACAGCACAACCTTTATTACAATGAACATAGTACATTGTTATGTGTCTGGGACATTATTGTTTATTATAATAAATAGGAATTATAAGATAAATAAGTATATGCCAGTTTGAGCTCAACAAGGATGGAAGTATCCATAAAAAAAGGATAAAGCAAAAACAAATGATTTCAGCTTTAATGAGTGTTTTAACCTGACCCTAAATCCTATTCAAAACTCCAAGGTGGTTGTACAGTGGTTAGAATAACTACAGTAAAATACATACATTTTATTTTATTAATTTTTATTTATTTAATTTTACTACTAATATTATGCATTGCATGTTACTTCATATCATGTTTTTAATGGACAGGAATGCCCCCCCCTAAACGAGGGTTCAGATCTTAATATTTTAATCCCACCTCCCCATTAAGAGCAAAATAATAAAAACTAGAGATTCCAAATCAAGTCAGATTTGAAAAGGATTGGTATGAGCCAAAACTAAGCCGATCCAAGTCTGAAAATTGTTTTGTTTTACTCTCCTGAGTGGATTAAGTCTCTGAGCAAAAACAGAACTGACCTAGTCTTTGTTAGGTCTTTGAACATGTCCTATACAGCCTGAGAGCCAATTCACACCACTTTATTAATGTGTGGTCAAGACAAGTGAAAGGTTCACTTATGACAGATTTGATTTCTGGGATGTTGCTTATGAATGGCAGGTGGAGACTCCTGGAAATTCTGGGAAGGTGGGATGTCTGCAACCAGCTAATTTCTGTGGACATAAATGTTGGTGTCCACCGTCGTGTAGGACATTTCAGATATTTACCACACACCTGCCTGTGCGGATACGGAAGACATTCAGAATGACAGATTGACATTGTTTGTGTCCAGCACCTAGAACCTGAAAAATACCCTGTGTCAGATTGAATACAAATGTCTCAGATACACATACAAAGAACATTTACAATGAGCAGTGGAATTGGGATTGGCTAATATTAAAGGAAGTGGATGGTATAATCATTAACAAAACTGCACTGGCACTTCCCCAACAAAAACCCAGTGGAGAATAAAATTCAAACCCTGTATATTAGTCTGCTGTAGATGTTCTTTTCCAGATCTTTAATCCCAGTCTGAAAGTCTATAATCCCAGTCCTTACAAAACCAAACACGGAGCAATATGCCACAAAGTGTGGCTGAAAGCAGTCCAGCAGCGCCCTGCTGCATTGTCACACAGAGCCACACAATGAATTGTAACACGTTCAGCTGAAGATGTCAACCCCAGTAGTCCAATTGCCCCAGAGCAAACACATTCCGGCTGCAGAACAGTCCCCAGACAGCGTTTCAGAGAGGAGGTTGTGGGGGTGGGGGAGTGAGAACACGCTTCAGGGGAAGAAAAACACGGCGTTGATCTGGGAAACGATTAAATCCATATTCCTACTGACAACATTTCTTGCCCCCCCAGAGGGGAATGACATGGGTAGTGGCACAGAAAGAAAGATGGAGGGAGAAAGATGGAGAAAAGAGAGAGATTATGAGCGAATGTGCGGGTTATCTTAATTAAATGGAGGTGCATTTTATCCTCCTCCTATTGATTCCTGCCAGGGGCCGTGTGTGTATTTCAAATGGAAAGTCTGCTCTATAATGCTGGTTTAGGGGCTGTGTTTCTTCACCCATGGCAGACGTGACTATCGCAGTCAACAAACTATTGAGATTGTCATTAAAAGGAACAACAAAGCTGAGCTCGAGGAAACAACGGACAACTGCCAAACTCTATTTGCTTTACTGCTGCAAAGCTACATGTATAAATAGACGACATACGATACGCACGAGAGAGAAAGAGAACGAGGTGCATATTTGCAAAATTGAGTGTTTACATATGTGTGTGTGTGTGTGTGTGTGTGTGTGTGTGTGTCCCACCCAAAAGCATTCATTGTCAGTGCTGATACCTGTCTAGCCAGGTTGCACAGGTCGTAGACAAAAAGCAATGCATTTTATTTTCCTGCTTTGCTCTTCCCCTGCCCCCTCCTTCATTTTGATTTGGGGAAGTTAATGTTAACAGTTTTGTCAAGCTCACTGTGCTCCAGGCAACCCTGCTTAAGTATATCTTTTGCAATTTAAGTGACCTGCTTTCTGGCAGGGGCTTTTTCCCATTACTGGGAATGACATTTCATTTAGACTCCATCATTCATCTTTCCCACACTGGACTCCTGCTCTCTCTCTGTCTCTCTCTCTCTCTCTCTGTATTCTCTTTTCTTTCTTCAACATCTCTCTTTCTTTCAAATTTCTGAAATGTATATTTTATTTTATTTTTCTCGTCAAATATGCTCTCCATCTCATTTCACATAAGTGGCAGTGACATGAAAGTCAGAATGAAAAATAACCTTTTTGAGTGTGTCCTTGTGGCATTTTTATTTATCTTTTATTTTTTCAAAAATACACTCAGCTGGCAGTTCATTATGTACCTGTACACCTTACCAAAACCAATGAAATTATATCATATTATATCATTATAACACTTTTGCAATAAATAACCTGCAATAAATTCAATTAATGGAAAGGTTTCTACAACCTACATGCCCACATGTGATTTGTCCCCACTCTCCCGTATGACCTGTGAAAGTGTTAATAGAGCGCCTCCACATCAGCAGGTGTTTGTTGACACCAAAATGATGGCAGGCGTCCTGACATATTTCTCATCCTTTACACCCAAATGCTGCATTGCCTAGTTTTGTTGCAATGGGCCACAAAGACTTATGTTTCTTGCCACCAATAGGGCAAAATCTGTCTTGTAACTAAGGTAAGAACATGTATTAAGTCTATGAGTTATGACTTTCTCACATTGTATAAGCATTTAAAACACATTCTCTGCTTCTCTTAAACCCAAATCACACACAAATGTGGGGGACAATCTTATTATAACTCCCATGGCTTGGCCAATCTGAGCTTAACCACTTATAGGAGCTCCCCACAGGTAAAAAAAAAACAAGCTCTGATTCTTTCAGTAATCAGGGAATGACTCACAATCCTTCACAGCATCACCCAGTGGGATCCAAAGAGTTCCCCTCACAAATCAGTGCTTAATGTCACAGATGCAGCAGTCGTCTTTAAGGAGACAGGAAACGAAAGACCTGCCTTAATTAAAATATTTCCAGGCTTAATATTACTGTGTGGTGTGTATCTTTATTTGTGTGTCGCTTTAGTGTGTGTAGTTGTTCATTTCTCGGTCACACACAACCCTGTGCCTGTTTAACTATGTCTATTTATAGCCGATGCACTGTTGACAATGAAAAGATGTTTTAATTGGCTTTTAATGGCCTTCAGTCATTGAGGACTACACAGCACTGAATCCTGGTCAAGCCAGCCACATTTGAAAGAAATTAGCTTTTATGAGTGTTTAGGGAGCAGCCATAAAGAAATAAAGAACCTAGTGGGCTGCCTGTCTGTCCATTTATACCACGTTTCAACATTTTGAAGTTCAGTTCGTCATGGTGTGCTGACATAAATCTGTAAGGAGTATCCAAAAGAGGAAGCTGCCACAACGACTATTTAAGGGAGCGTAATTGGGAGTGGATTCAATTTTCTGTTAACATAATGATGATGTGTTCGTAGTGAAAATAAATGGTGAAAGTCATAAATGGTAAAATACATAGAAACTTTACATATCCAAGAAAGTTTTTTTCTGCCAAAATATTAGTTTGTGCATTACAGCATCCTGTTTTTTTGAAAACAGCTTTGCTAAAGAAGTTATGACTCTTACTGCATAAGGTTTAGGAAGGGATTGTGGTCTGTCTTAATAGATAAAATTTGAATTGGTTTTTTACAACATGTTACCAGCTCAAATATACCTGCCTTTTTTTTTTTTTTGTTTATTTTCCATCATTCAGTTGTGGAAAGTACAGACTCCAGATACATTGAGGGAATATGATCTGCAGTGGATACATAGATTCAAAAGTAAGTAGGGTCACCTGATTGGGAAAGAATCATGGGATTTAGTGGTCCATTGTGGTTTTTTTATCCACCCACAAACACACCTACAATCTGCCTCCTAGTGGGTGGAGTAGGTCTTTGTATGCTATATAACATTTCCGATCGACTACATAGGTTAAGTAGGTTCTGAGTATGTGCTGCTGTGGAAGTTACAAAATGAAAGGCCTTTACACATAATTTTACTGCTACACATCACCTCATTGTCACACCAGCAGAAAGTAGAAGCAGACCTAGAACTACATTTATGGGCTGACATATCACATTTCCTAGTAGAGTGTAGTTTGTACAATGAGCTGGGAAAAAGTTATCACAGTCACTCAGCACACACCACGTGTATTAAACGTAACCGCAGTCTTTGTCTAACCTTCATCAAAGTGCTTTTCATGCCTGAAATTAGCCACAAGGGACACAAGTTGAGCTTTCTCCAAAATACAGTTATAATGTTCAGAAAGTCAGCATGACACGCCGTATATTACGTAGTCAACAATACTCGAAGCGCTTTTGACTTTTTTAACCAAAACCGCTATCTTTTCCTGTGTCTTCTGTGCAGTATGCCCAGCCCATGGCATATATTCACATTAGCACTTATGTATTTTCTGGCTGTAACAGCTCCACTTGGTAAAGCTTTGATGTGCTTCAAGAATTGGATTCATTATCGTTCCATAGCCGATCCACATATTTGCTCTGCATCTATTATGTATCTGCCGGGAGGCTTGTCAGATAAGTAGTGTGGAATTACATAACACTCCCCAGTTTGATCAGTGCTGCAAAAAATGTGCCCCAGTGTATTCACCAATTTATATCAGACTTTTTTTTAAATATGGCTGCTATAGACCTGTCCAGATAGAGATCTATGACTATGCTATTCAAGAGATGATCACTGTGTGAGTAAAGAGATGAAGAATTCAATCAATTCAGTGTTCAGTTGTCAGTGAGAGGTAAAGAGAGACATTTGCTGATGTCTTTTAGCTATACTTCTGTTGAGGGTGTGGTAAGCAGTGAGTGAAATCTGCCTCTCACTCTGCCCAACCCACCAATATAAGGTTTGCATATATTTTCTACTTTGTTCAGTACTTGACAGTCACGGGGTGTATTCCCCATCTTTTTCAGCTTTCGCATTTTTCCACATGGCTGACCTCCAATGATCACCCAATCGCCTTTGGTTCACTATAACCGCAGCAATCATAAAGTTATTACAAAGAAATACTGCCCTGTTTTGAAGAGAGAACTGCTTTGGTGTTGCTCTTTGATATTCTTAAAGTTTGACTGGCTGCTATCGAAAGCATTCGACCCCAGAGAGCAATTATCACTTTAGAAACTGTGAAATAAAGCGGAAAAACTGGGAAAGCGGCTGTTTCAGTGTTGAGGGTGACCTCCAATCTTTCAGCATTATGGTTCAGCAAATTAAAATGTTAGTGCTATCAGATGGATGGAGGCTAAGCGGATATACGCACCACATCAGGCTGGCTGAGCACGGTGTATGTAGGAGGTGAACAACTATCGTTGATTGATCTCACTCTTAGATTTACCCTGTCTTATGTAATACTCTGTCAGCATATTTCATTCTACTAAATATTTCCCTTAGCGTTGGAAGTTAATGTAAATTCCCAGAGAGGATGAGGAGAGGAAAACATTGTGCTGTGTACTGTTATTGGAAATGAGATTGCTTTTTTATGACATACCTCAGGGCTGTGCACCGGGCCCACTAAGCTTTTTAACATTTATACTCTCAGATAAGAGAAGTTCATTATGTTTCATGCAAAATGCTTATTACAGTGTTTGAAGCCCCAAAAGCTGCAAAGCCTTATTTTGTCAGAGGTCGGTCTAGAATCAGGGTGGGATCATTATCTTTCTACTCTATTATTGTATAATAGGGTATTAGTTCTTTCCCATCACAACAGCTTTCGACTTTTGACTTGAAATGACCAATGCTTACAGTTTTCCTGACAGGTGACCTTTCACAGAAAAGCTAATCACAATCCTCTCTAAGTGGCAAAGCTTTTAGCTTTTAGCTGTGTAATTGTTTCCACCTGAGAAAAATCTTTCTGAGAAAAATGTGACTACATTTTTTAAATGGATCATCGAGTTCACCAGCTTCTTCTAAACTTGTCTACTGTTATGGGGATTGATTTGTGCTTTCAGTTAAAATGCTAAAATACTCTGCAGATGATGGGAAAAGCAGAGTTGATGATAATCTGACCTGATTCAGATCTTATCAAGCCAATCAATGGCTTTTTATCTGTTTTATCTGTTCCTAGATGAACATATGGCTTAGCAGGCACAGCAGGTGGACGTCATGCACTACCACTACAGCTGTCATTAATCAACTTTGTGATGTTAAGGTGCAACAATTGCAGTGGTGGGTTTAAGTAAAAAGCAAGTTGCTTCGGTTTAGAGAAAAATTATAGTTTGGGTTAAAATACAACAAAAATACTCTAATTAAAAGTTACACCATTGACTGAGTAGGTTTAATCCCTAAGTGTAAGACACAAAACTTTTAAATTGAATTGCACATTTGCATGCAACATCAGTTACAGTGCAATCAGAAAGTTTTCAGAACACCTTCAATTTTTTAAATTTTATTATGTTGCAGCCTGACACTACAGTTGTTTAAATTCATTTTTTTCTCAATAATTCACACTCAGTACCCCATAATGAAGTGAAAACTGATATTTTGAAATGTTTGCAAATGAATGAAAAAGGTGAAACTGAAACATCACATTGACCTAAGTATTCAGACCCTTTCCAACAGCTGCCTTGTTTCTACACCTTGATTGGAGTCCACCTGTGGTAAATTAAATTGAATGGAATGATTTGAAAAGGCACACACCTGACCTCAAGCCTCACAGCTGACAATATATACTCTATCAGAGCAAAAGCCATGGAACTGCCTGCAGAGCTCAGAAACAGGATTATTGCAAGGCAAAGATAAGGGGAAGGCTACAAATCTGCTGCACTGCAGGTTCCCAAGTGGCCTCCATAGTTCTCAAATGGAGATAGTTTGGCACAACCAGGACTTCATCAAGAGCTGGTCGCACCCAGCTAAAAACAGAAAGAATGGAGTAAAGTATAGAGATGTCCTCAATAAAATCTGTTCCACAGTCTGGACCTCAGACTAGGCTGAAGGTTCACCTTCCAACAGAACAACAATCCTAAGCACACTGCCAAGACAACACTGGAGTGGTTTGGGGACAACTCTGTGAATGTGCTAAAGTGGCCCAGCCATGTCCCTGACTTGAACCCTAGCGAAGATATCTGGACAGACCTGATAATTGCTGTCCACCAACGGTCCCCATCTAACCTGACTGAACTTGAGACTGATGTTTGTTAAGAAGAACGACAGAAAATCCTCCAATCCATGTGTGCAAAGCTTGTTGTGTCATCCCATAAAGACTCAAGGTTATAATTGCTGCCAAAGGTATTTTAACAAAGTACTGAGTAAAGGGTCTTAATAATTAATACTTAACTTCAACAATTGTAGTTTTGAGTAGGCGCAGCAGCTCCCGGTTACATGCCAACCTTCTTCAGAGTGTAAGAGAGTGTGAACGGGAGAGCGACACTATAGACATCTAGACATCTAACTTGCAGAGTTTGCTGTTTTTTCTACTTTTGTGGGCACAGAGACAAATTCCCTTCTGCTCATTTCTAGAGATTTAAACCATGCCCCATGCTCCATCGTCCACGCTGCCCACATTAACATAGTATTTCATGCCGCACCAGAGACAATAAAACATTGGACTTACTTTATGCCAACTCCAAGGAAGCAATTCAGCAGGTGGAGGGGGATCATGAGTGGGTGAATGACCTAAGTCTATTCTTCAATAGATTTGACTAGCTGCCCACCCCTGCCACCACCCAGTCTCCCCTGCTGCAAACCCCTGTCTCTGCCCCAACGGTGAAACTTTCCAGCAACATTCCTTGCTCAGCACAGCCCTCAGCTCTCTCTCTAGTCACCCCATACTGCCCCTCACAAAAAACCAGGTGAGGAATGAGCTCTGCAGGATCAAGGCATCAGCTCCAGGCCGCTTAAAACTGTGCAACATACTGCTGTACATGTTTGATCTGAGCCTGAAGCTGAGGAAGGTGCCACAGCTTTGGAAGACATCCTGCAAGATGCCGGTACACGGCATACTGCACGTATGTATACTCAGTAGTTGATACTCCAGGAGCCGTAACCTTTTGACGCCACGGGAACGACTTTATAGACAAAAAACAAAAAATAACGAATAATAAAACAAAGCTGATTTACGATTAGAAAAAACTACTTCATGGTAATGTTACACCAACAGGTAGGGTAAGGCACAAAAACTTTAGGGTAAAGTTAGGTTAGAAGAAAAATTACAACAAAAGGCTATAAACAGGAATAACGGCACACACATATGTGCACCACAATCTCTAGTGCGAACAACGTCTCGCACTAGAGTCGAAGTCCTGCGTTTTGTTGTACCATCCATCACTCTGTCCACCTCCCTATGAGACATTTTCTGTTCAGATTTTTCGCCATTGATTAAGGCACCAGGATGCTCTGTGCATAAGGGTTTGTATTTCAATATACTGAATGCTCCGCACGTCAATCACTGACACAAACTGTTACCTTATGCATCTTCATATAACGCAAAGAGACGCCCCGGGAGTGAGAACAGGCACCATACAATCTACAACCTCCACTGTGATAAAAAGACAACTTATCTCACATCACTCTGTACCTTATAATTTATGAACACATATTTTAGGCTGTAAAAATGCATTATGTTCTAGTATATTCTTGTTTTGTCTTTAAAGCAGTTAATGTTTGTGGATTTTGATTCCTTTGTTTCAGGGAGTAAAAAAACAAATGGCTCATCTACTGCCTTCATGTTTTCTCCCCAGTGTTGGCAGCATCTTCATCCCATTCCTACTGTACATTCTTTCCTTAAGGGCTGACATTTCTGCACTCTCCTGAGTACAACAACAACACTCATTTGAAGCGGGAGGCGAGTGATGGATAGGCTCTCCATGTCTGGCTGTGCTACATTTGCTGGCCTCTAATAGAGGTGCATTGTCCTGTTAGAGGTGTGCTCCTGTGAGTGAGCATGGACCTGGCTTCAATGTGCATGAGTCACATACATGGGCAAAGTGCACTATTTACTTATCGGCTGTGTAGATAATGTGTTTGTCATAGACTAGCTCATGGAGAAGTGTGAGAGGGACAATGTCTCTGAGTGGTAGGTTCGTTATTCACTAATTTGTTAACGGCGACATTGAATTTCCAGCAGTGATTGGGTAATAGAGAAATAATTATTCTTTTGTTTCAAATCTCAAGAGACGTTGTAGACTGGCAGAGAAATGTTCTGATATAAATTAGAAAATATGTTTTAAAATTCTAAGTCAGTTTTTGACATTCATAGCAAACATGACATGTTACATGAGGTGGCTGTCTGAGCATGGCATTTGCAAATCTTAAGGACAGAGTCAAAGAGCGCATATCCTCTTGTTTAGCTGGTGGCATAGAGGACTATAAAACTAGGGGGATAACTTGAGACCTCACACATGACAGACACTTCTGTGAAACTCATCGCTGTCTAAACCCTTTCAAAGATTTTACAGGAGTAAGCAGGGTGAATGGCTGCAGGTGAAATCGGACTTTACACAATGGTAAGAAAATTAATTAAATCACATTCAAAGCAATTCGAGAATCAACAAACACATATTCAATTCTCAACAAATAATGCACAGTAGTAAAACACACACTCACGCCCTGATGCCCTGTTGTGTTTCAGGTTAGTGGACTGTTCCGTTTGCTTGGCCTGTCTGCTTGTTTAAGGTGCTTTTGGTGTGGATGGTGCAAAGCTGGGCTGTTTTGGCCTCGGCACCTCTAGCGTTGCTTTGCTGTGGGTGTGTGTCACGGTTGATGAGGTAATACAGCGTGAACATGAGAACTGGAACTGGCCAAGTCTGGGACCCTTTCCAAAACCACACACACACACACACACACACACACACACACATATATATGCACAAACACAAATTCTCTGTGTCCTTTTTGGAAAACCACCAAGCAGAAGGCGGTCCCTTCCTGACTCATATCTGTGATACTCATGACAAATAAATAAGGCAAACGTCTGTTGGGGGTTTTCTGCTTGTTATGGTTAAGGTGTGTCTTTTTGATTTGTGTACCACTGATCTGATGGGCTGTGATGAGTTAGATATTTTGGAATCCATTTATATAGCAAAACATACTTAATTCATTTAGTTATTAATAAAAATATTGTTAATTTCTATATTAATTATATTATTAACATACAGTGATTATTGGTTTTACTATGTTTGCATTAATGCTAAACAGTAAATTATTGCTTACAAATCTAACAATGAAACACTAATTTGTTGTCATTACAGTTTATATGTAAATATAAACTATTTATAAATGTTTATGTGATCATCAACCATTCCAAGACACCTGATAGTATGGTTTAGCCAAAGTCCCATTTAGTGAACTAACTAAACAGAATCATCTGCATATACTGGTGTCTGCACTTCCCAAAAAGCTTAAACAAACAATAAGGGTCCTAATATGGAGCCATGGGGGACCTCAATGTCGTACTTGGGATGGAATTTATAAAAAATTCACACTAGTATTTACACAGACCAAAGTTTCTTGTATTCTCTGTTAGAAGTCACCAACGTGGTCACTCCCTGACTCGTACACTAACTCAATAATAAATCAAATGTTCATTGGTGGTTTCTGCTTATGGGTTGTGGTTAAGGTTTGTCTTTTTGATTTGTGTTCCACTGGTTTACTTATTAGGAGCAGATAAGAAGTTTCCATTGACTATGGGTTCTTTGAATGCAAAGGCTATGTATCTTTAATGCTCTATTTGCATACAGTTATCCAACCAATAGTTTAAAAATGAATTTTAAGTTTATTACTCTTGTCTAGGGATGGAGAAGAGAACTGTCTACAGCTCAGAACTTGTCAGACTTGTTTCCCTCTGAGGTGCACTTTCTGTATCACAAACAGTTTCCACACTGCTGAAAAAGTGTTCAGACACAACTGCTCTGTTGATGCAGAAAACCAGTGAGGTCAGACATCTCCAGACAGTGGATCTGAACATTTTTATTTATTTTTTAATCCTTGTGAACAATCATTTCACACAATTCTAATCAAAATTTCCCTGCCAACAGATAAGTGCCCTTTTTCTTCTTTTTTGTTGGTTTATTTCTTTAGGGCATACGCTGATCTGGCACAGGATTTTACGCCGGATGCACTTCCTGATGCACCACTCCCCAGTTTTCTGGGCTTGGAACCAGTGCACTGGCTTGTGTAACCTCTGTGACTGTGCCAACAGACTGTCTGAGTGCTGCAAAATCACAAACACACACACACAACCAAAGGCTAATTTGAATAAAATAGTTGAGGAAAATAAGACCAGAGAAATACTGGATAACACTTCTGTCCTTATTCTGATCTGGACCCTTTTATTTAATAAGAAATTAAAGGTGAATATTTTACAAAGTCTTAAATAATTAAGATCAAGTCCCATTGTATTTGGATGTGCTCTCAGATCGTTCTAGTTCCTGGTCTGTGTGTATATATAGTGCTCCTCTCAGTTTTCTTGGCATTGGGTAGACAAGTGATTTGAGCTTTCTGGACCTTCAACATACGTGTAACGGCCTCCGTTTTACCAAATTTTTTGTAGAACTGAATTAGTGTCTCCCCTGTTGCATGCGGAGGCTAGAGGTGAAAAGTTTTGGGCCCGAGGCAAAGCAAAAAAAAGGAACAATGTTGAAAATGACATTTATATTTTTTGCATTGAAGGTTCTTCAGCAGCAGCACAGAGGCAAAACTGCTTCATCACCTGGACCTCTGTGATAGGCGCTGGATCTGTGCAGAAGCAACAAACTACTGCAACGAATCTCCTTTCACTGTCAGGCATCTCCACTGCCCTGCTCACTGCTGAGTGCACTGGCTGCATCGGTTTGTGTGTCTGTTTGCTCTGACACATGTCGTGTTGTGTATGCAGACAACGTGCCCTCAGGCTGAATGTAGTAGCACTGAGTATGAGTACTGCACGCTGCAGTGACCCTGGCTGGTTCCTTGATTGCAGCAAGAAAAAAAAGCAGAAAATCTATTAGACATTTAGATTTACCAAGAAACACATGCTATTGGATTGAAAAGAAGATGTAGAGCTCAGCATTCGCGAGATCAGCAGCATTTTAGTGCAGCGTCAGTGGGATATTTTCTGCTTGTCATCATTTGAATAATAGCCTTTAATGATTAGGAAGTTAATACAATTTGGTTTCTTTTTATAGTCAGAAAGCTACATGTTGGGTAGGTTAAAGGTGTGAAATAAGTGACCTGATATTAAGTTCAATTCTCTGCTTTGTTCAATTCAATTCAATTGAGCTAAAGGCTCTGCCTCCCATTCTACTTTTGGAAATTCTGGGAACCATAAGTTGTCCTGCATTTTGGGACCAAAGTGTTCTAGTAGGATGATATGGTACTAGGAGATCTTTTAAATATGATGGGGCTTGACCGTTTAAAGCTTTATAGGTAAGAAGAAGGGTTTTAAATTCTATTCCACATTTAATTGGAAGCCAATGGAGAGAAGCTAGTGAAGGTGAAATATGATCTCTCTTACCAATCCCAGTCAGTAATCTTGCTGGAGCATTTTGGATTAATTGGAGGCTTTTTAGAGAGTTACTGGGGCAGCCTGAAAGTAGAGAATTACAGTAGTCCAATCTAGAAGTAACAAATGCATGGACCAGTTTTTCAGCATCGCTTTGAGAGAGGATGCTCCTAATTTTGGCAATGTTTCTTAGGTGGAAGAAGGCTGTTCTAGAGATTTGTTTTATGTGTGAGGTAAATGACAAATCCTGATCAAAAATGACTCAGAGATTCCTTGCAGTACTACTGGGGGCAAGAGTCCTGTCATCTAAAGTAACGATATGGTTGGAAAACATGTTTCTTAGACTTTTAGGCCCAAACACCATAACTTCAGTTTTATCTGAGTTTAGAAGAAGGAAATTATACGTCATCCAGTCCCTTATGTCTTTAAGACATGCTTGTAATTTGATTAATTGATTTGTTTCATCAGGTTTCATAGATAGATATAACTGCGTGTCATCAGCGTAGCAGTGAAAATTGAGTGTTTTCTAATAATGTTGCCAAGGGGAGACATATATAGAGTAAAGAGTATTGGTCCTAATACAGAGCCTTGTGGAACTCCATAACTAACTTTTGTGTATGTGGAAGATTGATCATTAACATGAACAAATTGGAATCTATCTGATAGATACAATTTAAACCAATTTAGTGCAGTTCCTTTAATTCCAATAACATGTTCTAGTCTCTGTAATAATATTCTGTGATCAGTGGTGTCAAATGCAGCACTAAGATCTAGCAGAACTAGTATAGAGACAAGTCCATAATCTGAAGCCAGAAGAAGATCGTTGGTGACTTTAATCAGTGCGGTTTCTGTGCTATGATGAACTCTAAATCCTGACTGAAATTCTTCAAACAAGTCGTTTCTGTGCAGGTGGTCACATAATTGCTTTGTAACTACTTTTTCAAGTATTTTAGAAATAAAGGGGAGATTGGATATTGGTCTGTAATTGGCTAAGATATCTGGATCCAGACTAGGTTTTTTAAGTAGAGGTTTGATTACAGCTACCTTATAGGCCTTTGGTACATATCCTGTTTGTAAAGATAGATTAATGATATCTAATATGAACGTGTCTAATAATGGTAGAGCATCTTTGAGCAGTCTAACTGGAATAGGGTCTAGCAGAAATGTTGTTGGTTTAGATGCCATAATAGTTGACTCAGCAAGGTCTACGGGCACAAAGCAGTCTAAAAGGGACTGAGGACTGATCATTCTAATGTTGTTGTATTTGTGGGGAGGGTCTGATGAATTTTATTTCTAATAGCTACGATTTTGTTTGTGAAGAAACTCATGAAGTCGTTGCTACATAGCGTTGAGGGAATACTAGTCTCAGCTGAACTATTGCTCTTAGTCAGCCTGGCCACAGTGCTGAAAAGAAACCGGGGGTTGTTCTTGTTTTGCTCTATTAGTGATGAATAATAAGCTGTTCTGGCTTTACGGAGGCTAATTTGTATAAGTATAAACTCTTTTTCCAGGCTAGGCGTGATTCTTGTGAATGAGTGGAACGCCACTTCCTTTCTAGTCTTCGTGACGCCTGCTTTAAATTGCGGGTTTGCGAGCTATACCATGGAGATCGCCTGTTCAGAATTACTGCCTTCTTTTTTAGAGGGGCAACATTATCAAGTGTAGAAGGTAAAGAGGCTGCATAATTGTCAGTAAGGTAATCAACTTGTACAGGAGTACAGTTAATGAGGCTACTCTCAGTTAAATGATGAAGGGATAATTCCCTTAAATTTGTTCACAGTGTTTTCAGATAAAAACCTACTGAAGCAAAACTTTTTTCTAGCTGCTGTGTAGTCCATTAAACTAAATTCAAATGTTATTAGAAAATGGTCAGAGAGAACAGAATTATGGGGAAATACTGTTAGTTTATCAATTTCAATACCATATGCAAGGACAAGGTCTAGGGTGTGACTAAAACAGTGAGTGGGTTCATTTACATTTTGAGAGAAACCAATTGAATCTAATAATGAAGTAAATGCCGTGTTGAGGGAGTTACTGTCAGCATCTACACGAATGTTAAAATCGCCCACTATGATGAATTTATCTGCACTAAGTCGGATAAAAATCTGAGAATTCAGTCAAAAATTCAGAATAAGGGACTGGAGGACGATACACAATAACAAATAGAAGTGGATTTTGAGTTTTCCAAATTGGGTGTGAAAGTCTCAGAGTAAGACTCTCAAATGAGTTATAACTATGTTTAGGTCTAGGGTTTATTGGTAAGCTTGAGTGATAGATTGCTGCTACTCCTCCACCTCGACCTGAGCTTCTAGGAACATGATAGTTAATATGACTTGGGGGGGTTGACTCATTTAAACTAACATATTCTTCCTTCTGCAACCAGGTTTCAGTGAGACAAAATAAATCAAATTGATGATCTCTTATCAAGACATTTACTAACAGAGATTTAGATGAGAGAGATCTGATATTTAATAATCCACATGTAATTGTTTTAGTTTTTTCTTCAGTAAGAGGAGCTAGTTATTATGATTAACTCCTCTTGTGATCATTTTTAGTTTGTAAAATTTAGTTAATCGGGGAACAGACAGTTTCTATAGGAATGTGGGAGTTGTGGGGGTGTGACGGCTGTAAATCAGCCATATTTTTTGATAAGACAGAGGCACCATCAAAAGTAGGATTTATTATTTCAGGACAGCAGGTGTTTGCGTAAACAAATCTTATGCCCCAAGTGATAGTTTATGTACAGAGAAATCACTAATTTAGAAAACAAGAGCTACGAGCTATTTACCAGTGAACAATTCTTCGGCAGAGACGCGACACAGTGTGAAGAAAAGTTTAAGTGCCTTCCATTGTATTCAAGAGGAAAAATATCTAAATTCTAGTGTCTTCTGTTTTTACTTATCCATTTTTGCTAAACCTAAAAAGAGGCAAACAAGCCCAGTTCCTCTGTCTGCTTACTCTTCCTCACTAAATATGTCTTACCCATGCAGTGTCAGCTGTCATCATAACACCATCCCACTTCATTGTGTGTGCACATGATTCTGTCCTCGGTTAGACCTCTGTGGACGGTATCAGTAGCTTCATCTAGTGTCGAGTCCTGCAGTCAGGAAGCAGTGGCAGGGGCCGATGTTGACCAGACATTATCTGCATGTCATGATGCTGCAGGGCTGAGTGTGAGAAAGGGAGTGTGTGTGTGTGTGTGTGTGTGCGAGAGAGAGACAGGGAGAAAGTGTGTGTAGTAAAGAAGGTGTGGGGATACTTGTGACATTGCAGGTGACGGATGTGTTTAGGTAGTTTTGGTTTCTGAGGCTTGTTGAAGCACATGGTCCAAGAAGCCAAATTAGCCCAACTGCAGAAGACAGTCTGTAATCAGTGCTCTACCCCGTCCCATCAGCTGACTTACTTAAGCTGATGCAATTATGAGCCCGATAAAGCTTTGTGTGTGTGTGTGTGTGTGTTTGGGAGGATGCTACTTTATGTAGGGCAGTGGTTCTTAATCATTGTAGGAACTCCATTGATCCCAACCTGACTTCATTACTGTCACCATTCCCCAGCGGGAGACACACTGCACTCTATTTAAATCCAGTTTACTCTATTGTGGTCTAGTGCAGTCCAGACTGGTGTCAGTTATATCGTACATCAATAGCTCATGATCCAAACTGCAGCTCAGCCTGTGATTAATTGTTAAGTTGATGCCCAACTGACTAAAGTTCCTGGGACAATGTACAAAGACGACTTAAAATTTGCTGTAGTAACATTGAACAAATTCTCCGTTATTTTCAAACAGTAAACTCCTCACCATGTGACAGTATCACTTAAGCAGTAAAAAAATGAAATTCCACGAATTTAAAATATTTATTTTCATAGTAGCAATAAGAAACCATACACATTGAAAAAATAGTGCAGTGCGATAATCAGTGTTCAAAAGATTAAAAGGTACATGGCACACTGTGAACATTTTGCAAACCCATGTACAAATAATGCACAAAACAAGCCTAAATAATAATTCCAGCAGTCATGAAACAACACAGCTATTTTAGGCGAATTAATTCATGCCATTCCAAAGCGCTCATAGCTAAACCATTTTTTTTCCAACAAAATTTTACTTAAGCCAAAAAGGAAGAAAAATTTTGCATTACCCCCTTACTGCTTTCATTGTAAGAGAGGAAGTTGCTTGTTGTTGCTTTTGGTGCTTTGTTCTTTTCTCTACCTTAACTTTCCATTCACCCCAGCTGCTCAAGGCAGATGTCTGCCCACCCTGAGCCTGGTTTTGCAAGAGGTTTCTTCAGTTAAATGGAGTTTTTCCTCGCCACTGTTGCCTATGGCTTGCTCTAGGGGGATTTGTTGGGTTTTCTCCAAATATATGTTTAGTCTTGACTTATTATGTAAAGTGCCTTGAGATGACCTTGTTGCAAATTTGCGCTATATAAATAAAGTTCAATTGAATTGAAGTTGAAGCAAGGTGCAGCTAATCATCAGCAATTTTGCACACCTCTATATGAGACGAAGTTTTACATCTAGCCACAGGGGTTGCAAGCCAGTGACTTCTGTGCCGGTCGCAAGTCTGGATAAATAGAGAGGGTTGTGTCAAGAAGGGCATCCGGCGTAAAACTTGCCAAGTACAACCATGCGAGTCATCCATAGCAATTTCATACCGGATCGGTCGAGGCCCGGGTTAACAACGACCGCCATCAGTGCTGTTAACCTACAGGGTGCCTGTGGAAATTGGCTACTGTTGGTCGAAGAAGGAGATGAGGCAGAAGGGTTCGTAGTCAGAGAGAGAAGAGGAAAGGCAGGAGCTTAGAACTGAGATTAGGGACTCTTAATGTTGACACAATGACAGGGAAAGGTAGAGAGCTGGCAGGCATGATGGACAGAAGGAGGGTAGATGTACTGTGTGTGCAGGAGACGAGGTGGAAGGGCAGCAAAGCACGTAGTATTGGAGGAGGATACAAACTGTTCTACCATGGTGTGGATAGGAAGAGAAACGGAGTAGGAGTGATCCTGAAGGGGGAGTTTGTGAACAATGTTCTAGAGGTGAAAAGAGTCTCCGACAGGGTGATGAGCCTAAAGCTAGAAATCGAAGGGGTGATGGTGAACGTAGTCAGTGGGTATGCTCCACAAGTTGGCTGTGAGTTAGAAGAGAAGGAGAGATTCTGGATTTAGTTTGATGAGGTTGTAGAGAGTATCCCCAGAGGAGAAAGAATAGTTGTTGGAGCAGACTTCAATGGGCATGTTGGTGAGGGGAACAGAGGTGATGAGGAGGTGATGGGCAGGTTTGGTGTAAAGGACAGGAATCCAGAAAGAATTCCAGGAAAGATGGAATATAAGTCCAAGTGGTGGAAGCTAAAGAATTGCGAGGAATTTAGGCAGAAGTTGATTCAGGCTTTGGGTGGTCAGGAAGAGCTTCCAGATGACTGGGAAACTACAGCAGAGGTAATCAGGGAAACAGGTAGGAAGGTGCTTGGTGTGTCATCTGGAAGGAGGAAAGAAGATAAAGACACTTGGTGGTGGAATGAGGAAGTACAGGACTGCATCCAGAGGAAGAGGTTGGCTAAAAAGAAGAAGTCCAGGACATGTATGAGAGGAGCATGACTGTGGTGAGATATGCTGTACGTGAGACAGAGGAGTTCAAGGTGGAGGTGGGACTACACCAAGGATCGGCTTTGAGTCCCTTCTTGTTTGCTATGGTGATGGACAGGTTGACAGATGGGGTCAGACAGAAATCTCCCTGGACAATGATGTTTGCAGATGACATTGTTATTTGCAGTGAGAGTAGAGAGCAGGTGGAGGAACAGCTGGAGAGGTGGAGGTTTGCTCTGGAAAGAAGAGACATGAAAGTCAGTCGTAGCAAGACAGAATACATGTGTGTAAACGAGAGGGAGCAAGGTAGAAGTGTGAGGTTACAGGGGGCTGAGGTGAAGAAGGTGCAGGAGTTTAAGTACTTGGGGTCAACAGTTCAGTGTGATGTGGAGTGTGGAAAAGAGGTGAAGAGGCGAGTGCAGGCGGGTTGGAGCGGGTGGAGGAAAGTGTCAGGAGTGTTGTGTGACAGAAGAGTGTCAGCAAGACTCAAAGGAAAGGTGAACAGGACAGTGGTGAGACCAGCTCTGCTCTATGGGTTAGAGACAGTAGCAGTGAGAAAGAGACAAGAGGCAGAGATGGAAGCAGCAGAGATGAAGATGTTGAGGTTCTCCTTAGGAGTCACAAGGTTGGACAGAATAAGGAACGAGTTCATCAGAGGGACAGCACACGTTGCCTGTGTTAGCAACAAAGTCAGAGAGGCCAGACTGAGATGGTTTGGACATGTGCAGAGGAGGGATAGTGAATATATTGGTAGAAGGATGTTGGAGATGGAGCTGCCAGGCAAGAGGGCGAGAGGACGACCAAGGAGGAGATATATGGACGTTCTAACAGAGGACATGAGGTTAGCTGGTGTCAGAAAGGAAGATGCCCAGGATAGAGTGAGGTGGAAAAGGATGAATTGCTGTGGCGACCCCTGATGGGAAAAGTCGAAAGAGAAGTAGTAGTAGTACATAGTAGGATGTTTTGGCAGTTTGCTGGTCTGGGGCATTCTAGTGTGTGTTAATACAAAGCCAGGAAAAGACATAAGCAGCAGTCTTACAGAATCTGTTGCTGCTGCGCCTCAATCTGAAAAGGGTTATAAAGCGGTTTCAATGTTCTACAGTGGCAACGTTATAAACAAAGGAAAAGCATTCAGTTGCCAATATTCCCAGGATTGGATGTCCCAGCATGTTCACTCCAAGATCAGAGCATGCAATGCTCAGAGAAATACCACCTGAGACGCTGTAGGCCTCACACAGCTTGCTAAATATTAAAGTCCATAATTAGAAGAAGATGAAGAAGTTTGTTTGGAAGGGCTGTAAATAGAACATGAAATAGAGGTTCACAAAACTGCGTCTGAACAAACCAAACCAAAGCCTTCTGGAACTTGCCCTGTCCTGTCCTGACAGATGACACCAAAGCAGACTTGTTTGTTCTTAATGCCCAGCACCTTATTTGGTATAAACCAAGCAAACACCTCTGACCCACTGTTAGGAGGTCTGACGATTTCGGGTTATTTTGCAGCCAAAGGACCTGAGCACCTTGCAGTCATTGAGTCGACCCTTAACTCCTCTCTGTAGGATTCAGGCAAATGTGAGGCCATCTGTTAGAAAACTAAAGCCTGGTCAAAATTATGTCATTCAACATGACACTAATCCAAAGCAGGCCAGTAAATCTACATCAGAATGGCAAATAATAAAAACTAAAGAATCACGGTTTTGGAATGGTCCATTTGGAATGGACCATTTTTCCTCTTCACTATTGCCTATAGCTGCTCAAGGGGGATTTGTTGGGTTTTCTCTAAATGTTTGTATAGTCTTGACTTATTATGTAAAGTGCCTTTAGATGACCTTGTTGTAAATTGGCGCTATATAAATAAAGTTGAATTGAATTGAATTGAGTTACAAAGTCCAGTGTAATTTGAAAATTGAGGGCAGAGTTCAGAACATTGTGGATATCTCTTCAGTATCCACTTAGCTTGGGCCTGTGGGACTGTATGTTGACCAGACATCCAGCTTAATCGAAACTGTTCCCTTTTTGTGTGTCTAAATACATATGTGACCATTTCATACTAAGTGTAGGTGCTAGACATAAGCCAACAAAAACTGTGGTTTGTTTCACTGTAAATAAACATGTGTATGGGTGTAAGGTCGTAGGTCATGCTCATACGTGGTACGGTTACCTTGTGTAATGCTCGATACCATTTACATACTTACCACACAACCATTAAAACAGTAGTCAGACAAAATCAATGTGGCCATTTTAGTGGAAAAGAAACCTTCTATCTGGAAACATTCAATTAATATGTTCAGTATCAAAATATATTTTACGATTTGCGCTTCAGAGGAGCGCGATGGGAGAGTGCTTGGTACTGCAGCCTCACAGCTAGAAGATTGCAGGTTAACATCGCCAGCCAGCTGCGGCCTTTGGGTTTGCATGTTCTCCCCGTGCTTGCGTGGGTTTCCACAGTCCAAAGACACACATGTCAGGTTAACTGGTGACTCTTAATTGCATGTAGGTGTAAATGTGAGTGTGAATGGTTGTCTGTGTAGTCCATCATCTGTAATCGCTTACAGATGATGGATAGATGGATAGATTCAGATGATTTTTTGATATATTCAGTATGTTAACAGGGACTGTAATTTGGTTGCAGTTTAATTGAATAGAAACACATTTCTTGGGTGGAAGTATTGGCTAAATTCTTCTTGAATAAGACCCTGAACCCCTAATTGCTCTTGACACAGGCCAGCACCTCGCACGAGGGCCCTGCTGCTATCAGAGTGACAGTGTGTGTATGAATGGAAATTTGTTTGTTGTTGTACCATCTACCTGCAGTAATTTACACACACACACACACACAGAAACACACATACACAGGTGCAGAGCTCATTTTCTCAAATGCTGCTTTGTTGGATTAGTGGTGGGGGTTTACTGAGCGTGCAGGTTTTGATGAACACCTCGCCTGAGTAAATGTGATCATTGATAAGGTGTGTTTTTGTGGATTTGAGTGTGTGTCTGTGTGTTTGCAGAGCAGATTAGGGTGGTCGGCCACGGCCCTATCTCTTTCGGCCAGTCGCTCACTGTGACATGCCACTCACATGACGACTCAGAGAGAGAGCTTTGTTATCTCTCTCCCTCCAGATCCTACACTCTCACCTCCCCCACTACTCTCCCCCCAATCCTCTTCTTCCCCCTTTTTCTGTCCACGTCTATTTAATTAATAGTGGATTTCTTTACGAACTAACTGTACGGCTCTGTGCTTTAATCACAACAACTGCTATATGAAGAGATTTAAAGATAATGTCACTATTTTAAGCTCACTAGTATAAAAGTCCATTTAAGCATCAATGATATGCACCGTGTTGATGTAAACTGCTACTATTCGCCTCTTCACACGGGGTGAGAAGGACAGACAGAGACGCGCCACGAAAGCATTTTTACAAACCAGATAATGGCGTGCAAAACGAACAAATCAAGGCACAGCATGTCTGCCGTTACACACCAGCAACTCCTACCTCAATACTGCCCCAACACAGTAGCTTTCATACATCATCCAGTACATTTTTACACACACCACCACCTGCTGTGTACTAAGTGAGTAACACCTCCGTGCTGTCACACAGACATGTCCAAGACAGGTGAGAAATATTAGAATGAATATGAATGAATCTCACACGCCAACTTCTTAAAGGATGGATACACAGTGTCTTAAAACAACGCTCAATTGTCCATATGAACACTGAAACAGGCTGTACTTGCTGTAATCATTGTTGTTAACACAGGAAGATATCTTTTCTAAATTATGCCCTCTATCTTTGCAAAAATATATCAGATAATAGACTTTATCCCATCCAAGATAATAATATTTGGATTTTTGTCTAAACTTAAACACAAAAGTCCATATTTTTTACATTGAAGAATGCTTTTGTGTCGCTACGGTCGCAGCACGCCATAACAACGGTGTTTAGTCCCCTCCTCGTCGATCAGTTTACTGGCTGTGCAAACCATCTTTTCTGACATAATCTATCTAACTTTTCTGCTGGGCAGTAATTTCAGCTACAGTAAATGCTATTAAACATTTGTTATCCCTAACCCAACATCATCCCTTCATTTTCAGTAACTATCGTGGCACCAAAAACCACAACAGCAAAGAAAAGTCAACATTGTGGCAAAGAAACACCAGTGCCAAGTCTAAGTTTGATGGTGTAAATGCAGCGGAAATAGAGAAGTTTACAACCTCTTCTTAGATTCCACGCCATAGAACCCGAAACCACTGGCGGGTCTGTGAAATGTCTTTGACTGATGACGTTCTTGTCTGCTCTGTGGATGTACAACTCCACACAGAAACATTGTCAAACTTATGTTCACCTGATTGGAAATATGTTTCCAGACAAGTGACCTTGAACTTTCCAAAGTGTCCAATAGTGAGGACAAAGGGTGCGTGTAGCATTCACATGAGACCCAAAGGACATAATAAACTTTGCTTTTTGACAACAGGGAGCACATCCATATCTGAAAATGAGGGACGAGAACATGTTGGTTCATCAGCACTAACCAACACCAAGCTAATGAACTTTTACCAAACTCTTTCTGCAAGAAACGCAACAAAATTATTTATTCTTTATCTTAAACATAGTTTTATAATAAAATAGTTTTAATACATGACGTTTGCAAAAAAATATGTTCTGTTTTCTTAGAATGAAGAAAACTGAAAATGAAGATTATCTCCGTATGATGTTGTAGTGTAGAGCCTAGACACAACGGCTGGAGCTGGAGGGTTGTGGTGGAGGGGGAGGGGGTAGATAGTGAGGTGATTATTAGCGCTCCTTGGGGGCTTTTGTCTGGGCCCCATGAGAGAAAGAGGTTAACGCCACTTAGCCCCAGGAAGGCCCGCAGAGGCCCGTTGTGTGTGTGTGTGTGTGTGTGTGTGTGTTTTCGGGGGTGGGGGTGTGGGGGTGCTTCCCTGCTGCTATCCAAAATCACTTGCTATTTTCCTCAACCCATCATGCCCCGTCTGCACCTGTCAGCCTCACAGTGACACAAAGGCCTACGTGTGTGTGTAAATACAACTGTGCTGTGAAAGGCAAATGATTACAGTTGTGTTCTTGAGAAAGGTTCACGCTCCTCATCTTTAGTGACGAGTGAAGTAAATGAGCTTTAAACGCTGTATGCACTGAATACACAGTCCCAAAATGTGTTGGAGAAAGCTGGGCTGGGCTTTTCAATTAAAGCCGTCGCCACACAGATTTTATCTTCTCTGTTGATACACGTGAAGACCTACGCAGACGAGGGAAGTGTGAGTAACGTGCACACATCCTAAATCTCAACACTGTGTGCATTGTGTTATGACTTTTTGTTTCCATAAAAGAAGATTTAGGAAAATACTGGGCTTGATAGCTTACTACACGTCACAGGGGACACAAACAATTTGTCTACTGATAATTAAAATTTGGTAAGTTTCACAATTTACCATTTGGTCTTTGAAATGACCTCCTGTCATCTTATGAAAATGTTCATAATGTAGGTTTATTCAATGACAACAAAGGACAGGACGTTGTGGATCTCTGTGTCTATCAAATATACCTCACATCGTCCACTCAGCAATGAATGCCCAAGTCCAGGGGCTTCACATAGTTGCTCTTGTCATTTTGTGCTCTCTACTTCTGTGAAAGTCAGTTCAGTAAACCGGACCGGGTCATCAGGTCCATTTTATTCTTTTAATCCACTCTTAGCTTCACAGACTTTGACTGTTGTGAATTGTAGAACATGCACATTTACTTTCTGTTTTTGGATTGGATCATTTTCCACAAATTGAGGCTTGTTAACCACGATACTGCCATATTGTGCACATGTCTGTACATGTAAATGGTCTGCACTTATATAGCGCTTTTCTACCTGTTGGTACTCAAAGCGCTTTACACTGCTTCATATCTACCCATTCACACTCTCAAGCACACACACATTCATACACCGATGGGGGAGCTGCTATGCAGCTGGCCAACGCTCACCGGGAGCAACTAAGCTGTCTGTAGTGTAAGTATAAAAGGAACACGTGCGAACGTACACGAGCGTAGGTCGCGTCACCGTTTACGTGCATCGATGGAGAGGTGTAAGACTTTACAGTCACTATTTTGAGAAGGTCAGCTTGCATGTTCCACCATCTTGAAAAGGTCAAACGTTGCCATTTCAGACGTCACGTTTAAAACTGTAAAATATTTTCTTTGATTCCACAGTAATATGTCTGGCGTCCAATGAAACTAGACTTCCTCGCCTTTACAACCATGTCAAACAAATATCATTGATGAACATACCTAACACTGAAATGTTTAAATTTCGAGCCACATGGACAAAATTGTACATTTTAGGTGTGTGTCTACACACCTGTCTGTAGTGTTTATTTTCATTTGATTGCATTTATCCAGAAAGAAATCACTTTTGTGACTTCAGGATGACGCTGGGAGTCATCTGATGGTTATTTGGCTACAGTGCAGAACTGAAAAAATACTCAATTTGTGGGAAAAAATGAAATGTTATTTGGAAAATATATTCCAGAGTCAGTTGTTGTAAGAAAATAGAGGATTTTACTGTAACAGTAGATTTTGTATGAAGACAAAAAGCTGCACAAATGGATAAACCAGAGCAAAACAGGTTTAACATTAGTTTTTTTAATTATGGGGAACCACTTTTTTCACTTTTTGCAGGGGTGTTAATAATCTTAATCTGCTCTAGTGATAGGGACAGATTACCCTATTTTTATGTTATGATTCACCATTTTAGGGTGGAATTCAAAGTAAAATACAATAAGACATAAGACGTTACATCTGGCACTGGCACATTGTTGTGGCACACTGCGACTTTGACTTAGGGATGGACTGGTTAGATTTTGGTGATCAGAGGTGAAAGGTCAATGTCACATGTCCTCATGTCCATTCCGTCCAACTGTCCCAGTTCTGTAAATGCAATGCCACAGTACTTCCTTGAAATCATTTCTTCTAATGTGGCACAATCATCTACCAGTAATCAAATATGAACTGACTAGATTGTATATCATTGATCAAAGATCAAGGCCACTGTTATTTTAATGTCAGTTCTTATAATAATCATCCATCTGTCAAAATACTTCATTCCATCATTTTAATTGCTTATCCTGTTACGAGTTGCAAAGCTGCTAAAGCCAATCCCAGGGGTGACATTCACACTGAAAGACCCGTCAGCCACTGTGTGCATGAACATGTACATCGTTGTGCTGCATATGATTGTACAACACCTGGAGGGAATTTTATTACATCGAGCGCAAACATCCACTTGGACTCATGATGACTGATTCGACTATGATGAAAAGACACACATGTAAGGTGTACCCTAACGGTTTGCTTATGCATCCAACTGCAATATGGTGATGGCAAATTCACTGACATTGAACTTATTTGAATCATCTAAATACCACTCTGTTCTACACGTCGTCATCAGGAGGAGTTTTTCATACAGACATTTTAATATTTGATAAGCCAAACAGAAGTTTAATCCCGGCGATATACATACACTCCCCAAACTAGGGCCAGAAGAAGCTACTTGAAAATCAGTGATGTTGCCCTTCAATCACTTTTTAAAATTAAATCCATGATATTTTTGAACGGTACATACTTTAAATGGTTTTATTAGAAAGCGTGTCACATTAATCAAATACCCCAGAACAGACAGACAGGTCACATGCACACACTCACACACTGACACTCACTGATGTTGCTGTCCAAAGTGGCAGTAGAGGCTGACAGGCGTCTCATCATCCTGACCTAAACGTCTTCTCATTAGGCTACAGCGTGCATGCAGTATTAGCCCTGCCACATCTCATTGCAGAAGACGTACACTCCTGTTTGGAGACGGTGTGAGGCATTGCTGCCCACCAGCCCCACTCCCCTGTTACAGCTGTCCTTTAGAAATGAGCTTAGTGTTGTGATTAATCTGGCCCTTGTGTCATTTGTCCCTCTCAGAATGCAATTACGTCGTTGAGGTAAAGGACAAACTGTCCATCAGATGAGCCTGATTAGAAAATATCCGAAAAAAATTGTGACTGGCAGTGACTGGGAGCTGCATGTGGGAGGTGATCAGGGGGTATTTGCAGTATACAAAAGAGGTAAGAGGTAAGGAAAGAAAGACAGAAAAAGGACAATGACGCCAATAAACAGGAAAAAAAATAATCTTCACCCTGTTGAGAACTGCTCACCATCAGTATCTACCATTATTATCAAAGCCCTCGACTCCTGGCAGATACCGAAACACCTGTTTTAATCTATGGCTACAACAAAAGTTCTTCAACTACCAAAGACCATTTGCCTACTATCTTATAGAAATCACAAAATACTGTGCATCCATTTTGGCTTCCAAATTGGCTTCCAAAATGGCAGCCCCCCCCTTTAAATAAATAAAGTTATAATCAAAAATAGAATTCCAACTGTGTAAAGCAAGTGGTTGGGTTTAGGTTGAAGCACATCAGGGATAGGTTTAGTAGCTAAGTTAGATTTATTAAAATGTTTAGCTGAAAATAATGGGTTCATTAACGTTGTGTGACATATGTCAAAACACATTTTTACCAAGCCTTACCATGTTTTCTGAAACCGAACCTAACTCGTCTTTGTCTGTGGGTCTAACCTTGTCCTCCTATAACTACAATCGAACGTTCTCACACTGTGGACTCCCCTATGAAGTCTCCTGCTTTCTTTGACTTAAATGTCAGTCCTGACATCCTTCCTACAAATATTTGCCCATCTAAATGTTTATTAGCGTCACCATAGGATTCATTTAATAAATTGGAACACTTTTTTAAATAACTTTTTTTGAGATCCTCAAATTATTATTTTTTCCATACAGCTCCTTGTTACTGTGTTGTCCATACATTTCTAGACAGGAGATTTACAGTTGACCTTTGCCATGTCCTCTAGTCTTTATTATTATGTTGTCACTTGAGGTAAATGGTTGTCTTTTTAAATTCTTAAACAAACAGTGAAGACAAACCCAGCAAATCTGATTTTGCATTCAACCACGTCTCCCCGTTACTCTCTCCATCAGATTTCACTTTTGTCTCTTTTAAATACCCACCCTCCAGTTCTCGTCCTCCTTCTTCCGTAACTATGGTGACTGTCAGCTGAGAAATGGCAACCGTGGCCCTTCATTAGGTATCAACACAAGCTCAGACAGCCCAGATAATAGCCAATAAGGAGCATTGTGTGTGTGTTTCTCTGGAATGGTTGGTGGGGTGTGGATGGGGCATGGGGGTGGGGTCGAGTGGAGTGGCATTATGTTGGGCAGTAAATGAAAAGCCCCCAGGGACCAAGCCAATCTTGCTGTCATGCTTCAGAGGGTTATGGATGCGTGTGTTTGTAGGAGTGGAAGGGCTCTTTGATTCTGCATATGTGGGAAGGTGCGCACATGGCGATGTCCACACATGCACACACACACACACACACACACATCCGTGACAAGAGACCTGCCTCAGGCTAAGACTTATGTAGAGATTTGGCTCAATTCATAAGAGTTCAATATATCAATAGTTCGCATCTCTGTACACTTTCCAACTACAGGACCACTAACGCAAATCAAGGAAAGTACCAGGATGGCCGAGTGGTTAAGGCGTTGGACTTAAGTTCCAATGGGTAAATACCCACGTGGGTTCAAACCCCACTCCTGGTAGATCACCTTTATGCAGATGATGCAGGATCCCCCAGCATAACTGCAATCTGCAGCCCACCACCTCCCCCTGAGGGATGGATCAAACTTCACTGTAACTCATATGCATTTTCTGCAACTATATATGTGACAAATAAAGGTTGTTGTTTGTCTATAAAAGTAATGTTGAATACATATTATATAGTGTGTGAGGTATGGTAGGCTGCTGTGCAATATTGCTCAACACGTCGGTAAATATTACTAAAATGTTGACAATGAACTATTTTTTAACTCTGCTCTTGCAGTTCAACATCCAGCTTGTCTGACTACTGCTATTAAACTTTTTTATAGTTGCATTTAGGCAAATCACTTAAAGGTGCAGTATGTGAAATTTAAGGGAATATATTAGCAGAGTAGAATATATTGCATTTTCTTTAGCTCAGAAAGGACATTGTGTACTGTATCTGCAGTACATAGGGAGTAGGTCCCAATTCATGGCGACAACTTTACAGTCTTGATGGGAAAATGAGAGGTGAAGTTCTATTTGCTCCATTTGTTTACAAAACTGTGCACCATTGTCATTTTTCATGCTTTTACTACTACAGTGCACAAAGTGCTGGAATCTGCATAGGTTAAATGCCTTTGACAAATGTTTCACCGTGTGTAATTTGACATTTGAACATTTATCAGTCCCATCAGTAAAAGGGAGCACTCTTATTGGTTCAGCAAATTAGTGCCACGCTTTACAGTGTATCCATTATCTCTGGTTTTCCACTACTCAGCGTGCATGTTGCGTACTCGTGTGCTCATGTAGCATGTGGCTTCAAAGGAAAAAACTGTCCTGCCTGTTTTCCAGCTGTCCCTGCTGTACCCACTGCTTGATTGATGATTACCTGACTCAGGTTTCTTCAGTCAATCAGAACCTGAAAGAAATAATAAGCTGCGGGTAGGGCAGGGCAATTAGAGAACAATCAGGGAGGCTGGTCTTAAGGACTGGGAGTGAGTTTCCCCTCTTCAAACAATTTTTGTCTAGACCTAAGCCAAAGAAATTTGTTACCTAAACCCAACCGCAGAGAGGACTCTAGACCTTGTCCTAACCACCGTCCTTATGATTCACCTTCATTGTAGCACAATTAAAAAATACACGTCATAATTACAAGACAGTGAGTATGTTTTCTGAAAACGGTCATCGTGACTACAATTTAGTTGTATGAATGGGATTTTTAATAGCTGCTGGGTGAGATTTTTACCCGTCCCTTCCCTGGTCCATAAATAGTCCTGAGCGATGTTATTGTCTGAGTCAAGGCAACGGCTGCCAATTCATTCCATCCTACTGATGCAACGTGGCATCAGTTGTAAATCATTAGCTTTTGTTGGTCATTTTATACACTTTCCATCTGGAATTACCTGTTCTGAATAAAGTGATGGTGTCAGTATTTTTTCTGACCCTTGAGCCACAGACATCCAGTATGAGCGGAAACTGATGCCGTTTTTTGTGTGTGTATGAGAGTAAAGAAGCCATTGTCTGAACAGCTCAGCCTCCACTCTCTGGATGCAATCAAAATGGCAGCACCTCTTCCTTTTCTTCCTTGGAGTTAATGCCTCAGTGACTCCATCCCCCCCCCCCCGCCACTTTCTCTGTTCCACACAGCCGTTTGGTGCAGACATCCCAACGCACCATTGGTCAAGCCCCTGAACAAATGGAAATCCACCAGCATGCTGAAATTACTGATGGTTATCTTCCTTACCCCTCCTCCCCCCTATGTCGCAACCACGTCCATCTATAGTTGCTCCCTCTCTTCAGTCCCTTCTCTTATGTTCTGTCTCCTTTAGCCATCCTCCGCCAGTCAGCCTCCCTTTAGATTACAGCCTTTTCAGTGCAGAAAGGAGCTGAGGATTTACTCTCTTTTACCATCCCTTTTATTCTCTATTCTGTCACATCCCTCTCTCAGTTTCTCTTCTGTCCAGATGCCATGAGCTAGATGACCAATTATGTTGCTTCACTGTGGACAATAAAGATGCATCACATGTGCACAAATCATGCAAAGTAGTTTTAGGCGCAATTAGACTCACACAAAGGCATCTAGTGTTTCAACCCATATACCATGAAAAGGAACTGGCTATAAATTCACATTTGCTCCTAATACACAGGCTCTGTAGAGAATGAACATTAATATTTCTTATTTTAAGGTAAAAAAAAGATAAATGAGTGCAAACTTGCAGATAAATCTGAATAAAGAATCATTAACATGAAATGGCCACAAAGAGATATAGCAAATAACTAAACGGTAACAGGAAATGTACGTTGAGGGTAAAAAATGAAGGTACATTTTTAATTTAAATATTAGCACACACAATGTGAAGTGAGGATAAGATACTGATAATAACCTGCAGCTCGGTGCTGATGTGACGGAGACTGGGATGTTGAACATCTGCACAGTTGACCAGTACTTTTTTAGAATCAAAATATATTTAATTATATTATATATTTGTATCGATATATATTCTAAACATTAAAAAAATTATGTTTGTAAGGAAACACAGCACAAACGTTTCACATAAAGCTTCATTCTAAAGTATTTGTAAAATCTTTTTTAATGTAAAATAATTCTTTCATGACAATGAATATATGAAAAGATCTTCACTGAGTGAAAGAGGATGTTTCCCCTTGAGAATTAAAATGCAAAAAAAAAAGCTTTGTTAACACGGCTTATAACACACACACACAGACACACACCAAAAACTCCAAAAGCTAATTACAGTGACGTCATCATGTACTTTATGTGGGTTTGCGCATATGCACATGAGGAAATAATGTCTACACTGACATCATGGGCCTGAATTGGCACCTGGAGTAATTTCCTTTGTTTCTGCTTCGTGGCATCTTTTTTGTCCCCATCTGAACACCAGAGGCCATCATGTAGTAGGTGTTTGATAATGCACTCACTGGGGCATGTAATAGCCTCTCTTTTGTGTGTCTATGCCTATATGTGTGTGTGTGTGTGTGTGTACAAAATACTGGAAACGTTACTGCATTGATCTACATGAACATCATCCAATGCAAATGAGCATTTGCTGACTAAACCTGTAGTTTCTCATCACGTTTGGGACTAACGCAGCTCTACGTATGTGTGTGTTTGATAAAGTGCATGAATTTGTTAGTTTTTTAAATAAGACACATCCATTACATACAAACTATCTCTGCTTTGTCTTATAGGGGACAGGGGAGAAAAGAGAAATCACAGAAAACTGTAACTCTTATTACATATCTGAGATGTATAAAGACAGGGATGGACAAAACAATCTACCCTTGTAGAAAACTAAAAGGAGGAAAATAAAACTCAAAAAAAAATTGAGTCATATTTAACCGTCCTGTATGTGTATCACTACCAATACTTAACAAAAGTTTGTCAAAGTGTCTTATCCAACCCTTTCCTACCAACTACTTCCTCCCCTTTACATTTTCTGTATAATTAAGAAGTTCAGGGGATGAATTAAATAGTTAAATGCCATTACATGAAACAAAGACAATTCTTATTAGCTGTTTGCTTCTTAATCTGCTGTCTTCTGTGGGTTTGGTGTTAAAATACAAAACACTTTTGATCTGAGTGAAATGAGCCAGACAGGAAAAGACAGAATCTATAAGCCAATAAATGGATAATGGGCGCAGCAAATACCTGTGGATGTGTCCACAACACAAACTACAAAGGCAGGGTGCACTGATAACACCAGTATATACAGTACACACCACATCGATGACAGGAGACAGCATGTGCACTGACGCTATGGTCAGTGTTTTACTGCTGTGCCTTTAACAAGAACAGTCCAGTGAGATAAAATTAAAATCGCATAAAGTTGGAGGACCAGCAGGCGGCGTGGGTCCAGACGCTGCGGTTAACATTCAAAGAATGCCGGCATGTTTGGAATGAAGTATAGAGGTTAGGAGTTACTTAAATTCTCAAACCTAAACTGTACATTTATATGTAAAATGGTGTTTGTTCTGTTTAACAAGAGCCAAACAGACAACTTAATATATTCTGAAACACCTCCACTTTTACTTTAAATAGTCATAATCCTTCCATTATCTTAACAGCCTATCATGTTCAGGTCAAGAGGGGTTGAACCCATCCTAGCTGTCATCAGGCGAGAGTCGTGGTCCACACTGGACAGGTCTTCAGTCTATCTCAGTGCCAACACAGAGGAGCATACACAGACAACCGTTCACACTCCCATTCACACCTATGGGCGGTTTAGAGTGGCCAACGAACCTAACGTGCATGTCTTTGGGCTGTGAGAGGAGACCGGAGGAAACCCACGCAGACACAGGGAGAACATGTTTTCTCGCCCACTTTTCTTGCAAACACAACACAGGTGACGTTTACCGACGACGCAACACGAGCAGGACGACCACCACCACTTAGCACGCCACATTTGTCAAAAATGTAAGCCACAGCAAAACATCAGTCAGGGACACGTCCAATCCAGCTGTGACTTGGTTATGTCAGTGAAAGAGCTCAGTAAAAAGGTCTGATTGCATTTGCTACAGTATTATAGTGGAAGAAAAGGGGAAAATATGAAAGCAGCTTGTTTTATCTAATAAATAATTTTTATATATTTACATCCATATGAAATCTAAATCAGACTATCCTGACTTGTATTCCCTACTGTGTGTCAAGCTCTAAAAACACTTTGTTCCATCGGAACACGTTTCCCTGGCTGGGTAGTCTTCATAACCTCATGTGTAAATCCATAGCTGCTGCATTAGGCAGTTTGATAGATTTGATTGATTATTTTGCTTTACCGTGACACAGTGGTCACCTTGACTTCAACACAAATGTAATTCCAGGAAGCTTTAACCATTTTTTACACTGTAAGCAGTGGACTCTGCGCTACAAAAAGATGAAGAAAGCAGCCATTTTGTGCCTGCCCGTATGTCCACTTCTAACCCCCGCATTTCCTCGAGGCCTTTGCTCTGATAAGGAATATGCTGGTGTACCTGCTGCTGTACTGTGACCCTCTAAGTGTCTCACTAAGAATCCAACAATCCTCGTGCATATTCTGCACAACCCAAGATGATCATTCTGCTGCTCTTCTTCTCGTCCTCTCCCCCCCAGCATGTCTATCGCTGCTTTTTCCTCACCATTCGCTAACCGTGATTAACCTATGTCCAAATTAACCCATGTTCCTGCTGTGCACCACCATGACAAGAGAGACAAAGACACAGAGATGTGTTACTGAGGTTGTTGGATGAATCTGAATGGGAATATTTCCTTGCTATGTCTCCCCTGAATAAGAATGAAGCAGATGGTCCACCCAGGATTTTCTAAATGCCTTCACCTGAGCTGATGCCAGATCACGTCTCTCTGAACTGCATTTATATGCATGTGCATCTCTATGTGTGTATATTTTGTATTTTAAAGTCAGATTGTTCTATGCATATAGTTCATCTGCTGGTCTATTATTAAATATGCAAATTTTTCCAAATTTCCCATTTGTTTACTGAACACTGCACATGAATTAACACTTTAACACATAAACGTCACTGTTAGTTAGTGACGTCATGCTTAATAAGTTGGACAGAGGAAAAAAAATAGGATCACAGGTTGTTGGCTGAATGAACAAATGGCCCATACTGCAATTTTTTTCATTAAGCATATATTTTAAAATGTGGTCCAGCGACTACAGTTACACAGCTTGGACGTACAGTAGATGGATGGGCATCAATAGGTGGAGGAGTCTCAAGACTGAACTGTGTTATTAATTACTGTTTCAGTAAAGCCAGTCCACCTTTAAGACTATGTCTACATTAAGCTGAACCTTAAAAATGCTGTTTTGGCATGAAATGTATTTGTTTAGAGACATCTATACATAGTGAAGGATCGGAACATGCAAAGAAAAGTGGGAATCAGAGCTACTTCATTATTTCATTGTTGAGACATCATCTGGAAACAATCAGCACAAACGCAGATCAACAACAATAGCTCTGTTTCATGCTTGGAAATTAAAAAAATGACCCCAAAGATTCACTTAGGTCAGTCACAGAGAAAAGCTTTGAATTGGAATGACATTATGTGATTGGGTGGCAAACAAATAATTGTGTGTAAGTCACAACAATGCACAACGATCATTTTTAAAACCTGATTGCTCTGGTCGCTTTGCTCCTTGCTCAGGATTAGAGTTAATATTACATCCCTTCGCGCTGAAATTGCATGTAGGGGGAATGCAAAATTAATCGTAACCCTAACTTAATCTCAGTTCACATTCAATTGGTGTAAATGTTTTTTCATAAGTATGTATCACAAAAATGGTCACAAATAAGCACAAGTATAATAAAACTTGTTATAGTAAAATTAATGAAAATTATGAAAAGGTTGATTTAAAAAAATGAACTTTCATTGGATTTGGAAAAAAACATTTGCACTAGTTAATTGTGCATTGAATAATATATTGATGAAAAGATTTCTGCCATTCCAAAATAAGGGGATGCAAACGTTTGCATCCATTTGTGTGTGACATACACGTATTGTGATCAGCAATGCTTTCGTCTAAGTTCTCACATCGATGATGAAGCAGGGCTTCGATGAATTCAATGCAGGAGAGACACAAAATGGTCACTTCACACAGTGATTTATCACAGCCAGTCATGCAGAAATCCACAAGAAAATCCACACATCATAAATCATGATGTCACTCAATTATGTATGAGCCAGTGACTTATTTATTGCAGATTCTTATTCCGACTACAACCATTACCTTGGTGCCATTGAGGCCTGTCGTAACATTAATGATTCATACAAAACAATCCATATTATTCATTTGTCGGTGGTTTTCAGTCGTTCATCATACCCAACAGTCACTCAGATTCTTTGAGCATTTGTGCAACTCTATACTTAAAATGGAGGTTGTGTAGATTTGTAGAAGTAGAATTTCAAACTAGACAAACCCCCCCAAAAATGAGAAGAATGTCTGAGACTAGATGAACCGATTTCTGCTCTTATCAGACTGTGTTTTACAGTTATTTCCAGTGTATACCAAGCTCAAATAAGAGCTGTAGAATAAACTACATGATATTTATAGCATATGCTGTGTTGAAATGTTGGGCACACATTCACTTGCCATTGGGGCAAACAGCTTTTCCTTTAACTTCCAGATATAAGGGAGATTTACTACGGCCATAACTTGCCACCTCTCTTTCTGACATTTTTATGGATGACCCCTCGCATGACTCATCCAGGCTCATCTATCAAATAACGGCTCTGAATGCCATGGCTTATGTGGCCATTAAAACCATTATTAGTTGATAACAATATCCTCACTTCATCCTTCTTTCAGACACAAAGAAGTTTTATTCATTCTGAATTCATTATGATTCCATATTTCTGCAGAATAGCCCTCTTTTTCCATATTTCACAACTAATTACATAAAACCGAGCTATTACATTGAAATATGACTGAATACAGAGCATAACAAAATAATTTTAAACACGCCAATATAGATTTTTTTCTCCTTTACTCTGATTTTCTTTTGGTACCTTCTTAAGCATGGCATTAGTTTTATTCTAGCACTGCAAGTAAACTCCTCTCATGGCTTCACTAGCATGATCCCATGTGTGCACAGACAAAGCTGTGATAGAGGACCAAGTTGAAGACATGCAGTGTGGCTTTGCTAGGCCAAAGCATTAATACTGACTAACTCGAAAACTTAACATGGAAAACAATTTTGATTTCTGCAGCCATGCCAAACACTGATAATGTCCACAGGGCGTGAATTGTTTAATGACATTTGAAAATGTTGGCACATCCATTGCAGCAGCCTAACAAACTGGAATGGGCTGAGTACTTTGTGTTCACATCTGTAATTAAGAAAGGCTGAGAATGGTTCAAGAGAAAATGATATGGTAAGAGGTTCATTGATTGGACGTAGATGGCAGGACCTTCAGTGAGAAAGACTGTTTCATCATGAACAGTGACTAAATAGATATTTGCACATTTGATGAAAAAAGATAAGCAATTTGTCCTCAGGTGGTGGAGAATGCAAGGAGTGATCAGACTGGGTCAGCAGGAGGAATCAGTTCTATAGAAATGGGTATTATAGTAGGGTTGCAGTGCACAACGGCCATCATTGCAAGGATGAATACACATTTAGGAGTTGAGTGGTGCTGGTCCACATGTGGAAGCAAGTGACATAGTCACATCAGTCATTGTTAACCATTTTCTCAACAAGTGAAGGGTTCCAGTGCTGTGTGGAGCACTGTAGTGGCGTGGGTTGGCTTCATTTTTCCTCTTAGTGGGCGAGGTCCCTGCAAATCAGCATTGAGTTGTTCAGAGTGACCACCTGTATCCTGCGATGAGACATTCCTATCCCGATAAGAATGGTCTGTACAAAGATGACATAAGGGGTCATTGAATGGTTTGACAGGAAAACAATGTAAATCGTATTCAATGACCATTGCAGCTACTGAGTCTCAACCAAATTAAACACCTATGAAAGATTTTAGATCATTGTTTTAGACAGCACTCTCTCACCACCTTCTATCCCTCCAGTAGAGCTCAGAAAACTTGGCGAACCCATGCCAAAGCAAAATGTTGGGACCCAACACCTTTAGAGGACACTTTAGATTGGTTCATCCTTTTATATGTCAGTCATCTGTATCTTCTAGATTTATGGCAACATACCTAAACAAATACTTTACTAGGACACAGGGAATTCCCCTGTTGTTGTGTCCTCAATTCTCCCAAGGACACAACTTATTCACTAAGTGAGTTTCCCAATTAATTATGAATTAAGGACATTCCTGTTAATCAATAATTGATTGTAGCCCTATCAGTGGAGGTGTTTTGGGAGTAGGACTATCTGTTGTGTCAGGTCATTGTACCAACACTGTGGCATGTGGAAGAAAACTAATGAATAGGTTAACTACACAAAGTAGCCAAAGCAGCAAAGCCATGGCTCAGGCCCACTGTTACTGCTGCAGAAACTCTTCGTAGACACGATGACCTGTTTGGTGGGCTCTAATGTTGGAGTTAGGTGGACCTGGACTCAAAGTGTCAGGGAAGAACGTGAGAGCAGGAGAAAAACTATGCGGTTGTTTTCCAAAGCTGTGGTTGTGTGTCATTGCATATCCATCATCATACTGTGTGTAAGTGAGACATTGTTAATCTGCAGTGTGAGCAATGACGAGGCAAGGCAGGCAAGAGGTGGACTATAAGGAGGGATTGTAGAAGTTACTATTGATTCCTTATTATGTTTTACTTTCATGCCGTTTAGAACAAAGCACCAATGTCGTGGTCGGCGATTGATTGTGCCGTGTTGTGGTCTGGGCCCCACAGTCTAGTATTTTGTGCTTCAGGGACAGTGAGCTAATTGAAGATGATCTCACAGATAACGACTCCTGACTGGAGCATTTCTCTTTGTTATCCCTCAGCTCATTTGTGCCCTCTCCTCTCTTTCTTTCAGCACTTCACCACCTTCTCTTCCACCAAGGTCACGAATACACAGCACACCTTAGCTTGCCTTTCCTCCATTTCTCTCCCATCTTTCCTTCTGTCTGTCTGATCTCAAGCATAACTACTGTGTCACAAAACTGTGTATTTGACAGGAAATGGCAGTTTCACCGGCGAGATTAGGCCTTTGATGTCGCTGATGATAGCTATCTGTGGTCCCCTTTTACTTCTGCCATTGCCAGTAGTCCTATTATTACATGTTGAACATTTCTGAAGGGATTCTGTTTATCTGGACAGAATGTATATGTATTTTTTTGTCCACCATGAACATCATACTTTGCAATTATTTTTACTCAGTTAAAAGTATATCGCCATGGTGACAGGGAGACTGTCCTTCTGTAAAATACCACTCTATATGTAATTTATACCAGCAGCCAAAAATGACCAAAGGACACACGGTGTCGTTTGGAAATGTCGAGCAGCTGTAGTAACGGAAATTCCGACTTTTTGTTGTGAACCAGATCTGGGGCTCAGTTCAGCACTGAGTGTCGGCTCTTTCATCTCCCAAATATGGCTTCATTTAGGAGGCCTTATAGGTTTTATAAGTCAGCAAAACTTAGCAGCGGTTTCACCTGTCAATTGGTATGTATCTTGTAATTTACAGGATATTGTTATGTACTTGATGTTTTGTACAAAGGCAACATAAAAACAGACAACCCTATTAAATATTTATTGAACATTTCATTAATACTGCCTGTTGTAAATTTGTGTTTCATCAAAAACATGAAACACTCTGGTTCTTGTGCACAAATAAAATGCCCCTTTCCCCCCTTTCTCAAAGTGCCTTGTGAACAAGAAAAAGACACCCACTCCTTCCGTTTTCTATCCTTTCTCAAATAGAGTTTAAAAAAATGGATAACAGAGCTGACTTGACTTGTTGTTCCAGTATCCAGCATAAAGCTTACCATGTTTATTTAGTGCCTACGTCTAACTCTGCCTTTGCCTTTAATCCTATGTGGATCCAGTACTAGAACAAATGGTCTTCAGCCATTTCAGTTCAGCGCTAAATGACCTTTGTGGAGGCTTTTGGTTTGCAGAAAAAGACGACAGACTACATACACTCGCAAAAAGTAGTAGATGGTGTTGTTAGAAAGGTTGGACCTTAAGATGAAAATGGCTAGGGTAGGCCACAAGGTGGAGTGTTTAGGGTTATAGAAAGCCATTGGTCAAGGATTTAAACCCAAAGCAAGAGTCTACAAAAGTCAGAAAAACTTGACAACTTCTGATCCCGATTGAAGGCTAACCATCCCGTTTAGCACTCTTTGGTCTGGCAAAAGCAGAACTTAAACTAAGCGGCTAAATATCAGTTGTGGCTCACTAGTTTCTGGCATTGAATTCCCCCCTTAAAATAGTCCTATGCCATCATAAGATGAGTAGGACTGGTACGTTGGTACCTGATGAGAGAGAGAGAAAGAGACCCACTAAATGAAATGTGTATTTAAGAACACAATCATCTCTAATGTCAGTTACTCTATCTGGACTTACAGGAGGTGCCAGTGGGAGGGTAGAATTCCAATGTCACTTACTTTAACTGAAAAAGAGAATCTGAGCCCAGTTCATGACTGTAATATACTGTGGTAGTAGAACACGTAGTAACTCAGCTGACATGGTAGATCTCCTTAAGCACTGGCTTTACACTCAATCTAACGCTTGAGTAAAAAAATGTTTCAGACAGTGACCTAGTAAAATTAAGTACTCTTAAAAACAATCATACAAAATGGATATTTAATTATTACATATTTGGTTTGAAGTATGTCAGTTATTTGGTTTAGAAAATACAAAAAAGAAAAAGAGAAGCATGTTTAAATGCCCTGCAATGTGTAAGATGTCATTTTAAATCACAGAACTAAAGGACTAGCAACTGCCTTGAAATAGTTTTAAAAGCTTTAAAACAGTGTTGGTTTCTACATTTAGTTAAAGCCAAGATGTGCAGAAAAATATTCAAAACCAAATTGTTTTATTCCTACAAATATTTAAGTTCTTCAGTAGAGTTTAAGATAATTTCAATTGTGGCTGCATAATATTTTTGAAATGGGTACATATTAAATTCCATCCCTATGTTAAATATCATTTTTTCTGAAATATGTAATTACATAATTCCAACACCTTTCTTTTTTCTATCCTCACTACAGCAAGAGAAGAAAATGTGGCCACTTTCCGTGGTTCCGAGTACTTCTGCTACGATCTCTCCCAGAACCCTATTCAGAGCAGCAGTGATGAGATTACGCTTTCCTTCAAGACGTGGCAGCGCAATGGCCTTATCCTTCACACTGGCAAGTCAGCTGACTACGTCAACCTCGCACTGAAGGACGGTGCTGTCTCACTAGTTATCAACCTTGGCTCTGGAGCCTTTGAGGCCATCGTGGAGCCAGTCAATGGGAAGTTCAATGACAACTCGTGGCATGACGTTAAAGTGACCCGCAACCTGCGGCAGGTAAGACACACATGATCACTGGAGTTGGTTGGTTAAATGCAAGCTACCAGTACTGTACTGTTAGTCTACCACAAACACACATATACTAAGGATGTCACATTGCCAAGGGCCTGCAAAGAAAATCTGACATAGTGACAAACCTCTGCAACTACCACATTTGATCCTTTTCAATATACCAATTCAATTTCTAAAAGAGTTTAGTATTATATTATTTTATGATTCCCGTTCACAGTTGTGGGGAGTTGAAAGGCACAAGTGGACGATGCCACACAGTACGAACCAGGTCATTTTTTTGGTTGTGATTTGGAAGAATGAGGATGTTCCTGTGTCAGAGAGCTGTTTTTATCTAATATTTCATTTAATAAACGTGCAGTCAGATTCCAATTTTCCTCTGCCCTATTATTCTATATTTTGTGGGAGCAGCTCTGTGGAGGTCACTCACAGCATCTCTATTGGATTGACACTACATAGACTTAAACATCTTAACCAACTCTTAGTTACCGGGGTTAGTGAGCTACCTGGCTCACAACGACAGTGGAAACTGTCATGAGTTGCTCTAACCCACACCATTCAGTGTCAAATCACTAAATAGACTGCAAGATTCCTATTAGCTGAGAGCTTAGTTCTTTCATATTTTTGTATTATGTATTTTAAGTGTGAACAAATGACCAACCGTGTTTGCAGTTCGAGGTGAGCTGCACAGCTTTTTTTTTTTTTTTACAGCTCTTATGAAAGCTGTGATTTAAGGAATGAAAGGAGCCATTTTTACTAACACCTGCAATCATCATTTGGTTTTCATTTAATTTGCTTTAATGTATTAACAAACCCACTGTTCACTCACCCACCCTACCTTTCTGCAAAGCAAACAGGCAGTGGATACGCTATGGTAAACAAACTGCATTGTATGGTAGATATCATTCTTATTGTCACTTTTTGGTTTGCTGTGTACTCTTCCCTTTATCTCTCTTGACTTCAAGATACCATAGCCAACAACTCAAGGAAACAGACTTTGTATTTCCCAGCTTTCCTGTTTGCTCAACGTTTGCTGGTCTGCTGTCCTTCATCACTTCTGCTTCTGTTGGGTTTTACTGTCTTGGGTTTCGCGAATTGTGCTCGGTTTTAGATTTTTATGTTAAATGTTTTTAATCACGAGCACTGGCACTACAGCATACAAAAGAACCCAACAACTGTGTCCTGGATGTGCATAATGTGAACTGAATCCTCCTGACACCTACTGTAACTGTCATGTTCATTCATGTTTCTGAAGAGACAGCCCACACTGCTGGAGAAAACTGAATAATCACTGGAGGATTTTGGCTGCACAATAATTATACACAGATTTGACTCACATGCAAAATACATGACAAAAGAAAATCGACAAAGCATTCTTTATAGGAGTAGACATTTACCTCTAGAAATAAAGCTTCGAGAATGTTTGAGACTAACAAAATGTTGGGGAAATTAAGATAAAAACATGCTGATGAAGGACTGATGTAGTGATACCGAAACCTGAGAAGGGCTCAGCCACATTATGTGTGCTCATGTGATGTCATTGCTCTAAGTTAAGCTTAAAACCAGGGAAGTCCTGAAAGACAAAACAAAATTAAAACATTAACAGTTTTTAACATTTAACATCTAACATCATTTTTAACATCATGCAGCTAAACTCCAACATTTTGTACTAATTGAGCAATAAAGTCAAAGAGCGAAAGACAGTTATAGCACTTTACTTAAACTTGAGGTAACTGAACTGCACTCACACATGCTTTGACAAAAAAACAAATGACGGATGGTTTATGTTTAATACAACATTTAATAAATGAATTATTAACAAAATTATTAACAAAAGCAAATTCACAAGGATGTGGTCCCAGACAGATCTCTGACACCTTGGGTGGGCACCCTCGGCTACTTTCTCTTTTTTCATCTGATTTTGTGGGGTCTAACACTCACTCCTACGTCCTTTTTGTTTGGTTGTGCGTTTTTTTCTCCTGCATGTTAGTTGTGTGATTTCTTTCCTTCTTCCTTCTCATCATATGGTTTGTAGAACAATAAAAGTAGATGAGATAGATTAAATAGATAAAAATGATGCATGTCTGTCAGTCTCTGATCCTTGATTGTTCCAGTATTTTTTTTAAATAATCCTAGTAACTTTTCCATAAATAAGAAATAAAAACCCTCCACTCTTAAAGTATTAGAACAATGATTTTTGTTGAATCGAAAGATGAATATGAGACAAGGGATCAACATTTTAGCTTTATTTCCAAGCATTTACAGCTACATCTAATACATAACTTAGACGATAGCACCTTTTGCTTGAACAAACCCACTTTTCATGTGAGAAGTAAAAGTATTGGAACAGGTAGACCTAAAACAGATTAAAATGAATTCGCAATAACTGCATCAAGCCTGTGACCCGCTGACGTCACCAAACGCTTGCATTCGTCTTTTGTGATGCTGTTCCAGCCTTTCAGCACAGTTGCTGTTTTGTTTCGGTGAGTTAGCAGGTAAAAGCAGCTCTGTGGGGTTCAGGTCTGGATGCATGTTGAAGGATCTCCCAGTCAGTTCGGCTGCATTTTCTTGCTGATGCTGATGTGACTGACGTGGGTTTTCCTGATCTTCTAGTTCGACGCCTCCTACTTAGTTCACCAGTGGTTTGTTTCTTCTTCAGGACATTCCAAATGGTTGTACTGACTATGACCAATGTTTACATCTGAGCTTCACAATTGCTTCTTCTTCACCTGTACGCAGTTGGTTTTCAAGTTGGTTTTCAAGTTGTTTATACTTCTTAACAATAAATGAAACTGAGCATAGACATTTGAATAATCAATATCATAGGACACACTAGGCAACAAAATACAAATGTCGATCCAATACGTTTGCTCACATGAAAAAGTTCAAGCTAAAGGTGCTATCCTCTAAGCTATGCACCAGATACAGATGTAAATACCTTGAAATAAAAACTCACATATTGATCTCTAGCTCTCATATTCATCTTTTGATGTCAAATGTTTTCCGTCTACAGCAAAAACAAAGGAATCGGTCTCACTGTTGCAATACTTGTAGACGGGGGTGTAGATCTGAGATTTATAAATCCCACAGACCTGACTGAAGTCTAAAAATACACCGTTTCTATTTCTACATTTGAAAAAAACTCTCACTGCTCACTCTCTATTGTCAGGTGACAATATCAGTGGATGGAATTCTGACCACCACAGGCTACACCCAGGAAGACTACACCATGCTGGGATCAGATGACTTCTTCTATGTGGGTGGAAGCCCCAGCACTGCTGACCTGCCTGGATCTCCAGTCAGCAACAACTTCATGGGCTGTCTCAAGGAGGTAACGTACCTGATTCAATATTGGCGTAAAACTCAGTGTCGTGCAATGACTGCCTCCCTAATGAACAATCCACTGAATTCATTGTATATTGATCTTCCCATTGGAGGTGTGCAGAGAAAAGTGACAATCACTGGAACTAATCACTGTCCTTCTCTGAGAAAAATCCTGCTGTTTAGATGTTCCACATTCTTCACCTCCTGGTCCCTGACATATGTGGCTACTGTTTGGTGCTGGTCAGGTGATCTGCAATGGGTTTGCTCCAATGTCTGATAATGTAATAGATAGATCTTTAACAGCAAAAGTTTTTAACATATAATAAATATACACTAAAGCCAAAGTAGAGAAAGGGGATTGAGGTTAAATCCTACTGTATCCACCTCGTGTTGTTGCATAAAAGCATAATTATTTGAAAAGATTGTCGAGAAGAACTTAGACTTTCTGAGATAGGAGCTCCTCGGTCAAATCAAGGAACCTTTTAAAATGCAAAAATTCCTCCGCTATGAAAAACATGTATATTTTATATCAATGCATGCTGTCACTCACATGTAATATGCTCGTCCTGGATTAAACTTTAAGGGAAACTGTTGAAAGTGATGTATCATCTCCTTTAAGTTCACATGCGGTCAGGGATTCTGTTTTAACACTAAACTGAAACTTTAGCTGCTTTGAGCACCTACTGTACAAACCTCCAGACACATCACCAGCTTACACACCCACATTTTAACTCCTATGGGCACCCAGATCTCCAGTGTCCATAGTTGCACACTAAGCCTCGTTTCAAATTCTTTCATCTCCGACACCATGTCCACACAGAAAGCGTAGCGCGAGCAGCACATTAGTCGAGCAACAGCAACAGCTTGCAGCGTACCATGTGTTTCTGCACCAGAGGCATTCGGGCACAGTACTGGGTGCAGGTCAGCCGCATTTCAGAAGCCCCAAGCCTAACGCACAGACTCCCTCATTATGCATGTAAAACTGGAGAAAACAAACCTGGAGCATAAAATAAGCTTTAGGCCAGAGTTTAGCGTGTAAAGTGAGAGTGAAACACAAAGAACACAGTCTTTGGTGACACCTGAACTAATTCATAGAGGAGCGTGTTGGTTGAGTGCGGGACATTAAAAATGCGGCTAAACATCTTATTAAATAATTGTAGACACACCGTCAACTGTCAGCTGCTGCCAGCTCTGACTCTTTAGTGGAGATTTCAACTTTTATCACTGTTTTCATCTTTCTCTTGTAATGTCAAACTGCATTGATTGCTTATACCTCAGTTGACATTTCAGGTCTTCTTCTGATTAGGACATTCTCAGACATCTTTAATAGCCTCTTAGTTACAATCAGCCCAGAATTATGGTTAAGTGTTGAAGCTCATCTACCTTGTTGTATAGGTTCCTATAATGCACTATGCTGATGTTGTCATGGTTACAATAATAACTATGGAGTTACTAGTTTTAGGTACAGTGGCCTCTTGGTCGTGTTTGGCACAAAAATATGTTCATTAGGTTACAAAACCTAGGATTTTGGTTCAAATACTAAGGTAAAAATTATTTTTGAGTCTGAAGTGTGAAACAAACCACTGTTTTTCCTCGGCTTTGCCGCCAACCAATCCGTGCCGGCTCCCTAACATGGATTCATCTGTCTTTAAACTAAATTACAAATTCAAATCCCTGCTTATTTCCTTTGCCTCCTTACCAGATTATTAGAAGGTAGAACTTACCTTCAGAACTACTTGATAAACTGCTACCTTCTAGTTTGTTCAGTAGGTTCTTGTCATGCGCCACATTACCGTACCCCTGACAACGCTAAAATACTGGAGCTACAGCCTTCTTAGATTTAGCCACAAACTTATGTTAAGGCACAAACACCACTTTAGGACTATACCTGCCTACTAGATTGAGGACTATATCTACTGTATATACTGTAGCCAGTTGCTGGGTTTACTCTGACTGTGCAGTGAAAGGAGGGAAGTGAACAAGGGAAGAGCGGGACAGGAAAATAGTAGTAGAAAATAGCAGTGTGTGTGTGTGTAGGTGTGCTCCATTTGGCCGTGTTGATGTGCGTTAAGTCTCTTAAATCCAAAGGGAACCCATGTCCAGCTGGTGAAACTGGCCCCAGTGCCCAGGTGATTTTTAGACAACACCTTATGTGTTAGACCAGGCTCAGAGGGAGGAGGAAATAAAGCACAAAACATCATCACAAGACAGTCACCAAGTAACAAAGTCACTAATTTGAAATATGTCTAATGCTCACGTATTCTACTGACGACAGAACAATTGTAGCGTGACACCACACACTACCACACCTTCATGCGTGGCAAATATTCATGCAGGTCCCTGCAGTTGGCTCTGGTTGCTGTGGCTTGTGGCTTGAGAGAAGGGGTCTCGGCTGAGGCCGCAGCACTGACACAGGCAGAAGCTGGAACGATGTGTTCATCACTTGTAGAAAGATTCAGACATTAATTTCTAATTCTGTCCCTCCATTAATCATGCGTGCACATGTGGGCAGCTGAGTTTCACAGTCTAGTTGCAGTGCAGGCACCTGACTGATAAACACTTCACGTTGAATGCCAAAGGACAGTGCAGGCAGCGCTCAGTGTGATCAATATCAGGTTAAAGCACAGGTTTTGAGAATACGTGGTATCAATTTAGGCTTATACATATGGCTGCTGTTACGATTACAACCGACCCCTGTTGCCATGGGGACGCTCTATCAATAAATGTTTTAGACGATCATATAAAAGCGCAGGGACAATGTATATGGTCATTATGTTTAAAGGACTTAGTGGAACCATAGCAATACATAAGTCCCCAGTCAAGAGTGTGATGAGAGTCAAACTGGATGACACTACAACACTTGCTTCTCTTTGTCAAATGTTCCAATTCAACATTTCAAACATAAAAAAGAAACACAAACATATAGACATGACTGCTCTTTGGTTAATAACCAAAGTCCTTGGAATAAATTTACTTTGTCTACAAATAAACTTTCAACATGAACACAAAATATCGTTCCTTTATTTACTTTGCTTTCCTTACAAAATATTATAACCTATTTTCAGGGCGCAACGCACACAAACGTAGTTTCTTTTAAACCGATGATGTAATATCTAGTGCTTAACTGGAGCCAGTTGTTGTAGCCTCCAGCACGGACTTGACGTTGTCTGTCAATGTTTGTTGGTGGCACACACACACACACACACACACACACACACACAGTACAGAGCATCATACAAGCAGCAGGGAGAGGGAGGAAGTGGCGCAGTGGCCCTTTAATCCCCCTCTGGCCTACTTCCTGCTATGTGCCATGCTGGGCAAGCAGGATCCCTACACCACACACCCACGACACATGACTCACACACACATTAACAGACAAACATGTGCATCCGAGCATGCACATTTGCTTTTAAGGATGAAGATGGTGTCTTGTGCGTTTACAGTTGGCTCTTGCTCACCTGCTTTCACACCGCTGTAAAATCCATGGCCAACAAGCTGATCCAGGTTTCAGTGTGTAGATGGAGGCAATTCATTGATGCTTTTAATGTCTGTATTATAATTGATTACAATACTTATAACTTCATTATATAGTTATAAATTATGTTTAAAGTTCTTTAAAGAGGATGGGATGTAAATCTAAACACCACCATTAAAATGTATATATTTTGGAAGTAAATAAAATGATAACATTTTTACAGTATGTTCAACGTTAACATAACTGCCACTTATCATTTACATACCTTTTTTTATCACATATTTTTCTATCACATGTATTTATCATGTTAAAATAAATCCATCTACTGAATTTATTTATGTACATTAGTTTTAAGTTAGTGTGTACAAAAAAGTAATTTCTTGGACACGTTGTTGTTATGAGGGGACTTTATCTTGCTGTAAGTTACAGAGACCACCATTACAGAACGTAAAGTTATATATAAATTTGCTGTATAGAGTTTATTATAGATGGACATAAACTAAGAATTCGGCCAGCTGTGTCGCTGCTGGCTTAATTTGGTTAATGTGCATCATTTGTTGGTATAAACTCATCCTGTCACCCACTGCTCACTTATGGTTCTGGTAAAAAAAAACAAAAACAAATACCAAGCCTTAAAATTGCATAGGCACTCATTTATGCAGAAAAGAAAGATTATCATCATACCTTCTTTCTCACACACACACACACACACACACAGTCTTCCTACTTACTAAGCACAGGCCCACGCATCTGCAGCACCCATCAGCTCTCCCTCAGCCTGCTGTCCAGCACCCTCCCGTTCTCCACTCCCTGCCTTTTACAGCTAATTTGCCTGCTGCCAATGCTCTTGTCCTCGCCATCTACACAGCAGCATTATGGATAAATGTTTTGTTACCATGGCATCAGGTATTGGTCGCCCTGGGTAGCCCCTGTGCCTGACTGGCCTGTGATTATTATGCCTTTCATAAGCCAGCAATTACATAGAAAGCCTACATCTTGAAACCTACAAAATACATAATGGCCTACAATAACACATAATTGCTATAATTGTCATTGTCATTACACCTCCATCAACCACTCACATGGAGGCCTCTGGCTGTGCCTGTATACTGTAGCCAGCAAGGAAACACAAAAGATGAGCTCATTGACTGAGGATGAGCCAAAACACATGCCGGTCTCAGTTTTCCCCTGTAATAACAACACTTTGTTACAATATTTATACATCATAGTAATTAGTCAAATCTATATTGTTTGTTGATTAAAAGTTTATTTATTTGTTTCACTTGTAATGTTTAAAAAACTGCCAGATATTTCTTGATGCAAAATTAGATAAATATATAAAAAAGATGTTTAATAGGGGAAGCCTTTGATATTTTAATTATAACCCTTGTTAAACCTCATCATGCAGTGGTGGAATTTAACCATGAACACTTGGGCACTGCTGTGAGGAACTTATAATTAGAAATTAATGGCAAACAATGTCAAAAAAAAAATTGATTATTACGAATAACAGCAAAACGTTTAATATATGTAATTATTTTTATTTACAAATTTTTAGATTTTTAATTATATATTTTTTCCTAGAATTGAAATAATTCCTCCAAGAAATGAATTTTCACCCGTTTGGTTATTGCTTATTCTGCTGAACACAGACATAATATACAGTTACATTTACAAAGGCTTGCAGATTTGTGTAACACCATTTGACTCAATAATTTTATTACAAATGCGCCACCCTTCTTTGAGTGGGTGTTCCATTCTCCACCTCCCATTATCCACCCACACACACCCCTGGCTGCACATTACTGAGCTACTTCTTGATTTCTGTGAGGGGAATTTTGTGATTCTCACTCCATTATTTGAAATATTCAGCTACTGTAATTAGTTATATTGTTTGTGTACTTGCTTCCATTCATGTCTCAAATAAAAGTCAGTCTGAGGTGTCAGCATCTTTGTATTTCAGAATACTCTGTAAATATGTGCTTTATGTAATTTACGTGCCGAGTGGCGGACAGCCTCATTTTATACAATGGCAATGATTTTTGACAATGTGTATGTTTTGTAATTGTACGGTCATGCTCTCATCAGCAACTCAAACACTATTGTTGGAGCAAATCATTGCACTTGCAGTATATTGAGCCTGTCTGGTTAAAAATTTCCTCAAGATAAAGGGCTGCTCAGCACAGTGGTGCCTACACACGAACACACACACACGCACCCTTCACTGACACGTCATTATATCCCACCAAATTAAAGGTTGTCCTTATCTAATTAATCAAATCAATGTATTAAAGCACCACCAGTCTCAGGCAGAGACAATTATTCACATATCGCACTACACCCAGTGAGGAGGGTCCCACATTTTCTTGGGTGTTCTGCAAAGGACATGATGCCCCCCTGTGGTCGTGATCAGACGCTGCAAACGTTCTCGAAAACACTATAAAGTAAGTCTCATGGCAAAGCCATGTGACATATGATGCTACAGCAGCTAACGTTGAAAGTGCTCGCTGCAGGGTTACACCGACTGGAGGTACAGTTTAGGAGACGTTTGTTTCATTTGACACTAAAACCAGAAAGAATGGAAAACCTGTCTTTCATGCACGACACACACACACACACACACACACAGTTATTAACAGTTGATGCCGGTTTTGTGTGATGATATATAAAAATGATTTATTCGATCTTTGTTGCAGTTTCTGAGAAGCCATACATGTATCACATGCAGACACACAAACTCGCCACAGCCACAGACTCACAAACATTGTCAGTAGGCATTGATTTATGGGCAAATCAGACATCTAGGGATGATAAATGTTTGTGTCTCTGGGAGCCTGTACACCCACATTCAGCCTAACACAAGTGTATGTCATGCGGAGTTATTCGCTCCGTGTATGAGTGTAACTTCTCTGACTTTGGGTAGTAGGATTATGCAGAACTAAACAAACACGTGATTAATTGATTTCTGACATTGACCAAGAATGAGGCCAGTTTGTAAGTGAATCCTTATCTCTTGCCGTGGAGCAGCTTATTTGTAAGACATAAACTAGACCGAATTATGATGCTTACTATTTCAACCTTGTCTCATAGAAAATAGATTTATCTACCAATAAAGTGTTTTCCACAATTACATCGTGCTGTCAACCATAATCGCCGGCTGGGTTGTGTTCAGATGTTTTTTGAGTGAATGTGGGGTGTTCCCACTTGAGACTGGTCAGAACTGATTATAGCCCCAAACCATCCTGTGTTTTGACACACATCCTGGGTTTACAGACGCAATCTGTGTGTCTGAGATGAGGTTTGTTCGCAGTTTGTAGTGGGAAAGGAGGAGCGATGGAAGACGAAACGCACAACCAGCTAAATGGGATCCGCCACCTGCTGGATGTTGTAAACTCAGCAGTAACGTGCACTAGCCTCATTTATTGCAAACAATTAAACTTAATTTTTAACCAAATTCCAGCTTGCACTTGAAAAATGTATAAGCCATGTTATTCCATCTTCTACCGCATGTTTAAAATCTGTTAAGATTGGAAAATCTTCTAGTGCACACGGGGCCTTCAAGCACCAATAAGCAGGATTTGGTACTTTGGTGCCATCTGTCTCCCCCACTGCTGCGTTAACTGCGATGTGGTTTTGAGCCCATGTCATGAACAGAGGTGCGTGCACGTTTAAATACAAAGCCAACAAAGAGAGACATGCAGAAACACATGACAAACATTAATATCAATTTACATCAACCAGTACAATAACATGTCTTACCAGTTCCTATGTCCTGTTAGGGTGTTTTTTTACATGTGCTCATAATCGAATTTAAAAAGCACAGGAACACAAATACCTGCCGAGCAAACATGACGACACAGAATGTAGCAAGCAGCTACCACAGGTGAGGTTTACATCCTCACACTTTGGTCGGGTCATTTTATTCCGCACGACATTTTCATCATGTGAACTTTATAGCTCAGGGCTATTTGTGAAATGGAATATTACATGCTGAACATTTTGAGCTTTGGGTTGTATAGTTTCTGCAGCAAATTGTATTCATTCCACCTTTTTAACTTCTTATTAAAATATTATATTTTGTTGATTGTCCTCTAGTTGAGCAGTCATCTAAGCACTTTGCTGCATATCATACTGTGTCTGGCTCTGTATGTGAAAAATAACATTGGAATTTGAACAATTAGAACCAACTTACTGTATATTACTGTGCAATGCTCAGTAATATACATAACTAAGCATTGCACACAAATATAAGCATTGCTTAGTAATACAACAGCCTTGATATTTATTGTGGACATCACCATGGACAGTAAGAAACCTTCCCCCTGCAGAAGGTCTGTTAGTGACACTCCTGCTTTTCACTTTTGTGTTATCATGGCTCCATTACGTGCAGTTGGATCCATGGGCAGAGAGAGAGAGAACGGGTCGCTCAGTTAGATGTTTTTAGTTATTTTTATGTGTTTTTCTAATCTTTCGAGTCTGGTTTTTTTATCTTTCCGATCAGTAGTCATTTTGCATCTTTCCACTATCTTCTAACTAAGCTTCAGGGGCTCTGACCTATGGGCCCCTTGAACTTTTGGGACACAGTAGGCGTGTTAATAGCTTTATTTTTACTTTTTTATGTATGTCTTTATTTAACCAGGAATTCCCACTGAGATTGGGAATCTGGCCATACACAAGCAATTTATCCACGTGTGATATTATTTAATAAGGACAGAGCGTGGGTGACAAAAGAGAGGAAGGTTACAGGTCTGCGTTTATTAGTGTAAGCACGACAATAACGGGCAGGCACATCATCTACCTACTGTACTAGAAGATCACCTACTCATCCAAAGGGGACCTGGCTGACCACCACCACAGCAGCATTACCACCCTCATTTTTTTCCCCTGGGTGTTCAGTTAGTGTGTATCGCTACTAAACCAAAGTGTTGTTTTGCATTGATGTAAACTTTCAAATGTGGTCATATTATGTCACGCGCTCCATTACCACTTTCAGGATAAATACGTAAGGCAATAACTGATCTCTATCATCTTGCCATACCGAAATATGATCGTGTTAACACACACAGGCTCACTGTTTATCGTGCGTGCGTGTGCGTGGTTTTGGTTATCCATCAGCCTCCTATCAGACTTTCTAATGCTTCATTCTCATGTTAACCTGCAGCCCGCGTCTGCACTATACTGATAAAGCTTCCTTTGCATGTTGAAAGGCCCTTTTGCTATTATTGTTCAGAGGTGGCAGGGACCTGAAAGTGACTTGTCAAACTGTCAGCTACACCCTCCATCCGCCGCTGCCTCCCTGCCATACTTCCTGTCCCATCCTGTCTACATTTTATATGATTTATGCTCACTTTTATGAGCAAGCACGTTACTGGGCAATATGTGTACAGTCCCCACATTTAATGCTTTTGTGTGTAAGGTTGTGTCCATCGGGGCATAAAACTGACAGCCACATTGTATAAAAGGGAACATCCTGTTATTTGTGACAGCACTACATGTTCAAATTCTAAACACTATGGAAGTTTAGTTTTAGCTCAGTTTTGGAATTATTACTGGAAACTTCCGTCAGGGCTGGACTAATGGTTTGGTGGCATCCATCCATCCAATCAAATATATTGCAGAGTCATTTATATATCAGAAGATTTCTATGGAGAGAAATTAGTCTCTCAACATATGACCAGTAGAAATCCCCCCGACCCTAAACAGGATGAGCAGTTACAGATGATGGATGGATAGAATTTTTATGATTTGTCCGTGATGCGTGGTGTTCATTTTATAGATAAACGTAGGTCAACCAACATAAACAGCAGTATATTATAAAACATATGAGCTTTTGTAAGCCTTCCTAAACATATTTATCATTTCAGCTATATGATACTATCTACTGGTGCCTATGTTTCAGATTCTAGCAGCACGTCCTTTTGCTCAAACTGTCTACTAAGGAGATCAATTTCTGTAGCGTCAGTCCCATATGCAAACAGGCTCTGCACACAATGTGGCTGTCTTGTGTATCATTTGACCATTTTTTTTTGACAGGTTAAATAAGGTGCCATATTGTCCACAGGGCTTTGTGTTGTTACTGTCCTGTATGGTGTAAACACTTGTGACCACTGTTACAAAATACATAGATACACACCAGCTACAAAATCTTTCGGAGACATAGTAGACACACACTTTCAACAACCGGTGCATTTATTTCATCAAAAAACTACGATTTCTTTTGTTTCTACCTATGTCAAACAAAAAACTCTGCCATAAAAACTGTGTCTTCAAAAACAGGGTTATTGATATGCACAAATATATTGATACTTAACATACAGCAAGTGCTTTTTAAACCTAAACTTAACGACAGAATTGACTCTGGTGTCTGGTGATGAAGCCTTTTGCCTTAGTCCTGCCAACCCCAACCACTTCAAATCAGTTAATAAAAAATAAATATAGAGCTTCGGTCATTCACAAAATACAAAATATTGGAGCATGACTCAGCCAATAATTAGGTTCCCTGTGAATATGTAATCACGATTGCACTTTAGCGGGATAGGAATACAATAATTATGAGAGAGGGTTAGCTAGAAGCATGTTGCAGCAAAAGGTTAGATGTCAAAACATAATATACAATATTCACTAATCAGTAATTATTATTACAACTGTTGTTGTTGAAAAAAAAGTGCCTAAAAAAATCTAGTTTTTGTGCGTAAATGTAAAGTTGAAGCTCCGCATTAAAATTGTACGTATGACAATAAGGTTCAGCACTGTGCCAGCTAGCAGAAGTGACCTATTACGCCATATATAATAATAATACTTTATGTTGTTGTTTTTATGATAATATTGCACATTTGAAGTCTTACTCTGTACCAAGCCTGCATGGCAACTATACACTATATATTAAGTGTGAGACTGTCATTGTTATTTAGGCTTTGATTTTAGAAGGGGACTGGTGGAGATGCTCTAGGGGCTCAGGATATTTATGTTCAGTCAAAGCCGGGAAAGAAATGGTTGTTTGGTCTAGAGAGGTGGGGGAGCGAGACAGATAGATGGAGGAAGAGAGAGGACGATGGATGGAACAAAAAGAGAAGGATAGGCAACAAAGAAAGAGAGTGAGAGGAGAGGAAAAGACAATTTTCCATCTACGCCGAGCACCTTAAGGGATGAGTTGATTTACTGTCAAATCTGCTGGTGGATTATCGATAATCTCAGCCAGTCCCCTCAATCTACCCGCTCAGGCATCGCTGCTCTCTCAGACAGAACCCTGGGCATGGAACAAGAGCAGGGGGAAAAAGTGAGAGAAGCGGAGGAGAGGGTGTGTTTGTTTTGTGTATGTATGCGCCCGAAATAAAGCCAGACAGAGGGTGTTTCTCTGCCCAGAGAATTAGAGGAAAAAAAGGCCTTCAATTTTCCGCTTCAGCAGATTTCAATTTACGCACACATCCCCCTTCTTGACTCCATCCTCCCATTGTTATTGACAGCATCTAAGGCTGCTGTGATGAAAGATTGGCCACTTAGTGTTTTTCATTCATTTGTTTTCCCATCACTGAAAGGACACAGAGCTGTGTCTGCTTGAAATCAGCTTCATGGGGAGAGATACAAATTGTGTATCTGCATCTGAGACATAGTCTGCAGGGTTAAATCTGTAGTGTGACAGACCGTGGTGGTTAATACAGTGCAGACCAGTACAGATTAATTCATTCAATTAATTACCAACTATGGGAAATTTTTTTCAAAAAAACATGGTTATGCACTTCATAATGTGACTTCATCGTCTTGCCTGCGTTCTTTCTGAAAATGTATGTGAAAAGGACAGTCAAACTCCTTTCCTCAATCCCCCCAAATGCAGCTTAGTCATTTCCTTCGTCACTGAGGTTGAACACAACAATCGTGATGTTAACACTGTCAACGTTCAGCATCCGGACAACCGCAGCAGTTGAGGGGGAGGGGAGTGGCTCATAGCATCCCACGTCTCACAAAACACCATGGAGCCTTGGCGTATACTTGGAGATTGCAGTCGTGAATCAAGACGAGGTTGAGAGTTGAAAACTAGGGCTGTTTTCTTATGTGTCCGGAGAACCTGAAGTGAATGTTTGTGCCCTTTTACACATGGAGCACACAACAGGAGACTGTCAAAGCCGAATGTGTCCTCACATACTGAAAATACCACGTTCGGTTTAGGCAAGAGAGGCTGGTGCTTGGGTAGAACAGGAAGTAGGATGCAGGACTTATGTTTGTCTGATGATTTGTTTTTACAGCAGTCTTATTGTTTCAAAGTTTACTGGTCCCATGAGCAAGATGCCAACTCAGTCATGACATTGCCTGGACATTGCACATTCCTAAAAATCTGGCAGGGTAAAGTTCATTTAATGTCTAGTCCAATTGATTTGGACATTTGCGTCCATTACTTCCATGAAGCTACTCTGTGTTATGTCTGGATAAGTTTGGGGTTGGATTCCATGTCTGAAAGTGGCTCAATTCAGGCCAGAACAATGGTGAAACATTCACGTACTGTCAGACAGATAAAAAAAGATCTGAACGCAGGAGCCCTGTAATCCATAACTCTGTAGGTTGTTCGTATGAACAAATCACTGACACAGACAGAACTTTGCTCTAACATAGCAGGTCTAGCGAACATAACACCGACGCCTAGTATTTAGACAAGTAAGGAAGAGGTTGGGATAGATAGATGGATCAACAAAGCAGAAGACATTCAAGCATGGTCAGAGTTTAAGTCCAGCGTGAAGCAACCTTCTTCTAAACCTAAACTTCTATTCTAGTAACCAGGCATGACATGTGGTCATTTGACAAAGCAGTGAATTTAAGCAAAACGACATCATTGTAATCAAACCTACCTATATTTACTGCCTGATCTAAACTAAATCATGCACAGCACTAAAAGAAAATGTTACCCATGTCATTTTTGAAATTCTACAGAAGCCTGTCTGTTTAAACATATGAGTGTATGAGAGATAAACCCCATAAGGTTAAAGGAAATCAAGAGGGGTCAACTATTTTGGTTGCAGCACATGAAGGGAAAGTTCATGGAAGAATAACTGCATTACTCTCTTTGACCTGTTACAGGTTGTGTATAAGAACAATGACATCCGACTTGAGTTGTCCCGTCTGGCTCGAATTGTGGATCCTAAGATGAAAATCCAGGGTGAGGTATCCTACAAGTGTGAAAACGTGGCCACCCTGGACCCCATTTCATTCGAGACTCCTGAGGCCTACATCAGCCTCCCGAAGTGGAACACTAAGCGGATGGGGTCAATTTCGTTCGATTTCCGCACGACCGAGCCCAACGGCCTTATCCTCTTCACCCATGGCAAACCCCAGGAGCGCAAGGACACCGCCCGTAGCCAGAAGAACACCAAGGTCGGTCTATAATCCCCAAGAGCACTTGCTAATTTCTACTCTGCTTTTAGACATTCCTTCCTAAAACTTGACAGTATTAACTCAAAGACAAGCAAACTTTCAGACAATTTTGTCGTTCATTTAAACACTTCAACTATTTGTAGATCAGAAATGTTTCCCTGTCTTGTTAGTGACTGTTTAACCATCAGTTTTATGTTGTGGTCTGCTGAGGTTCATACATGAGCAAGAGACTCTACTGAAGCATCACCATAGAAATTGTACATCAAAACTGCAAGCTAACATGTCTATGTTGTCAAGTAATCAAAGTGTAATGTACCCTGGAGATCAAATCCTCATTCACATGGCAATACGGGCATAATAATAAATATAGCTATATAGAGAAAAACCAGCCACATGTTGTTTCAGTGGTAACTACTGTTTTAGTGAGGGTGATGAGGCTGGAATTGCATGTGGCATGGAATTGCTCATAATAAGATGAAGAAATACTGAAGAAAACACAAAAACACTGTGCACTCACTGACAAAAACACTACAGCAAGGTTAGAAGTTAAAGTACAGGAAGTACGCAAAAGCAAGTCTGTTCTGGTTGTTGTTAATTTGTTCTTGTTCAGGTGGATTTCTTTGCAGTAGAGCTGCTAGATGGGAGCTTGTACCTGCTGTTGGACATGGGCTCAGGGACTATCAAGGTGAAGGCCACACAGACAAAGGTCAATGATGGTGGCTGGTATCATGTGGACATCCAGAGAGATGGACGATCAGGTCAGTCAGGTGCACGAGCTCTCACAAACGAAATAACAGTTCGTGTAAATACAAGAATTACCTCGTGTTGACTGCACAAGTCAACTTAACAATAATGATCAGAAGAAAGAGTAACCCAGTACTTCTACCCCACCACAGGCACCATCTCTGTAAATAGCAGAAGGACCCCATTTACAGCCAGTGGTGAGAGTGAGATTCTGGACCTAGAGGGCGACATGTACTTGGGGGCTTCCCACTGACCGCACCAACCTCATCCTGCCCACTGAGCTCTGGACTGCAATGCTCAACTATGGCTACGTGGGCTGTATCCGTGACCTTTTCATTGATGGTCGAAGCAAAGACATCCGTCAGATTGCCGAGGCACAAAATGGGGCTGGCATCAAACCCTCATGCCACAAACAACAGGGGAAGCAGTGCGAGAGCTCTCCATGCAAGAATCGCGGTGTCTGCAAAGAGGGCTGGAATCGATTCATCTGCGACTGCACCAGTACTGGCTACTGGTCACGCACCTGTGAACGAGGTAACTGTCTTTGTTTGGACAGCTTTGTTCTCTCCCACATCCCTTAGAACACACACACACTGTGTTAAAGCGGGAGGCAGGGCTGTTACGAAGTACTGGAGCAGCAAGAGGGACACAGATATCAAGAAGGAAGTCTTGATTGCTGGCTCTGTATGCAAGGTTCACAATTAGGGAATCACTTCCTAGAGACTTATTAGGTGGAGCTGAGTTAGTGGAAATCTACCTTTGATTTGACTCATATAGCAACGTTGCCAGTTCTTGTGAGATTGTACGTACCTCCTACAGTATGGATACTTAAATACAACTTGCATCAAGGTTCAATTTTATAGGGAAATTTAATATTACAAACCTACAGTCTGTTGGTTTGGCCATCATTCATATAAGAAGTAACTTCATACTCCAAAAAAACGTTCATACAATGTGTGATATCACTAAAGGGACATCATTTTCCAAACCAATATAAACAATAAGTGACAAGTATACAAGAGTGTATTAATCCTAGATGATCTTCCAATGTAGCTCATAACGGTGGGTATAAGGAAAGCCTCATAAAAATCTGATGTAATGTAGGTAGTTTTTAAAATATATTCAAGTTGTTCCTAAGAAGTAATATTGTACCTTCCATCATTTTATGATAAAATATGTCTAACCCAAAAATCGGGGCACCAAGTTACTCGAAGGGATCAGGATAAATCAGAGAGTGAGCATGTTTTAGACAGCGACAACTAGTTTTTTCCTTACTTGTGAGTTGTCCAAATCCATTATCTTGTACTGGCAGCCAAGCAGCCCACAGGAGAACACACACACACACACACACACACACACACACACACACACTTCATTCTCCCTGGCTGCGTTTTCCTCATAGACATTGTAGGTGTACAGTAGTAAGACAGAGCTGTCACTAATGCAGTTGTTCTGTACGTTAAAGTGTTAATGTTGGCGTGACTAATCAGTGCATCGAGCTCCCACAGCTGTTCACATATGCAACAGCATTGTGACATAACTCACTTAACGTGCTTTTGTGTGAGTTACAGCTGGCACTTTTGACCACCAACTTCCGTAAGCTTTACTGACCACACCTCCTCCGTCTCTCAGGCATGCAGATTTGTCCTCCACAACAGAAAGATCAGACCCTATCGTTCTGTGTACACAACACACATTAATGTGACGGGCCCGTCTCGATCGTTGTAACGCCCTGCTGACAGGCACAATCAAGCCAGATGATCTATAATCCAGCAAATCTTATCTTTGATCAGCCAGACGGGATGTCACATCACTGCGACCTCAGTGCCGCCCATTTCCGGTTCAAAGATATGACTCTGAACTAGGGTAAACTCAGCAGCACCACCCTACAATCCCTGTCACCTGGTGCACTCTGTTTCCTGTGTCCTGTCTTGCACATACAACCCATGAAACTGAAGGATTTGTTTTCAAAGGACCGTGCTAACGTTTTTCTCGCTGGCCTTTGTGCGCCTGTTCACTCCTTTGGATAAAAGTTCTTGCGGAGTGACTAAAGGTAAACGATCCGCCACACCCGCTAGGGGCAGAGAATCGCCAACAGGACGTCAAAGAGCCAGCTGTGACAAAGGACACAACTTTTGTGTTGGCTCACCGTGCAGTACCTTCGTCTTAGCCAAAACGGGGCACTTGAACAAATTCTAAAGACTACAGCTGTACGCGCTGTTCCTGTGAAAGAGGAAATAATTCTTTATACCATATCGCACCATTTTGGAAATATTCGAGCGTTGGACTGGCTAGAACAGATAAAGATGAAAAATGAGAAGAGCCTTCCTCGTGTACCCGCTTGACTTTGTGTTTTGTTTCTGTTCTAGTACACCAATTCAAGTTAGCAGCCAAGGATAGTGATATTTTTTACAGACAGCATCTGCCGCCGATTCCACATATCAAAGCAGCTGAAATGTCGCCAACATGGGTCTGCAGATGCCCACACGTGGCCAGACATTGGTTAATTGCTGACTGCTTGCTTAGTGTGTGGCCCTAAGGTGTTCACAGCATATTTACTGTTTAGGATAAAGAGTCAGAATAAGAGCAGACAGAATTCTGATCATATTTAAAGGCTACTAATCAGGAAGAAGGGAACTTTCAAAGCTAACAAAGCAGAAGCATGAGACAAGATCAATTGCATCTTACTCATCTTAGGTGCTTCATTTTCTTCATATTTCTAGTAGCTGTGATATAGAGGAGGTTGGTCCTGTAGCGCCCGAGGTCTGGACCCTAGTAAGGGGATTCTCTTTCGTAAGCATACACTGGTGTGGACAACGCTATCATCTTTCTGATGAATACACGGGGTCTAATCCCACTTCAAGAGGCAAGCCAGCACGGTGACTCCAAAGAGCAATTTGTACTCGGGGGTTAGGAGTCTCCAGACTATAAGTTCAAACATGCTGTACAACAGTATGTGGCTAAATGATGGCCGCTGCTACAAAATGAAACAGTACACCTGCACCGTGTCCCTCATTGTCCCATTTGAGATTGCAATAGGATGGTGATGGACTTTTATTATAGATCTTAATACAGTAATAGTGCTGTGCCATTATTGGCTTTTGATCTCCACTGAAAAGGAATGCACTTTTATATGTTTTTTAAATATATTTATCGGAAGTCAAGTGCAACACAGAGTGTGACCAGAGGTAAAGTGCGAACATCCTTTTACACTGCAAGAGTGAGGATTTGACAAAGTGAGTATGAATCCTCACTCTCTCACACCCTCTCAAAGGGCTGTTCAAGAATCGAAAGGTGATTTTTGCTTTAGAATAGACATTTAATACATAATGTCAATGAATGTCCTCATTCTGGGGGCTGTAAAAGCGTGTGCATGTGTGTGTGTGTGTGTGTGTGTGTGTGTGTGTGTGTGTGTGTGTGTACAAATTAGCAGACATTATACTTTGGCATAGTGCTGTCTACCCAGTTTACTGTGGCAGTGTTTTACATGCGGCCATTTGTCTTTGGCTCTGAATTTAATCTATTTGCCACAGCACTAATGGAGCTGAGGACCAGAACCAAGTATCACAAGTTTATTACAACAGTTTGTCCTGATCTTCTCTGTAAGGCTTTATGTGATTCAGCCAAAGAGTGTTTAAAAACTTCTAAGAGCTGCAAAAATATGATTTATTCTTTTGCAGGTGGTTTTAATGTGGCAGTCAGCCATTTAAAATGGTGTACATCCACACACATACACATTTAGATCAAGAAACGTAAAATGTCAAATTTTCAATCTGAAATATCAACTCAGAGCTATAATTACTATTTAAATTATGTATGTTGTCATCTGAAACCTTGCCAATGAGACACCAGTCACAGGTATCGCTGCGATGGCCATTCATCTTATGTGCAGTTGAGCATGGAGCCTCTCACATTCTTTCATAAAACCAACAGGAAGGAGTGGCCGGCGGACTGGACACAGCGTTTTCCCAGTGATAGTGCTGAGAAGTTTGATTCTATTTCCCCTCTGGGTCTGGACCGGACATGTACCAATATGTTTGCTTGTTTTTGGTACTGTTTTTTGGGCACAGCACACTATGTGAAATGGATCATGTTTCTAAAACACGAAGCCTTCAGCTACAAAAGTTCATAATTTAGAATGTCCAGCATTGGTTCATTAACTTACTGTGTTGATACATTTGGTGAAATGAGCAAAAATAAACCAACTCTTATGCATGTATGTTTTACTGCCACAGTAACATATATAATAAATAATCTTGAGATGATTAAAGTACTTACTGTAAAATAGAATGCAAAAAATATTACAGTAGACATAATATCCACTGACTATTCTCTCTGCTCCAGTTATATCCTGTTTTTACATTTTTTCTTTTCTTGGCTCTGTCTAATTTGCCTGCTCTTGATCCCGTCATTTTTTGGTCTCCTGGACCCACCTTCCCTTTCTACTTTACTGCCTCCTGAATGTGCAGCAGACGCACAGGCTGTGTCTCCACTCTGTGGCCGTTTGCTATAACTTCAGCTTTTCTAGTCATGCAGCCAAACTGTACAAAGGACATTTAGAGGACACATCATTTCTCAGCATATTATCGGTTCATTTATCATATTAAATTATTGTGACAGGACAAATAAGCACATTTGATTGATGCCAGTGGAGTGCAAAGTAACAGCAACTAGCAGTACTGTTCAACACTGGATGAGTCTAGCCATAGATGGGAGAAGATCAGTGATAAACGTTGCTAACCTGTGGTGTTTTGAGATATTTTTTGTGGGCTTCCTTAACGATGGTTATGGTTTCACTGAAGCAAAGACGTCTGCTGTTTGTGCTTTGTTTCTCTGCAGTGAGGAATAAAGTTTTAATCTAGCGACTGCTGCGGTCTGTAAGCACCTTTCCAGACAAAACATTCAAGGAAATGCTTCTCTTTTTTAAAGAATGTATATTAAAGTATATAGACCAGAAAAGTATTTGAAAACTCATAATTATATGTACAGATCTAACAGATCTAATAGAAGATACTGCATGCATGATTCCGCGTAAAAACCTGGCTTATTACATACCAGTTACACAACCCAGCAACTATATGTCCACATGATATTTCATTCATCCTACTGTCCACAGCAACAACTTATTCTTGTTAATTATATATTTGTATTTCTCAAAGTCCATATTGTTTACATCTAACTAAGCTGTCAATGCCAACTGGCCATGTAAATAATGCATAGATGAGTGCAGCAAATTCTTAAAAAAGAAACATGATTATTTGTTAAGAGCATCCACATATAAGCAAGATTCTATAAAAGTTCTATAAAAGGCAAGCATGTTTTGAAAATGGAAACTTTTGGCAGCAGGCATTAAAACATGGCTACGGTTCCTAAAACTGCTGCACGATGGGAGTCAAATGACAAGAACTGTTGTTGGATATGTGTCAGAAAACGGCTCTTTTAGTTGTTTAGGCTCTGTAAAAGGCATAAAGTACACACAAAGTGTGTGTGCCTGTGTGTGTGTGTCCGTGTCGCAGTTTGTGATTTTTTTGTCGTTAACTAGGTAAGGATCTTTACTTTCATTTATTTTTTTGACTCAGCTGTGTGAAATTTAACCAGGTTTCTCTAATCCCCTACCCACGATTTTAGAAACCAGCTTTCCCGTATACACAACACTTAAGAAATCAGATTTCCAGCGAAAGCCGACTGTAATGTGGCTACTTAAGTGCATGTGAATGAACTCAATGGTGATAACAATTAATTCAATAGTAGGGGACAGAACAAAGAACATACAATCACAAGTCATGGTCCACATGGCATTTTCCTGAGTTCTCAACTGCATCCAAAGCTCCATACCAGTGGATAGAGTTTGCTCAGCTGTCATAGAGAGATGGATGCAGTTGTTAAGATTTCATTCACAGCACAACTGCATGTTAGACTCACACTGATGCACACAGAAACGCACACACACATTGTGTGTTCTTTGTGTGTGTGCGGCATGTGTGAGTTTGAGCACACACTCACCACTGTCAACATATCCACATGTTTTTGACAACACCATATATCACCTTGAGGGCAGAATCCACAAAAAGCCACAGCGTGGTGTAAAAAGCCAATCGAAAACACGGGGGAGTGTGTCGACAGGTTTTTGTCAGATGGACTAAAAAGAGCAACGTGGGATGGCTAATCCACAACGGCTGGAGCCAAATAATTGAGGCACACACTGTATGACTTTACGTTTTGGCAGGGAATAACAGTTGTTGGCAGTGGAGGAAACCTTGTGTAATAGTAGCTCACTCGCTGTGCCGCTGAGGCCCTACAGTGCACCGAGAACGCTGAACGCGTTCTAACGGTGGTCGATTCGCGTTTCAAGCTGATTGTCTAAGAAGAGACGGCAGACTGCTGATGGGGGACAGGGGCAGTAGGGGTGTACAACATAACCTGCTCATCATGTACACTGCACAAAAATGCCGGACAGAAGCTAATTTCTAGTCTTGACCTTATAAACAGAAAACTGAAGCAACAAAATATGAATTGAACATAAAGTCACTATTTTTAAGTGCTGCCATGGACTATCAAAAGAAGTGAAAGAAGAAGGAGTCATAGATAAGAAATGAACCGTATGTGTATCTTTTAAGTATCTGAACATTTATTTGGCTATAGAACTTTTGTGTACTTTTGCCAACTGTGGTGGTGGCACAACACTGGCATTGCCAGCCCAGGAGCATGACCAACGCAACTTCACTCCAGCCCGAAACGAAATTCGGCTAACAGCTCTCTCCGCTCCTGCCTTTGTCACAGAGGCCTCCATTCTCTCGTACGACGGCAGCATGTACATGAAAGTGGTGATGCCAAACATCATGCATACCGAGGCGGAGGACGTCTCCCTCCGTTTTCGCTCCCAGCGGGCCTACGGCCTCCTCATGGCCACCACCTCCCGAGACTCAGCAGACACTCTCAGGCTGGAGTTGGACGGGGGCCGCGTCAAACTGACGGTCAACCTAGGTATCGTATGCCCCCCCACCACCCCACCCATCTGCCTTCACACCTCACCATGAGACGGTTCGCCTTTGAGCGGTGACCCGTCCCTCCTCCCATGCTCTATCTTTTTGTCTTTTCATCAGTTATTCCTCACTATGTGCCCTGAAAGGTCTATAGAATGTAGATTATCCAGTGTTTATCTTTTTTGCATGGATGTTAAAGGAGTTGCAAACACAAATAACAATAGTCTTCTCGCTCAGGACAAATATTTGCAACATATATACAGTATATATATATAAAACCTTTTTTTAACATTACAACTTTTGCAAAATCATGACATTTCATGATTATTTCAGTGACAGACATATTTTTCCCATATTTAAAACAGGCAAGCCTTAGTCATATTCATATTCCTGTTTGCAAGGTTTCGAGACAGTCAGTATACACGTTGATTCTGAATCTATTATGAAGTCTCTGTTTTTTTTAAATAACAAAACGTGTTTAGACTTCTGTTGTCATTTTTAGGATATTGTCTGATAGAAATATTTTTTTGTCTTTCTTACTGATCTAATTTTTGTCTGGCTGACATTAAGTAATTTCTCTGTCACCTTCCTGTTTATCTCTGTGGTTATTTTTTGCTGATGATTGTGTCTTAAGTCTATGCTTATTTTCAGTGTTTCCATTTTATGTTTACCTGTCAACTCCATTTCCCATCATGCTTTGTCAAAAGATGGTATTCACCCCTTCAAAGGCCTTAAGCCTGCGGCCCGTCAGGTGAACAGCCCGAGAACAGAGCCCAGCAAAACCTACAGATGGCTGCAACCCCGAATACTATCAAACACACAAGACAATATTTAAAAAATACCATACTAAAATTTTGTCACATGCCCAATATTCATATCTTATATACATATGTTACACCATCATAAGTAAAGAAGGCAGATGTTAGCTGTTTTTCAAGCTACATTTAGACAAATTCAAAAAATGTTTACACTAATTAATTTAAGTCATACTGTAGATTTCAGACACAACGTTTGAAGCTCTAAGAGAACAGTGATCATGTCTCATCCCCGTGTTTTCTATTTTCACAATATACATAAAGTGTAGAACTAGATCTAGCTTCGGATGTAGCTTAGACTCAAACGCAGGAGCAGAATGTTTCTCCGGGTCCAGTGGTTGGGGTTCCTGTGCCTCTGCACGGTGCTGGTGCTGATTGGATCGTGGCTGTTTGCTCCCACTTTTCTGTTGCGGTTGACGACACATGAAACCACCAGACACATGGTGACCAACCCTCGCTGTCTTTGTAGCTGGCCTCTGTGGCACATTTTTCAGATATTGATTCTTTATCACACTAATATCTTATATCCAAATGTATTAAATCTGTCTGTATTTCTCAAACACTCAAAGATCTTTATCACTGATCTTTAATCAACTTGGTGCAGAGGCTTTGCAGCCAGAGACTTTGACTTTTCTAATTCCAATATTTGGTCAAAGTCAATTAGTCAGTGCTGGGTTGGAAAACTAATGTAGCTGGTACAAAAGTGGCCATTTTACTGTAATAACTTTTCCTAAACACTTAACACATTCGACCTTTGGCTAACAAAACACAAACTAGAAAAGCAGCTAGCACAGACACCTTATAAATACATCTACGTATTATTTTGTTTAATGTCAATCCATCATGTGTTTCATGCCGATTTGGCATTAAGTTAATATAGCAAAGGAATAAAATGGCTGCCTTCATGCATGTGTACGTCCCCGGAAGGGTGGACTTTTTGTTTTTGGATGTCTGCAGCAGTAACCTTGAAGGATGCAATTTCATCTGTCATTTATTCTTCCCCATCTAGACTGTATCAGGATAAACTGTAACTCCAGTAAGTTAACACTCAAGTTTCATTTTGCTTTCTATGTTGATGTTATGTTTTTTTTACAAACTGCTTTTTCTTTAAATGCAAGTGAAGCACCACCCTCCACCCTTTGTTAATCTTATTAGGCGGAGGATGAGTTTGCTCAGTTTCTTTAACTACCGTATAATTTAATGGAAACCAAAAGAAATGAGTGCTGAATTGTTTTAATTGTTAGACATACAGTGTATATTTTAACCTGACGTTAAATCAAAAACTTTATTTTCTGGTCGCGTGTCTGCTGTAAAATACAGTTGCTTTATAAAGTATTCACAGCCCTTCACCCCTTAATTGCAAATCTAACCAGTTGCTGTTATTTTCCTATTAATCTACGTGCAAAACCCATTTTAACAAAATGAAAACATATTTTTGGAAAATGTTTATTTTTGCAAATTTATTAAAAGTCAAACACTGAAATCTGTCTTAGGGAGGAATTCTTAGAGAAGGCTCTAGTAGTTTCTCCCTGCTGGGGACAAGTGACTAACTCAAGATCAGATTTGAGTGAAACATCTGTGGACAGCCATTTTAAGCTCTGTCCACAAATGTTTCATGGGGTTTTTGAGGATGGAACAGGCTTTCTGTGGAGGACCACATGTGAAGGTCCTCTGCTGGTGATACCCGGTGACAACAAGCCATGCTCCTATTTGACTTTATAGTGTTCAACAGTAGTACAAGTGTTCGTTAGTGGCAACTGTGTGCGGGGAAGTGAACAGATATATGCAGGAGGGCTGCAGAGGGCATGCAATGCCAAACACTAATGGGTAAAGTAGATGCAACACGAAGACCCAGGTTTGGATCAAGCTGGAGACATTTGCTATATCTCTCCCTTCATGTTTTCCGTTGGTTCTTTGCTGGCACCTGTCTTATGGAGGTAATTGACAGATAATTGGTAAACTCACCATCCAAAGCTCTTCTTGTAAATTTAAACTGTTTGGCCCTGATGAGCAAATCTAATAAGACTGTTTGTAGTTTCAGATTTCTTCCATTTTACAGTTATTGAGGCCACTGACCTTGCACAGATCTTTCTGGACCACAAAAGGTTGTTGAGGAGGTTCTTGGATGTGGTTAAGTTTATGTCCTGACATACAATATGAATCGAAGGACTTTATTCCATACATTGTACTTTATACACAGGGTGCACCTTTGTAAACTATATCCAATGTATCACATGTGGACTCCACTCAAGTTCTGGAGGTGGGTACACCTACACCAGTTTGTAGTTGGACTACAAACAGCAGTAACACAGTAAATGGTCTAAATATTTTTACAAATGAGAGATTTTTTTTACGCTTGCAAAATGGTTTCAGATAAGTTTTCACTGTATAAGTATGAGCTATAGCACGTAGACTGATGCTTAAAGTGTGTGAATACTTTGTAAAGCAACTGTACAGCACTTTTGAATGAATTCCTATGTGTGTATTTCACTTTGCCCTATTATTTTAATTAAGAGTAGGACATTGCCACTAATCACCTTTTATCATAAGTCATGACATTATGCGACTACACTGACAAGCAGGTCTTTGCAGACTTGCAGATGCTAAGTTAAATAGGTTCAATATTCGAGGCTACGACATATGCAAAAAGTTAGAGTAACTGAAAAGAAAATATGACTGTCTAACATCTTTGGTCTCAGTAACTAAAACATTTAAATTGTGATACCCAGAACTAATTACGAGACCTAAGTACTAAGATAGATGTTTGACACTGCCTGGTTGGTGGAGACAGGTTATATAATGTGACATAATTTCTAATGTTAATGTTACTTGGGAAAACTAAATAATAAATTATGATTTTTTTACCAATATAAATTACATGACAGAACACCAATACAAGTTGGTGAGTTGTACAGTATCTTCTAATACAGTATAGAGAGTCCAGAGCAAAGGCATAAACATAAAATCTGTTTATTTGTATCTATATTTGACACCAGTGAAAACCTAATTCTTCAACAGATTAAATACTTCAAGTCAAATTGTGCTAAACTATAATTCTTTTTTTTGCTTCATATACACATTGTACCCATGGCAACATGTTACAGATAAATCAAGATCATGAATTTGTTGTGTAAATTCACATTCCAAAATACAAAGAATCATACCAACTAAAGACTAAAAACAATATGCTGACAATTATTTTTAGAGAGTTAGTTCTAAAATACGTATGGTAACTCTTATGAAAGTCCAATATCCCAGTATATTGTTACGTCATGTCAAATTTTTAAATTTAAAAGTTTAGTAATGAAAAATCTGGTTTACAACTTGTTGCATAACACATCAGTCTGTCACAAATTACAATGAATTGCTTTTACTCATTATAAGGCCACAGAGATATTTGCTTTCACACTCTAATATAAATTTAACAAATGATTTAATTACAGAAGAAGCTGAAAAAGGGCATCTTTAAGTACTACATATTTATCTGTAAGTTTATCAAGCCTAATAGATCTGGTATAAAAGAAGTCAAGTACCATTTTTATTATTAGCTCTCAAACACAGACGAGACAAGGGCGTTTGAGTGTTAGGAGCAGAGCTCCTTTGTACAAGGAATATATGAAATATGTGTTACAGTAAATTAAATATTTGGGAGAAAATAGTAAAGACATTTGGAATGATCCTAAATGTCCTACAGGCCCTCAATGTCCTAAAGGAGACAAAATAGACAAAATATTCATTTGAATCAAATCACTACGAATGACTTTTATAGCTACAGGAAATTACGAACAATCTGACACTTCTGATAACGTGGGAAAAATATTAACTATCATCAGATCTTGTGTGTAGGCGTCATAAAGTATGAGCCGTTTTTAGACATCGCTGGAGGCAGATAGCCTGCCTGTTTTCAAATTTCAGCTGCTCCGGTTACAATGCAAACAGAAGTCTCCATACGTTTGTATGTCCCATACCACTGTGTGCAGATTTATATGGGCTGGTGGGTAGGCTTATCCTTGAACGTCACAGGTGTAGGTTCCAAACCATTCAATGAAAATCTACCACAACCTTTTGCACTGTGTTAGGGTCTATTATCCTGTTAAAAGAGACCACTTCCCTTGGGGATTCTGACTAGTGGGTCTGGTGTTTAGGTAGCTAGTATACATTGATCTGCCACAACATTATTATTATTAATTGTCAAGGAGGACAATTGTCAGCGTGGCCAGTCTGAGCCGTCTGCACAGTGAAATGAGATAGAGCAGGTACAGAGGTGGTAGAAGTAAAAAAAGCAGATAAACAACATTTTACTTCAAGTACAAAAGTAAAAGTACTTTAATAAGAAAACAACATAGTTTAAACAACAATGATTATATTCATTATGGCAAAACATTTGCAGCAACTCCAAATAAGGGTCAATCATCAATGCTGGTAAATATGAATGTTTAACCACATTGTTTGGTGACAGGGGGTTAACTCATAATACATCAGCATTTATTAGTGTGTATATATATATATATATATATATATATATATGTTTTATGAAATCCAATTTTATATTTATTTATTTTAAAACCAACTTGGTGTTATTAATGTTGTGGCTTATCAGTGTATGTCAAAATAACATCAACAAGAAGGCCAGGGCCGTTTTCCAACTGACCAGATGCCACCATCATCCAGCAGGATCTAAAAGAAAATGTGATTCATTGACCAGGCTACTTTCTTGTCCACTTCTGATGTCACATGCCCCTTGTAGATATTTTTTGGAGAACACCAGGTTCAGCATAGGCACTCTGAATTGTTAGCAAATACGGAGCCCCAGAACCAGCCTTTTTTAGTGCTTTTGTGGTATCGGACCAAATAGACCAGACTTTCACTTCCTAGGTGCATTAAAGGTGTTGGTTGTGATATGGACCAACCTTTACTTGTATTCCTTTTGGTAATAGCCAGTAGATTTAGCATGAGCATGAGCATGAGCCTACATTTTGAAGATGCTTGCCCATTTTGCCTACATTTTGAACACCATCTTCAAGAATTGACTTGACTTCCTGCCTAAAATGTCCCATGCCTCTACAGGTGCCAATGGTTTCAATGTTGGGCGTTATCAGTAAGCTTGGAAAAATATATTGTTCATTTTACGAGCTGGATCACATATTCAAAAAAGATATTAAAGAAGTGTTTAAGGGAGAATAGAATATCTAAGTAGCATCTGGCTAATTGGTACAACGTTGAACAGGATGATGGCTGTGACATGGAGCCATGGTTGAACTGAAAGTGCTACAGTGCGGAGTCATGAGTAGAAGCCGTGGCTGTGATGGCTGTGGGATAGGGGAAGGCTTTGAGCTGGCTCCAACACCATTCGATGTTTAGCAGACAGAAGGGAGCTTTGGGCATCAAGAGAAACAGGGGAGAGGAGGTAGAGTACGGAATGCGAGAAAGCTTGGACATTCAAGACAGGAAAGTATTTAGACTCGGAAGGGGAGTGTTTGACATTATGTGACGTTAGGGAGCGGGACTACACCTCAAAGGAAAGATGTTGCAACGAAGAGAACAACAGTATGAGGTTTTGTGCAAAACCAGCATTAGATTTACTGACAGTCAGTCAATAACATTATTATATTATTACATATAACTCTGCTTTAAATCACCCTTGTAACCAGTCAGAGAAGGCCAAACCCTACTCAAGCATTTTAAGTATCCCGTTGGAGATTTTAAATGCTGTATTTATGTGATTATGGATATAATAAATGACCTTGTTAAAAAACCAAAATGTATTTCCTGTCAGACATCCTCTGCCCCAAGATGACAGTAGTTTAGTTAACTGATCAAAAAGGTTTGGCATTTTACATTGGACTAGCAATTGATTATCAGCCTAACAGCAAGGTGTCTGGCTTGCATTTATTACTGAGAAAAATTATTGAAGCAAGACAATAGGAAAAAGGAAGCGATAAATAATATTTCTTTAGGTCTGCAATGAGTAAAAGCAATTCACTATTTGAAAGCCTTGCTTCGGTTCTATAGCGTAGGGGTCAGGTGTAATCTATGACAAGCACAGATGTCACACATGTCCAGTATTTTGCATATTTTTACTGTGTATGTAACTGACTAAACCAAACCCTTGTTTCCCAAAGGTGTAACAGCTAGTTTGAAAACAAGATTTAAAGCCATTTTAAGCCACTAAGCTGCTTGTAGAATTTCTACCAGCGACACCAGGCTGAATAGTGGGAAACAAAAGGTTTGGTTTTAGGCTCAGGTTGTCTTTAACTTTGTGAATGACCATTGTTCTCAGGCAAGGGACCGGAGACCCTGTATGCTGGACAAAAGCTCAATGATAATGAATGGCATACAGTGCGTGTGGTGCGTCGCGGCAAAGCCTACAAGCTAACGGTTGACGATGATGTAGCAGAAGGTACTTGCCTACATAAACTCAGCTCATGCTTGGAGATAGTCTTAGCCTTGCCTTGTCAGTGTGTTTCCGTAAAGAATGATAGTATCAGTGTGAAGTCCTGCTACACAGACAAGCATGTAGACATGTAACCGGCATCCATCTAATACTTTGAATGTAATTTTCTCCTTAAATCAGCCCTTTTGTGTTAGTGTCAGACAGTGTTCTCTTTTCTTTTCGTTTTTTGTCTTTCTTTTCAACCCATCCCCTCCACCCTACCCATCTTCAGGCCAAATGGTGGGCGACCACACTCGTCTGGAGTTCCACAACATTGAAACAGGCATCATGACCGAGCGCAGATTTGTTTCCAGCATCCCGTCCAGCTTCATCGGCCATCTGCAGAGCCTGAGGTACTTGAAAATGCACACTTTCACTTAATGCAAAGTTGTAGCTCTTGTTTTTGCATTATTAGCAGGGATTCTGAACTGACAAGCCAACAAATCCACAGTTACTTAAATTCTGAAGCTTGACAGAAAGCATTAGTTCGGCATTCTTCTAAATGCAAGAAATGTTGCTCTGGCTCTCTTGTACAGTACATTCAAAGGTTTAAACATGCCTGTGAATGACCCCAGCTTTTTTTAAATTAAAGAGAATAATTCAGCCAGTCGTGGTTTTCTTTTCTTGAACTACAACCAATAAAATACAAATTTTACAATAATCACTTTATCTTCTGTTTTTTGTCTTTCTTCAGATTCAACAGCATGCTCTACATCGACCTGTGCAAGAACGGCGACATCGATTACTGCGAGCTAAATGCCCGTTTTGGGATTCGTTCCATTATTGCGGACCCTGTCACTTTCAAATCCAAGAGCAGCTATCTGAGCCTGGCCACCCTCCAGGCCTACACATCCATGCACCTCTTCTTCCAGTTTAAAACCACCTCCCCTGATGGCCTTATGCTTTTCAACTCTGGAGACGGCAATGATTTTATCACTGTAGAACTAGTTAAGGGGTGAGTTTCATAGTGTGACCTACAGGAAACACTCTTTCAAAATAAAAGCCATTTCATATTTTTTCAATTTTAAGCATTTAAACGGTCAAATTAGCTTAATGTGTGTGTGTGTGTGTGTGTGTGTGTCCATCCACTGTATATCAACATTATTTGATTTTTACAGTACTTTCATGATAACATGACAGTTTGATACCTAGCTTGATAAAGTTTCAGCTGACCAAGAATTCATAACTTGGCTCGTCTTGCCCCATCATAAAAACAAATCTATATTCACTTGTATATTGGTTGAGGGCTTTTAGCCTATGAATGTTCCTAATAATAATTTTAAAGGCAAACGTTAAAATGTAACATTTTTAAGCTCATGGTAACTTTTCTCTTGCAGATACATCCATTACGTATTTGACCTTGGCAATGGGCCAAACCTCATCAAGGGGAAGAGCGGAAGGGCGCTAAATGACAACCAATGGCACAATGTGGCCATCACCCGAGACAACAGCAACACCCACACACTCAAAGTAGATGACATGGCCACTATTCAGTCCATCAATGGGGCCAAGAACCTGGACCTGAAGGGTATTTCAAGTGATGTTGTAATTAATGTATGTCTCATTGTGTGTTCACCTTTTATTATGCTCAGTTGGTTTTGCCAAAATTCAGCCTCTGAGCGGCGTTTCATGAAACACACAGCAAGAGATCACCCGAGTAACACCCATCCTTACATGTGAAAATCCGTTTGATTTCCACGCACAATCAGCGTGCACATTAGGGACAACATGGTAAAAAACCTAAGCTGTAGGAAATAGAACTTTTTTTATGAGATGAATGACTCCGATGTGCTGTAAAGAAAACACTTACTTGTTTACAGCAGTGTTGAATGACAGACATGTCATTTACCTCGCTCACTTGTGTGCTACACAAACGAGCTCAAGCACAACATATGGAAATTGTACTAGTGAAAGGGGCTTAGCACCCTGAGTTCATTAACTTATTCCACTAATTTGACTTATTTCAAACCTCAGTCTTAACACGGCAAATTTAGGCTTTTATTAATTTAGGCTTTTATCAACACTTACTAACCTTGTTATAGGTTATTTACTGAGACACCAGTGTTGAAAATATACTCTGGACCATGTACAGTAGTTTAACCTGTCATGAAATGTCCCTCTTTCAGTCTACAAAGTACAACAACACCTGATCACTTCAAAATAAATTGACAGTACCTGTAAACCTCAATTCAAAAGCATTCTGGGCCCACCACACACACTCACACAAGCCGGCAACCAGGTAAATGAATAAAATAATGGTGCTTAATAAAATAGACAATGCTTGGGGATTTGATGGCCCAAAATGCCTTTTCAAAGTCTTTTACTTCAACAGGCAGAAATAAAAGTTGGAGGTCATCGCAGGCTGAAGTCCACCTTTCTTCCCTCGCTATCCAGTTTTCTACGGCGTGTCTTCTGATGATCGCTGCTCTGTTAGCATGTCCTGCTAATCCAAAATCATTACTGGAAAAGCAGCTTCTTACTGTTCTGCAGACAAAAAAATAGCGGGTACAAAAACACCAGCAACACAGAAAGGGTCAACTCATTATTAGCCACATGTTGCTGCCGCTCTCTCTCTCTACTCGCTCACACCTTTTGCTCCTGCTCCACAGCCAATCACATTACGCGAATACTGACATGACATCTTAATTTCCCAGTTACGAATACGAATAAAAAACACTGATCACAACACAAGCACGTGAAACACACAGTTCTACTAAACTACTTAAATCACGTAAAAGGTAAAGGTACAAATTTGGACAAAAAAATTATTTCTGTCATAAAATCCACCTTATTGGTTACAGACACATTCCATCTCTGTCCTGATAATGATGACATCATTGCATCTCTCTCTTTAAACAAAGAAAATGTCTCCTGCATGACGTGGGCATAGCCAGTACAACAAATAAAATGTGCTGAATATTAAAGAAGCAACTTCTGTACTAAACAACACGCACAGATTTAGTCAGTGAAGTAAAATAACTACAGCTGATTACAGACGCATTGTGAAAGCTGCAAAGAAAAACTTAAACAAACCACAAACCACTATTTGAAGAAAGCTTTAACGGCAGAAAAACCACAAGATGTAAGCACCCTATCGGCAGTAAGAATCGATAAGCCAGTGCGGAGTGTACAGCAAAAGCAAATAATCAGGCCTCGCCATATATACAATTTATACTGAAACAATTTCTAACATAAGACATATAAAGATCTCTGTTTGCCGTCTCTATTTTTTGTTCCTTTTCAGGTGATCTTTTCATCGCAGGACTGGGTCCAGGCATGTATGGTAACCTGCCTAAACTGGTGGCTTCCAGAGAAGGTTTTCAGGGCTGTTTGGCTTCCGTGGACCTTAATGGTCGTTTGCCAGACCTCCTCAATGACGCCTTGTTTCGGAGCGGGCAGATTGAGCGCGGATGCGAAGGTACACCGTCCCTCAGATCCGAGCCTGATTTAGACTACTACAACACAAACGGCAACTCCAACTCCAGCAGCCCCTTCTTCCTGCTTAATGTAAACAGTAGCTCGTCAGCCTCGCATCCATTTGGAAGTTCTTCCATTCTATTAACTGTACTTGTTGGCTCACTTGCCCACTGCTAGTCTGGCCAAGCAATAAATACCTCCTCATTTACAGCCACGCGTTATTGGCCACATTGGTCACCCACTGACAGTGACAATCAGCACCAGAGCAGCTTCTGCCAGTGAAGTAACATTAAATCCTGCTGGGTGCTTCATTTAAACCTCGTACAGGTAGAGTTCTATTCTGTTGGAACTTTGTGAATGTTTACAGTCATGATTATTCCAGAGGAAGTTAGCGCACGGTTCTTAAATAATAATTTTAGTCATTTTCTAAATTAGGCCTGATTTAACTATGACCAAACGTACACTGAAACACACAGTGCATTTTCAGCCATAGACCCCATTGTTGTCCAGAAACTATAAATCACATCCTCTGACACTAACACTATTCCTGTTTCTTCGGTCCATCCTGTCATTCTTTTTATTTATTTATTTTCATTTTGCATCAGGTGCCTCGAATTGCTCAGTTTTAATTGCAGAGATTTATCAGTTTCAGTTTTCCAACTTTGAAAAGGGGTTAGGGTTGCAAAGTGTGCAGCACCAGGATATAGACATGTCCAGACCAGTAAATCCATAAGCAGCTGAACATTCATGTGTTTGCTATGAATTGTCTGCTGTGTTTTCAACGGCTAGTAGCAATTAAGATTAATCGTTTTACCCCAAATCACTTTGGTCTTACAATCAGGACTCAGGATATATGTGAGTGTAGGGACCATTTCAGACTATAAGGGAGCAAACAGCATTATAAAAAATTATATGTTCAGAAAGTTTGGCTCACATTTTTCTCACCTGTACAGGTGGAGAATAAACTTACGATGTAGACTGTCAACGAAAGAGATCTCGCTGAAGAACTCATGCATGTGGTAACTCCTGGTGACTTCAGCCCACTAAACAAACTGTGTGCATACAAAAAAAAAAAACACTATGGCACCATTGATGAAATAAAGACATATATAAAGACATATATCACCCAGTGTTTGGATAGTTTCTTTTTTTTTGGCAAAAATACAGATCTATGGAGCTGAAATCATCCTAACCCTGGCTCTCATCTGACAAATATATCCGCTGAGTAGAGGAAATGTGTGTGTGTTTCAGTGTCTGCATGGTCATACTGAAGTTAAAAAGACTTATTTTAGAAAATGACTTAAAATGTTTATTAATGAGACACACGTATTCATTAGATAGTTGATAGATATTTGCAGAAAAAGGTACATTTAAATCTAAGATGTTTTAAAATATGATGTCCTACTTTACCAATATTGGCCCTTCTCTGCATCCTGCCGCCTTGATTATAGTTGCTATGTCTCCCAAACTTTCCCTGCACATACTGTATGCAGTGTGTATTATTGGCAGATGTGCCACTGAATGTCTGTAGTCATTTGTAAAACAATGGCGCCCTGAGCTTAGACCATTTCCAAGAAATTTAGATCTGCTTCATCCCCAGTTGCGGACGGATGACGACTGTAAGATTGTTCTTGTATTACAGAGAAAGTTGTTTGTGATGTATTTTAGTGCAGTTCATATCAAATACAGGAACAGGCTTTTTCTGTGTAACATAACACCATTCATGGACATGTGACAAACAAAACCTTTGCATATGAATCTTCATTTGTTTACAGTACAGTTTGATACTATGTTACTTTAATGTTTAGTAATTTCCGTACTCACTTATGTATTTCCAGGCAACGTGACACTTTTCATAATAAAAAAGTTTGTGGATAGGGACTAAAATTGATATTGGTTAAACTTCTGTAAACTGAATGCAAACGTTTGACATATTAGTGTCTGGGATCGGTGCTATACTGTCTTCCACGCTGTGGCACATTTGCAGCAGTAACCACAGTATGCACAGCTTAACTAATTAACACCGTTTTCACGTGTGGGTAGTTCATTGTGCTAAGGTGCTACTCTATGCTAAGCACTCAATATTTGTTGCACAGTAGGCGTTTGGAAAATAGTGAATTACAGAAGTGGAAAGAAAAGGCTATAAAAATGTTAGTGTAGTAGACCTGATCATAACAGGATAGCAGCATTGGAAATCTTCAACAGGCCATAGCCAGACCGTACAGCAACACTTGCCAATGGTTTTAATCGTTCATACATATTATGTAGCAACATGAAAATGGGCAGTTAAAACATTTTGCATGAGTAAGCACATGTCACTGTGGACAAAATGTTTCCATCTTCCTGTGCAAGCCGTGCATTCTTTTGTGTGTTTTTTTTTTTTTTTTTTTACTCTTAAGGTTCTGGGCCAGTTTCCACAACCTGCTTTTGTTTGCATGGAAATCATTTTCTGACAGGTCCTCTTATGCCATATCATTCACTTGGACATTGGGTGTATTTTATGTTTTTCGTTGTGTGTGTGTGTGTGTGTGTTTTTTATCATGAACTGAGCCCCGTGTTAGACAAATGAATGTTAGCCTAATTTTAATTAAAACAGACAAAATCATTATGTGTAATGTATGTCGTCCTCATTGTGACAATCTGACTGGGGTTCATAACAATGTTGTTCACTCTGCTGTATATACTGCAAGAAAGTAATGGTTGATTCATTTATTTTTCAAAATAAAATATCAATCACCATTTGTTGGTCTTGTCCATGACATTCTGATGTTTCATTTGATGTGCTTGTATGGTTTCTTTTTTGCTAATGTATCATAATCAGTTGATTAATCATTTAAATTGTGCTGCCATGTGCTGCCTGTATTTCATCACAAGCTTCCATCACATAAACTGGATTTACTCCTTATTAAAGCCCATTGATGATTACTGAGGTGGTGCCTCGTGGTTGTGGGGGTACGTTGTAGTGTCACTAGATGGCGGCACCACACTGCGGCCCATCGTTTAATATGTCAGTCTCAGCAGAAGTACCATGAACACGATTTTCTATGTTAATCTGAATTTCAAAAAACTCAGAGCACGTGTGGTTTTGACCAGATCAATGGATTAACTGGCAGAAATAGAAGCAGTTGCGGGATATTCCTGCATTAATCCATACTCCACTACCCCTTCAAAACATTCCCATTTGTCTGGGCCCTGCACAGCTTGCATCATTTCACCAGGTAAGCCTCTACTCAGCACATTTATTCGATTTGAGTCACACCAGTACAACTGAAATTTGGAAAAGTGCAATATTAAGAAAAATGTATCAATTAGGTATAAATATTATATATAACCTAATGCTGCTCCCTCTGTCTCTCATTCTTATACACACAGAAAACACACACACACACGCCATAATTAGTTTTAAAATAATTTTAAAAAATATTCACCACATCCAAAATATTCAACTTTTAAGAATCAGGGTAGAAGCAGCATGAGACTGAAAATCAGTCCGCCCCACTCTACCCAGCCCCGCCTCTCCCTGGCCCAGCCGTTCAGTTATTAGTCTTCAGGCTGTTTACTTATTGTAAACATAGTGATGTTTAATTGCCTGGAGACTTTCCTCTTTCTCTTTGAAAAACTTAGCTGGTATTTCATTGCTAATTACCAGGATTTTTCACACCACACAAAATCTCAACCCACTTTATTATCCTTTAGAATGCCACAAACTCAGAACCCATAAAATGTTCACTAACTGGACCTGTGAAATATTCAGTGTGGCCTGAGGAATTCCTTTTAGACTTTGTTAAAAACGGCGATGGATGCTGATGTCTATGAACGTCAGTAAGGAGAAGCAGACCATTAATTGCTCAGAGGTTCACGTAAACTGTTGGGAGGAGCTCCAGTGACTCCAGGTCACGTAAGTCTTCATCAGTACCTCCCCATATTAACGTACTGCTAATACAGGAAGGTGCTGGTCAACAATGTTAATAATGACGTTGTTGAGCATATTTATGCTGGAACATACATCCTCCCAGGTCGCTGACACTAGGCTGTTGCATCAAGCTTAGCGAAGAATGCTCTGGATGAGTTTATGGTTTGACACTCACACTTTAAGGCTTAAAGACATGTACCACAATACGTTGCTGCTGACTGTGTACAGGACATGTGGTGTTCATTTATGTATTGAATGTGACCCACTTTTCACATTTAGGGACATAAAAACAAGTGAAACTGCATAAACGGAAAGATTCCATGGTATGAAATTAGGACTAACAGTGATCACTACATGAGTATTGTTTTGTTTTTACACTTTACATGTTACACTTGCACTTACCACTGAATGGCGGGACACCACTTGTTGTAGTTATGATTCATTAGGGCACCAACCACATTTTCACTAGTAGGCCAGTAGGTGCCCTATCGTCTTAAAGTGTGTTAATGTGGCGACGTCTTGTTGCTGAGCAGAGATGGAAAAGTACACAAACTCATAAATCAAAAAAGAAAATCAAAAGTCAAAGAGTGCTTTTTACATAGATAAATGTTCCTGCTCTAAATTCTACTTGAAATTATGGTATTTTAAACATCACTGACTATAGCAAAATGTATAGTAATAAATAAAAAGATCACCCATTCACCCATTAACACACAAAACACGTCACACAGCTGTCCTGACCCACAGATAGCAACTAACCTTGCAAATTGTTTTTGTTGGGCCTACAGCTGCAGTACTTACTTACAGTGACCATGAAAACCAAGGTCCAGTATACAAAAACACATGACAAGGACCTACAGAGCATACTGGCAGGTAGAGTAGGAACCTTCCATTTCAGTGGAAGGTGAGGAATTTGTTTTTTTAGATAAAAAATGCACATAGGTACGAAGGTAAAAATACACAAAGTAAGTGAAAATACAAGTACACTGTGCTGGATTTAATTCAAAAGGTCTGGGTTAAATTCAGCAAAGGACTCAGTTTGTAGCGCACAGTATGAAGTATAATGTTGTGTTTGTGTGTGTGTGTGTGTGTGTGTGTGTGTCTGTGTGTGTGTTTTGGTGATGTCTGGGGATGGCTGAACTTGCAGGTCCCAGCACAACCTGTCAGGAGGACTCCTGTGCCAACATGGGGATTTGTATCCAGCAGTGGGAGAACTACACCTGCGACTGTTCCATGACCTCCTACACGGGCACACAATGCAATGACCGTGAGTGCAATTTACATACCATCAGTAGTTAGGATAGTTTTGTTGGGATTCAGAGTTTTTGAACGCCTAAATGTGGACAGTTTGAGTTTACATTTCGAGTGCCGGCTGTTGCATGTGGCTAAAAGAGAGTTTCATCAGTGTCAGACCTTAGAGGGTAACAGCGAGTGACTGACTCATCACCTTTCCCCCTTTACGGAAAAGGCTGTAACATAATGTTCTGGTACTGTACAGTGCATCACAAGTCAAGGTGTGGACAGGACTCAGCTCAGTTATTACCACAGTGGTCTAGGGGGCCAGAGCTTCTGTTTGAACTATAGTCACAGCTCAGTTAAAAATTACAAAATTACCAAAATAGGATGAAAAACAATCTGACAATGACGGAGACAGAAACCAACCAAAATAACTTACAAAAAGATGAAAAAAAGTAAACAAAAGGAGCCTGAAAACTGTCACAAAATAACTGCGACATTACAATAAATATGAATACTTCAGAGTGACGAAAGGACTTTGTGCTTGATTTAGTTATTTTCCTGTGTGGACATCATGTAGCACCAGTGGGCAGAGCAACATCTCCTGCTGAGCGCACACGTGCAAACGTGCAACAATTCAAATGTACGGGTATGTTAGAGAAAATGGACCTTTGGGCACAGACAGACTCTGTGTTAATTTTACTGTTGGATTTGAAAGTCTTTTGTCTGTCTGTTTTTATCATTTTTGTGTGTGTCTTTTTGGACATTTTTTAGTCCTTTTGCATCTTTTTGCGATTGTTGTGCATCTTACAGCTGAGCTCTGTCAAATGTTAAAATCAGTAATTTGAATCAACTGCCACACGGTCTGCACAACAACAGCTTCTGTCCTTAGACCCTGACATCAGATTAAAATACAAAGAAAGACTCAGGAGGAGCAGGTGCACAGAACACAGCAATAATACAGAATCACCTTGTGGACGGAAAGATGACAACACACAATATTTGCATGGACCAATATTTGCTCATTTTATACATATTCAGTATTCAATGTGTACAAAGACTTTGTTAAAAAGAATAAAACATACCACAGCGTTCACACTACAATCATATGCAGAGTTACACTTTGATGTTGAAAATGTTCAGTTCACAAAAATCGTTTGTACTGATGTTTTTATCATATTTCATTCCCATTTGGTCTTTCATTTCACAGCGCAGCAACATACAGCGCGCGTTTAGTGATTTCTTCGTTTCTTTTTTCCTTCAAAATTCAATTTCTTGAAGACACGATTGGCTCTCCTACTAATAGCTTGTCACTGCAGGGGAAAGCTTTGGGTAGTGAGGATGAAACTACTGCTGCCATCCACACAGAATTCAGGTTTCTGCTTTAGATCAACTTCCTCCAGTTCAAAGTGTTCTGCAAGAACAGACGCACACATGCATACACACAGTCCCTGCCTAAGGTCCCGTAGGCTCGACGCGCAGACACACTCTCACACACAGGCTCACTTAGATCTTCCTTTGAAACAGGCACTTGTCTATCTGTTGACACTGGGTTGCATCATTGCTGTGGCCCAGATGGAGCTGGGGTTAGCCACAAGGCTTAAATCCAGTCCATCCATCCTCACTATAGCCTGCATACTAGAAATTGATTTTAAGGCTTCAGGTTTGCTACACTTCCTGAACAGTGATGAATATTTGCAATAAACCTACACTCCTCTAAATATCAGACTCCAGGTGTTGAGCCGTAGATTGTGTCAGTGAGTCTGAGGTGTGTAAAGCATTTCATGAATTAAATGATTCAGATGGTTTGTTTTCTACAACTGCTAGCTGCCATTTCTTCAGTGGCTACAACAGATGGTATTTTATATATACGGGCTGAAAACTGCGTATGATTACCAAGCGTAGGAGGAGACCACATGGCCTGGACATTGATACTTTGCCTGCGCAAAGGATGTGAGAGTGGCTTTCAGCATCTCCCTGCATGGGTCAAATGCTGCATGTCACTAATTAATTTCAGTACTGTGAGTAGAATGGCAATAGCAAAACATTTATTGTGGCTGTTGATGGGTTTCTGTGCACCTGGGAAGCTGAGTGTTCTTTCCCCGACAAACATGGTTTGTGAAGAATTGCACTTTGTAGATAATCTTTGTAGATAAATCTGTAAACTCCAGTATCGTTGCAGGGTCTCAGTGGGATGCAACTGTTTAACAGGTAACGCACCATTCAGCAGGGCAACATCAAGCATTAATCAGCCCATACTTATGGTTCAGCAGGTAACCTTCAAGACAAGACACAGGTCGAAACCCATCCTTGTCGATTTAGTGCCCACACCTACCAGGCCATAGAGGGCCCCCTACTAAACCATAGTGATGGGTTGATAAAGTCTGTTTGAATGTATATAATAGCCCACTAAATGAGGCGATAAAATCCCAATTAGGTGCTCTTTCTGCTTGTCAGGTCCATATAGACTGTATTTAGACATTTTTCATCACTGTGGCTCCGGATGCCAGGAGTTTTTTACGCATAAAGAGTTGATGTGAAGTGTGGCTTTTGCATTTGGAATCTGTTGTGGTTAACTGTCAGTGTGCAGCCAAAAGAGCTGTCACAGCCAAAGAAACACACCATCATTAAGCTGAAAAGCAAAAGAAATCCATGAGGATTCATGCTTTAGTCTCTATGGCTATATTAGCTGCTCAGATTCAGACGAATTTATTAAAACTCATTGGATGGTGCTTCAGTATTGACCTGTGCGTATGTATTAAATCGGCAGTGACATGTGGGAGTTCAGCCTCTGCTCAGTCACTGTATGCTGAACAAATGATGGAAGTGTGTAAGAGTGTTGTTGGAGGTGGATCTCTAGTTGACTTGGAGGTTATATCCATTATGCATCTGTCACAGAGCCTATGATGAGATTCACAAAAGATGAAGTGATGCAATAAGAAAGTAAACGACCTCCCAATTCAGGCCAGCACCCAGTGAAATATGGATTTGAATATGCTTTAGGTAATAAAACAAGGCTGTGAGTGCTCCAGGATCCATTCACATGGCACTGCACTGGACTTGTACTGAGACTAAAACATAATGTCTGTCCAGTGTCTGACAGGGCGAAGATACTGGCGAGTAACTATATTGACAATGTGCAGGTAAAACTGCACCCAAGAGAACGGGATATCATCTATTTATAAGTGGCTGGAATTCTCAAAGTCACTATTTCCGTATAAGGATACTTCCAATTTCCCAAAGTCTGACTTTGTGAAGTTCCTCAAGATCATACTTGATGAACAGAGCTGAAGCTGAATTGAAGCTACATGTACATTATCATACTAAACTGAAGTTGACTCTGAAATAGCAACACAAATTAGCTGAAATAAGTTTTGTGTGGCTAAAAATGCTCAAAATGGCCTCACCTCACATCTCATTGTCACCTACCAACCGCACTGATTATCAACTGCACAAATGTGACTGCACAATTCTATTAATGATTCTCCTGGTCAATGTGCGAGAAAGACAAACCGCATACTGTCACACCGGGTCTACCCGGGTGTCGGGGTGGGGAGGGGAGGGAGGCTAACAGGAGGTCTTCCTGGCAGTCGCAGGGAATTGATGGGGACGGGCCAGCTGGTCACAAGCAAGCAGGCTGGCAGGCAATCGCAGCAATCAGTGGGGTCTATTTTCCCCTTCACTGCTCTTTATACCATTCCTGCCTCATGCTAGATCATTCCCATTGATCCCCCAACCTCTTCACCATTACCCTGACCATCAGCAATCGCATGCCATAAAGTTACAAAAACTACTGGAAGTGCAAGGCCAATTCATTTGTTTTCATTGTACAATGAAGATATTTGGGTCTGAGATCAAAAGATAAATATGAGCAGAAAGTTCCACATTCCTGCTTTTGTTTCCTGGCATTTGCATCTGGATGTATTACAAAATGTTCAAGTGAGCAAAAGTACTGTGTCGTTTTAAAGTAAATTTTAGCAAATACATGTGTTTTTTCTTCAGATTAAGTCTAGGATTATAACGGTACTATTCGAGACATGATGCAGGGTTGATGGTTCGACACACTGAAAATCTAGTTTACTGTACCAAGTAAGAATAAAAAGAAAAGAATGGTGAAATAATCTTTGCTTGGTCAACTGCTAGGTCCCAATTTTCTTGTTAAATTTGCACAGCTTCCGTCTATTTCCTTCTCTTTCTTTCTTTCAAATACTCTGAAAGCGAGTGACAGTCAGAGTCAGGTGAGTCCAGAGAACGTGTTTTACCTGCCGTGATACCACTACTGATATAAGATAAATTATAGCTACAAGTTGTTGAACTCACAACTTTCTGTTATCACCTTGAGACCTCGCTCTGTACACCACTGGTTTCTTTATGGACATTTCTCATGATTTCTATTTCCCTCTTGGATTAGAATCAAAATAGCTTTCCACCCACAGACAGCTCTCTGCTTTGGGGTGTTTTGATCCAAAAGGCATTGTTTGAAATATCTGGACGTAAATACCAGGAAATAAAAGCCAGACATTTTAAACTTAATCAATAATAATTACCAATAATCATTTTTGACCTTAAACTTAAATGTCTTTGCTGTGTAACAAGCGCAAATTCTTTGACCTTGTTGCCCAAACACTTTTGAAGGGCACTTGTGTTTATGCACACCAGATGTAATCCTGGACTAGCTCTCCATCCACTGCTGCTGTCAGTGATAGAACGGGCCTCAGGGTGGCAGGATGGCAGCCGTTTAACCACACGCATGAGATAAAGCTTAATATGATCGTAATGTTCTCAGCTTCCTGGGTGCTGCAGATAGGTGACTCCGGAGTAGGACGGGCTGATGCGACCCGAATTGTCTACGTGTAATGCAAGAGGGGAAGGAACTGTGTTAATGCACTGTTGATAAGTGAGGGATAATGTGTTTGTTGACCTTCACCTTGCCCATCTGCCTGGGCTGGTGTTTGTGTAAGCTTTGCACCTCACTGCTCCGCCTTGCATATATCTGGCATGAGGTGAAAAAAAAAAAAAGCTAGGAAGCAAGAAGGAGTGAGAGAGACAGAGAGAGAGAGAGAGAGAGAGAGAGAGGAGGGCGGGAGAAGCGAGTGTTCTTTAGTGGATGGGAAAAACAGCCATGCATCACACTGGACAGGTCATTTGAACAGTGCAATGCTGCGTTTGAGTGTTCCTGAGATTAGGGAGGCTAATAATTCCTGAGAGCCATGCTTTATGGTAATGTGACAGGCTTTGCTGCATATTTCTGCTGAGGCACAGTCTTTGTGATGCTTAATTTTGCTTTAATGCAACTGTTACGTTAGTATCAACAGCCCCTTTACAGATTTAGACTGAATGAACTTGTTTTTATAGCAGAGGACGTCCTCTGATTATTTCTCGCATGGGCAGACATGGCCAAGGACATCCCAGACCAGCCAACTTTCTCCGTCACAACGAAAGAATGTAATGTGGGCATGTGAATTGCCATTGACAGTAAAAGTTGGGCATTTGAGAAAGTGGGATCCTTCCTGAATTTGGGAACTGACTTTCACTGTTTGTTTTCTTCTCATTCGGAAGCTGCTTTGCCGTTGGGAATTAAGATGCTTTCTTCTCAGCCTGGTCTAAGCTCTAAAAATACTTCCATGTTTGATTGCAGAGAGACAAACATAGAGGCAATGAAAAGTGAATTCTTCAACCTGCCCAGGGATTAAACAAGTCCTCGTCATCCTCATGTGCAGCGCTGGAGTTGGTTACACGTTTTAGCCGAATTTTAAATAAAAGAAGTGTCACAGCGTCATAGATTGTGTTAGATGTTAGTCTTTTTGTCTCAGTGTGTCCTTGTTTCACTGGAGGACCACTTTTTGTTCAAAATCAGGGGATGACAAATGGAATTTGGCATTACACATTGTGTTATAAAGAAAAGAAATCATAAATGGCTCTCGTAGCTCCCGTCTGCCTTGAATTTGCAGTGTCACTGACTCTGATTAATGCACAAATCAAGCTTTGGCCCTTTTTAAATTTCTTTCTTTCTTTACTGTTATTTCTAATTAACAAATTGGCCAAAATGACAATTTCCTGGACCAAAAGTAAAAACCTGTGGTTTATAAAGTATTTTAATTTTTAAAATAATTGTATTGCTTTAAGCCTAAACATCTTTTGAGAGCCCAGCACTTGTTTTAGATCCTTGGCATTTAATTGAACATTGATTTTTTAGAAATTTACAGGTTTGCAATTGTTACTTCAGCTTACTTCCTGTAGCGTTTGTCTCTCCACTATAAATCTATAACACACACATATCTAGCACACATTGTGTTCCATGGCGTTCTGTCTTGGAGCCCAGGCTCTTTTGGATATAAATACCCCAAACTACTTAGTGATTGGTCACGTGTGAGCTTATTACTGGAATTATCTCCCGGTCCTGTCTGTGTGTTTGGTCTTACAGCTGCACAGAACCATCATTCACTCAAAACGATACTTTTCCAAATGCAACCAAACACTCGTCGTCTTTGGAGATAAACAACAACATACTGTGCTGACAAAAATTTATAGGAAAAACATGGTTGGATCTATGGAAAAATGGAAATGATTGATTGCTGTGTTAACATTCATTGCTGAAACCACTTGGCAGTGTGCAAAATAACATTTCATAGTTTGATGGGCTGCAGGAGGGAAGGGTGGGTGTTTATAGCATTCTGCTTCAGGGAGCAGAGCCAAGGCAACATCCTGGACTTTTTCTTTAGAAGTTCTTGGCCCCATGCGGGAAATGAAGCACCAACTGTATCCAGCTGAAATATGAAACATGCCAGGCCTTGCTACGGTATGTCCATCCTCATACGCACTACATCCAGCCATTGACTTCTGCTTATTCAGTGGTAGCAGCTTTAGTAAGGTTTTCCAGAGGTCCCTCTCCGTGGTTTCCCAGGCATTCCCAGGCCACATGAGATGTGTAATCCCTCCAGAGTATTCTGTCTGCTCAGGCTGAGTCCGGCCACCCTACAGAGGAAACCCATTTCAGCTCTCTTTTTGAAGGAAGCCGCTTGTGTTGTGCTTTTGAAAAACATCCCACCAGTGCCGTCCTCATTCCATCCCCCTCTCCTGCTTCAAAAATGCTGATAAATTCTTGGGCTTTCCTCTCCCATCAGGCTCTGCTGTATGTGCGAAATATAGGTAAGAAGTCAAAAATATATGTTGCTCAGGCCTCCAACAATCTTAATAACCAGATTTAATACATCCATGGAGAATCTGACTCAGCCATTGTAGCTCAAATAAACAGGGACCACAGGAAGCCGCCGGGCCGTATGCAGCTCTACACAGGACACAACAACAAAAAACACACAATTAAAGCGTGAGATCCGCTCTCAGTCAAAATGACAGTAAAAGGTCAAAGATTCACCTGAATGTAGCTGAAGTTCCTGCTTGCTCACACAGCACAGAGGCTCTGCCCACGGACAGTAGACCCTTTTTCAGTCCCTCTTTATCTCTGTGTATGTTCCCTTGAGTTTTTTGTCGGGTCAATCATTGACTTTTTGCATCTCAGTGCTGATTTGGCAGTAGTTATAATGTTTGCTCACCGTAGACTCACCTGATACTCAACACGTCCTCTGTCATTTTCTCTGTCATCAATGTCTCTGACAGTATCCGACTTTCCCATATCGCCACCATCACTCCCTCACCTTTTTCTATGTTTGCTATCTGTCTCAGCACCTGCTAAGCACCTCCTCCTTCTAGTTGCCTCCCCCTTCTCTCTCCCTTCCCTCCCTCACTCTGTCTTTTGATTGTCGTGGCTGCGCTGCGATCTGCCGCCTTCTGTTGAAATGCATGTGGCAAGACTGAGCACACATGAAAGGAGGGTCTGTTACTGACAGGGACGCCAGAGGCAAACCAAACAAAAGGACGCTTCTTCTCGCAACTGCCACTTTTAAAATCAGCAGGAAGTGAAATTGAAAATAAAAGAAGTGAAGCACGCAGAAGTGGACTTGTCTTGTGGATGTTCATTGTGTTTCAAGACTTCAGTCATAAGTCTGCAAGTTGCGCAGGATTAAACAATAACGATGCCTGAAGATGCTGTTATAGAAGAGGAGGCAAAGATGGAGCAATAGGCAGGAACGTGAGCACACGAGGAGCTAACAAATGGCTGCACAGGCTGAACCACGGGTCCAGGATGGGGGAGAGGTGGTAACTGCTGGCCAGAGGGCAAATGTGCATGTGTAAGGATGTTGAATTGGACATCACTTTCTCTGAAGTCTTCTTTTGCAAGGTCGACTGATCTAAAACCTACTGCATCTTGAGGCAGCATGTGTGAGAGAAATGTGGAAATACCACAGGCTCACGGGCTTTTGTCTCCTTTATTAAAGGGGTGCGTTTAATCATGAGAGTGTCGCATTGTGGAGGATTCCGTTGTGCCCTGTGTCTGTTTGAATCACTTCTATCATGTGTCCCATTGGTGCTTTAACTTTGCGGGGTCCTGTGAAAGGAGCTTCCTGCCATGCCCCTGGTCTCAATGTCCTCTACCGAACCGCCTGGATGGGATGGCTCATTTTGGGGTGTATTGCTGCGCCCACAAAGGAGGGATTATCCCTGCTGGGGAGGTCGCAGAACTCTGTGAGCGCCACGAGACCTCAGGTGGCAGTAGCATCATTTGCTCACACTGAGCAGCATCAGCAGCACGGGCTGAGGCACCGCTCCTTTGCTCACTTCTCCATATACAAGTCTCCAACATCACTAAAGGCTGGTCATGGTAAGTGCAACTCAATTAGGTGGTTTTCAGGCTCGTGTTGTGGTTGTGGTTGTGCTTGTCTTGTCTTTTTCAACCAGAGAAAGAGAGTGAGTATGAAGTGTGAAAAGAATTTTCCTGTCAATTCTCTCCTTTTGCATTAGTGCCTCTTAATTGTGTTTGATGGTTGGTTTATAATCGCTGTTTGGTGCACAAAATTGTGCGTGCATTGGATTTTTCTGGATGATCGCAAAACCTCTTTATCAGCACAGCCACATATATATATATATATGTGTGTGTGTGTGTGTGCGTGTGGCTGTGCTTTGTTCTGTGTGGTTGCTGTGGTGGTGGAATCTGTGATTAATTCTGATGTAACACAAATGTAAAATACAAACAGTCTCAACCACTGCCCTCGCAACAGTTAAAGAAAAGACTCAAACGTACTTCCTGAAACCGGGCACACTTTCTTCACTTTTATCCACAGTGAGTGACAGCTTATTTCCTCTCCACCACATGGACAGCTCCCTCAACTAATCCTAGTGGTGTCTTCATTGTTGTCATGGATGAGCCCAACATGTCGCTCATCTGCACATTTTTTGTTGGGATGGCATTTGAAGACATACAGAAATTCCCACTTTTGGGGGCTCAAAAATATTTGGACAAACTTACATAATCATCAATTACATATTTTGTTTTAAAAATTCATCTTGAAGTCTGGAACACGAAATGCATCACCTGATCCTGGGTTTCTTTTCTGGTGGAGCTCCATCTGCCATCTGTTGGAGCTGCCTGCACTTCCTGCATGTCTTGGAGGAGGTTTCCTTAAGTTTTGGCTTCAGCAAATAAAATGCATGTTCAGAGATGTTAGATTCAATACAGGTGGCTGAAAAATGAATTGCGGTGGTGTATGGAGCCAAAGTAATGAAACCGTGTCACTGTCCATCTATTGAGGCCTCAATATTGGGGCTCTGTTGAAGGTGTGTCTCAATATAATTGTGCACATTTTTGTAAGCTGCAGAAATTTGCACTAATGACTGCAGAAACCTGCTGCCACATATACACACACACACAAACACACACACACACACACACACACACTGGCTCAGCAGTCATGCGGTGCAGCATCTGGCAGGATGGCCAAGAAATGACGAACCAAATGACGAACTCATTGATTTGTGTGAGTGCATGAGACAGCTCAGTGCACTGACTAACAATAAATGTTTGAAATGTTGCTATTTGTCAGCCCCCCCACCCCTTCCTCACCGGCCTGTGTTTGCATTTCACTAGTGATCCTTGCCTAAACACGCTTAGACCACTACATGGTTTTGAAGGGAATTGCTCCTGTAGTGACACAGATTTTCATCACACTATGTGTACCGTACCTGGGCCACCTCCTCAGGCTGGCCATGGCCCGGTAAGATGATTCACACCTGAGCACAGAAGAGAGGTTGAGTTGCCTTCTCTGATTGGTTAATAGGGTGAGCCTCACTGTAAAAAATGCTGTATTGAAAAATAAATATTTCTGCAAGTAATTGTGTATCACCAGAAGTGTTGGATCTAAATAAAATGCGTGAAAAATGCTGCACACTTTAACTATAACAAATTATTGCTTTATGTTTTCCTGACGTTTGGTATAAAAACTAGAGTAGGCTGCAGAAGCCTCAATTTTGAAATGGCAGAAATAGTAAAATAAGGAATTTTATTTTAACAATAAAAATATGTAACGGACAGTTTCATTTAGCAATTTCAGTGTCAGAGGAACATAATAACAAGGCACATTAAGCTAATACAAATGTTCCATCAGCATCAGTTCAGTGATTAGCATGTAGATGAATAGGCAGCGTTGTAGCTTGACACTCACACAACATCTGTTGTGTGGTGATTCCTGCATCTCACTGTAAACCTGTGCAGTGCCTTATTACTATATGGCATCATGAGCATTAGTGGCATGAATTATACCCAGAAAAAACCTGTCACTCATTTATGTTTCTGATCGTTGTCTTTCTGTCTGTTCAGCTGGAACAACATATATCTTTGGCAAAGGAGGAGGCCTCATCACATTCAACTGGCCAGCCAATGAGAGGCCGAGCACCAGGACAGACAGACTGACTGTTGGCTTTAGCACCTCCCTGAAAGATGGCATCCTGGTCAGGATTGACAGTGCACCTGGTCTGGGGGACTATCTCATGCTGCACATAGTAAGTTCTCAAACACATTAATTTCTGTTTGGTAATATCTCAGTTCTCTTTCTCTGGGAATGATTCATTTACATACTGAACATGTTTGTATACCATTAAAATTACAGTTGAAATTATTGCAGACAGTCTGTTGGGTATTCAGATGTTTATGCTTGTCTCCATAACACCCTGGGTGTGTTGCGGTGAAAACCATTTTGGTCAAACTCAAGTCAGTTTGGAAAAAAAGGTAAATGTACTCTACAGACATAAATATGACAACCAGTCAGGGGCAACTGTGGTGCAATATGAAAAAAAAATGATTATGGTATTTTCAGGAACAATACAAACCTGCAGGACTCAGGGTGAACTTCTGTAATGGCCAATCACATGAGCACCTCTTGTTCCCTTTAGATGCAACCGAGAAAGAGAGGCTGAGAGAAAAGCAAGTTTCATTTCATGACCAAGCTGACAAGAAAAAACATGTTTCCCCTAGGAATGTTTTCAGGCAAAAATGTTTGCTCAATAATTGTTGTGCAACACAAGACTTTTAGTTGGTGATTTCCATGTAAAGGTCAGATAAAACAAGGTGAGCATTAATAATATGTCTTTATTGCACACAAACAATTTATGTTTGTGTCTTTTATAAATGGCTGTTTATGCTGACAGCATGAATCAAGATTATACCAGCTATAAAACACAATCTATCTTCGTCTTCTTCTTGTCCTCTGGGCTGTTTCCTTTCAGGGGTCGCCATAATTCGATCCTCTACATCCCCTTCTCTTACACCAACTACCTTCATGTCTTTCTCAATGCATCCCCACATCTCCTCTTTGGTCTTCCTCTAAACCACCTGCCTGGCAGCTCCACCCTCAGCATCCTTCTACCGACATATTCACACTCTATCCTCTCAACATGTCCAATCCACCTCAGTCTGGCCTTTCTGACTTTGTCTCTAACATGAGCTGTCCCCCTGATGTCCTCATTCCTGAACCTGTCCATCCTCATTACTCCCAAAGAAGAACCTCAACATCTTGAGCTCTGCTGCCTCCAGCTTGAACACGTCTTGAACACCTTCCTTTTTCATTCTCGATGATACTCTTTTGTTACACTACTCACCTGAAAAATTTCTCCATCGGTTCCAACTGGCTTGCAAACGACTTGACAACTCTTTTTGCGTTGCTTATAAAAATGATTTATATTACAAATTTAAGTTTAACACATTTCAATTTAAAATGTTTTTAAATTTATGACATCAACAAATTGGAACTTACAGTGGGTTGCCTGATATGCCAAATTTGAACTGAAACATCCCAATCAGTGTTACAAAATCCTACGGTCACTGCTCTGTGCTTCTGTTTGACCTTGGGCTACACACACAATTGAATGATGTATATGAGGAAAGCCACAGACAAATCATACATCATAAATACAATGCAATAAGTTGACAACATCTATCTTTAGTGAGTGCCGGGCTCTTATTCCTCATGTAAAAAGAGGATGGATGTTGGAGAGGCAGGGAACGGCTCTCACAACACTTCGTACCTACCTGAGAGATGTTCAGAAGTGCAGCATCATTCACTAGTTGCTAGTAGATTTTTTACAATGTGGCCTCTGGTGTGGGCATGGCGGGGGTCCCATAGCAGCCTGCCATGCCTGTACTATTATAAGAACCCTGTAATATGGGGAAAGGGCCCCTGATGGCCATCTGTCTTGTCACATTTTGCAATGACAACAATAATTTGTTTCTTGTCACAAGAAAGGAAAGAACTAAATCAGCAAGGGAGGAAAAATGAAAAATGGGGGTCCCTCAATGAGGATCTTTGCCTGGGGTTCATGGGAGCAAATAACCAGCTGACAATACGAAAATGTCCTAAAACTGGGTTAGAAACACCAAACGTCTGGATCCCAAAGTTCTACCAGGTCGGATTAGACATCTCATGTCCCCATTGTGTTCCGGGTCTGTCCTGAGGTTTCCTACCAGTTAGCTATGCCGGTAAAATCTCCAGTGGAAGGTCTTAAACACATTTATTTTATGAATGATAAACCATTTATTTTGATAATTAATAATTAATACTGAAAATTGTCAAAGTGGAAAAGTTATTAGTGTTTAGATTGAGTTATAGCTACTGTACAGCTAGATTTGAGAGCACTAGAGGGAAAGGAGAGCGCAAATGATAATTGCTTCGTGGATGGATGAGGCTGTATGGCGAGAGTAAGACTGAGAAGAAAAACCATTAAGAGGCTGTAGCTATAGCTCAAAAGTTACTACATATAACTTACAACAAGAAGTTAGTGCTTCGTAAATACACGTATGACTCACATAGACTCTTCATAGTGCAGTTATTGCAGTAAACAACCGTTTTTTATGCCTTTCTTGTATCTGATGTGATATTGATCTGCGATATTATTTGTGGTAATTTGTGTTCAATAAAATAATAATAACAACAATAAGAATCTGACATATCTAATTTAATGGAGAAAAACTGTTTTATATAATGCTTTAAATATTATATATGATCAGATCAGATAATGATTTTGTTTCCTCATTTCAGCAACAAGGAAAAATTGGGGTGACATTCAACATTGGCACAGTGGACATCAGTGTACAGGAAAGCAGCACCCCGGTGAATGATGGGAAGTATCACGTGGTCCGCTTCACCAGGAATGGCGGGAATGCCACGCTGCAAGTTGATAACTGGTCAATCAATGAACACTTTCCTTCAGGTACAACAAAATTCATCTTTCTAATCTAAAATGGATCTTTATTTTACATCTGACGGCATCAGTCAACATTAGGAGTCAGCTGAGACACTCAACAGGCAACATCTGTCTCTAACAGAAGAGTAACAATATAAAACGTTGCTCACGATAGACGTGTCGTTGCCAAAATCTCTGTCCTTGCAATTAATGTTTCTCATAAGGCATTTTCCAAAGTGCATTTTGGTAATTGCTGTGATGTGCCTAAAATACACAGTACACCTGTAATCATTTCCATCCACTCTGTGGACTCCAACACAACAGTCCCTTATTTTGGAGTCAAAGCCAACCTCTATTCTTAAGAACTGTTTCAAAAATAGCAATTGCAGTAGCGGCTTAATGATTATTTTCCTGCATCTACCACTTCAAAATGTCAAATTAAAGTGTTACTTTTAAGTCGCACCAATAATTGCGTTGTGCCTGTAAATACTCATTTCAAGCAACAATCTAGCGCACAACTTCAGGTTTGTCATCAGTGACACTGTGTGTTAACGTCGCTGCACCTTATAGTACAAACGTGCTGTCTTGCTGATTCAGACAGGGTGGGATCGAATGTGGCACCTGAATTCTTGACTACCTGATGACACTGGTGTCTCCCTTTTGCTACATTAACACATGTCTGTACTGTGAAGATAATCAGGCCTAGTTATACTGCTGTAACAGAATATAACACGTTTCATAAAAATGTAATTTTCAGATAAAATAATTTAAACATTCAGTAAACACCTGAGGGAAAGTGATATTTTGTGCAGATGGCATGATGCTGATGATCAATAAATGTCTTTATAAATGTCTCCTTAAACTTTAAAGGGAACAGCGACATTGAACGCTATCAAATGGCCAGTAAGAAAATTCCTTTCAAATACTCCAGACCAGTAGAGGAGTGGCTACAGGAGAAAGGTAATTTCTGACAGACATCTTTTAATTCTTATATGTTTGCTATACGACAACGCACTTGCTCTGACACTCACTTCAAGCCTCAGATTCTAAACTCTTTTTTTTTTTCAGCTGACAGACCATATCAGAGCCATTAAACTCAGTAGCATGACCATCAATATAAAACTTTATATGGAGATGACAATGATAAATATATATCAAACTTAAAAAAAACAAAATAACTATAAATCATAAAATAACTAATAAATTGTAAATAAAAAAGGATTAACCAGTTATTGAGGTGCATTGAGAAGAAAGCTGTAATTATTCAGAAATGCTCTTCAGATGCGTCATTTGGCTGAAGCTGCTGAGGGTCCTTTTAATTGTGCAAATGCAACCAGCTCAGGCTAATGACTCAGGTTAGTTTGTGTATTTGTACATGAAAGGGAAGAAACGCTTGGCGTGGTGGCCAAAAAACCCCCAGAGTTAACCACATCGCTGGGTTTACAGCTGAAGTCAGTTAATCACAGAGGAAAATGACAAGAGTCACTCTGCAAGAGGCGAGATGCCTCCTGCACGTTTTTGGAACTTTTGGAATAGAGAATGTGAAGTTGACGTCACGCTGTTGGAGGACGTGGACGCCGTTTTGCTATAGACCTTAGAGATTCCCCCTGCATTTTTGTCGGTGACTTGGAGTGTGCGTTTAGTCTGTGTCTTTCTGTCATGATTCTGAAAAATGGAGGTCGGTAACGTTAAAGGACGCCTTCACTGATATTGAACTTGTTTCTTTTGGTTCTACTTTGACTCGTACATGTAACTTCCCTACATTAAAATATGTCTCTACTTCTAGCTGAAAAATGCCTCCAGAGGACATCTCTTGGAGGAAATTTTGTTCAGATTATGACATCTTGTTGATCTTATTTTGGGGGTTGTAATCATGGTCAACCTGACTTTGAGGACATCTGCTGAACTCCTAACGATGAAGAACGTCATCTCAAGGAGTTTTTCAGCTAGATGCACAGCATTAGCATTAACGTACATTTACACCCTAAACTAAAACCATAGAAATCAAGCTGAACTGCTTTACATTGTTAGTATGACTGTACACAAATCAGCCAAACTGTTTTGCCTATAATTTCCCTTCCTTGCAGTTGCAAGTTGATTTCTCCAGGTATGGCCCATTTAACCCTTTCCAACCACTGCTGCAGGCACAGGTGAACAGACACGCAGATCATAAGATGGCACTCACGTCCCCAACAGTTAAGATGACAACTTCACATTCTCTTAAGTTTTTACTTCCTTAAGAGCTAAATTGCTGATCATGTGTTGTGTGTAGAGGGGTGTGTTGCAATTTTACAGCAGCCTTGTGTCATAGGATTGTAATTAAATTAAGGTGAAAGGACACCAGAAAAGCATCAGGTCGCAGATGTGCTTTTTACATAGTCAAATCACAGAGCTAATGATACTTACGTGCAGTACTTCCTAAAGTGGAGGCTGCAGATTTATCAAACACTGTCTTTCCTACTGCAGTTGAGGACTACAGATACTAAAAGAGTCACCAATGTGCATTTGTAGATGATCTTTTGTTAACACTGATGCACCAGAAACAGATTTCCATTTTTAGTCCAAAGTCTAAAAACCAACTCACCTTATTCAAATGCACCTTCATCACGCACCGGACACTAAATCACAACGCAGACGAGCAAAGAAAAAATCATTTTTCCTGAATTGCTGAAACACTAAGTTGGTCATTGCACCTCCACACAAACATGACCTTTAGTCAAGCTGTATAAATATTTCTAAATATATATTATAAATATATTTTGCAGTATTTACAAAATTGTATATTGAAAAGTTCATTTTTCCCTTGAAGGTGTCTTACAAATGGATGTTTCTTTTAGGTCGTCAGCTAACCATTTTCAACACTCAAGCAACAGTCGCAATTGGTGGTAGTGATCGCAACCGACCCTTTCAGGGCCAACTGTCTGGCCTTTACTATAACGGCCTCAAGGTGTTGAACATGGCTGCTGAGGGTAACCCAAACATCAAGATCAATGGCAGTGTGAGGTTGGTGGGTGATGTACCCAGTGTGGCAGGCTCAGCCAGGACGACGGCCCTGTCTCCGGAAATGTCCACTAACTTCATTGAGACTACTACCATGATGTCCACCACTACCACACGGAAACACAGATCCTCCACAACGGTACAGGTAGGGGTAGACTTTCTTAACAATTTTACATATTGGGAATTGTAATTATGCTGAATACTATGAAGAAATAGTCATGCACTGGGGAAAAGCTGCATCAATAATCGGTGCAAAGCAGAAGGTAAAACATGTGAACAGCCTCAGTCCCCATGGACACAACATTTCATCAGCTTTTGTTCCAACTTCTTTTGGATTATAGAGTCATAGGCAAAAGTTACTACCTCCCTATTTAATTCATGTTTTTATATGTGTGTAAAAACGTAATAAACCAGATCACAGAAGGTCTCCAAGTAAAACCTCTGACATACAACAACATCTAACTTTCACTTTCACTGAGCCATTATTTATTTGACAAAAATGAAGCCAAAAGAAAAAAAACATATTGGCAATGCCAAGTACTGTACCCCCTTCATGGCTTCCATAGAACTAAAGAAGGGAAGTTCCAGTCACGTGATGCTAATCATCATCCCTTGATCGATTGATCATCATAAGGTCTGCAGACCTCTATAAAAGCAAAGGTTCTGGCAGTTTATTGGTCTGGAAGACGCAGGTTTGTGTTAGCACAATGCTAAAAAGTAAAGAAATAAAAACACCCTTCAGGCGTCACTGAGGATCTTAAAAGTTAAATTTAAAGACTGAAAAGGACGGTTTGGTTGAAAGAGGAGCCAGCAAAAACCTCTTCTATCTGAAAAGAACATGAAAACAGGACTAAGATTGATGAATCAGTATCTAAACAAACCACAAGAGTTCTGGATCAATGTCAGCAGCATTTCAGCAAAAACACCTCAGACCCTCTGTCATAAACAGCAGTGGCTGGCTGATGATTTGGGAAAATCAGATAAAATTATTTCACAGTCAACATTCTTTGATCAGGATTCTTTTGTTCTTTTGCCAAAAATGCTGGGTGACGTTCATATGTGACAACAGAGGCAACATCTCCACCCATACCCAACTCTTAGTGCGATCAAAGTTCCCTCCATAGGTCATGAGATAACAAGGATCCATCTTAATTAGAACAAAGCAAACTCAGCTAAGGCTGGATGGCAATCACAAATGTTTTCAAATGATTGTCAAGTATTGTTTGTCGAACCAATGTCAAAAACGAGCTGTAATGACTACCTTCTAATTACTTCCCTGTATTGTCCTTTTTTTCCTTACCTTCGGTGTTTTGGTATCGTTACTATGGCCGTGACCTCTGACGATCAATGTTCTGCGCGTAAAGCACACGGGAGAAGACATCGGGTCATCCGCAGAGTGTTCAAGTGATGACGAAGACCTGGAGGAGTGTGAAACTAGCCATGCAGGTGGGCTAGGTTAGTTTGCATTTGCTTGCTTTCTTTGTGCTTTCACTCATCTGCACTAGAGGATCGAGGTATCCTCAAAGCATTACATCCCCATGGTTAGACAAAGTGTAACTACAATAAATGCCCAATGTAGCAACAGTGAAGGAGAGATGGATTATTAAAGAAAGATCAAATTTTAAATAGCTGAACTGGTTATATAGTATCATTAAATCAGTCCGTTGCTAGTTTACAGCGGTAATGCAGAAAGTCATTAATATCACGAGCTACACTTGCACATGGGGTTTTCCAAAGTGGTTAACATGGTCACCAATATGCATACAGATTTTGTCCTTTGACAGGAACAATAAGAGTTTAGAACATGTCATCACAAATGTGCAAAATTTGTATGATGGTGATCCATGTTCTCTGCGCTGATGCTGCAAAATGTATCACACTGTCACATCGTGTTTGACTCCATTGCTTCAGCCACTTCCTGCAACACTGATTTTCATTTTGACACGTTTGTTTTTGTTTCTCAGCTAAAATACAGCATGTTGTCTAAACATCATTAATGTGTGTTACTTTTTGTTTTCATTTGTGTTTTTTTTTTTGCCATATTTAGAGGCTTGTGTTGGTACATGTAATAGAGAACAGATATAATTGAATTTCTGTGTACAAGTTTTTTCCTTTTCATTTTTGGGTTATACTTTTGCTTTTAGGTGTATTTGTATTCTGTCTTTTTTTGTATTCAAATACTGAAAAAAATTTAAAATGTTTAAACATTGTGGTAATTTAGAAAAAATAGTTTGAAAGGATTTGGGAATTTCCACATTTTCAAAAAGCCACATGCACTTTTTTATTTAACATTTCATTTAAACACAAATTGAAAGTGTTTCTGTTAGGTGAAATCGGCTTGTCAGTCCTTTTGACATTTACGATTTAATTGTCAAAATGGCTTAAGGAAGTTCCTCTGATTTATGGGTGGATTGCCAAATGGACCAATCAGGCACAGGTCCAGGGGGTAAGAGGTCGAGGGTCCTGTGATGCATTAGCATATTGTTTCTGAATGTCACAGTCCTCAGTTAAAAGATACAAAATTGTCACAAAGAGATTGAATTTGATGATGATCCCCAAAAGACAAAACAACAACAATAAAAAAATAATTATTGACACACAATGATACCAAAGACACAAAACATGATAGAACTTCTAAGAATAGACACATAATAATAACAAATAGCTGAAAATGAGACACAAAGATTAATAAAATAGATTCACAGATTCCTAAAGAAATTATTACTAATAATGACAGTGTATTAGGCTGTTATGTAGTTTTGTATCATTTTGTGTCACGTTCAGTCTATCGGATACATATTGTATTGGAAGGGGGGCCTTTTCCTGTCTGTGCCCAGCGTCCCATTTTCTTACTATCCACCCACGCTTAAAAAAACCTCAGTGTTAATAATAATGATAATAGTAATAATATTTTAAAAGAATTTAAAATATTTGCATCTAAAATGAAGGTGAGCTTCGAAGACCTGAGTTTGAGAGAGTTATAGTCGGTTACATCCCAGAAGATGGCAGCTGTGTCGAGTAAAAGACTCTGACATATAACTGGGGAGGATTTTAGTGCTGTTCTGCTCACAGTGGGTTCTCCCTTCTGAAGGTCATTCCCAAATTTTTTCAAGTGTATGGAAAAGGTGGTGATGTAAATGGCTTTTTAAAAGCTGTGCTGCGTAGCCAGAGATTCATGGGGATTTGTGAAGAAAGACAAAGACAGGGCCCCAGTCATCTAATCATGTGTTGACACAGAAATTCACACCATTCTAACCCTGACATCCCTTTGACAGCTGCATGTTTTAATTTGAGCTTTACTTTATTTCCTTTTGTTCCCTTTTAAATTTTTGATTTTTTTTGGAGTCAATGCTACTTCCTGTTTTGTTTTGTCTTTGACATCATTTCCGTCCGTTTGCCAGCTTTCCAAAAACACATTCTTGTACTTTGGCCTCATTGTGCGTGGCATGATATTTTAGAAAGTGATAATTGTTTCCACATATAGTCTGGGGTACCATGCACAGCTTTTTACCATTCATTGTTTTGTTTTTTAAAGCAAATACAAAGGCAAAAACAAGATTTTCTTACCATCAGCGTTTTCATCCTGGACATGCAAAGTTCCATATGTAACTATTGGCAGCTGTAAGTGAGACCTGCTCTACTCCTTTAAATCTTCGGACTTCCAGTCCCTTTCAATCATGTGCCAGCTTCCTTCCTAACAATACACTGCTTTAAACCTATTGGAATGTAGATGGCATGAAAAATTGTTTTTGCCAAATGTTTCCCCATAAGCAAACATTGGCACCATAATTCCGCCAACCCTTCCAGTCATCACCTTCACTGTGACCTTTGGTCCTTTCTTTGCATGTCTTTTGATTGATGCCTGACTCCATCCCCCCACCATTAGACCAACTTGGTTGCTTTGTCTGCATCAGTATTTATGTTGGAAATCATTTCTTTGCGGTCGCAGCGACACCTAATGTTTTCTCTTCAGTGGCGTTTGTCTCTTTGGAGAAATGATCAAGTGATTGTGTTCTTAATTGTAAATCTACCACAATCTCCTTATCTTTGAGTTAATTTCATAAGATGGCAATAAAGAAGGGTCCCAAAAGCGTTGAAGTCATACACAGTATGTCGCGTTAATAGAGCTGAACTGAACAGAGCACTGGACAATATTAAAATAAAAGTTCATTATTAGTAAAGAGGGGACGCAGCACCACTGGTATAACTTTGGATTTGCACCTGACTGGTTTGATTCATGGAAAATTTGACTCACCCCTGCCCTGTTTTAGTAGTGCAGGTGGAATAGGGAAGCACCAATTCAACACACTGGACTGGTTTTCTGACTATATTGACAAGGATTAGATCTTGGCCAGGAAACACAAATACACTGCATATTATTACAGTTTCTTTGCAAATGCCACAATGAAATTAAATATTAGTTCTATCAGTTGCATGTAAACGGCATTAAGTCTGTTCTACCTTTAAAGTAAAAGGCCCTATTAGCTCTTTGTAGTGAGAGAGTTTAATTTGTAAATCAAAAGCACCGGCACCGAATTTGTACTTTGTGTCAGCCGATAACTTGAGTTGAGGTTATGAGAGAGAATTTGCACTTTTCTGTGGCTGAATCCGACATCAAATGAGGGGTCACCTAACAGGAAGCAGAGAAGAAACTAAAACTTATCTGCAAACAGCAAATGCTCTCCAGCGACGAACTCAGAAACACTGACTTGCTGTGCTAATTAATGCCATTGTAAAGGCAGCTTCACACTGAACGATTGCCGGGTGTGATCGTAGGGTGAGTTCACAGTTTACCCTTTGACAGACACCTCCATGCTGCCAGCATGTGAACATAAAATCTGTTGCACAGTTTTATGATGTGCAATCAAGTGTGATACAACAACAACAAAAGTAATTTGTTGGAAATTGGGTTTTGGACACTGAGGTTAGATGTCTCTGAACCGCTGCTTGTCGTACATAAGAATGAACTATTTAAACACTAGTATCTTCAGTGGCTCCAAAAGTAACATTTAATATTTCTGAAGGAAAACAGATCAGTGCAGTCTGCATTGATCTGTGGATTACATTTGACATTTCTTACCTACAGATTACCTACAGTGTTGAAACACGTCCCTTCACTTCATTAAGTCCCTGTAGTAGAGACGTGCTGATTCGGATTTGATCTCAGTACCATGATGCTGCGTTTGCCTTCCTTCAATCACCTACAAATTACAGCAGGCTGCTACAAATAACAATGCACGCCTCCACACACACAGGCAGGACAATAGTTACTTTAGACTTTAAAACGTTAGCAATAGTTATGAAAAAGTTGAAATGGTACTATTACATTTTACTGTTAAATTACTATTACTATTAAATGGTAAAATGTTTCTGACCTAAATGAACACTGGTCTCGATTTCACTTACATGAAGGCACAGAATTGTTGGACATGTGCCATCCTAGAGAATTCATTTATGGAGTTACAATATCTTTATACCTACACAAGTGAAGCATGTTGGTGACTGTTCGATGGACTGAACAAAAAATACTCTATGTCATTTAAGTTGACATGTGTAACATACTGTTTATACATGTTCCTTAATGTTTCTCAAAAGCAATCATAACACAGATGAACCACAACCGTACTTTTACATTAGGTTGGCTTATTTTAGCACTGAAAAGGTTTCTAAAACTCATTGCAAAAATCAATTCCTCAGGAAACTAAAAAAGTGTATTTTTGGCTATGGACAAGTAAATTATCTAATTTAGTTGTATTTTTTTAAAACGCTTTGATAACATTCTTTAAATATTTTTTTGTAACACTTAACACAAGGGACAGAACCAAAAAACAGCATGATCTCTATGCACCCAGTGGTCTCTATGTCACTGTGTTAGCTCAGGAAAACCTCTAAAAAACACGGGTTAATGCTGCATCCACTAATTCAAAGTAAAAGTAAGTTATGCAAAGAAACCACCATATATAAACAAAAATCCATTTAGGTGAAAAAAATGTCTTGTTGTTTGACTTAAGATCCTTTTTGGAAATCGTGGACACTGCATTGTCCGCTAAAGTGGAGCGGTACCATCTGACTTGTCTCCAGCTGTGTGGATGCTTTGATGCACACAGCAAGAGGCTTTACTCTTTCCAGACACATAAGCCACATTGTGCATGTGTTACAAAAGTATGGCTCCATGTCTGTCCCCTGTTAAAAATCTTTGGAGCATTATGATAATAAAAAACAGCTAAGGAAATAGTTTTTTGTTTTATAGAAGATGTCAGATTACCAGTCCACAGATTGTCGCCTCCTTTCCAACTGTATTTACAGTGGTGTTCTATATTTTACTGTATTTTGAGAATGTGTTCTAGTGCATACAAGCCCAAACAACCATCACACTCTCTAATGTATAAATCCCCTCAGCCAGCCTTTTTTACATTTTGCACCATGTGAAAAGCTGCAGATGTATTAAACATATTATGCTGTTTTTACAATTCGTAAAATTGGGCTTGGAGGAACTGGCCCACACATTATGTGGCATCAGCAATAAATAGCAAATGAGACTGTGTCCGACATTCTAAAGCATGTCATAATTTTTAAGATTTAAAATTTCTCTTGATATGTGCCATCTTATGGAATTCCACTCCAGTTATATTTATCGCTTTACATTTATACCTACATGGAGTAAATAACATGTGGGATGCACTAATTCAAATGATTTACTCATATGTTTAAAGTGTGGTTCTCAGGCCTGGACCTCCAGGACTCCCTGCTCTGCTTATTTCCCTGCACTTATGCACTGATGATGACCTGGATCAGATGTGTTTTTAAATCGGAAGCTGAAAGATGCAAATTCACTTTGTCTCGCCCCGTTCACATGTACCAATGATGACTTCCACCCTTCGTCTACTGAAAACACCTGATGCAGGTGATTAGCAGTGGCTAAGGTACGGATGGTTGGAAAGCAAGCACAGCAGGGGTCCTTAAGGAGCAGTATTGAGACGTTCTGTGTTAAAAGACACTATAAGGTTAAAGCTGATATCTGTAATATATTTATACCAATAAATGTTTACGGAGAAATATTGATTAGATCATATGGTAGCTTTTCAATTTGCTGCTGCTGTAGTTGATCACATTTGGGTTTTCATGCATCAGACTCATCAGTCTACTTCCATAAGCAACTGCTGTACTTTCACTAGCTGGAACAATCTTTGGAGCGTGTCCTACACCCTGACACCGAGTTATGGATATCAGTTTTAAGCTTGTCTTTTGACTCTTACATAAATATCCAACCTGGATAAATTTCATTTCACGTCGTTCATAACACAATGTTACTATGTGTTTTGTGTTTTGTTCCTCTTCCTCACTGCTATCAGTTAAATTCGAGCTGTGTCCCAGTTCCATACTACATGCAAATATATGATAATTTGGGGGCAATGTGTACATTAGTGCAATCACACTGGAATGATGTGTACTCACACTTGTCAGCTTACACACTGAAGTCACTTAAAGTTCATTTGAATGTTATTGTGCCATGATAGGGTGAGTTATCAGCCCATAGTTATGGATGCCCTGCTGCCTCCGGCCCCCTCGGATACAAAAATTGTCATCTTGTGACAAACAGCCACATGCTGAGAAGAGCACATACAACAATAGCGTTTTTTCAACATCTTCCAGTTTTTCTGTGTGCCCCTCACACTAAAACACAGCTGCGCTGAAGTGAAAGTGAGCTTCCCTTATATAGTGCTCAGGGTAGCAGGCTCTGATTGGTAGGTGGGTCCTACCTCGGTCCAACCAGGGGGAAGAGGAATAGGAACCAGGGGAGGGACTAGGCTCTGGAAGCTAGACCAACCAGGAATAAGGATGATAGGTAGAGGTGGAGACAGGAGATCCAGACCAATCCGGAGTGGAGTAGGCGTGGCAACAAAACTAGGATGACTAATCCAAGAAAGGCAAAACCCTGCCAGACAGATACAAAGACAATTAAATCCAAAAGTGACCCAGTGATTCCTGGAATAGCAGGTACCTGTCCAGCCACTGAATGGCATGATAACATTCGAAGCAGATGGCCGAGTGTGCGAGTCTGATAACTGTGTCAGCCTGTAGTACACGACAGGAATACTGAAACCCTGCCTGTAGTCAGTCTGACTCACACCTGTCTGCATGTTGCATCACGTTTCTTTCCCGCACAAACTGTGACATTAGCTCAATGAACATGTGGTAGTGATAGTAAGGGATCGGGACACAATGTTCGTCTCCTATTTTTCTAACATCGGTCAGTCTTACCTTGCCCCCACTTTGCTGTGTTGTTTTTCTACTTTCCCTAAATGCAACTTACTTTAAGCATGCATCAACATCCTGCAATAGAACTAAAACCAAACCAAAAGAACAACAATAATAACCCATTGTCAGCCAGTACCGTCACCCAGACTGCACGGGCCCGGTTTCTGTTTAATGACTAACATTTACAGATAAACTTGTCATCAAGAACCACACATGAGAGAGGAGCCCGCCCCCCAGTCGAGTGCCTCTCTCAGCAGTATCTGTTTTCTATTGTGTGCATCTGGTTGTAGTGTGTGCAAAAATTTTAAATGGCTTTGTTCTTTCATCTTAACATTTTTCATTTGATAGTTTTAACTGATCATATTTTTGTATTTATCCAATTGATCACTGGCATTTTGGTTCTGATTATGGTTTTTGGCTTATTAAATATGTTTGGTTGTTGTTTTTTGTCAGTCGGAAAATATTTAAATCACAATGTGGAATATTTTTGGATATAATTTGACTTTTTTCCGATTTGGAACTACTTCAGTGACTAACCTGTGTGTTCTATTTCCTGCGCTATGCTTTCCTTGCAAATACTGAAATGAAATGAAAACATTTAACCACAACAAAAAAAGCACAATCTTAACAACTCCTGGCATTTTGTGATCACGTGCCAAAGCCCACAGATTATTAAATGAAGCAGTTCCAGATCAACTTCTGACATATCTTCCACTTTTCAGATTTTGAAAAATCTATTTTTAAAACACAAATAATATTATTACTTTGCTGGATAACACTTTGACAGTAAGACACGACAAATGAATTGCATGGCTAAGAAGTTGCAGTTTAGGGTTTGTCAGACTTGTCAATGTTAGACTTCTTATGTTCTTTTCAGTAGATGGGCATGTATATTGCTCATTGTTTGTATATCCCCATCCCTTCCTTACAGCCAAAAGCTCTAATGCCGCCCGACCGCTTCGTACTGCCTTTACATGGACATGGCAACTGACTTACACTGTCACCCTCATCACCCTCATTTCCTATGTAGTATGTTCATAGGTCCCACCCCTTCTTCACCTTCTCCCTTGTCTTTAGAGATATTACAATATAAAGTCATCCATCCATTCTACACTAAAGAATAAATGACAATTTAAGCAAAAACTGTATCATGAATAGATTTTAGATACTATTGAAGTCTATTGCAATTGAAAAAATGTAGATACACATTTTTTTGTAAAAGCAAATTATTTACCAGGAAAAAGCAAAACATAAAAAACAGAATTATGGTGTTTATTTTTATGTTATGTGGTGTGGATGTATGTGTTGTTGCCTCCCTGTACCGCCATGTTTAAAGATAGAACACTATCTACAGTGGATAAAAATGATATTTAACGGTACCAAGTGGCTCTCCAACATTCTTACACAACTTTTCTGTTGTAAATCCTTTTCTTCATGCCTAAATCATGCGGGCAATTTGTTGATGTAAGTTGACAATATACTATATGGATGTCTTTATTTTAACCGTTTATTAGGGATGTCCTGCTACCATTACCAGCTGTGAGGTATATAATCCAATACTTCCTTTATGTACATATGAGAAAACTAATCTTAGACTACACCCGACATGTTGGCTAAGCAGTGAAATCAACCAGTGGTTTAGAGGTGTTTCAAAATGCTCCATTTATGAAACTAGTCTATAACATGTTTGTTTTGGCTGAAGAACATGCAAGAATTTGCAGGCTTGTTTATTTCAGGAATGCCGGTTGTGAAATGTCGGCTCCTTCCAAACTGTCACAGACCAGGAATCTGTGACACTTGGTGGAAACCACGTTTAATTGTGAGCTGTCCAGTCTTCAAAGTCTACTATGAGGACCGGCAGTGTCTGCCAGTGTTTCTCCTCAGCGTCACTGCAGTGAACTGATGAGCATTTCAATGTGCTGATTTACTCAAATGTAAGACTTGTCAGTCTGGGAAAAAAGTGATATCAGGACATCCCTAGTTTTTGTTTTTAAGATGCAGTTTGTAAAATGTCAGCAGTGCAACATCTCAAAGCATTTGTTTTTCCTGTATGCATATATTTCACAGTAAAGGAAAGACGTTAATGAACATGAAACTCTGTTTCAGGTTGCGATTTTAGAACGGTCACATTGTCACTGTTTGAAGCTCTATGAAGATCCTATGATTTTACCATGTGACTTAATAGGATCAAATCCTGTGGTACAGTTATGCGATTTGTACCAAGGAAGCAATATATTTTTTTATAAATTAAATATAGGCTGAATCACTATCAAGGATTAGAAATAGCAAACATTTATGAAACACTACATGCACTACCTCGAAGAACAATCCAATATACGCCAAGTGAAGTTCCTATGCAACTAAACTGCAAACACAATTATGTTTTGTAGGTTTAAGCAAGAAAAGCACATCGGTTAAGATTAAAGAAAGATTTTTTTATTTAACTGTTGTTAAATACATTGAGTGTAGTGACTGTTACATTTTTATCTATTAAACCAGATCACATTCTTTCTTTGAACAAAGTGCCCTTTGAGTTCAAACTACCAAAAGAAGAAAAAAGAAAAAGGTTCAACAACAACTCAATGTTAATATCTTAGATAAGAAATTTTGTGGAAAAACGTATTGACGTATTGTGCAGTATTTTTCTGCGATTTTCCATCTATGTTACATATGCCTATTATGCTAATGTAAATTTAGTCTGGTTTCTCTAATGTTCCATACAAAATGTATTTGCATTTGCAGTTAGGTTGTATACAAGTTGAAGTTTTCGGGGATGAGGGGATGCCCCTCATCAGGAGACAATATGATTTTTGAACATCTTTGTGAAACAGCACTTTTATAAAATCTTGCAAACTGCATCTCTGCATAAGCTGTTTGAAACTGAATCTTTATTGGTTTTATTTGAAATTATAGAATAAAATTGCTTTTGTTGGATCTATGAATTTGTGTGCTTGTGAATGTATATGTTGATGTTTGTTTTTGAGTCATGTAATAGTTTGTGTTTATTGATGTAAAATTTGGAACGTGGAATTTGATGGCAAACGATACTTTTCATGTCAATGGCACTGAATGTTCACTCTAATGATGACTACTTGAGGTGACAGCCAGGGTGAGCAAACCAACATGTAACCCTCTTAGCCAGACAATCCACTCTTTCAGAGTCAGTGTGCTGGTGAGCAGTGAAGGAGACAAAGATGAATTCAGAAAAAACACACAATACAGACAAAACAATATTAACCTCTTTTAACCTCAGTCACTTTCTTTGGTTTATTACATTGCAAATTAAAATTCAGTTTGATTTTTGACCATCAGTCATCCAACAGCCCGTAGTGATGAAGTAAATAATTCCAAATTGTGGCCAGGTGGATCCTGTTTTCTTTTATTTGACGGCATGTCAGGACAAAACCAAGTTTTTAGTAGTGGCACAGCGGTCTCAGTAATTATGACACGGAAAACGATTCAAACCACCGCAAGTCTTTCTGGAGCTGGCCATGCAGCCAGACTGAGTGATCAGACAGAAAGTTCCTTGGACCGGCAGGTGACCTTTAAAAGTTCTCGTTGGAGATGTGAGAACCTGCTGGACAGGTGAAGTGTCAGCATCACTTCATCAGTCACAGCTTTATGGATTCATGACGATGATGATTTGAAGCAAAAAGCCAAGACAACGCTGGAGTGACGTCAGAAGATGTTAACGACTGTCTTTAAGTGGTCCAACCATAGTCCAGACTAAAACCCTAAGAACATCTCTGAAGAAGTTCTCAAAGACTTTCCAATCCAATCTGATGGAGGATTTGTCAGGAAGAATGGGATAAACTACCCCAAACCCGGAGTGCAAAGTTTATCCAAGAATACTCAAAGGTAATTGCTGCTACAAGGGCTTTAGCAAAATCCTGAAATAAAGTTGTAGAGTAGAGAATAGAGTTTCTGACATTTAGTAAATCTGCTAAAACTTGTAAAAAGAGCTTGTCACTATAGGTTATTGTGTGTAGACTAAGGCAGAAAGAGGCATTTGATTATACTAAGAAATGCATTTTAGATGCATTACAACATGCACAAAGTGAAGGTGTCCGAATGTTGCCAAAGTAATTGTTTTTACGGATCTCTTACAACTTTGCCCTAATGGCCACATGCAGCAAGACTGTAATACAGTCAATAATTCCCACACTGTAAAACAACTGACTGTATATGTTTGTTCTTTGTGAAAAGTATTACTAGTTTAATAGTTTTTAGTTATTAGGAATTGCAAGAAGATTTTGTTTTAATATTTAAACCTAGTGCAAGATGTCTCCTATGTACATCAAGGTGCATGTATATTGCAGACTTGGCTTTAAAATTCTACACCACACTTGTTTTAGCTGCCTATTGGACCCAGAAATGACTTCCTGACTAGTTTGGACATCACAAATTATGCTCAAAGGTATACAGCTTTTTTCCCCTCTCTTTCGGCTTGCCTTGGGGTTACCACAGCGGATCGTGTGGTCCACGCGTTGATTTGACTCCTGACTTAAACCTTTCCAGTTATTTGCGGGCCTTGGACCAGCGCTGAACTGTGTGCTGCTTGCCCAACCTCAAAATCTGAGTTTGGGCACATTTCGACATTTGACCTTGGGAGTTGTGCTGCAAACTACCGACCCTCCTGTTGAAAGGCAGCCACTCTTCCAGCTGAGCCACTGCTGCCCCCTTACACTGAAATTTTGGGTGAGGACAAAGAGACTCTCATTTTCAGTAGATGAATGCAAAAATGTTGCTCCAGCGTAAAAACTCTTGGGTCACGAGAAGGGCATTAGGGTTAGAACGTACATGTCATGATTATCTTTCACCCAGACCAGTACTTCACACTGGGTGAACATTCAGGTGGCTTTGCTCTGCCATTGACATTTTTCAAATGTTTGAGTAGAGTTATAGTTAAACAGCTTTTTCTCAGTTTCAGAGCTGCTCCTATAACAGAAAAGCCTGTCACAATAAATCCCAGTCCAGCCAAAGAACCACAGAGAAGAAAGGAGGTTCCAAATGGCATCCAAACCAACTTGGTTTTCACTGTGTTGACTTGTTATGCAGCCTATCGAAATTTGCACCTAAAAGAGTTTGTATGTATGCAAACTGATACAAGTTTGCTAGTAGTGAATTTTTCATTTTTGCAAAAATGCGTTTTTTGCAGATGGTTTGACAATAAAATAATAATAAATTGAACAAAACCAAATCACAAAAAATTCTGTCTTTAAACAGTTTTTCCAATTTTTCTCTCGTTTAAATAAAAAAATGGTTCACAGTTCAGGGTGGTTACACACCCACCTTGTACCCAAAAACATTTTGGTTTGTTTCCTCCTACTAAAATGTACCTTTGGGACTGATCATTGTAATTTCCAGAACAGCTCTACATCTGAGAAATGTTTGTGAAACTATAACTACAAGAGGTTTAAGATGATTTGGACAGCAATTCAGTGGTGACACTGCTATCAGTATGTAATTTCTACTATGATAGCAAAAGATTATTCAATAATCCAGTGGTTTCTTTTATGTTACTGCATATACTTCAATAAGTTCCCTGAATATATGACTATTTCTTTGACATTCATAACTTTTTATTCAAAGGAACCAGTCCAATCCTTTTGACTGGGCATCATGAATGACAAAAAATTGTTTTGTTATGTAAATTTAGCAATTAAAGGATACATTTGAGAATTATACAACCCCTAAAGGTTTATTAAATGTTATTTAGAAATAAGAAGTTATACCAAACTATTGAGAGAAGACTGACTCTAAAAGCAAACTCTCCGCTCACCCGTAAAACACTTCTTAAACCTTTTGAAACGTATGCATGTGTTCTTTTAAATTGTTTATGTCTTGGTTTCACTTTTGTCTTAAATTGGTAATTCTTTTCTTTCCGGTTTTTGTTCCGTTCAAATGTATCTAACTTAGAACTCCCGTACTGCCTACTAACTGACTACCTGTCTATCTCCAACCTCAGGAGCTGTTAGTCATCCCAGTACTTGAGGATCCATTAGCGCACCCCTCTGTAGCTCCTCGTGCACCCTTCATTCCCACTCCCTCAACCCACCACCCACTCCTCACCATTATTGAGACCACCAAAGCGTCCCTGTCCAAGGCCACTGAGGCGGGGGTACCTTGCTTGTCGGACCGAGGCAGCGATGATTGTGATGATGATGGCTTGGTGATATCGGGGTATGGCTCTGGGGAAGCGTTCAAGTCTAACCTGCCCCCTACAGATGATGAAGATTTTTACACGGCCTTCTCCTTGGTAACAGATAAGACCTTGTCCACATCAGGTTTTGAAGGTGGCTACAAAGCTCACACGCCCAAGACTTTTAGACCTAACAAACCTTCAGTCTCCAGACGGAGTAGGACTACCACTACCACCAAACTACTTACCGCCGACCAGAGCCGCACCACCGCCACCTCTGCCTCCACCGCAACCCTCCACAATGCTCCGGCAAACAGCCGGCTGGCAAAACGAGTAACCGCGAGCTAAAACCCCAGCCCGACCTAGTGTTGCTTCCATTGCCCACATCCTTTGAGGTAGACAGCACCAAGCTGAGGGGCCCATTAATAACCTCCCCAATGTTCCGTAATATACCCACAGCACTTCCCACAGAGCCGGGCGTCAGGCGAGTTCCAGGGCCCTCGGAAGTGGTCCGTGAATCTAGCAGCACCACCGGGATGGTCATCGGAATAGTGGCGGCCGCTGCCCTGTGCATCCTCATCCTCCTGTATGCCATGTATAAGTACAGGAACAGGGATGAAGGCTCCTACCAGGTGGACGAGAGCAGGAACTACATAACCAACTCAGCTGTGCAGAGCAATGGCGCTGTCCTGAAGGACAAACAGCAGAGCTTGAAAGGCAGCAACAAGAAACAGAAAAACAAGGATAAGGAGTATTACGTGTGACTGTGAGACTTTCATGAACACAAGAGAATGATGCAAGAAAGCTCTAAGAGAACATTAACTTATCAGGTTCCTCGTGAGGAGCTATGACAAATGATGGTATAACATGGAACTTGAATAATTCTATACTGTGCTGAGTAGTTGAACTGATGATATGTACTGTAATATAAAGCACACTTACTATTGTAAGCATAATGACAAGGCTAAATAGCAACCTTAGAGATCTTACTCTTCTATCTGGTCAGAGACATTATCAGTATAGAAATATCTCACAGCTACACCATTCTCCTAAGTGACTTTTAGAGCTATGTGATCCTTGGCATTAAAGTAAAAAAACTTTTTTCTAAAATTGTTAATTACAAAAGGCTCATACTCATACATTTTCAGCATGTGAGCAACAATGTAGTGCTTAAAATGATGGGGTCAGGCACACAATTATTGTAAAAGAAAAAAGGACTCTTGTAACAGAGTATGATAAATTTTTATGGTTTATACATAATACAAGTGTGGTGTACTTACTTATTTTTGCTTTAAGCAAAACAACAAAAAAAAGAACAGTAATAAAAGAAACTATTTCTGTGTATAAAATGAAACCATGTGAGCAAATTGCCATGGGCAGATCTCATAGAACCTCTTCACTCTGGCGTCTGATTCACCACAGTAACTCTCATTGTCTGACAGACCGAGTGACTCACAATGTGGAAACAAGTGGCTGGTTTCTTGGTAAGATGATTGTAAAATGCATGTCATCCTAAATCTAGAGTAAAGTACAGTACAGTAAAAGTCCAGTATACAGTGTTCAACTTGGACAATGTTCTCCGATAATGCCAAAACAGTTCTTCATCATCAGATCAAAGCGTAGCCCTCCAGCTCTTTTGGAACCCTACCAAAATATCAACCATGGAGGAAAGAGTATATCTTTTAAAGAAAATTTATATTGCTGATGCACAGCCAGTGGTGATTTATCTTTTTGCAAAACTGTATGTTGGTTCATTGCCTATCGTTCTCTTTTTCTATGGAGGTGTCAGGAGGAAGGCAAATGCAGTACTACTACACTGTTAACAAATGTGTACACAAAAATAAATCAGATGTTGAAAGTGTGAATTCTATCTGCTGTCACAGTCAACTGTGTCAAAAACTGTGTCAAAAAACAAGAAATTTGTTTACATATTTTATTACATGCTAGCTGTTGTACTTTTTGAGGTAGGAAATTGTACATATATCATGACAGTTGTAATTTTTAGTACCTCTATTGTACAGACTGAACATATGGTTTATCAGCGTATTTGACATGACAAAAATCTATTAACTGTTAATTTACATGAAGAAAGACTTTAATCAGAATGTGGAGAATCATATTGATATTCATAAAGAATAAAAATGTATTGTTAGTCTAGAAATCTAACCAGAGATGTTTCTAAAGTTGCATGAATATTTAACTACTTGCAGTTGTCCAACAAATACAAGGTGCCCTTCATTCTGTATCATGGCTTTCTTGTTCTGGGTTACACTAGTGTTATTATTATTATTTTTTTTTTTTTTTGAAAGAGAATAAAGTCAGAGTTATTACAAACACAGAAAGACAAAGAGGGTATAATCAATGGGGCTTTGAAAAGCTAAAATGGTTTTTGCTTTTTTTAATTTGCTTTGTTTTTACTATCACTTAAATCATTGTCTTGTCACCTCTCTATCATTTTACTGTTCATTTATGTTGTCATCATTATTTACGATGTGGAGGTGCACACATTTTTGCGTTATAATTGTTACTTTTCATAACATTTTTTTCCCATCAGTTTGATAAATAAAACTTTCTGTTTTTCTCAGAAATGATACTGTAGTCCTTGGGTAAATTCAGTGTTGCAGTTCCTTGTAGCAAGGCCACAAAACACATTTGCATAAAAGTTGATATAGTGGGATACAAAACCATGTAACGATTTGCAAAATTGAAACCGATGTTTCACTGAAAACAGAACAAATACAACTTACTAAATGTTGAAACAAATAAATTTGATGGTTTTTTAAAATGTATGATCATGTTAATTCCAGCAAGACTTCTAAAAACTTGGGATTGCATTATCTATTTTAACAATACAGGGAGTTGATACCAATGGCTTTAATTTATTTGTGAGCAAAATATTGTGTCATTATTGCTTGATACAGGATTTTAGCTGCTCCAGAGTTGCTTTGCTTTGTCATATTTTTTGCGTCGTAGTGCTGCACATGTGTAAGGGTTGACAGGTCTGGACTGCCCTTTACAGACCAACGCGTCAATGTCGTGTGCAGTAATCCAACCCCATCGCAGATGCTGGCTTTTCAAATGTGCTCGGTGTTTTGAAGTTTTACTCAGCAGACCACAGCTTTCTTTTTTAAATTAGTCCATTTTGAATGAGCTCAGGCTCAGAGATGGTATGTCCTGCAACCTAAGCAAAGTCATAGGTCAGTTGTCCAACACCTTTCATTCAACCCATATGACGCTCGCCTACACATCACGTCTGTTGCAGCAGTTGATACTGAACTTTCTTTGCGATCGCTACAATACCAAACACGCCTGTTAGGTTATGGTGGAACGTAGTTTGGAACTAGTTTGACCTTGTTTTCCTGGACCAAAACAAGTTTTTGTGCCTAAACAAATAGTGCTGCTCACTGCTTCCAAATGACCAACCTTTGGACCATAAACATGGCTAGACTGTGAGCTCTGATACCTTATGAAGGAAATTCCAATCAACGATCTCATATTTACATTTATTACCTAAAGATCACACACTTTATAAGCAATAAAATGAAAATGTAATCTTTTCCCTGTGAAAGTCTGTTGGTCATACAGGTCTGGTACAGCAATTGACCATGAGCAGGCTGAGCTAACACGCATCACTTTGTACTAAGCAATGATGGAGGGTTTCCACTGACAATGAATGGCCAATGGGACACGTCAGTGGTGCTGTATATGCACTGTAAGCGGGCGCAGAACACCAGGACGGGAGGTTTGGACAATTCTGCATCACCTGTTGCCAGTGGTTTTACTATAGACCTGGGACGGAATGTTCATACTCCACCTTACATCTGGCTATATGAGGTGTTATTATTGATTCAACAGGTCATTGATCTCATACTAGATGTTTTTATATTAGCAACATTGACATTGTCACATCAAGTGTACCAGACTAATGCACAAAAACTACAAAATATTGAAAAGTAACAACCTTGACTATTGGTTTGAAGTAGAAAATAACCAGCAGCCTGCCACACGAAAGATAACTTTGTTCTTTTATTGTTGGGTGGAATGTTGTATCTCAGTATTTAAGAGAATTATTTGGCGATTTTTGAACATTCAGTGACCATTTTTGTTGCTTCTGTTAATGAAATAACATTTCTACAGGCTCGATATGCATTGTTACTATGTTTAGGGGTGTGTTATCATTATCAATGAAGAAGATGCTAAGTATGCTCATTTTGCTAATACAAATGCTCTTTTAACATCAGAAGCAACACTAATGTTCAAGGAGTGTATGAAAATGTTATGATATTAAAATAATTGAAATTACAGTGTTGCAAAAGTTTACACCCCCTTTCATAAAGTAATTAAAATTGAATAACTTAATCAACTTTAATTTCTGATAAAATAACATTTGTATAGCTGAATGTGTATTATAAGTTACGTTGAGAAGAATCTTGTTTTACTCTTTGTGACATTTTTTACTATTTATTTCTAATTTTATTTATTTATACTTCTGTAAAATAGTTTTCTAACATAAGCCCTTTTACTTGTAAATTTGCAGTTGAGAAAAAAGTCACTACGTTTGCAAAATCACATTTTTCTCAAGTTACTGCAGATAAGATGGTTTAGATTGCTTTAAATAACATAACAGAATAACAATAGACTATACCGTATATTTTACAAACTGTATCTGACAGTGACAAAACACATTTGACAGCTGCTGTGGACAAAATATAAAACAGCTATTAGTCAGCATTATTTTGTTAGGTTGCATTTGCAAAAAGGATTGTGACTGAAATGTTTAATATTTTATATGTATAATATTAGCATATAGTTATATAAAAGTATTCTTAAAAGAAATATTTAACATTTTAAACAACTCTCTCTGTTCTCTACAACAGAGACTTAAGTGTTTCTAATGTTTAATCCAATGTTTAATGTTTGAAATCTTAATGTCTTCCCTAATACACCACAATCATTATTAGGCTCAAGGTTCAGAAATATCCACATGTTATCTCCAGTATAATATGATAACTATGATAAGAATCGCTTCATTGCAAGCAGTCACACTGTGAATAAGATGGCACAGTTATTCATTTATCAGTGCCTCATACTGAATAGTTTCTTATTAATCAGAGCCAGCCACAGTCATGTTCTGATACATATGTAACATTTGATCATGAGGCAGGCTTAAAGAAATTATTAACCGTGCATCAAAGCATTACAGACAGAAGTTGGGGGGTAACAAATTAATATCCAACCGTGATATCAATTTTTGCACATTAATGTGATAGAATTCAGCAACAGCCAGATGAGAGTCAATCAGGAGCATCTTGATCACAGACAGCGAGTTTACTCCCTGAAAACAAAACTGAGTGTAACTGGAGCAGAAACAAGAACAGCCTGTACAAGAACATTCTCCCGCTGCCAGATATGTCAAAAACACAAAAACAACCAGTAACTGAGGAGCACATAAATAAACATGCTTAACACATCAACAGAAGTTTAACTTTGCCCGAACACAGCAATTTCTAATTAGTTGTGTGAATGACCATATGGCACAATGGTCATTTTACCTACAATTAGCCTCCATTGTCACAACCAAGCAAAGAAAAATCGTACCGTTTTCATTAACTCGGGTCAAACTGTAACTGTTCGTTTGTATTCAGCTGTACGCCTGTTCTCTGACTGTTGCTGCCCAGGCCACATCGGGTTTACTGGATCACGTGTGTTCAGTCAATCAGAAGCTGGAAGACACCAACTCCTTTCGTCTTCCTCATTACGCTCTCATTTAATATGGTGTTTTCAAGCTGTTATGAATATGGAACAAATTGTTACAGACCAATCCTCTAGCCACGCTAACTAACCTGAAGATATGATTGCATTCAACACATCAGGCAAGGACAGAACCTTACTGTCAGTCATGTCAGCAACTCTGTCAGCCTACAGTGCTCCTTGTAATGCAAATCAGTTCAATGGTACCAGATAAAAGCTCACAAAACATTAAATATCTGTAGCAAATATCATGACAATCCATCTACTATATGTTGCAGCCTGGGGCAAACATACTGCCCTGGATCCATATGGCCACGAGGGCATCAGGGAAACTGTCCTTTTCAATTAAATACATGAGGTTTTAGTTTTAGATGGCAAACAGCACATGCTGAGTGTAACCCAGCTTCAAGAGAAGAGTCAAACACATTCCCGACTGATAGTGGTTTAATAATTCTTCTCTAGAACCCCTATAGTCGGGGTCCCTAACGTCATGGCCACATAATAAACAAACAGACTTTAAGACTCTGCTGGAAAGTTGTAAATGGCAAAACATAGGAAACAGACAGCCTCATCCGTATCCTTGTGATAACTCTCCACAAATGACAAACTGTCCCAAACTGTCCCCTTGTTCAATCATCACCAGTCCCTACATAATGGCACATCACTACCGAATTCGTCCTACGCATGCGGAAACAAGCAGTTTACGGCTGTTACTTAGCGCTTTAACCTGTCATCTTCCAAACAACTGGGGAAGTCACATTTGCCCGTGTACAGTATATAGCAGGCGATATATTCCCACCCCTACCCCTCATTTTTACCAGCCCCCAAAACTGATTTTACAAGTGGTAGCGTGTGAAGGGTTGTCCCGTTACATCCCTTTATTTTAAAGCCCTTATTGTTGTCATTAGTCGACAATGGTGAGTTCGTCTGTACTCATGGTTCTCCAAGGAAATGTATTGTACCCCCTATTTGACATTTTAGACAACAGCTTGGGGCTATGAGTCGGCAACTACTACATGGATTTTTACTTTCACTACTGAAAACGATTTGTATATTTGTAGTACACGATTTGACTGTAGACTGCTGCGGCTCCTTCTCTGCCTGACACCCAGGATCCTACTAGGACATAAAGACATGATACGAGACAGTTCCAGCAGAAAACATTTGCCTTTATTTCTCTCCTTAGACATCTTAGAAAAATAAAACATTGCACTAAACAGTGATAAAAAAATACCCAGTATGTGAAATTGATAACAGAGTTTGCTGGATGAGTTACAGAGGCACGAGGAGATTTAGCAGACAGATAATGAACGATGTAATTGTGCTGTGTCACAATGAAAAGGTGCACTTCACCATCCAACCAAAGACTGAGTCAGGGACTCTTTCGTCAAAGGTTTTCATTTACACAACCTTGTCATTGGGACCAGAACAAACCATCTGTGTGTGTTATGAACCTTGAATATGCTATGACTTCTACACCCAACTTAAAGCAACAGTGTTTGAAACTTTACTCATTATTTAAACATATTGAATGATTTCATATACTTGATTTACAGGTCTGACCACATCTCCAATGCTGTTTCCACTAAATGTGTCTAAAATTAACCACTAATTAAAAAATGTTTTTAGCAAATAGGAAGAGTACTTTTAGCCACTATAAAAACTTATTTAATCCAAATTCTTACTATAAACTATGAATTTAGACTTTTTGAATTCTCCAAAAGTGGACTTTTTCCTCAGCATTATTTCCTCAGAAGTCAAATTTTTTTAAGTCTAAATTTGGAGTCCAAAGTCAAATATCTCCTTTTAAAGTCCAAAGTCTGAGAAGACAAAGTTGGAATGCTGAGTATAGGTCAGAATTCAGGAAACAAAACCTAAATAAAAATTTTATGGTGGCAACATCAATGGCCTCATCTGCCAAAGTTGTAAAATGTTTATTGCAGTTTATCATAAAAAGATTTTCTGATTCCATTTAGGCACTGGTGGCTATAAATTGGTTTATTTATCAACCACCTCCGATGACCATTCTTCGGGCTTGTGTGTAGTACCAGACAACACACATTCCTGGGCTGGAAAAGGTTGAAACAATCCATCAACCAATGATGTTTCATAATAAATGTATCTTGCATTACAATTTAGTAGAAGTGTATGGATGGAGATGGAGCTGTGATCATAAGTAAAAGATGCCTACATGTCATGAATACAGTACTTTACAGTGCCTGTATGCATTTACTGAATCAAAGTAGATTTACTGAGGCTTTTTGAAAGGTGACCCTTGGTGTTGAGGTGAATGTCAATCTCTAAAAGTTTACAATAAAATTCTATGGAATTTTTCACCCACATTAGTGGTACAAACCTGAACCAAATCAAACCAATTGGTTTCATGTCGTGAAATTCAATAAACAGAGATCAGTTGTGTCTAGGTGTCTGACTCGAATGTAGAAGTAATGCCTAATCAGTCTGTCACTCAGCAAACCACAGGGGTGAGATGAAAAGAGAGAGTTATTAGGTGCTCCCAACGTCTAATAACAAATAATCAGAATATTAAACTCCCCACCATGGCAAATATTTGGGCCTGTTAGTACCTGCCACTATGTGGAAACATCAGGGCTGGGTGTGGGCTACATCTTTTCCATGTTGAAATCTTGCTGACATCAAGAAACCAGGTTTGTAAATGTATCAGTTGAGAGGGGGAAACCCTGAGAGATGCTGCTGAACTGAGTGTGCCAAGACGAGATCCAGGAAGAAAGACATCAGGTCGTTGTTAGAACCTGATAACACACCAAACCCAGGCAATGATTGCACATGGGCTTAAAAAAACAACCCACGAAGGTCGATTTTCCTGATTTGTTAGTATCAGTCGACTATATCGCAAAAAAGCCAGATTAAATCTGCTTACGATTCAGTATCACAAAATCTTTCAAGGTGGTTGATGTTTTTCTACATAGAGCTGTCGGTGAACAATAGTCCGTCTGTGTTGTAGGAATGAAAGAGGTGTAAAGACAGACCACACATCAAATTCACACAGTGCATAAAAACATGACCACGGTTAAACATCCAATCCAAATATTAACATTTCTATAAATTAAAGACCAATTTTTTTTACAAAACACACTTAGAAAAATAGTTACTTTTGATTTCTTCCATATTTTAGTTATTTGGTTTGTCATTTTAAATAATGGAAATCCTCATAGCAGCAAAAGCAAGCAAGAAGGCTGTCTCTCATCCATGTCATCATCAGTATATGATTTAAAAGGTTCATCCCAGTTTGACTAGACTGGTGTGCAGAAGGTTGGCCAGATTTCAAAACTAAGAGAATGCATGCCACAATAATGGGACTTAAATAACTGCAGCTTTTTGGCAGATGAGATCACCATAATACACCTTTGGATTTTGCCAGTCATGCTTACGCAAATCAAAACAATCTAATTTCCCGGCCGACATGAAGGACACTTCCTTGTTTCTGCTTGTCCTCCATTAAGCCTACCGTTTACCGTAGGTCTGTTCCAGCCACTGCCGCACATCCTTCAGATTGTAAAAAAAGGGCCCCTTACCACCCAGGTAAGCAATTTTTCTCCGCTGCACTATACAGACCCGCTCATTGGAAACACCATAAGCCACATTGGCATTGTTGTCCATGCAGTCGGCCACCAGCTGACACTGTGGCGGCAAGGAAAACTGTTCGATGAGTTTCCTTGCTGCTCCCATCCTCTCCTCCAGGTTCTGGTGTTTCCTTACACTGAAGGAGCAGGAGCCCATGGGAGGGGCCACCCAGCCATCGGACGGGTGAGCCTCATCGATGTACACTAACAGGAAATCAGCCACATCGCTGAAGTCCTCCACCAACTCCCGGAAGGTGGGCAGGTGGCTGATGAAGGGGGGTCAGGTGGCTGAGCCGAAGTTGACCACCAGAGGGCGGTCTGATGACTCGAAATCCAGAAGGCGGCACTCAGTCCCATTTTGGATGCTGGCATCAGGTGGAACGTTGCTCATATTAGTGAAACTGCTGCTGCACCAAGCGCCATCAGGTACCTTCACCACTTTGGAGTTGGGTGCCTCACAGCCAAGTTTCACCTAAGAAAGAACAAAATGGAGCGTTTACTCGTAAAAGTAGACGTCAGAAATTTTCAATCAATGTTCTATTATTTTTCTAATTTTGCACACCTGTACATATTATGTGTAACGTCTATGAGTATGTTACAAAAGGCTGGTCTGCTGGTCTGGTTCGCACGTTAAGATCATGTATCAAGTATTAAGGCTGATGTCCTTGAACTGAGGTAGATTTTTTTTTTTGTCACACACCTTTTCAACTGTTACAGGGGACATGCTTGTTGTACATATGACAATAAATGCATTGGTTTGATGCAAGTTTATTGCTTGCACATACTTGCTGACCTGAGGGTGACAGACAATGCTGCAGCCAGCCCCTTGGACCCGCTTGGTACCTGCTACATAGGCTCGTGACTGTAAATACACGTACGACTCAGTGAATCTGAGGCTGGACGCCATCATATTTTCATGACACTACCATTTTTTACGGATTTAATATCTGTAGGGGGTGGATGTCACCTTGTCTTATGAAACGACATGTTGTGTGACTCCCTCTAAAAACCAAATTTTGTTCCCTGCAAAATTAAAAAATAAAACACACAAATACGCTCGAGGGTGGCAACACTGAAACGTGTGTGAGCACAACAGCGTCTGAGGCCCCAAGTGTATCTCTGTATGTGTGTGTGTTTAGTTTCTTCTAAACAGCCTGTTGGTAATTAGGTGAATAATAAAGAGAAAGGGCGGTTGTAGAGGGTTGGGAGAGGCTGGGAGGGGCCGGAGGAGGCACGCAATCTCACCGAGCAGTGTGGATGCATTTAGGTGTACCATAAATACTGTAGTCATGGTGTCATTGTGGCTGTCATTTCCTGATATTATTCCATATAATACATAAGGCTGCAGATTTTGTTGTCATAACAATGATCAAATGCTTTCATGTTTAAAAATACCCAGTTGATTATGGAAGCAGGGTGGTACATTTAAGCAAAATGCCTTTTTACGTGCCATCCTGCTTTGAGTGGGCGCCCTAGTCTTCCCCCCCACAACACACACACACACTTTATGGAGTCACCAAAAGGAAAGAATGGCATTTATGCATCATTCCAAAACTGATGCATTGGTAAACACTATTTTTAGCTAAACCTGTTGATCCGCCTAACATAGCTAAACGATTGCTTTCTCTTTATTGAAGTCAATTACCAAGTAACTATGGGTACAAACAATAGCGCTGCTGGCTGCATTTCCATAAATGTAAAGTTAGTGTGTGTGTGTGTGTGTGTGTGTGTGTGACACATGACACACAGGCTGCTTCAGAGCAGCAAGTATGAACATGGCACCAATAATACATAAAACATTAATACTGTATAGGTGATATAGCAGGAGGGGCCAGAACAGATATTTAATAGGCTGACCCACCCACACACACACACACACACACAGACACACACTAACAGGAAAAACGAGTTTTGCTTTGTGCTGGTGAAGACAATGCCAAAAAAAAAAGACGACCACCGGCACTGTGCTGAAAAGCTGGCCCCCAAAGCTTCAGGGATGGGGGGTCTCACGCTCAGTTTGCAACAGTCCAGTGTTTGGGACGTTTGTTTCAAACAGTCACGGTGTCTATCGGTCACTGTACCTGCTTGTAGGCGTCCAGGAGGAAGCCGTTCCAGATGGAGCGGAGCCCCGCGGACGTCAACATGCGGCGCCACTCTCCGGACGCGGCGGAGCTGGAGCAGCTGAGCAGCGACACAACGCGCTTCACCAGCACCACGGAGTCGTACAGGGCGAGGAACAGACAGTTGGAGAAGAAGCCTGGAAGTATCTGGAGTGTGACGAGCAGATCCTCACTCGCCATTCCCATGTCCTTACTCGGCGTTTGTGCGTCCGCAGGCGATTCACTCCAGGCGGCCGCTCATTACGCGCACGGCTGTGTCGGCGCTCTCACTGGCTCTGCGCGTTCTGTCCGCTCGGCTCCATGGAGGGATCCGGACTGTGGCGGAAAGGGAAGGCGCTGGAGCAGGTGTGCGTTTCCACGGTTCGGCTCCGTCCCCCCCCAGGTGCTCAGCGGTGTGCGCACTGACGCCGCGCGGCACGACTCCGACGCTCGAACATTGTAAGTTGTTCGCAAGCCTCCCACTTATCTTCGGAGCGAGATGGTGACGTCAGATGCGGCGTTGCGCGCACTGTCTCCTCCTTCTCCTTCCTCTCCTCCCTCGCCTCCGTGCGCCGGTGATCGAACAAAGCTGCAGCTCCACGTTCTTCTTTCCTGTTATTGTGTTTTTTCCAAGCGACATTTGTAAAGCTGGTGACCATGTGGGGAAAGAATACACACACACATCCTGTGAGCCGGGGAGAGCTTTGTTCTGCTTTGCCCTGGACGACACATTTTACAGGTGTACAGGTGTCTGGTACAGGCTAATTTACATATGATAAACGCATATTTTGATGGGTCACTCAATGCCAAACCAATAATAAACAGTAATAAATATACTCATTTCTTTTGTGCATATGTTTTATTCATTATTCAGAAATGCTACTCCTGACTCCTGACACCTTCAGTAAATGTGGGACAAGCACAAATAAAACTCCGTATAGAGAAAAGTTTTCCAATGTGTTAAAATATGGAAATTAAATTAAAATTTAATGAGTAACAATAAAAATTAAAACCCAGTTATGATTGTTTTTGGTTATTACAAACAAGGGTGGGTTATTAAAAATGAATTGTTTCTTGAAAAATATTTGCTTATGTTGAATTTAAGGTCAGCAGCACATCTCTTAAAAAGTTGAGACAGATCAACAACAGACTGGAAAAGTTGTGTAACGCTAAAAAAACAACAACAACAATAAAATTGCATAACTAATAAGGTTAAGTGGGCAACGGGTTGATGTCAAGATTAAGTATAAAAAGAGCATCTCAGTGAAGCTGTGTAAGGAAGGCTCATCATATATCCAACATGTTCAATATTCATTAAATATGGTTCATAATATCACTGGCACATTCGCAGAATCAGGAGAAATCTCTGTACACTAAGGACAGGGTCAAAAACCAATACTGAACCTTCAGAACTTTGGGCAGCACATGATTGTGCTGTTTAAATCACTGCACCTCTGGAAACCATTGTCATCAAGCATGTCTCTGCATCCACAAATATTAAAACTCTGCGTTTATAGAAAAAAAAACATTTATGAACCACATCCAGAAACGCTGCTGCTGCCTCCTGTTAAAATGGACTGAGGTGCAGTTGAAAACTACAGTGTGTCGGATTTTCAAAAAGAATTATGGTGAAGATGACATTTTGCAGAACTATTTTCCTCACATTTAGCTTGTTTAAAATTTAGTCCACAGTTTGGACGAATATCAATTCTATATGTTCTGTTGTTCAGCAGAGAGAAGCTGCTTCCCCTTTAAACAATTTAAACCCATTTCATTCCTTACATCGTCCACATTAGTTTATGCAATTGTCAAAATATGTCAAGCCTTCAACTGTTATGAACTTCCAAAAAGTGGACAAAGGAAATCAATTTAAATATCAATTTATACTGCATTAAAGGGTGTTGAAAGGGGCCGGCTGTGTATATTTTCCAGGGCGACTGTATATAAATTCTGCTAAAGTGATAAATGAGTTAGATGACAGATGACCTTCACTTAGTCAGAGTTCTCCACATGAACCAGTGACGTGCTCTAATGTTGACTTAGAGGTGAAATTCACGATCACGATTGGCAAACACATTTCGTTTAGAGAGTTTCTAAACATGAAGGAAGCTGTTTCCTTTAATCTGTACGGTGGTGCCAATGTTTTCCCGTCTGTTTTCCACAGTGACTCATTTACACTGTGTGAATTAATGTATCACAGGAAAATAAAACCGTTTCCACATACTAGTGAGAAATGGAGGTACTTCTTTGTCTGTCTGACAAAACAGCTAATGTATAAACTGTTTGGACAAATCCATGTGCAGCTCAGAGGCCGACAGTGATGTTTGAAGAAGGGAGCCAAAGCTACCGAGGAAAAGTTTACATCTTTCAGGGTCCAACTCGTTTTCTGCTTCACTTTGCCTGAACACAGGCCAACTACTTTCTGTTTGGCTTGCAACCACACCCATAACAATGATTTCACACAGAAACAATGCTGAAATGTCCCACTTTCGCTGTTCACCCACTTTTAGTGAACACACCCAATCTTTCAAAATGTGAAGTCGTAATTATTTTGTTTAACCGGACAATGCAATTTCTGGGGAAGAAATGCAATGAGGTGCTGGCTGCTTGCACTACATTGTTTGGGCGGAAGGCTTGAAGGTAAACCACTTTTTTTGAGGGATCAGCTGAAAAAGCATGACAAGTTGAAATAGGATAATAAGGGTAATGGGGTAAAAATGACTTAAAGTGTAGACAAATATAGTAATGGACCAAGAACACTAAAAGTTGAAATACACTTTCACAGGTCACACATGTTAGTTGTGTGAGGGTGTGTGGGCGTGCGTGTGTACACATGTATGTTTTACTTTGAAAATCTGCCAAACCCTATGACCCCTGATACACTGCATTTCCATTGTGTGACCCTTACTTTGAAAATCCACCTTAATCCAGAGCTTTTGAAGGGATCGCGACTCAACATCCGTGTGCTTTTATTGTGGAATATGGACATGCTCCAGAGTTCTTTGTTTAAGCATCAGATGGCATGTGGTAAGTTTGTGTGTGTGTGTGTGTGTGCCTCTGTACCAACCTTTCAGAAACATCTACTTAAAATTTGTGAAATTGTTTACAAATCATTACATCTTTTACAAGTCTGCTGGAAAGTTCTATAATTTGACCACTGTTCATTCATGTTTTCTTTTGTTTTTTCCGTAACGGCCTGTTGACATAGTGGTTGTGATCAATGACTGGCAAAGTGGTCCTTGCCCTATTTACTGAATATGGGCAATGGAGCCGTGGTGGTGTGTATCTCCACATGGCACATGACATTGGTGTACCACTAAACAAACTTGGAAATATTTACACAATTTCGAGCAAATACAGATTTCAAGGTTGTTGAAATCCGTTTTCTTTCGCCATATGTCAAAAAGAGGATACACTGGACATACAAATATAGAAATGAAAGCTCTGATCTATTATAAACCGTTCTAATTACTTTCTCGGTATACAGCAGATCTCCCGGTCCTGCCTGTATCGACATGTCAAGGGTCAAACACAAGAGACACACTGATAAATTGCTGGTGTCTGTGGTCTTGAATAGAAAGCTGGTCATGATTTGTTCAAATCCAACAACTTTGCCTGCTTTAAAATTAAAATATGTTTTCCCTGGGGAAAAGCAGATCATGCTTTCTGTGAAAATAAGATGAGATAAGGTAAGATATGACTTTATTTATCCCACAGTGGGGACATTCTTGTGATTCAGCAGCAGTAGGAACAGAGAACAAAGGACCTACACAGAACAATGTACACTTCTGTTTAACAAGATTAAAAAAAACACAGCCAAATATTGTAGGTTAAAAATTAAGAATAAAGAATCTTTTGATCTGTATATGTACAGCAGGTGAACATTGCACATCTCCTGGTTAATTTCACATTATGTGTGAGCGACGGTAGCCTCCTTCCTGCACTGGCGCTGTAACAGTCTTGAGCTAAACGAGCTGCTCAGAGTCTCCACAGTGAGGTGCAGGGGGTGTGAGGGGTTATCCAGGACGGATGTTAGTTTGGCCAACGTCCCTCTGTCCGCCACCTCCTTGATGGCGTCCAGAGGACAGAGCCGGCTCTCTTCACCAGCTTGTTAAGTCTCTTCCTGTCTCTGTCCGTGCTGCCCCCCAGCCCAGCACACATCACCATAGAGGACTGCTGAGGCCACCACAGTGTGTCTGTAACAGCTCTCTGCACACACCAAAGGACCTCAGTCTCCTCAGCAGGTGGAGGCGACTCTCGCCTTTCCTGTACAGAGAGTCTGTGCTGTTTGTCCAGTCCAGTTTTTGTTTAGGTGAACACCCAGGTATTTAAAGGTGTCCTCAGACTCAACGTCTGAGCCCTGGATGCTGGCACAGAAACCTCGGCACCAACTGCTGCTATGGTAGTTTTCCAAAACCGTGTGAAAAAATTGGTGGCTGTTGAGTTCCTTCTCTGCAATAAAATAGATCCCACATTTTGTGTGAGGAACGCACTGATGTGTATTTATTAAAGAAGATAAACCATGTTCTGAATTCAGAGATAATATTATGAGAAGATGGTTTTATGTGTGTATTGGATTTGTTTACAATGTGAAAAGTCTGTAAATATTAGAAATATTGTTGATAAAAGGCAATCTGATAACATCTTCCTCAAGCATTTTAATCCAGTGATCTCATATTATTGACAGTCGGTGACACAGACCCTCACAGTGACAGGTACTCCCACTACGGTACTACCGGTTTCCTCCTATCGTCCAAAGACACGCATGTAGGTTTGAATCAGTAACTACCTGGTATTTTTCTTTTCAAGATGCAAAAGTCTAGCAACTTTCCCTGGAGTAAAAGTAACTTGAGGACATTGTAATTTGCATTTTTTAAGATACACCCAGAAGCACCGAGAGGATTAGGCTACATAGCTCACTGACAAATATGAAGTGCAAAGGTGGGTCACTTTTTATGGCTAATAGAAAGTGTCAGGTAGGTAAAATGCTGCACAGTATTTTACCACTTATAATTGCTGTAGACCCCACCCTGGTAGTTCCTGAACCTTCGGAAAGTACTGTAGTATCCCTGACAAGGGACGTATTTAGGAGGTAGTAGAACTTTGGCCCTGGAAGAGAATTTAGACAGTGCATGTAAAAACACAAGTGAATACAGGTTATTCGGGTTCCTGGTTACCGGGGACCGTTCCTGACCATTTGTCTGACAACACTGCCTGATAGAGTCACTCACGGCTCCAACTAACACACACAAAGCAGTTCCATCATCTTTAAATACAGAGCAATATTACACTGTGTGGCATACATGGCGTACATACCGGTAATACATTTTCCAATGTTAATATGTACATTTTCAGATTATCCTTAATTTTTAAATGCCTTTTTTGCAAAGTTAATAATGCAGTTTTTTTTTCTTTTTTATCTGGTTTAAGCTGAACTAAAAATGTACATTGTTCTGTGCAGATTCTTAGTTCTTTGTCTATGGCTGCTAAAACCCAAGACTTTCCCCACTGTGGGATCAATAAAGTCTCATCTAATCTTATCATAAGTTGGGGGTGGTGGCGATATTGCCCACAGTAGAAGCATGCACATTAGATCTCATGTCCTAGGCATCTTACACAAATCTCTATGCAAAGTTGGGGATTGTGGGAAAACGCTCCTGCAGAACAGCTGTCTAAAAACAACAACTCTTTTATGCCTTTTCCAGATGACTGTCATTAATTTCCTTTCAATAAAAAGGACAAATGGCTGAGAAAGGACACAATGACATTGTCTTGAAGTGGTGCACATCTGTGTAGTCATCCCAAAAAATAACAACCCAGCTGGGAGAACATGGACATTATTCTGATGATTTGACGTCAACATTAAAGATAAAAATGATTTAATCCAGAGGAGGATTAATTTTGAACCAACATAAAAGGATGTGTAACAGGGTCAAGATCTTCTGAAGGACGTGGTGGTCAGTATGCACACATGGAAAGACTCTGTCTTAAACTGTCACTGTTCTTATCTACATTATTATACACACACACACACATACACATATTGATATATATATATACATATACATACATATGCATGTGTATCTGAGAATGTTCACAAAATATATGTGAATAAAAGATAACAGTCTTGACTCAGCCACAAACCACCCGAACATCTCAAAAGAGTTCCAATATAGGTTAATTCTCAGTGTTGACCAACATAGACATGGCATGTCACTGTTCTTATATACATTATATACATATATTGTACCTTATATATATATAGTTTATTTCATTTTTGTATATTTCTCTGCGTCATGTTCTGGATCAACCTATTAACTGGCTTTACTACCCTTCCTACTCTTGTTCTGATGGGGCACACTGTGTTAAATTCTCCACTGTGCCCTGGAGCGACCTCAGCCGCCATTTTCCTGACAAGTTGGACCCAGAGATTGCCAGTGGTGGTTTCCGCTCCTTCTACACCAAGCTTACAATCTGCCTGTGTCTACGTGAACTGCATTTCAGCAACAGCATGGTGCTGCTTATATTGGTTCTGCGGGGGCATTCAGAAGGTGCAGACTCCCTATGCAGCGTGATTACTGAGGGGCTAGTTTCTGCCACCCAACTGGCGGTGCATTCTCTTGGGTCAAGTGCTGGTTCAGTAGCACGAGGCATTTCAGCATTTTCATCCTGATCCTGGCTTGGTTCAGAGCCACTGTCTTATAAAGTCTCCACTTCCTGTTCTCCAAGAAACTATCTTGCAAGTGCAGGTTCCTGTGAGCAACTCTCTCCAGTCCAGTAGCTGCGCTCCTGCTGCTGTAAGTAAGTCTTGATACCTTAGAAACCACAGTGCACACTGTAGAACTCCACCTTCACTTTTGTTTGCCAAAAGAACCTGATCTCCCTCCTAAATGTCTGCACCTTTTGTTCTGCCTGGCGCCTCTGGCTGGAGTCAGCAATGCCTTGTTATACATGGAGGGCTTCCTTAGGATCACCCTTTATTATTTATATACTCCATGATATCATCTCGTTCCACATTCTGGAATATGACATCCTCTGGCAGTTCGGGAACCCAACCGTACATCAAATAATTAAGAACTAGTGTAAAGTGCTCTGAGTACCAACAGGATGAAAAACTCTATATAAGTGCAGACCATTCAAAGGGGCATGATGTTTTGATACTTTCAAGAGGGACTCTGCCATCTGGTACAAGTGTCTTGCTGACTACACAGCGTTTACAGCACTTCACGTGCTATTCTTCCTCTGCGACATCTGAGGAAGACCTCTGTGGAGTCTTCATGGTTCCTGGGCATCACCATAACCCGGGACCTGAAGTGGGAGTAGAACATCAGCTCCTTCACCAGCAGAGGCTGTACTTCTTTTGGCAGCTAAAGAAGTTCCACCTCCCTGTGAAGATGCTGGTGAACTTTTACACTGCCATCACTGAATCCATCCTGACACCTGCCATCACAGTCTGGTTCTCCACAGCCATGGACAAGGCCAAGCTGCAGCGAGTCATTCACTCTGCTGAGAATGTGATCGGCTGCAACCTCCCATCTTTCTAGGACCCACAGACGTACAGCCAGGATCGCAGCCTGACACCAAGACAAATTCCTAGTACTGTTAAGTGTTCTTAACTGTGCCTGGCAATAAACACATTTCTGATTCTGATTCTGATTCTTGAATATCATGCTTCATTGTGACTGAGAAAAATCTCTACCTGGCAAGTGCACATTCTACTTTGACCCTGATGACCAGCATTGTCAAGTACTCCACACAGAACATAAGGAGGTAGTTGTCACATTCTACTTTTTTCCAGTCAGTGAATCCCTGCACACTCTGTACAGTATTCCATCAAACATTTTCAGTTTCTCCCATTGTTTCAGGGCTTTAAGGACCTTCAATTATAGCCCAGTTTTCTCCCTCCTTCACGGTTGTCTCCCTCGGGCAACAAAGTAAATGACTTAGGACAATATAGCATCATTCCACTGCTCATCCTTTAGTTCTTGGAGAGGGAAGACAGGCAGGGGACTTCGACCAAATGGGACTCTTTGCTTCAGGTTCCAGGACCTTGGTCCCACTCCACTAGGCACGATAGGATAGCTGACAATTGCACTACATGTCATGGAGCAATGTTCAGAAATGATGATGGAAATGAGCTTTCAACACTATGATTGTTGCCACTGATTCTGAATTCTTCCTGGACCACGCCCTCTTTAATCTGTTCTGGCTCTTTAAACAGTGCTTCATAGGGCTTATTGATAAGTCTCTGACAGACACGCTTAAGATAAAGATTTTCCTGCTCAGAGAATCTGGAAAAATGTTATTACTTACAGGTATGTATTTAATGCTGAAGTTGTATGAGGACTGTTTGGCCATCCATCTTTGCTCACATGCTTCCAGTTTGGGCTTAGTGATGAGGTAGATTAGCAGATTCTTCTCTTTCCAGATGGAGAAGTTGTTGCATGTTGGTTTACGCAAATGGACCATTTTAGCGCCAGAAACTCCAAACTGTGTGCAGGATAGTTACTTTGAGTATGAGTGAGAGCCATGCTGGCAAAGGCATTAGGACGTTTTTCTTACTCTGCTCCTCTTGGACTTGAGATAACACAGCTTCTCATCTGTCCAGACATCTGTGACAGGATGAATGGTTGACTGAAATTAGGCTGTGCAAGGACAACAGAGTGTAGGAGAGCAGCTTTTAACTCTTAAAATGAATTGCACTACTCCTGTCTCATCACTTAAGCACAGTTGTCTAAATGAAGCAGTACCTTGTGCATTCTTTTTATTCCACTTAGGTGAAGCAGTTAGGGCAAAAAAGGGTTTGGAAATGCCAATAGTACATAACCATGTCTGGGAAGGTTTTGATCCTTTTTTGTGATAAGGGACACCTTACAAAAGTCAATATCCAGGTCCTACACTAATGTTACAAGAACAGTAAGTTAACAAAATGAACATTCCAGTAGTTTACCCAATGTTTTTAACACAAAGCCAGCTTCCACACCAGGGGCATCCCTATGGTTAACCACAGTGATGAAGCATCCCCTTCTTATTCCAGTTGAGCGAAAATAGTAAAACAGAGACTTTTCAACACTTTCAGATTAAATTCAACCTACAACTCTTATCTTGCAGTCTGTCAACTACAGCTCAACCATAGTTGGTTGTATATCAGATGGGAATGAGCTGGAGTACAGGTCAGTGATCATGGGCTTTGTGGACTGGTGTGAAAGCAACCACCTGTGCTCAAACACCAGTAAGAAGAAGAAGATGGTGATTGACTTCCAGAGCAATACACTACCATTCACACCGGTGAACATCCAGGGCTCGGATATTGAGAGGGTGGATAGCTTCAAGTTCTTGGGTGTTGCCCTCAACCATAAACTGGACTGGACTGACAACACTGATGCTTTGTACAAGAAGGGTCAAAGCCTCCATCTTCTGAGGAGACTGAGGTCCTTCAGCGTGTGCAGGCCCATGTTAAGGACATTCTATGACTCTGTGGTGGCCTCAGCTCTGCACAACGCTGTGGTCTGTTGGGGTTCAGGCAGCACCGACCAGGACAGAAATAGACTGAAGAAGCTGGTCAGGAGAGCCAGCTCTGTCCTGGGCTGCCCACTGGACTCTGTGGAGGAGGTGGGTCAGAGGAGGATGTTGGCCAAGCTGACATCCATCATGGACAAAACCACTCACCCGCTGCACCAGACAGTGGAGGCTCTGTGCAGCTCCTTCAGTGGTCGACTGATCCACCTCTCAGTTAGGACAGAGCGATACCGCAGGTCTTTCATTCCCACCGTGGTTAGACTCTATAACTTCACAGTCTAACCTACTTGCATTAATATTGTATATATTATGTAATTCTTTTTTTACATACTGTATATTTGTAAATTGATTTTGATTTTATTTAATTTGAATTTTTTGCACATTACATTTCATATTACTTTGTAAGTGCATTACTCTTGTTGTTTTTATTGCTTTTATTGCTTTGTTATACTTATGAGCTGTGTTACAAGTAAATTGCAGGATGCGGGATCAATAAAGATTTATATTATCTTATCTTACCTTCCCTATATATTTGTTTTTCATCTCTCTGGAAGGTGTGCTTAGAAAGTCACCTCCCCTTCCTATTAGTAACTATTAACTCATATTAGCAATCACTCTTTCCAGTTATTATTATTAATATATTTTCTCCCTTTTCTTGTAATTTTGTGTTTTATTTATTCAGCTCTAGGAATTTCCCAACATGCACGTCTCTCATAATGCTCCTCTCATCATGATTGACAGTGTGATTATTTTTGTTTTCGTGTTATTATTTTATCTTATATCATTGCACCTTGTGAAGCACTTTGTGATTTTATCTGTGAAAAGTGATATAAAAATTAAGTTTACCTACTTACTTGTGAAAGTGGTCTGTCACTAATATATTCCGCACAGTCCTCTCGACTTTGAGTCCTAGCGTACAGCATCTACAGGTCTCTCATTGGCTAGATTGGCTGCCATGTTAAGGAACGTCTGAAATTCGCTCCATGTAAAAATACTATTGCTGGCCATATTGTGTGGTGCTCACTTCACTATTTGAACAGTTGCTTCTGCTTCCAAGTCCTTTGAGGCAGATCAACAGGTTGAAACTTCCAGGACCACTTGGGGCCATGTTTAGCTGCTTTCTCATCCACCTTTGACTACTCCAAGAGTTTTGGTGTGGATGTCTTTGAGGCCAAGCCTAGCTCTGACAAAATTTAAGCTTGAATCCGAACACAATTTCCTTGGGTGGCCTTGGCTGTAAACCTCTGGTAAGGCAGCATGAATGTCTCAGTTGATTGATCTCTGACAACATCAGTATGTATGGCCCTTGATGCCATGCCACAGAAAACAAGCCCCCAGACTTTGAGTTTTACTTGTTTCTTTACTTCTTCCTTTATATTATAAGTTGTCACCAAAGTCTTCGTCCTTGTAATACCATACTGGCTCGGTCCAGTTCTTAGTCATCTCCTTTGTGAGCCTCTTTGCTGCTCCCCACTCTAACATCTCATGCAACTGCGCTACCATTGTGGCTCTCTCTTAAGCTGTCTTTCAGAAAAGTGGCCTCTACTTCACTGTTGGGAAGAGAGGTTGGATCCTTTATCCAAGGATATCTTGCATCCCAGAAAGCATCTTCTGTGACATAAGTAAGTCTATCCTTTGATAGCTTGATGATTTCAAGCTCTCTTTCCTCTGCTAGATGCTGTCCCATTTCCATTTCTCTGATGTCTTTATCTTTCAACTTTCAATTCAATTAAACTTTATTTATATAGCGTCAATTTACAACAAAGTCATCTCAAGGCACTTTACATAATTAAGTCAAGACTATACAAACATCAAGAGAAAACCCAACAAATCCCCCTTGAGCGAGACATAGGCAACAGTGGAGAGGAAAAACTCCCTTTACCGAAAGAAACCTCCAGCAGAACCAGGATCAGGGTGGGCACCCATCTGCCTTGACTGGTTGGGCTGAGTGGAAAACATTGGGCAGGTTGGTCGGACCAGTAGCTGTGCACTGAAGGACACACAGTGCCAAATCCGGGGACACCTGAAGACAAGGACAGAGAGAGGGAGACAGAGAGGGAGAAAGACGACTACGGGAGAAAGACGACACAGAGTTGATGTCATACAGTGGTGATACATATACAGATAGTTTGTGATGAGCTGATCTCTTTGCCTAGGAAGCACCAAAGCAGGCACACTGAATGTACATCCACACACTTCTAAATTGAAAGTCATAGATGTACATGGGCCAAACCTGAACTGCACTGCAGCTAATAAGCACAACATCAGTCAGAGTATTGTCAGGTTCTGATGTAAACCCAGGCCTCTTTAGCACCTTCTCGGCTTCCTCCCTGATGGTTCAAGCCATTGATCCAGTGTCCAGTAGTCCCTGGTCAGGTTAGTTTGCATGCAGAATAACAGTAATTTGGGACAGGTACTCCACTAATGTCCTTTTTCTAAACAGAATAAGCATCTCTTCTCCCTCCAACAGTGTGCTCTTGATGATTGAGAGCCATCACCGCAGACTTTGCACTGGGAGAAACATGCTGAGGGTGAAAATTGGGGCCTGGGGTGAGCATGAGTGGCCTGACTTGTACGCTTTAATACTCTCTCATAACACACTGAGCACATGCTTTAGAGCATTTGATTCTGGAATGACTCGAAATGGTGGTGTTGTAGTCGGGGTAGCTGGGGCACATATGCCTGTGTTTAAAAAACCACAAACTCAGTGCTACTTGTTACAGCTGTGGCCACTTGAATAACATGTGCGGGGTTATGCTCATGCCCAGTCTTTTAGATGGTCCTCCTTCTAGTGCGCATTTATTGCCTCTTGCACCTTTTTCGGCATGACCAAGTAATCTGGTGTTTCTTAGACCATTGGTTGGGTGGCATAATAATCATGCAGTGGTAGACTTGATCCTGGGCTCTCTTTAAAATAGCGTCTTAATATGGGATAGATGGTGTTGCTTTCCAGGCCCACTTTAACTATACTCATGCTCTACAAGGAGGTGGCTCAGAACCTCCTCTTTTTGTTCATCCTCTGAGAGCGCTTTTTTGTCCAAATACACATCCATCAGCTCTTAGATGGAATACTTGTCTGTACAGCCTCACTAACAGGTTCACCCTGGACAGGTTCAGGGTTGTGTCAGGTCTCTCAACTTTGTTTTGGTCGGCTGGTTGTTGCCGACTTGTGGTGGGTGAGGACTGGCTAGCTGATTGGTGGCTGGCTATGACTTCACCTATGTGACTTCCTGACTCATTGATCAACATACGGAAATGCCGTGCAGTATTATCATTATCTGTAACGGGATTAGAGAACTGGGACTCAAGAGCGGGCATGTCTATTACATTTCCTGATTCAAAAGCTAATGCTGTTCTTCTGCCTGCTGTTACATCAATATTAGACAAACCCCTCCTTCTACCTGCAACTAGTGCTGTGACATTAAAGGTATGCTGAGCTTTGCCTGCCATATCTCACATTAAGAAGGGAACAATAAAGATCATCTAGTTTACTTGTGTCACTGTAGCTTCACAAATCACTCACAACACGTGTTTATGCAAGACTTCAGAAATCACTTGAGCAGCTCAAAAGATCCACACGTCCATTAGCATGGTGTCCCATGATGTCACAAGAACACAGCACAACCTCGAAGATCTGCAGTGGCCAATCAGCGGATCCAGGTCACAGCCCCAGTTTTATGTAACGGCCTTAAGACCTTCTGAAGGAAGGATTTACAGTTTTATTTTTAAACAGAGTAACATGGATTGGTCAGTACACACACGGACAGTAGTAGTAGAAACTATATGTACATATATATATAAATAAATACACTTTAAAATCTCACATATTCAAAACAAAGTTATTTCCAAATAAAGTATTACAATGATTGAAATATGCAAGATTGAGAATGTTAAGAAAAATAATAATAAGTAAAAGATAACAGACTTGCCACGGATCCACATGAATGGATGCACATGAATGATTAAGATAATAAACCATTAGGATGCTCCTCCTAGCTGCTTCTCCCTCACTCAGTGAGGCCCAGTGTTGAACTGGATAACATTTATTGGAGTTCATCTGTGAATAACTTTGTGTACATGAATGTTTTTCAATTAAAAAAAGTAGTTTTACTGTTTCTTTTACAGTTTCTAAAATTTTTGTATTTCCTGTTTAACTGTTTGATATTCATTATATACATTTTTACACTTTGATGAAATGTTATATTTGTTCAGTTTAGATCGTTTAACACAACTCCTATATCCAATATAGTGTCAGCGTTTTAAATCATATTACCCCAAAAATTTATTAATTAAAAAAACTAGCAAGTTAATCATGTTGAAAATATGCAGGTTTCAGGTGTATTTGTATCTTAGCATGTTCATTTCTAGCTTTTTAGACACCAAAATGTGTTGCACACTCACTTTCCTAAAAGCAACCATGTTTACTTCTGAATCTTCCATTTCGGCTTGTCGGGACTTTTCCTTGCATACTGCTACTTCTCACAAACGTCTTTCCGTATGCCTGGCAAACTCTGAAATGATGTTCATACGCTAAAACTTGGAATTGTGGTATTTATTTGGGTTCTGTCTGAGCAACTACCAATCTGCAACCCGCTCATGCTATGCAGATTATAAAACAAAAGCACCCTTCATGCGACAATAACCAACGGTAAACACTGCAGCGATCACTGCGGTGGAGAGGGGACTGAGTTCAGCGAAAAGATATGACATAAAGAGTGACGTGTGTCCTAAGAAATGAGTCTTCGTGTAAGATTTATGTGTTTAATTTGTTGATGCATTAGTTCCTAACGGCTCCTGTATCCACACCATGAAACGGTTAAAGCTCAGCTACTGTAAATAATACCCTGCGTGTTTGAAACGCCATTGGATTCTTACAACAGAGGAGTTTAATATGTCAGAGAGTGAATGAGGAAGAAGAGAAAGTAACAAAGGAGAAGAGAAAAAAAATCAGGTCGATAAATGTCAGAAGGTAAATCATTCTCATTTAAAAATCAGGATTAGAACCTTTTACAAAATAATACAAATTTTTAAAAGAGCTATGTTGATTTCTCTCCGTATGTTGTTAGAGGGACATTTGCATCAGTGGATTATGTAGACAGAGCAGTAAAACTATACATTTTACTTTACTTTCTGATCAGCTAAAATACTGTAAGTCAAACTGTGTAATTGACATTCAATTCAGATCATTATAAAATTCACAAGTTATTTTATTTTATTTGGTGGCATTAGCAACAGCAGCAGAAAGACCGAGACCAGATGAGCCACTGTATGTTATTCAGAAATCTATCCCACACGAACAGCTTCAAACGGACACTGTTGTTAGTTGTAATACTACCACATTTGATGCATTATTATCTTAGTTGTATGGTCGCACTGGTAAAATTAGGGTATTGAGAGAAACCTGACAGATAGAGTCGTGATCATGTGCTGATTGCGTCAAACTTTTGTTTTGTGTCGAGGGATTTTCAGTCAGACCTTGATTACTACAGTCATCTGGGCCTCCCGAGCTCATTAAAGTGTCAAAAGCTCCTGGTAAATTAACATACACATGACAAGGCAAACATGAATAAGCCTATTATATAATAATTCGAGGGACGAGCGGGGGTTTCAAGCATCGCATGCTCACGGATGTGCCAGTGCTGAATGAAATGCTGGGAGAAACATGGACTTTGTGATAAGCATAAATGAAGTCATGCTGTGAACATCAGGGATGTCTCCCAGTGTCTGTCGTTAGCCATATTCACACTGCAACGTGTGAATCCAAGACCATGAGCACTTTTTTCCCCTTCAAGCACTGGGACTATCATGATGACTCTGGTCATGTGAGCAGCTCCTTTTCTCTCCGCCTTTCCTTTCTCTTTTATCGCTCTGTTTATCAGCTGTGCATCTGCAAAAAGGCTTTTATTCAATTCAACAAGCTTTTGCAGAGGTACAGCGCAGCCAGGAGCTCCATCCCTGTAGCGTTCTCTTTAATTTACCCCACATCAAAGAAGGAAAACCGGTTTATTCTGTGTCAACTTTGATTTCCAGGTATGACCCAGCTTCTTGGTAGGGCATGTATTCTGTGAATGGATTCACTTGAATGGGCGACAGCACAAGCCTCCGTTTCAGTGTCAGATGTTTACTCAGCAAACAGGCCACATCGGTCCGACAACACATTGTTCTGACTTCCACCGACAACACTGGCACTGCGTTAACTTGAGTAGGTCTTAGATTTGGTTATTAAAAAATGTTTTTGTGACATGAGGCAACAGGTTTGTGTGGGGAAGAAAGATATGATCTGAATGTCAGCAAACCCAAACCCTTGAACTCCAAACATCCCTTCTGTGTGGGTATTGATTAAAATCAAAAGTACTAGAATACTGCTTATTCTTCATCTAATCCTACAGTACACAACTACAAGTGGGATATAACTGACTGCTCTTTACAGGAGCCAGGAGCAGCATGCAGGATTTATTGACAGAGTGAGATTATGCAACGTTAGATGAGCTGATCCTTGAACGCAGATACGGGCGGATTGAACCCTATGTTGATATTTTTAGTGTTAGTTGCCTTCACCTATATGGACTAAAATTGATGCACTAGTTCGGTACAGTAAATCAACACAAGCTACCGTATTGTGTTCCTGCTATCACGTCCAGTGTCTGACAGAGTAGAGGACAAGACGATCAAAGTGTGTGTGTGTGTGTATAGAAGAGACTGTGCTCGGGGGAAAAAGGGAATCAATAAATGTGACACAGTGTGCTGGACTCTATTACCACCCCCGCCCTCGGCTAGGCAAACATGTAACAATGAGTAAGTGTGCGCAGGTGGTATAATCTTATGTAATGTTACAAAACAGCGAGGCTGCAATTAAAGAGTTCATCCGCAGAAGGTTGGCAATGCTGCTGCTGGTTCATTTTTCTTGTGGCCAGATGGAGTTACGCCGCTGCGGTAACCGCAAACTAAATGTGTTTACATCTCTATGTGACATAGACGTACATGAGGTTAATTCTTCACTGAAAATGAATTGTGGGTGATATTAATAATGCACCACACAACAGAAGAAATCAATGCAACAGCTGGATGTTGGGATTTCTTACTGCTGTTTTTGGACACCGTTAAAAATGTTGGATTGAACAGCCGAGTCAAGTGTCATCGTTCCATTGCCATGGTTTAGTAGGCCACCTACTTCCTGTCAGCACTATTTATATCAGCGTGCTGTGTGGTCTGAGGCTGCCAGCATGTGGAGCCGGTACCTACTGGCCCGTGATTCAGGTGCTACACGGTGGACACCGAATGGTGCGACAACGCTCGGAAACAGGTGGACTGAGACAAAAGTAAAGTGGTTTAACTAGTGGGGTCGCTCCGTTTCATGCCTGGTTGTGGTTCAGTGTACCGTGGAGAGGTGGGCTTCAGCATGGTTCAGTTGAACTTGGGCATGTAATCAGTGGGATTGCTAATTATGCCTGGGAATGGAACTACAATGCTCTAACTATCTTCTCTGAACACAAAAAGATGCTTTGAAGTGCTCAGGCATGGATCGCTAACCGCATGCGAGAGCAGGCCAGTGGGGGAGAGGACGGGGGGCTGCTGGGGTGTTGGGGCATGGTGTGCCCAATTTGACTGTAATGTAAAAGGAAAGTTGATTCTATCTGGATCAACTCTATCCGGTTTGTCTCTTACTGTTTATTACACACATATGTGAAATTCCAGTAATTTACCTTTTATTTAAATTTAGTCATTTGGAAGATGCTTTTATCCAAAGCGAGGTACGAAGCCTGCATCACCATCTCGTTAGCAGAGTGCAATGAGTGGGAGGGACTGTAGACCTGGATGAGGGAGTTCAGGTAGGAGGGTGCTGTTGAATTGACCACTCAATGGTGTGATGTGTGTCCTTTTTGGCTGATCAGAAATGAGACATGCCGCTGCATTTTGGATCGTCAGTATTCCCTCACTGCAGAGAAATGTGCATTCATGTACTTGAGACTGAGATCGAGAACGAGACAAAATGGCCAAAAACAACCTGACCAAAAAAGACACAAATGATCAAAAAATACCTAGAAGAGACTGAAAACGATTATAAAGAGACACAAAACTATGGTGACCAAGAATAAAAGCAAAAACTCAATCACAAAAGGCAAAATGACCAGAAACGCACACTAAACCATCCCTATGATAAAATTCAATCTGGGGTTTTTAAGAATTCAGTGAGGCCTATTTTCAGATAATCCGTATGTGGTCCATCCATCTAAACATTACTAGGTACCAGGAAAAACGGCGCTCGTTGAGAAGGTGTTGGGGCAGCAAGGAAATTTTAGTTCTGTCTCATGAGCCTGAATTTCCTTGAAATTCAAACTAATTACTAAATCAATGATTACATGCACCTAGTTGTTGCTCGCATGCATCATTATTTTGTCTATTTGCCAGACAGTGGCCGTTGCAAAATGTGACCTTGGAAGGACACCTTGACCAGACATGAAATCAAATAAATCTCATTCACACAAAATAAATAACTAGTGGTGTCCTGCTTATTTCCTGCCTGCCGTTGCAGCTCATGTTGTCTCTGGTTATTTGGATGTTTGCTGTCTGTCTGTCCCTTCAGACAGGTCAATACTCCGTTCATACGCTCTGCCAGTGACCCTGCCAAAGAGAGGAGCTCATGAGACTTTTTCATTCTTTGTGCTGCTACAGCAGAAAAATCTAGCAGACAAGCCTGCCATCAAACAGAGACCGTATGCTGTAAGTGCAAAGTGTACATATGACGCCAAACAGACGGCAGCAGAGTTGAAGGAAGTCAAGTTATTTTGCGCGTTAGGTGACGTTAGAGTTGCTAAAGTGCCTTCAGCAGTGAGTGAAATCCACTGGACAACAATGAGAATCTGCTTTGTGAATGAGTCGGAGCAAGATGTCGGTCTTTCATGAGAACTGTAGACTGCCTGCTGTCATACATGGAGCCCCGGGCCCCACTGACCTCTATAGGGCTCCAGTGTAAAGTACGTGTTAATATTTCTTTTTTAAACCCACACACTGAATATACTCATTCTACAAATGCTAATAGAGCTAAGACACAAACCAAGTCCAGTGCTGTAGACACTAACATGTGAAAGACAAATATTTTGCTTGAAACTTAACTATTTATGTATTACAAATGTATTTTTTTTGGTGAGGCTCAGTGCTGCAAAATACACTGAACTCCCAAATATGTCTGCTGCAATTGCTGTATCATGCAGTATCACATTAAAATGTAGGCTAACAGTAGCTACACGGGCTCACTAAACATAATGTACTAATATCAAAATACAGGCTGTGAAATTGTGATGTGACTTTTTGTTCCCTCTTCTTTTCTATTGGCTTGTGTCCACCCCACATTACTGTAAGTTTTGGAATCAAAGTCAAGTAGCTGCCATTCTGTGTACTGTTAGTGGAAAATTCAACATTTTGACATACTTTTTATCATTCAGCTATAATATGCACTATATATTCATATTCAATTCATAATTTTTAGAAGTTAGAAAAAAACAACTGTCATGTTTTATATTAGTCTGTGTAGGCTATGACAGAACAGTTTGTATGGTTGTTCAGTGTTATGTAAGAAAGACAACGGTTTTCTGTGTTGTGAAGCTAACGAGAAGGAAAGAGATTTGATTTTCTTTTTAGTTATTTTTATCATTGGAAAAAAAATCACTTTCACAAAAAGAGATGGACGGTTTCCAAAGCAAATTCTGGACATTGTATCACGAACTGCATTAACGTGGTACAATTTTAAAAGAATACGTTTGTTATGGACCAATGGCATAACAATTATATAATTCACTTTTAGAGTCTTAAGGCTTTAGCATTTGTTTGTTTTTTTAAGTACTGCATGAAAGAAAATATGTGATTAAAAACAAATAAATACAGGTACTGAAAGTAATTATCTAATTAAATGTATATACTAATATCAATTTGATTGGCTGTAGAGTTATTATGAAAATCCAGCAATATTATATATTGTTTTATTATAAAGCACAATAATTAATGTTTTTCAGAACAAAAGCCAAAGCCATTACTCTATTATCTATGCACGCTTGCTGTTATGCTACAAGAAAAACCAAAGCAAGCAACAGTAGGTCGAAAAAATGTAAATGAAATTGTGTGTGTGTGTGTTTGTGTTTGTGTTTAACCGCGTCAGCAATCAACAAATTGTATTGTCGTTTCACCGCTGTTACATTTTCATGTTAACAGCTTAGTTCTAGTAGGTTAATATGGATAAAAAAATAAGAACACGCAATCAGCAGCGTGCAGCTGCCACATACAGTAAATATGTGAGTGGCTCTGGCACCATCGTCTAATCTGCACCTGTAAGACCTGCGTCCTGTGCAACCTGAGCCGGGTGATAAGGGAGAAAGAGGGAGACAAAATGGACAGCAGGACATCGAAGCGATACAAAAGTGGCAGAACCAGAATATACTATAAAAGCTAATACAACAGCTTTACACTAGGTAACAATGTAAAAATTAAATGTGATAACTGTGGAATTTATTCACATACTAAAACAGTTGTTTTTATCTTTTGTGTTGATTTCCACTGTAATTATAGGTAAGGTGGTTGTTTCACTGTGTCATGTTTAAGATTAAAACAAAAATTCTAAAGAATAGTACCGTATATGACAGCACAGTTTTCTCTTTTGAGTGTGGTACAGTAGACACATTTGAAACTTGGCAGTATTTGTATCTTTTCTTTGCCCTCGAGCTATGTTCGTTTTTTGAGTTATACTCCCACTGTTTGCCAGTCTCACAGAGCTGCAGCTTTGAGGGGAACAATTCAGCTGCAAAAAGATATTTTTCTAAACATTTGAAAAACATAGTATGAAACATTGAGCACATCAATTTTGACATTAATAAAAATTATTACACCATGTTTGTTTGAAACTGACATCTACCAGGTGACATGTATCCAAAACAGTATGTTCAGTATGTATTTTAAAAAAATACATACTTTAAATTAAGAGAGAGTGCAATAAGGAATCTTTTGTTTGAAGATATTTAGGGTGTTGAGGATTTTCATTAGTTGTGTATGAAGTAATCAAAAACTGTACTGTGTTTGCTGGGAAAGACACGTAATTCATTTCAAAAGATACAGATTATTCTACTAAAATTACTGTCCATCATACACCAGTGATGGAGAGTTTCTCATGCATAAAAAACATAACTCCATGCCCTTAAACACCTCATGAAAGACATACCTTCACTATTTGCTGTCTGTACTTTTTAAATTTGTATTGTGTCTTCTCTCTATTGCAACACCCAAAAAGGGGGACTATTCTTGTAGATTAGTTTGATTCATCTCGGCTTAAACGTGTTTCTCCATATCTTCTTTTCCAAAACTGGAACAGTCTCTAATAATTGTATCAAACTAGTGGATAGGCTCTGGTTGTATCAATATCATGTTGGCAGCTGTGCAGAGTGAATAATTTGTTCATTCATTTTTATGACATTCATACTGCTTTTGTCCCCTGCAGCTTGCAGACGGGTTGGTTCTGGATCTGGGTCTGTGTATGGGCCTCGTAATCTATTGGGTCTTACAGATTGTTAACAAGTGTAAAATAAAATTACAGATTGCACATTAAATATTTTCTATCATCACTAAAATTCATGTACAAGTGCATAAATATATCAGGAAAATTGCCCTTGTCTTATATTTATCTTTATTATTGGCTTGTTCTTTCTTGGTAGAGCTCCAGTGTTTTCTTTGTAATTGTGTAACTGACTACAATTATATTATTTTTATCAGGGATTATTTGCTGATTATTTTTGGAAATACTCATCTTATCGTAAACTAAACAGTTTGTAAAATTCTAAACAAAAAGGTATCCAAGAGTTAGTCTAAAGCATTCACATCTAGAACATGAACTACCTGATCAAATTTTATCAGTCTACTTATCATTTCAGTATCCAAGGTTTCATTTAAACAAAGAATTTATTAAATTATTAATTTAGGAAACTCTCAACTTGGAATGAGACTATGAAGTGAAGTTCTCTTATGTAGCTTTAATCAAGTATCACTATAAAGTAAATTTACCTTGCTTCTGCTGGTAGGTATAAAGTATTTTCCTACCTGGAACTTTTAACTTTTTTACTGCAATAAATTGGAGCTAAATTAATTTCTTTTGACAAAAAAAATAAAAAAGATCCTTTCATGTTAAACAGAAAACAAATCTCTATAAAGTATTTAAAGTTCACAAAAATATAAGACATTAAATAATTGATTGCATAAGTTTAGTCACTGGTGTAACCAGTTGATTTCTAAAGTTATACAACTGGTTGAATGGACATCACCGAGTGCAAATATTGTGTTTAAAATATTGTAGAATAAATGTGTCTCCATCTGGAAGCTTCACTTACAGGTAAATCAGTGTTCTGGCCAAAAATCTCACAGGGCCAAAAATATCAACACCAACCATCACGTCACTGAGGAGCAAAGCCAGGGAATGAATATAGAATTTCTAAGTCCTTTAATATCTTTTGGATTAAACACTGAGTGACAGAAGGGAACTAGGAAGGTGCACCACCCAGACACATGTAACTCCTCCGAAGAAATTTCAAGCTTCAGCAGCTGAGATGTGAAAGACCAGGTTCAACAGTTCATCAACTGTAGCTTTTATGGGATCAGAATCTTCACATAATATCAATGAAAACATATCACATTTCCCATGGCTGCTTCGTAATAAGAGCTATAGGAGATATGTGCCATCACTCCCTCACAGTCAACAAAAAGTCTTCAGTATACAGATGCATATCTGGGCCTTCGCCATGGACGAATGTCTACATATAAGTAGAAATGCAGAGTGGGAAGTAATTATTCAGTGGCTTGAGTTGTAAGGAAATGTCAAAATAAGAGTGTGTTAAATGAACAAAAGATTTAAAATACATCAACAAAACAGTTCACATAAAAGGTCAAACAATACAATTAAAAATGATTAAAGGATTGAGGAAAACATTTAAGCACTCAAGCTTAATTTACATTTTGGACAGCATCAGAGCTGGCAGGCCGGGTGACGTCTACCAAAACCTGTGGTCCCTGCTGGACCAGGTGTGCTGTCAGGTGCAGTAGACCTGATCCAGGAAGGAGCTCCTTTCCAAACAGGATTCCAGGATGTTGCCTTCTTCTTTTTAACTTGATGGAACCTGTGTTCAGACACATTGCTCTCCAGCACCTTCAGCTCATGTGATGCACCAGGGCTCCTGATACCATCCCTCAGGTAATGTGTACTGTCTTGCTCGGTCTTCACTGGTGGCCAAGCCGCGACCTCCACTCTGGCGACAACACGCGTGTTAAATGGCTGTTAATCTCCAGGGATGGACGATCTGAAGTCTGCATCCAAATAAGTCCTCAAGACTTTATTTACCAGTCTTTCTAACAGCTTAAGGTACAATAAAAAACTACTGCAACTAGTCTAAATTAACTATATATGATACCTCACTTTATTAATATGGATTAGTCATCTACAATAGCCATTAGCGCTTTAAATGGTGTGTAATCTTCCTCTGCTAATGTGTAATGCTAACTGCTAATGCTAATTGTTAATCACCAAAGCTGTAAATGACTAAAGCCAAATACTAATGTTTGCGGCTAACGTTGATTTGGTTTTTACACTGGATGCCCTTCCTGTTGATGTTTAACAACACAAAGGGATCAATGAGCATATCAGAAAAATAATATTCACTATCCAATAATTGTTTTGTTGTTGCCCCACCACTGGAGTGTATGGGGGAAACTCCGTCATTATGGTTTAGACTGAACAAAAAGATGTTTTGTTCCTATAGCTGCGCCCAAAGAGACATGCTAAAATGATCTGTGCTTACTGTCTGTAAACTGACATTTCATGTCTTTGTGATTATTAAACTACAAAAAGTAAAAGAACTTGTAACAAGAAGATTTAAAGTGACGCTGCCCTCAAGTGGTCAGAGGAGGGAATTACACCACTGGTTTCAAATATTACACATGGTTCTGCTGGTTTAAGACTTGGCAGTAAGGTTAATAATAATAATAATTTTATTATTTACAACGGTCAAGTTGCCAGTTCGCTTAATGAACCTGTCTTAGTGTGTTCGGAAACGGGAGTACCCAGAGTAGACCCATGCAAGCACACGGAGGTGTTTGTCTTGTCCTATCTTAAAGGTCACGTTAGGCCCGGTATGTTAAACGGCTGCCCACCGGACTTATGGTTAAAAATTCATGTCTCATTAACATGGGGTTGGAATTTGTCTAAACTGCCTTATTTGCTCCACATATGAGGAGGTCAGTAAGTCCCTTCCTCACTTGGTTGAGGACCTGACATACTTTTTGACCCAAAGCCTTCCGCCAAGGTCTTCTAGGGCTTGTCCTGACACCCACAGCCTCAGGGGATGTGGTCAAACCTGCAGCTCCGTCACTTGGGTCAGTTGCAACTGAATCACCGTTGTTGGTGATGTTGCCAGCTGACACATTTTCTGCTTTTACACTGACATTTAGAACAGTAGCTGTAGTCCTGGACTCTTCCGGAAGAGGAGGAGCGATGTTTCCCCCTTTGTCACTACGGCCTCTGGCTGCTGAAGATGGAGCGGAAATTTCCGGGATGATTATGTCATTACCTGCTTCTAGTGGTGTAATAGTCATGAGTTGTAGATTTCTTTCGTGATTGTAACTTGACATAGACTCGCATGAAAAATAAGGGGATTCATAGGTTTGGACGATGTTGCCAGCTGACAAATTATCTGCGTTTGTGCTGTCGTTTAGAACAGTAGCTGTAGTTCCAGTTTCATCTGTGATGGGGGGAGCGACGTTTCCCTGTCCATCACTAGGGTCTCTGGCTGATGAAGATGGAGCTGAAATGTCCTGGAGGATTATGTCATTATGTGGCTCTACTGGTGCAGTAGTCGTGGTTTTTAGGTCACCATTATTGCCATCATTGTAACTTGACATAGTGTCAGATGACAAAAACACGGATTCATCGCTTTCATCCCTGTAGGTGTAAAACTCGGATTCACATCCAGAGCAACATTCTCTATCGGAGTCTATACTAAAGTATATTTCAGTAGAGTCACCTGACTGGCAGGACCGAGGCCTGTCTGATTTCTCACCACTCGACCCAAAAGATTGTAAGTCAGATCCACAGGAAGGTGCTGTGGATGGCCACAGCGGTGGGTCCATGTCAGTACGGTCACGTTCACCGACAGTGGGCAGTGACTCTCGATCACTTCTGCATTCTTGTTTGGTCATTTCAGCATTCTGAGGCTGATGAGAACCGCTCATCATTTGAGCGGCATTTTTCACATAGTAAGTGGCATCACTTTTACCTACCAGGTGACTCATTGTTATAAAGCTGTGGTTCAAGGCCTCCCTTGGAGTGATCCTCTCGCGAGCGTCCACAGTCAGGCAGCATTTGAGGAGGTTTAGAAATGCTACTCGATCTTCGTTTTCAGCACCACTGGGTTTTCTGGGGGCTTTCAGTACCGCTTGGTCCAAACTCTCCACACGGCGAAAAAACTTCGTTGAAACGTGTGGCATCTTATCGGTGTGTCGCTTGTACTGCTCCAGCGAGTGGAATCTGTAACCTTGATTAATCAAGATCATTCTCCCAGGTGAAAAACTTATGCGTGTATTTTCCTTTAGCCAACAGGTTCGTATCCGGCTGTCCCAGCAAGTGGAGCATTACCTTCATCCAATTATACTTACAGTCTGAAGGGAAGAGGGGGGTTCCGAAATACAAGTGTGCCATAATGCAGCCCAGAGTCCACATGTCAATAGCTGTTGTTAAAGAAAGGCCTAAATTTACTTCTGGGGCCCTGTAAGTAAGAATTTGCACCATCATTCCAACCTTCATTTTACTCTCTGGGAGTGCCAAGCCAAAATCGATAAGTTTGATTTTATACGGTTGTTTGCTGTGGTTAACGAGCATGATGTTGTCGAGCTTTAGGTCGCAGTGGGTGATTCCCAGACTTTTCAGGGCATCCAAGGCCACAAGGAGCTGCTGCGCTATTGGCCGGATTTCCGAGAGACCGCACTGTGGCCAAAATCTTTTCTTTATCAGATCCCAGATGCTTTTGTCAAGCATTTCAAATACAAGACATGACATCTCGTGAAATCTGAAGTTTTCTATGAATCGCACAATGTTGTTTTTGTCCGGGTCAATGGCCTGCAGTGCTTTAAGATTAGCAATTTCATCTTTTATAGTCATATCCTGGCTATTTTTGTGGATTTTAACTGCAACCATGTTGCCTGTTTCTACGTTCATACACATGGTAACTGCTCCAAAAGTCCCCTCTCCAATCAAATCCTTTAGTTGGTAAAGTGAAGAATCGCTGTAAAGTACAGAGTCATACTTTAACTCAAATGTTGCACTTGCTTCCTTTATGTAGATCTCTTCAGCACTTTTCGAACTCGATGGGTAACTCAATAATACAAGGGACATTTTTAAAAAAACATTTCAAGTATTTTCCATAAAGTTGGACGGGGAACATGTCTTGTGTAGATACAGACAAATCAATTTAATGAATTTAATGTCCTGACAGATGTCTTGTCTACACAAGCATATGAACAGACTCGGACAAAGGGATTGAACTTACATTTGTCATCGGTTGCAGTGATGTCGTTTTGACATCAAAGCACAGTTCTGGAACTTGAATCTAAAAATAGACATTAAAGGCAAAGGTTTACGTTTGAAAGTTTGAAATTTGAAAAACAAAACACAAACAAGAAAAAAAACGACATTCTTGTGAGTAATAATTTGCATTAGTTTCTATTTCTGCATTACTGTTTTAGAAACTGAATGAAGAACAACCCTTTTTTTAGTTTAGTTTTACATCCATCCCTCTTCCTCATCAGTTTTTCTCAGTTTCATTCTTCTTCTATTTTATCATCCAGATGTCAAATTAGCCTTAATGTCGTCCAGACAATCCGATCCACACCTCTGAGACACCTTAGTAAAGTCACGCTCAGTTTCCCTCATTCAACAGCACATCAGTACATGTCTGAATACTGTTTGTGTTTGTGGATCAATGCCAAGTCAATAAGCTGTTATATGGTTTTAGAAACAACCAGAAAAAAGTCCAGAAAGTCACACACCAAATAATAAAAACTGACACAGCACTGCCATGACCAGGGTTCTCTGTGTATAACATAGATAGAGCTTTGACAATGAACTCAACAATATGGAGTAATTGTCAAGTATTGTTAGTACTTGACAATATAAGTATAAGTATGATAAGTATTGTCAATTATATTGAAGGTTTGTGGTGGCGTTTTAACATAAAATGAATTTATTGGAATGGGACAACAGAAAGTCACTCTTTAAGGAGGGTGGAAACTACACAGGAAAAATAACTGAAACAGGACGATAACCTCAAGCATGTGAGTGCAGGTTGTGAATCAATCTCTCAATTTCACATTGATGGGTTATATTTAGTGCAGATTTGATCAGAATTTAGTAGAATGCCACTAGAATCCATTATGTCCGTTGTATCTTTGGCATACCAATCTTTGTAAAAGGATTGTAAGGATTTATTTTCATACAATATGTCTGTTATTTCAGAGTGTGGTGGTATGGGGTGAGAAGTTGAGTATAATTACAATTTTCCTATATAATATTGGCTTATGGGGCTCTGACAGCGATATCGGACGTCTTTCAACACTGAAGCCTGTGACAAGAAACAACAGAACACCTCCCACCTTATTGAATAAATAATTTGGAATACAGCACCACAATGATTGGTCTAAGATTTTAGCCAGTTTCTTGAAGTTTGGATTCATTTCATTTATTTTATTTATTTGGGATGGCATTTGAGTAGACTGGGTAAATACAGCTTTAGACCTTTCATGTTTGTTCCACGTATTTATTATTGCTTTACATTTTGTTTTCTTATTATCAATTATTCGCTGTAGAAATACCGCGCAAAATAGTTTGGAATGGTTTTATAACCCCTTTCCCTTGCTAACATGTTTCCTTCTTGGGTTAACACAGAACCAAAATTATAAAACTGACAAAAAAAAAAAAAAAAACGCCCCATCAAAGTAACTCACCTTCTGTAAAACATCACTGGTGCAGCCAAATGGTTTCCAAGTCACACAGTGAAGTTAAACGGAGGTCACATAAGGGCAGCAAATGTGCGTGAAGGATTGTAGTATAAATACACCTGTATCTGCAGGGTGTGCTTTATAAATCAGTGTCCTATCCACACCGTGAAGAACACTCCATACACTCAAAAATATTATTGAAAAGCAGAAACTAGGGGATCCATACGAGATCATTTCCTAATCATTAAATAATTTTGGGGGTACAGTGAATTAGTACTTTTCATGCATAAATCTACATACATGCCTTCCACAAAAACTTTGGGACTGTGCAAGAAGTAGCCTGAAGAGGAGGCCACCAAGACATGTCTCCTCCGAAGGAGTTCGAGTTTCAGCAGGGGAGATAGTTGTCAGTTTATCAACTTAGAAAGTAGGAAGTTGCAAAAAAAGGGCAATTTTTTGCAACTCTAGTAGCAGCTGCAATCTCAGAGCATTTTCCACAGTGGGCACTAGTATGTTCATTTATAATCATCATTATGGTTTATTTTCATTTTTCTTAAAAAAAAAAAAAAAGGATCACAGTCTACATATTTAAATTGCAGTGATTGCATCAGTTCAAATAAACATATGTCAGAAATAGAAGAAACAGAATTTGAGCAGGTTAAATTACGGTGGAAGCCTGAATAAGCGTGAGCCAGCAGGAGAACTCATTCCTCTGCTTTGTGGAGCAGTAACCAGGCATAGATGACACCAGTCTTGTACAAATGTGGAGAGATATGTCCTATGTAATATTTATGTAATATGACATAATTAACACTGTTAAATTTGCAGAATTTCCTTATTAAAGCATGATTCTGTGGAATATTACATTCTGAATGTAAAAACAAAAAGCAAACATCCAAAGCATTTTTTAAAGGGAGCATTTATGTATTTACACTACATGTTTACATACAGACTGCTTTCTATCCACTGTTTTCCCATACAAATTAAAAAAACAAAAAGAACCATTAAAAACTCATGAATAAAAACTAAATCATATTTCTACAATCAACATTTATAATCAACACACTGCAGATACTACTAAATGTAAAAAACAACAACTGAACAATGGAAAAAGCTGCCTTTTTTAGTGTTATGCTCTTTTTAACAGGCTAATACTGTCATACTAAACACCTCATACTGTCAAGGTAAAATTGCCACATGGCAAAAACAACAAAGTGGTCGTCCTTGTTCCAATCAATTGGACAAGAAGCAATGAGAGCGATGATCTGACCTAAAGATAAAAGGTTTACTTTTAAATGTGACATATGTCATGTGTTGTGCAAAAAAAATGGAGACCTAAAGGAAGACATCAGCTTTAGAGTCCTCCATGCCCTGTACATTGCAAAACGTCCTTGCTGGATGTTCTAATCCTGGATAAGGTTATCTGGCTCTGTTAGTTCTTTAAACTGATTTGATTATATCTGATCTCTTGGTTGCTGGAGTAGACTACAGTATAATAATAAACTGCTAATCCCGTATTAGAAAAACTAACACAACCGATTCATTTTATTCAGGATTTCAACATCCAAAATGACTCACTCATTCCAACAGGGTTCAGGTGTTTGTGAACATGTCAAACCTACATGATTTTTGTCAAAGTATATAATTTCAGAACGGAAACACCCACAGATACAGGCATGTCAGCTGTATTTATTTTCTTACACTGCCTGCTCTGTTTCATCATGTTGTAAAAAGCATTTTTGAGAACACACTGCAAGTGTCTTCGTTTACCTTTTTAAGGTAATACTGTTTAAGCGAAGTAACCCACTCTGTTGATTATAATATTGATTTTTCAGGACTTTTCACTGCCTTGGCGGTGCTCATCTCATCCATGTACCCCGACTCAGCCCACTGACAGGAGGCATCCCAGGTGGAAGTGGAGGGGGCAGCTGATTGTGTCCTGTGGCTGGTACAGGTGGGTACCCACTACTCAAATTCGGTGCCATCCCCATGACTGGGGGAGGTGGAGGTGCAAGCAGGTAGCTATAGGCAGAGAGCGGAGGAGTGTGGTAGGACGTGGTGCCTGGGGGATAGTGATGGTACCCCAGTGGTGGGGCACAAGCCTGGGGTACAGTAGTGTAGCAGGGGCCTTCTGTCTTTATCATGGACTGCAACTTCTGATAGCCCTCACTGGACACCAGGGAGCTGGAGCTAGGGAGATCCACTGGCAGAGGAGGTGGAGGAGGAGGGCATTGGGGAAGAGGCGGAGGTAGTGGTTTAGAGGGGAGGTCTGGGGCAGGTGGAAAGGTGGAAGAGGGTTTATGATCTGTGGGTGAAAACAAAGCTGCAGTGAATGACATGCGGAAGACTTTGTCTTTGCAAGCAAAGCTCCAGCACATACAAGCAGGAACAATGCCTCTGTGTTCCAGATTAATCGTCACTGGTGAAGACAATCCCTTAACCAGCATATTGATGCCTACTAGAGAGTCGAGCCAGCTGCGTATTGATAGCTCTTGTTGTGTTCACCCACGGGCTCTGGGTCTTGTGTACTAAAGTACAGCCATAAAGTACCTGGTATTCAATATTGTTAAATGCAACTGGAAGCGAGTGCTCTGTTTCTTATTCGTCACGTCCACGTTTTGTTGAGGTGCTACCCAGTTGTAAAATGGCTGCATCTAATGGAAATTAAGTTCACAAGTGTTTACAGTGGCAGCTGAGATTTTTTGTAACAAGGAAAATATTCAAACTCCCCATAGAAACGCTGCAGCCAGTAGGTTGATTCCTATTTGGGACCTTTCAGGCTGTGAGCTGACAGGGCTTAGTACCACACCACTGTACTGTCCATTAACACTACAGTATGGAACTTCTTTAAAGATTCATTTATGAGCAATGCTTCTTATCTTCAGATGGAGAGGGATCTCAAAACAATTTAAAGGAAATGTGCTACCCCACAATGTGCAAAGAGGCGTGAGGGGCAGTAGATCATTTTCCCATTTTCATCTTTACCTGATCAGTGATGGTGATCAGTGACGGTGGGAAATATGGTCATGTGCACAGGAGTTTGGTAATAATCAAAAACAAACAAAAATAATAATAAATAAATAACACTGTCATACGACTGAGAACAGATATGGATCATATCTAGGGCCATGTACAAAAATGGCGAATATCTGGTTTGTGAGAGTAAAATTTAGGTTGTTCACAGATAATGATACTGATACACTGAATCATTCTTCTGATGCACACAGAATTCACTCGTATCTTAGTCTTTTCAAGACATTTGTTGGCAATAATGTAAGTACAGAAAATCACAGGCTTTATTCATCAAGGAAGCATTCAAGCTAAAAAGCTTGACAATCAGGGGGCTGTGTTTGCGGTTTTTCATAAAATATGATACAGAATGTCCACTTGGAGAGGTGGAGTATGTGTTTATAACTTAAAGGGCGACTTCACTGATTTGCTATTTCACTAGCTTGCTATGGTTTTAGTTTATGGTGTAAATTTACATTAATGATTTTAAAGTTCCATCTGATTTCCCTATGTTAAAATATCTCTATGCTTCTAGCTGAAAAACTCCTTCACCTAACATCCACTGGAGGAGTTTTTCATGATTAAATGTTCAGACGATGTCATCTGGAGGGGCTCTGGAAAAACAGGTTGACCATGGCTAAAAACTTAATAGTGTGAGCAACAACATGACATAACCTGAACGGAAAGTTCCGCAAAATGAAAATCATCTAGAGTGTTTCAGATAGAAGCAGGGAGACACTTTGATATAGGGAAACCAAAGGGAGATTTAATGGCACTTATTTACATGTACTAAAACTAGAACTAAGAGAAGCAAGTTCACTGCACACTATGAATGCAAAGTCTCGCTCTATGATTGTTTTCAAGCTGATGATACTGGGCAGATAATACTTACCAGGGTTTATAGAGACTGGTGGGGGTGGAGGTGGTGGAGGAGGGGGCGGAGGAGGCTCTATATCTGAGAGCTCTGGAAAACAAGCACATGAGAGGTAGGCAGTAATTATGATGTATGACTGTATGCGATTTAACTGAACATGTTTGGTGTAAGCTAGCTAGTCTAGATTCGTACTTACTGGTCACCTTGCTGTCATCTTTAGACGGGGGCTAACAGAAACAACATCAGTCAGAGTCAGACAATTTAAGCTTGAGTCTTAAAATGAGATCACAAACTAATGCAGGATTCTTGGACTGAAGTCCACATACCTGAGCTGGTTTGGGGGGTCTGGGGCTGGTCTGAGGGGAGAGCTTCTTGGCTGGTGGTGGAGCCGAAGGGGACAGAATTGAAAGTGGTGGTGGAGTTTCCCCAGCGCCGATCACACCGTCAGGCAACTGCTGTTTAGCCTGAGAATACAAGTCCAAGATCTGGTGGCAGATGTCTACGGGGTGGAGGAGGACAGGACAGAAAAGCTGAAGCAAATGTAACAGCAGAAAGGTAGAAAAACAGCAAGACTATCAATTTTGCGTGAGTATGACTATAAAGCTCTGGATGCTAGCGACTAATTCTGTGGCCATGATGACACAAATATGTTGCTATTATGCATTTAAAAGATGAATGGCTGTAAATATTAAGACTTTAATTCCAAATAGATGGATTAGTATCTTGCAAAACTTAATGAAACAGACGTTTCTGAGCCTTAAAGCACATTACCCCTGGAGTGTTCTCAGAATAATTCATTGACACATCTGGAACAGATGTGTTATGGACCCTTAGCTGCAGTTTCAGTTAGATCACCTCATTTTGCAGTCACAGAGACAAAGAAGCAGATCAAAAAAAGAAACTGTACATACTAAGGTTTTCTCATCCTAAAATGTTGTACCAGAACACTCACCCAAGGGTTTCCAGAATCCTCAAAAACACCTTGTACTGTGTGGGTTTAGTAAATAAATTATTTGGTGAGCAATGAAAAAGCTCTTTACACAGTCTATGTTGGGTGAACAAGGGGAAAGCCGCCTCAATGGTGGTAATTTGTTTTGTTTTTTTTCTTAACAAACCATACAAATAAATGTAAACATATTTTGTTTAGTGGGTTTTATGAGGCAGTAGTTCCTCATTTATCTATCAAGATAAAATTAGAATAGGATTCTGGAAATACTGAAGAGATGAGGTAAGTGTTGTTAAGTGTTGAATGTTAAAGAGCTTACAACACTATTTGTTGATGATCAGCAGGTTAACTGTGAGTGCGGTGTAAGTAATGCACGGGAGACCTGCAGACCCTGACATCTAATTCCACTGTCATAGTTAACTAGTCCGTAATGTCACAGGTGGGTGAAAACATATCCATGCTCAGACATTTTAATTTAAGGCCACCACCTCATACATAAAATGATGCCTTTAGAAATGTCATCCACCCTTCCTTTGATTGAGGTGGTCACAGCATGTGACCATGACACTTTGTGTTTAAAGGCGAGTTATTCACCCTACTCCTGCCAACACGGTGGAGTTGCCATTTGACTAATGCACTCTGAGATTGTGTGACATTATCTCCCAAAGCTGTATTACCTTCCAGAACCTCCACAGGGACATCATGGACAAATTGCTCCCACCAGCGCCGCGATGACTGTTTGGAGGTCCAGTCCTGGATGTCAAACTTACAGAGACGTCCAGCCAGATACAAGACAGCCACTGCTATGATCTGTGGCTCCCACTGCAGGGCCACCATCGTGCAAAGGCTTGGCACAACCATCATAAACAGTGTTAGTATTATTATAATATTATTATTAGAAAGAGACACATAAGCAACAAATGGATTATTTATGTCTGTAGGTGTCGTTGGCATGTCCTGATAATGACATGCAAAGTCTGTTAGTATAGTAATTTTAATAATTGTCACAGCCACAGTGTGAAACTCCCACAGAGAATAAAATTATGAGGGAATAATGAAGAAATAAATAAAGCTAACAAATTACCCACTTCTTTTAAGAGTAGATATTTGAAACATGGACATAAAATCTTGCTGCTGTGGTTCCTCTTTCATTAGGAAATAGGAGTTTCTGAGCTCACCTATCATTCACAAAGGTCCAGGCCATCTGAACCAGCTTCTGCACCTTGTTCTTGTCACCTGCTCAACAGAGAGGTTATTCCATCAGCTACACATCTTTAGTGTAAAAATGGTTTTATAAATGTAACTGAGCAACTATGTTGTGTGAATACAGACAGAAGACTTAAGGAAATCTGTCAGACTTCGATTTTTATGAATATACTTCTCAACAATAAATATTCAACAACTGTTGCAGACATAAACAAAGACAAAATAAGGAACCTTTAAGCTGCTTTGCATAGCGCAGCAGGAACTGGTAGGGGTGCTCAACCTGCAGGTCAAACTTGATGGTCTGCAACAGGATCCGTTCCAACACCATCACCTCCTCCTGTAAGAAAAGCACTTCTTCCCTGAGCAAATGGTGAAAGGCTTCACATGATAACGCTTACCTAGAATTTCTGACAGAAAGATTCATGCAGATCTTTTGCAGTAAAGACACAGTATGTCCCTTTTTTAATTTAATTTAAATATGTCCGTTAACTTTTCAAGAACAGCCATGTTCATGTCTACTCACTGTTACATCTGATCCACAATGAGATTTTATATTTGCCATAGAGTTCTATTGTTTCGAATTAATGATGGGTGACATGTATGTTATGATAAAAAAAACTAGTATTTTGTAAGGAAAGGAATCGACAAGAATTAACATAGTAAGCTGACTCCATACTTCTGCTCAAACAATGGATGCTTGGAAGCCTGCTAGTCTTTTTTTCTATCAAACTTCATATACTGAGTTACAGTACATACGTGGCCAGGCCCCAAGTCAGAGCAACTCATATTTATAAGCTGTAACGTGGGCAAAACAAGACGTTCTAAGCAATCATATTCCATATTTAATATATTTAATAGTTAATTCCACAAAATTTGTTTTACAGTGTGAATTGGGTTTACACAAGAAATTTTCATCTTTGGAAAATATACTATTTTTGTATATATTATATACGATTTTTGTTAGAAACAAACGTCTCGCCCAGTTCATCAGTTTAGCTCACTGAAGTTTTAACAAAAATTGAGATGTGTACAAATAAATATATTAAAATCAGGTCCTCGATGCAGCAGTGAGTAGACACAACTCATTGTTGAGTTTAGTGTTTAATGGCTGTCCACTTTTTTTGTTGAAACTAACCTAAAATATGCTGTATAAAATCACTGACATTTTCCTTCAAATATTATTCAAATTTTCCCTGCAGCACGGACAGTTATATTTATGTAGTCTTTACGGTTGCTCAAGTGCTGATAATGCAAGTAAAAAAGATGGTGACCAAAGATTCACTAATAAACTCACTAAAATCTCTAGAGTTAAGATTACAGAAAAATAGGGCCTAGAAAAGAACCCACTAAAGAATCACTTTCTGTATTCTTCTCAAACTCCTTTGAGCCTAAGTCAGACTGTTTCAAACTCATATCACTGGAGTTAATTTCAACAAGACATTATTGCTTATGACCCTCTGAAAGCAGTTATTATAACAAACCTTGGGATCATCACCAAACTGTGCAAACTGGAGGTCATTGAGCAGGCTGCGTGCAGTCTTGATGATGTCTTTGCACTTCTTTGGTGTTTCCTCCACTTTGCCTGCGAGGAAGAGGCAGCAAGCTCCTGTCACCTGCAGGTACATACATTGGTTTAAAATTAACATTTGACCAAAATGTACAGTAAATTCCATTTAGACAGTGCATTTCAGATGCATAAAGATGTTGCTAGAGGAGATTTAATTATATGAAGCACATTAGAGGAATCAGTTGAAATAAAGCTGACTGACCATGACTTTCTAAATGCTGTGTTGAGTTGTGCAATAAAAAAAAAATCTAGTTGCTAATGTAGCAGTGGGTAAAATCACTTCTGCAAATTCTCCTTCAATAATTTAAATTTACATATATTTAATACTACACTATGCCCTCCCCATCACTAAAACAATTTAGGTGATTGCTCTTCATAAACCTTCGTATTTATGAATATGTTATTTGCAGTTTTTTCTGTTAGATCAAACCACATCAAATTCATTAAATTTAACAAAGAGATGCTGACATAGTTAAAGAACAACATACTTACATATCTGGGGAACTGCTTGAAGGAGTGGAACATGTAGAAGCGATGGAAGTAAACAATGCCAGTTGCCAGTGTGTCATAGTGCCTGAAGCCACACAGGTTAAGAGCATTTACAGAACCACATTTTTTATCAAATCAAATGTAGCATGCATGTTTAACAGTGTATAACTGTTAACAACACTCAAGGTGTATAACACTGTTGCTGAAAAACAGGGATGCTGTGTAAAACACTGCATTCAATAATCTCAATAAAAACATCACTGAAAGAGACAGATAAGAAATAAATACTGAAAGTCAATACTGAATTTCCATGGTTTTTAGGCTCTCAGGCAGCACTGCATTAAAGGAGACATGATTATGTAGTGGAAATCACTGCATTGGCTCACGCAATATAAACCCCCTATAAACTGCTGTCAGTGAACACATTTTGTCTCTGCATCCACAGAAAAAAATATGTAAATGGTCTGCACTTGTATAGCACTTTTCTACCGGTTTGTACTCAAAAGGCTTTACGTTGCTTCTCATTTACCCATTTGCATTCACGATTACACATATTCATACACCGATGGGGGAGCAGCTATGCAGCTGGCCAACGCTCAACAGGAGCAACTAAGTGGACCTTATTTAAAATGGACTGCAGCGAAGTGGAAAACTATCCTGTGGTCTTACGAGTCAAAATGTGAAAATCTGTTTCGAAATCATGATGCACTTTGGATCAAATAATTCTTGAGACCAACTAGTGGGGAGCCAACTTTTAAATGTGTTGCTGGGATTCAATCCAAAAGAACCACATACTTTTTACTAAACGATAAGATTGCTCTTTTTAGATATGTGAAAAGTTGTTTCTATACTGCATTCTGCTTTACATGTACATTTAAAACTAACTCCAACTTTTATGGAGACAGAGTTGCACATACTGTATGCCATTGGTAAAACCAGACTGACTAAACAACATGCTCGTCTGTATGAAGCACGGTCAGACTTTGAATAAGGCGTTTAGTACTGCTTAGTGGCAGTTATCTACAATATATGCGAGTGGTCACATTTTGCCGAATTATATATTGCTTTCCTCCAGGTGTGTTGCCAGCTCCAGCTGCGCAGTATAACTTACAGTTTGCAGCCGAACACAAGTCAATGATGTGAACCATCCAAGGAAATGTAGGTTTCAAATGCTGTTGTACAGTAACACAGTCGAAGCTTCGGTGACAGCTAGTATCGGTCACACAGGTTAGGTTAGACATTGTTTTCCCACAGTAGGATACAGGCCAAGTCGTGTGCCCACGTCAAAGATGAACCGAGCCCCCTCTCTTCGATACCGGGCCTCGGTGGCAGGATCCAGTCCTTCTGACTGGGAAGGAGTGTGGGCCAAGTCCTTCTTGTCCCAGTACCAGCATGGTTTAATGTGGTCCAGGGTGGCCGGGTCCTTCTTGTCCCAGTGTAAGAGGGGCCTGATGAGGTCCAGGGTGGACAGGTCTCTCTTGACCCACTAACAGCTGGAGATGAATCTTCTTGATGTGATGCACAGACGAAAACAGCATTTAACCTGCTAACAGCTGCTACAGATGCTACTAGCTAATATAATGACTCAGAATCTGCTCTGTCTGATCAAACTAACTTTTGCTGTTTTTACGCAATAATGACAACTATTAACATGTCTCACATGCCCAAAGGGAAAAAGCCACGGATGTATAAAAACTTAAATATCCTCACTCTGCTGTAGAAGCAGCTTAACATCACGGCTAACAAGCCTCTCCATGCAAACAAAGAGCACCGAGATACGCCGGAGTCACATGACTTGACTAGCATGCTATTCAGCCAATCAATGCAGCTCAACCATGACCATCTATGGTGGTTTCAAGAGTTCTAAAAGTATGTGTCCAATCACAATGGGGAGTGGAATGGGCGTGTTCTATTTACACAAACCTTCCACTATAACCAGTACCCATCATGGTCCCCTACCCCAACAACCAATCAAAATGTCAAGTTTCAGGGTAGGTTTCATGGGCGTGATGTGAGATTGAACCAATCACATGCGGGACTGAGTCAAGGTTGGCTTCAGTACAGGCACAGAGGAACTGCTGCTGTCACTTAAAAAGGTATGAGTGCACCGCAGAAAAAAATGACTATGGTTACGTTCCGTGGAGTTCTAACTCATTGTTAGTTTGTATGAATGCGTGTATGTGCTGTACAGGGCGTATTTTAGCATGTAGGGTTAGCTAATCAGCCATTTCAGCAGATTAGCTCCTTTTAAAACTCAGCCTGATCCTTTATCACTTGACAGCTTAGCAGCTAACTGCTACCCTGCTAACGTTAGTCCGTGCAGCCTCTGTAGATGAATGAGCACTGTTCCCTGCCCCGACTCTGGCTGGATGGGCGTGAGTCCTCGGGGGTAGGAAGCTAGCTGCTGGCCTAGTGGGAGAGCACCCAGAGGAGCTAACTATCAGCCTGCAGTTGGCGTGCTAATGCTTCTCTTTGGAGCTGTGTTCAAAGTAAACGCCTGGCCACATGTCAGGGCTCTGGTATATGGATGTATTCGTGTTTACTCTTTAGATTGATTTTACTGCTCAGTTTGCTGACCTGTAGCACTAGAGAGGGAGGGCATCCGTGACAAACCACTGTCACCCCTCCACTCTTTAAACGCTGCATTAGCCTGGTGCATTGTTCCTTCCTGTTATGTCACTTTGGGTAAGATATCTAGTGTGTCTTGGATAGGAACATAACACTTGTTATATGTTGCAAGTTGGATGGGTCCAATGCATGAGGTAACATTGCTGCTTTGTAAAACAAAAATCTACTGAGTGATTGTACATGTTTTGAAGGAGTGGAGCTGCTTCTGCAACCCAATCTGTGTTTTTTTTCCCTTCCAAACCACATGTTTAACAGTGTGTTACCAGTGATTTCCTGAATGTCTCGTCATTTCCCTTAGTGATAACCTGGCCAGCACAAATTTTCACTTACAACTTTTTTTCCTGACTGAATCAAATCTTGGCACCGGAGTTTTACTTATTTATTTTTGCTATTATTTAACACAACTTGCCTATATATTTTGCACACAGAGAGGTTAATCCTGCACCAGTCAATATTTCAGAGAAGCAAAAAGTCAGTGGTGTTTTCCTCTGGGGTCAGCAGAGACCAAAAGTAAAGCCAAAAGAGAGGGAATATTAGATTTCCATTCATCGGGTGGATACTGAAATATAATTACTGCAGCTCCAAGTTTTTAGTTTGCAGAGCATGTGGTTATATAAAATTAAGATCCTTAAACCAGGTACTGTATAGGTTTAAAGTGATCCACTGAAGACTGGCAGTTAGTCAAACAAGTTCATTAGTATCTGCAGAACTGAAGCTCCATTCTTCTTGTAAATAATTGGATTTCGACCAGAGTGACAACTCATGCTGAATGTCACGGAGCAGCTGCATGTGAGAGAGACACACATGCACAGTTGCTGTGTAGTGGTAGTGTTAGGTTTGTCAGTGAGAGACACCAACTGCCAAGAATGGCCTCATCTACTTCCTCTGCTTTGGTAAACTGTCTGGATTGTGAAATGCTCTGTGTTAGGCAGGGCAAATGGAGTGAGGAGCTAGATAGCGAGCAGGAATTCACATTAGTCATGCCATTGACTGTTAAAAAAATAAGTTATTTGTCCATGTAAAGTGGATATTGACATGGTTTTGACATCTTTTTAAAGGTTTCACTTGAAATGTCCCCACATTGAAAATGATTGAATACTTTTGGCCGGGAATACTGAGTTTACAAACGGTTTGGCTGTTCTTTATTGCAGTGTTTTTTATAGGCAACATTTTGAAATATAGGTAACGTTTTTTGGGCATGTAATTGGGCATTAGTGGGGGTAGTCTTATTCATTCAGTTTGTCACAAGTTTTAGAAAACCACACCATCTGTGATTTGTCTTCGGTAGAATCTTAATATAGCCAATGATTAGTTGCCTACAATTAGAAAAATCAAGAGTAAGAGTAGCCTGCAAACTGCACATGGTTCCAGCTAAAGGTGAGGTCTACAGATCATATTATCCAGACTAACGAGTATGAAATAAAAAGTTGTTGTTTATTTTTACATAAAAAAAAAAAACTGCAGTAAGCTACTTAAGGTAGTGCTAACATTAACCCACTCCGGTCTGTTCAGTCCTTGTGCGGCTACAATTTACAACACTTTGCTCAGTGCAGAGGTCATAATTGTTTCTGTACATTAAATAATGAAAAAAAAATCTGTATTCGAGCAGAACATGTATTCCCTGAGATAGAAGGTTAAGCTTTACACAAAACCTTTTTGAACTGAAAATCTCACAGCTGCTGCCAGGTTGTTCATAATGGCTTTATTGTTAATGTTTTGAAGTACAAAATAGATACAGCCATCTTAAATAAAATGAAGCATCAGCATGGGTTAAAGTGTGGTCCTGGGATCACAAAGTTTTGTGAGTGCATGATTGTCTATTTTAATAAAACAATTATAATGTCCCGTGTTTCCTGGAGGGTAATTATACTGTTAAATGCAGGTAAAGCACTGGGACATTTTTTTTTTTTACAATCTGTTCAGAATTGTTTGTGAATCCAGGATCTTCCATTTCTTGGTAACAGCGTTTTTACTTGTTGCTATTACTATTCGTAGGAAATATCTAAAATGTTTTTTTGAGTGTAGTTTTCATTCACTCGAAAATATTTAAATCAAAGTCAGTCTCTGCTAATTCTTGATCTACCACCGTTACCACATTCAACCAGTAGATGGAAATATTAGCACATTTACAAAAATATGAAAATGGCTAGCAGACCTGTTAATACACATTCTCCAACACTAATCATGTTCATGTTTCTCCCTTTGTAATTTTTGGAGTTATGAAAACTCTCATGATGTTTTTCTTGGGGAATTCCCTCCACAAACCTGGGCTATAGATGGTGGACTGTTTTCTGCATATATGTAGCCTGTCATCTGCTGTTATCTTTATGTTCATGTCTTCAAGTGGGTTAACAGTACATTGAGGAGGGACCCCTGCTGCCAGTTTGCTCTGTGACACCGTAGTGCTTAGACAGCATCTCTCCACAAAAAAAGTTACATAAAATAAAATAAATTACTTTCCATTCACTTTAATTGTTTTGAGGTGGAAGCAGAAATCTCACTAGACTTTCAACTCAAAAGCTTCATAAGATAAAAAAATATATATAAATTGCTCTGTTCTGCAACTTAACAACCATTTCCTGTCAGCCTGTCTTGAGTGATGTATAACACGCGTATGCAAACATAATGGACTGCATTTAGGTATTGAGCATTATATGACATAGGTGAAGCAAAGAAATGCAGCCAATATTTGAAATGATATGGGGTAAAACACATGAAGTTCTTAATCTGACATGATGATTTGTCCTTTCAGGCTCAGTTATACATCCAGCACCATGGGAAAGAAGAGTCGAGTGAAGACTCAGAAATCAGGCTCAGGAGCCAGCGCTGTGGTTTCCCCCAAAGAGATGATGAACCTTATCTCTGAACTGCTGCAGAGTATGTTGGTTTTTAATCTCTTCAGCCAGTCAACCTTTAACCTTTCAAGTATATTAGAATAAGCATGTGGCTTAAATGATACAGTAGACTACTAAAGCTGAAAAATGTAGTCCAGTGAGCTATAATTTGTTGTTTTATCTCCATATGGTGCCATGGTTTGCTTAAATTTTACTGTATTTTTAGGCCAGTGTGTCATGATTCAGGTGGGTTTGGCTGTGTTGTTAAGTGGAAGTGATGGGGTTCAGATGTTCCCCGGGTGCCTTCATGTGGCTGCCCACTGCTCCCCCAGGGAATGGGTTAAATGCAGAGAAAGAATTTTGTTGTAACATGTATGTGCAATATCTATATGTGCTCAATGAAAACAACATAGGTTCTTGTTCCTTTTCTTCCTCTTTATGGCTGCCTTGCGTTGGCCCAGAATGCAGCAGTGCAGCACCCTCTGCTGGTAAAGAGTGGGAGGAGTACATCCAGATCAGAGGCTTGGTGGAGAAGATCCGGAAAAAACAGAAAGGTCAGGATAATTGCACACACACACACACACTTTATTGAAGTTATTTTTTGTGTAGTGAATGTAAGATGCTTGTGGTTTTGGGTTGGGTGGTGATGGGGTCTTTCAAATGGTGGGAGATGTAGAGCAACATATAGTACTTAATGATTTGTGTTTGCTTTGGGTGTGTGTTCAGGTATGTCAGTAGTGTTTGAGGGCATCAGAGAGGACTACTTTCCAGACCTGATGACCTGGGCTCAAGAAAACGGGGCTTCCTGTGAATGCTTCACTATAGCCAACTTTGGCGATGAGGGCTTTGGCCTGCGGGCCACCAGAGACATCAAGGTGAGCTTAACACAGTAGTGGCAACTGTATCCTGTCCTTCCACTCCTTCATGCAGCTTGAATAACATTTACTTTGTTGGTTATCATCTTTCTATGGTTCTAGTTTGGGGAGTAGATGTTTATGAATGGTATTACATCTCCATTGGCTAGAATAGGATATGTGTATGCTTTCTGCTGAAAAAATCCTGTCATCCAAGTTTTTTTTAAATAAAATGTCAGATCATTGCATGTTATCTCGTTGCTTACAATACGTTTATTTTTAGCTATTTTTCTTTATCTCAAGATGATGTCATTTGCAGGAGTTTTTAGTTGACAAACAATGTTGGTCTCTCACATTGCTGTAGGCATGACCCAGACCAATAAGAGTGTGATCATTTATCACAGTGTAGCTGACAGAGGTTCCTGGGTTGCTACTAAGTGTGGCATTTATTTACTTCCCATTCCTACTTTTAAATCTTGAATCTTTGAGTTTTATAATCACATTTTCAATTGGATGAGCAATGCTAGATTATAGCCAAAACTTGCTGTCTAAATGAAAGTTGCTTCTGCTGCCTATTACAGGAGGTTGGCAGAGCATACAATGTGCTATACTTAAGCTATTGGTGTGTGTGTGTGTTTGTGTGTGTGCGTGTGTGTGTATTTGTGTGTGTGCGTGCGTGTAGGCTGAGGAACTGTTCCTGTGGATTCCCAGGAAGATGCTCATGACGGTGGAGTCGGCGCAGAACTCTGTCCTGGGTAGGAACTTCAGATGATAATTGTTTGTGAAGAAGCCACTTATGATGCAGGTATATTAGATTAAATAGGTAGTGCAAAACCATTAAAAACTATACCATTCCTGATAGACAGGGCAAGTCCTCAAAGCCTGTGAATTCAGTCTTCCAGCAGTTACCGATTATAAGCACAGCTTAAAATGACAGACATCTCCAGCAGCTGAAGTACAACAACAACTAAACTGCTATGAATTACATAGATTTCTGTGCTCTACTGTTTACTGGTTTTCTATATTGTCAACTTAGATTTGTTTTAGGAGTTGTCAAAACAGTTCTTTTAACCTAACATAATTTCCTCCATTTGTAATGATTTTTTGCGCGTATGCTATGTTATTGTTAAGATATTTGGCAGGTCTCTAATTCATAATTTTGGTATTGTGACCACAGTAGAAGCCACATCATGCAAGGAGCAATCATATATAATGATAAAAAACTATATACAGATGAAAAGTCTGATTTTCTTTACACTGTTATGTAACATTAAACTTATCTACTTCACATATACAGCCATAGGAAATGTTTATGCATGACATACTGCAAATCAGAGTCTGACGTGCCTCTTAATATCTGATGTCTTCTACGATTGTAACAATAGTAACACAACATTTTCAGTCTACTAGAAGAAGCAGGCACATCTTTTAACAACTGTTATCTCTGTCTCAGGTCCTCTGTACAGCCAAGACAGAATCCTGCAAGCCATGGGTAATGTGACGCTGGCCCTCCATCTGCTGTGTGAGCGGGCGAACCCTGTTTCCCTCTGGCTGCCATACATCCGCAGTCTGCCTCAGGAGTACGACACGCCGCTATATTACCAGCAGGACGAGGTGCAGCTGCTGTTGGGCACTCAGGCAGTGCAGGATGTCTTGAACCAGTACAAAAACACTGCACGCCAGTATGCCTACTTCTACAGACTGGTTCAGGTAGGCGCATACACTCAACACACATTTTCCAGAGTTTTCCCTATCTGCATATGGTTTAGGTACAGTGCCCACGTTTCTGCCAAGTGCCATTCACGTAGATCGGAAGTATGGAGGAGCTCCACAGTGAATCAATATTATTTTTTATGAGAAAGACCACTCATACCTGATATGAATCAAACTATAAGCACAAGACATTGGATTACAAAAAAGTTAGGACAAGGGCAACAAAAGACTAGAAAAGTTGTGTAATACCCCCCAAAAAACACATCAACATCTCACAACTAATCAGGTTATTTTGGCAACGGGACACTGTTATGATTGGGTACAAAAAGAACAGCTCAGAGTAAGGGTGGGGTGACATTTACCGCTCTGCATAGGTGATCTCAGGGTGGGGATGGCTGTGGCAACAGCCCCACCAAGAGTTACAGTAGTCCTACAAGAATCATTTGCTTTGCGGCACACAATGTAATGTTTGCTCTATTCCTCCTCTTACTAGTCTAATTGCGCCACCTATTACCATAGCAACCAAACAGCACAAGTGAGTAAAATCAGCTGACTGTGGCCTCCCTTCACATCGATGCCACAACTTACAAACTTCATAGTTTAACCAGTTCTCTCAAAGTCCAGTAGATCCAGTAGCTACTTCTCCATCCATCCAATTGTCAAAGCCAGTTATGCATTTTTTGGCATGATGTGCGGAATAGAATCTCTTAAAGTGTAATCTTATAATCTATTATTGAAATTTATTGTTCACATTTTACCTTTGTGCACTTATGACCAATTAATTATGTGGTGGATAAGCATTCAACTCAGATGCAGCCTCTTGGCATCCAGGTCAGCCATGCCTCTTATGTCATCTCCTCACATAGCAACATTTTTAGTGACATGACAAATAATAAAATAACTCATGTACATTTCCTTATTTGATTAGCAATCATGTCTTTTGTACCAAAAAAAAATAATGTTTTACTTTTATTTATGTGATTTACTTTTCTATTGTTTGTGGTGAGCTACGTGACTAGATATAAATGCAATATACTGTAGACTTATGATCATTTAAACAGATTTTAAAATGCCATGCAGTGATGATATAGACAATTACTTTTTTCTTTTGCCTCACCATGTAAAACTAAAACTATCTCTAACCTCCACTAAAAATTAAAACCTCGCTTCATTATCTACCTTACATAATAGCATGAGGATATTTAAAGAATCCAGAGGAACATTTGCATGCAAGGATGAAGGCCAAAAACCAATACAAATATCACAAAGAGTGATCCCAATAAAGAACCAGAAACAGTGATGTTCAGGTCCTCAGACAACACTAAACATGTAGTGGAAATCACTGCACATTTTCTCAGCCGGAGCTTTTTTTTAAAATGATATGAGGCAAAGTGAAAAATTGTTCTGTGGCATAATGAGTCAAAATGTGAAATTTGTTCTCAAAATCATGGTTGCTGCATCCTCTATGCTAAAGTGGAGAAAGAGACCGTCTGATATTTTATCAGTGCAAAGTTCAAAGCCAACATGCTGTGATAGTACTTTTCAAATGACAATTTCTGACCTCTAGCTTTTAATATGTTATTTTTCTTCTGTTTCTAATGAAATGTTAAATTTGTTAAATTATTGCATTTTGTTTTTATGTAACAAAAATTGAACGGAAATTCTGGCCAATTCTTTTTCCTGCTGTTTAATATAAACTTCTAATCATCATTTGATGTATGAAAAGTCATTTCCCAATCAAGATCAGCAGGACCATACTAACTGTAACTACAACTGGAATAAGAGAGAAAAGCATTGATTATTGTAGATGATGAAATGTCAGTTGAGGCGCTCAGATAATACCTAATGAGATAGTAATCAGGAAATATTGTGTGAAGCATTGTGCAATGACAGCTTTGATGAGAACTCACCACAGTCATTCTCTGAAGTCAGCCTCCTCCTCCTCCTTCAGTCAAGGAAGCATTTCTCAAAGGACTCCTCCTTTCTGTCAGTAAGCCCATGTTTTTAGCTACCTGAACAAGCAGGGGAGTGACTGAAGGTTTTGTCCTGGTCTCTGAATTTTTCTGGACAGTGCGGCTTCTGTGTTTCCACTGGGTGGCGGTGTGTGTGTAAAATGCTTCAATGTCAGCGACATGCAGGAACCTCGGTGCTGAAGGAGCTTCAGTTACTGAGCCATAACCATTGATTTTTAGGAACTTACCACTGAAATAAACGTTAATATAATGGAGCTTATTAAACACATATTGTGAAAACTCTTCGTAGTATTAGTTGTGGTGCAGCATAATTCCTGTAATATAGAAATGCATGCTTTTGTACAGACTGGCTAACCAGTTAACAACAGGATCAGTTCAAGGATTAGTTATGCTTTATCAGTGATATTACTGACAGATAGAGGTGTATAGATACCGTGGACAGACTATAACAATATGGGGCGCCCACGTCTCCAGACAGGACCCCTACTGTAGATTTCATTTGGGTTATTTTGTGTGTGTTTTTAGTCGTTTTGTCTGTTTCTAGTTGTTTTGTGCCCGTTTTTTTTGGATGACTGCAAAAAATTAAAAACAATAGCTTTTTACCTTCCTTGACATCTCCTTTTACTGTAATTGCATTGGTCTAATTTTCCACGCTTCATTGGTAATGTACATCAACCTATCATCAAGTGATCTTTATGGTGGAGTCACAATGGTTTTTAACCATAAATGCTAAACATATGTTAGTACCACCTACTACAATGTGAACATTTAATGCTTTTTACTGTCAAACCGCCTTTTTTAGAGGCCAAATCATCAGATCAGATCATAAAAATTATTAGTAGAGTAATCATTTAGTCTACTGATGAAGAGAATGATCAGTTGCAGCTAGGGTGACCATAGTGTTTTGTTTAAAAATGAGCCACTTTGACTTTGTCTGCCAAGAGATGCATGTATGTCTATAGTTGGGAGCAGACCTATTGACATATTGCAACTTCTAGCCTCCAACTGTCACGACTAAAAGCCTATCCCCAACCCTTACTGTAACCCTAATTCTCTCCTGGATCCTATAAATCCTAACCCTCAAAGAGCCATTAATCTTTGAAGACTGACAGTGTCCCCACAATGACTGTATCAAGCTAAATGTATCCACACAACGACAGAAAGACATGTAGACACACACACACCCACCCTCCTCTTGTAGCCCTTGCTCTGTCCCCACCTCCTCCCTCCCTCTTCCTCCTCAGATGACCGGGCTGGAAAATTAGCTTGTCACATTGGCTTTGAATTGAATTGACCTGAATGTACCTTCCTCAAAAACCTCTTTGTGTCTCTGTCTCTCTGTGCATATATGTGTGTCTCTCTCTCGCTCTTTGCCTGTCTCTCTCTCTTTTTCTGTCTCATCGGACTTCCGTGTTTGGCTGGTAGCCATTATCAAACTTACCTGGTCACATAACTCACTCTCTAGCCACTGCTCATTTTACCTGGTCATAGGTAGCAAAACTGAGAAACACTTTTTTTTATTTTATTATTTAACTAATAGAAATGGATCCCAGGGTCTGTGGTTCAATTCTTTCTGCGTGTCGAACTGTCCTCGGGCCATTGTGTATGTGTGTACCAAATTACTCTGTAAGTCGCTTTGGATAAAGTGACTAAATGTAAATGTAACAAGGTTTGTTATTAATCGGAAATTTTTGCAGTGGTCACCATCTACAGGACTTACAATTGACCGGTGTACCCCTATTTAATCTAGATGGGTCAGTGGCATGAGAGGCGAGGTATCCTCTTTAAAATCTCTGTTTCCCTGTCATTTCTACAAGAGTGATATACCAAAAGTTCCATCCAGAAATATAGTCAGTTAAAGTTAGTGACTACATTACATTGTTCATTGAATGCAAAATACTGTAGCTGTAGAAAAACCAGTGTTGTGATGCATCTTCTTTCTGAAGGGTCCTGTAATGTCGGTTTTAGAAGTTGCATTCTTCCAGTTAGTTCTAAGAGTCTAAGCTCACAGTATAAGAATCAAAAAGCTCTTGAAAAAAGTATGTAGTGAAATGTGTCAACTTTTACAATAGGTACAATATATTATTAGGTCAGACCCTGTATCGGCAAATGTATAAATGTTTCTGGTTCTTTATTGTGAGTGTGAGTGAGAGAGAAAGAACGAAGCCTGGTCACTTTGTTTAACTTGACAAGCAGGATCCACTGCACTCACCTGTAGAGACGAATCAGTGTCACTGCCGGACACGTTTCTACAGCTCTCTCTGTGAGGACATTCAGTGACACAATACAATTTGTAGTTCCTTACTTGAGCCCTAGCTACCACAACTAAACGACTAACTGCTCCTGTTACCCTAAACCTTTATCTAAACCGGATTCCAGCCTGATCAAAATGTAGTCTTAAAATGAGTCTTTAAAAAGCAGTGTACATGCTTTTACAGGAGCGGTCATCCATGGACTGAACACTGAGAGAATATGGAAATTCCAGAGCGTTTATGCTCCATGCGCGTGGCTGGGAATAATTTTAGTGAGCCTTCTGACCCTGCAGCTCCGAGTGTGGAGATAACAGCTCACATAGATAAAAGAGGACCCCTTGGATAACCCTTTATCCATGGAACCACAGCTACAACTGATTCCTGATTTTCCTAACCCTTTTTTAAAGACTGTACTGGCACGTTTTCATTTGGCGATGGGGGCAGTGAGGTTTTTAAAGACCTGGAGATTTTATATAGACAATTTTACTATGTGAATGAGTGGTTCTGTTGGCACAGTTGATATTTGTTTGTAGTAATATGATTGTGTGACTAAAGGGTTTTGTATATAAAAATTCTGTCTCTCACTGATTTCTGCAGAAGCTCGTGAGTCAGTATACTTTATAAATGGCTGTGGTAGGTGACGGTTGTGGCTTTAAATGGAGAAATTGTGGCATCAGTGGAGACACAAACACACACACACACACACACACACACACACACACAGACTTTCAGGGCCAAATTGATGAGGCAGATTTATGACGGCTGCTGGCCACAACAAATTAAGTTGACAGTGATGTATGATTTTTGGAGGGTGGGCAGGGCAGTGTCATACTGCTCTAATGGACCACACACACATACACACACATACACACACACACCCCAGCAGTGGCCCTCTAGTCCCAGACCTTCTCGTTAGGCGTTCCTATCAGGCAGACCCCTCCAGCATACCTGCATAATGAAATTCCATACTGATTTGTGTTTTTCTTCCCTACCTTCTCTCCTTTTTGTTCTCACGCCTTATCTACTTACTTTCCTCCATTTCCCCAGACTCATCCTGCAGCCAGCAAACTGCCCCTTAAGGACAGCTTTACATTTGATGACTACAGGTCAGTGTATACATCCTTATGTTTGTGTCAAATTTTACTTCAGTGCTATTGTCATTTGGCTCCGAGTTTCAAAAGGCTGTTAGAGGGTTTTGAAGACTTGCTGTCAGGATTCAGCACATTTATTTGTAACTCAAGTACTGACGTTTATGCTAAGTGGTGTTTTAAGAATTATTTTGGTGTGGAACAGCTTAGGTCTTTTTTGTTCAGCTTAATTCCACACCTGTAACAATACTACACTACTGAGCTCTAGAAACACACTTACATTGCCTAAAAAGAACAAGATGGAGTGTTGAGAATGTAGTAGTTGATTAAGTCAAACACAGAATATGAAGAATAGGTCCATTTTAGCCTAAAGGTTTTATTTAGCCAATTTTTGCTTGTGTAAAGCTAGAATCAGATCTTCAATTTAGCTGTAGCTGCAGGGTCAGTGATTGGTTGATTATCTGCGACAGGTGGGCAGTGTCATCAGTGATGACCCGTCAGAACCAGATCCCCACTGAGGATGGCAGCCGAGTCACTCTGGCCCTCATTCCCCTCTGGGACATGTGTAACCATACCAACGGACTGGTAAAGCTCTGATCTCATGTTCTGAATGCCAAAAACATCTTATTCTTGTGGACATTTAAATGTATTTCCAAAGTACTGGTGTGAGTGGGATTTAATAAAAGTCTCTGTATCTGCAGATTACCACCGGATATAACCTGGAGGATGATCGCTGTGAATGTGTGGCACTACAAGATTACAAGGAGAATGAACAGGTCAAGAGATGTTCACTATCTATACTATGATCTTTATGTTTTTCTTTTACACATACACACACACACACACACACACACACACATTTATCAGTGCTATCAATGTCAACTGCTAAGCAAATGAATGTCAGACTGGGGTAAATAAAAGTTTGCAAGAGAAGTAGGGGGAGACATGCAGGCAGACCTTCTCTGCCTTGCTGCTATGACAAAAAAAGTTAGCTTGTAGAAGAGTTTCCTCTGCTATTCCCCAAAATACTACAGACTATAAGGTGATGTTAAATGCTCTATTAGTTTATTTCCCCCTTTGTCTCCAGAATAAAATATTCTACTTTACGATTGTTCCGCTAGTGACCACTGAAAATTAATGTCTGTAAAAGTTGCTCCTAGTACCAATAATCACATTTTATCTCATTATTGTGGAATTTTGGCCAGTCGAAACAACAATCAGTATTGAGAGGCTTAAAAAATGGGTGTATAGCCTATGAACATATGTATACATTTTTTTTTTGAGCAGGGACAGGCTCAATTGCTGCTTGACCTCACAAAGAATAAGTGCTAGTTTTTAATTATACAGTAGTGTTTATTAAATACTGTCTTCTATCTGTAGATCTACATCTTCTACGGCACAAGATCCAATGCGGAGTTTGTCATCCACAACGGCTTTTTCTTCCAAGACAACAGCCATGACCGAGTGAAGATCAAGTTGGGTGTCAGCAAGAGCGAACGTCTCTACGCCATGAAGGCCGAAGTGCTGGCACGAGCTGGCATCCCTGCGTACGTCCGCCTGCACTTTATTTTTGATCCGTTCCTCTTCTTTTCTCCCATTAATGTGCCACACAGAACCCAGCATGTTCTGAAGGAGAAGGATCATTGAGAAAGAATGCACATACAATGCTTATCCTTTGCTTTTTTGGGGTCTGCGTTACAAAAAGTATGAAGATTAAAAATTTTATTTTAGCATTATTGTGAATGTGTGTGCATCTGCCAAGGCAACACTAAAGTAGCAAACATCAATGCCACTGTTTAAGGTGCATTTAAAAGGCCAGTCTGGTGCAGTATTGGCAGATATTCAATACTAGAGGGTTCAGATGGGGGCCAAGAGAACCTGTTCCGGGCATCTCTAGTTTCTCCTTATCTACAAACGCAGTATCTGCTCTCATATTGGACTAAATTAGGCCTGAAGCATTTTACTCTGAAGCGTTAATATGGGTCAAGGAGAGTTCCAGGCTGATGAGTAACTCCATGTAACCACCTTGATGCACTTTTGTCTTCCAACAGTAGATATTTCAACCAATTAGACCCCCCCCCTTTGGCATAATTGAAACACATAATATAAATGTTGCAGCAGGTCTCTTTTCTTTTTTTGTCCTCGCACCCCACCAAGTATCAATTTACCATCCACGCCAACACTTTCATCACCAAGAAGCTTAATCATTTTATCATTAGCCTCTTAATTTTATGCAGCATTCTCTGCTCGGCATTTTAAATCAGGCTCCTTTTAATCTCTTATTGATGACAGTCTAAATCTCAACAGTGGAAATTAAATGGAACAATCCCCGTTGTTGCTGGGGTGCTCTATTAAACTGACAGATATGCTCGTAGATCATTTTCAAAGGAAACAGCTTCACATTTAGTTGGGCTTTGCTGAGATGTTGAATGGCTGCTATCATCACACTCCTTTCTCCTCTTGCCTCAACTGCATTTTTCTCTGATAAGTGGAAATAAGTGAGCCCTTTACACTGTTCATTTACAAACACAGTCTTTGCCAAAAGTATTGGAACAGTAAGGATGAATAAGCTTTAAAATTCAAGCACAAATTTGAGGGGAAAGATTATAATTTTATCTTGTGTTTCCTGTTATTTACAGATGTATTAAACAACTCAGAACGTAGCACCATATCAGGCAGTGTAAAATCTTCCTGTTTTACCCTCTGAAGTCCCTTCAGTGAGGTTCAGATCATTGTCGTGCTGCATAATGAAGCTCCTCCCAGTTAGTGTATTTCTCTGTAAATTGGCAGTGTACACCTCAGAGTTATATCTTCAATAAAGATTAGTGAGCCTGTTCTAGAAGCAGTGATACAAGCCAAAGCCATAATGCTACCGCCAGCATAATTCACAGATGAGGTTATATAGTTTGGACCATCAGCAGATCTTTTTATTGCTCCACACTTTGGCCTTACTGTCTCTTTGCTAGACTTATCAATCTCGTCAATCCATAAAACTTTTGTTCCAGGACTTTTGTGGCTTTTTGAGATTCTAGCTGATGCTGTTAATGACGTCTTGTGGAGGTTGCTTGACGTCTCTCACCGATCGAAATGCCCGTTAGTTGAAATACTCATCTTCACTTAAAATTTAGATGAAATGATACAATAGGTGCTACGTTTTATGTTGTTAAATATATCTAGATGTAAATGCCAGGAAAAATAATTTCTGAACTTTCATTTTGTATTCATATTTTTGGTCTTAAATCCAAATGTCCTCAGTGTATGGTAACTCGAAAAGAATTGGCCTGGTTGTTCCAGTATTTTTGTAGGGGATTGTATGTACTGTATGTCTTTTTTTCTTCCAATACATTTTCAATACCTTTTTTAAACTCCCTGCACAGCCTTTTTTTACAAGGACTTAACTTCTCTGAGCTGGATGCTCTGCTGCTGGAGAAACGGACAGTGGGATAATTTAATAGGACGAGTGGGAAGGCAGCTGTAATGCATTTGTGTGGTGTAATAATGTCGACCCATCACCACATCGATCACTTTGCTCAAGCAAGAGGAAAATATTGTCCTCTCTAAAATTAGCTCAGTGTGTAATGTTATGATGTGGAGCAGTTTCTGCTGAGTCCTGATCACCCTTCCTTTATAGGTTTTCTGTTGTTCTGCTGCCTTTCACTAAACTGCCGCACTAATATTATGTTTAGAGAGACACCAGAAAGTCCAGAATTAGATCTGAATCAGACGATCTGCTGGTTCATTATAAAACTGTCTTTTTGTGTGTGTTTTTGTACGTGTTTTTTTTCTATTTCAGGGTTAAACCTCTTAAACTCTAATTTGTTATTGCACTATAACAGGACACAGTCCACAGAATACCAGACTTATTTTGCTGTTTGAGCCCTCTGCTGCAATGCTGGAATTTTTTAAAATGGAAAAACACAGCACATGTTCAGATGTTTTATTTTTCTTGTCGGATGATGTAATAACTACATACCATTTTGTGTTGTTGTGTTTTCAGGTCCTGTGTCTTTGCTCTGCACTGTAATGAACCCCCCATTTCAGCTCAGCTCCTAGCCTTCCTCAGAGTGTTCTGCATGACGGAGGGTAAGACACTGACAGATACCCACATGAACATGCACAAAATGAAATATCAGTTTCAAGACACAGTCTGTGGAGCTTCCAAGCCATAGCCCTGGTAGCACACTCTAAAACCACACGCGTTCATCTGAGACTATCGCCAACCGGCGGCTTCCTCCGCCCATCAGCAGAAGAGAAGTGATGGAGAGGGACAAAGCAAGACCTGTCCGTTCCTTAACTGCTTAATTGATCAAGGCAGGCCACCAGATGTGTGGAAGTAACAATCCACTGGGGGGTTCTGCAATATTCATCGGCATGTATGGCGAATGGCGTCGGTGTCATAAATCCCCAGCCAAACAAGGCCACATCCTCCTCTGTCACATGACTCATCTTCACCACCCAGCTTGATATATTATTCACTTTTTGTGCTGCATGTTAATTTTTCAAACGGCTCCAATGCCAGTGGGTGTGTGGGGGGGTATCAAGAGGGGCGTGTTATCCCTCTCACGTGTGTGTGTGTGTGTGTGTGTGTGTGTGTGTGTGTGTGTGTGTGTGTGTGTGTGTGTGTGTGTGTGTGTGTGTCAACATTTCTTAACAGATGTGACATGATGAAATGGTGTGCACACACTAGCAGGGTGCTGAACTTTCTCTCTTTCATCTTCTCGTGTAACCAAGCCATGTTAAAGTCCTTGGATTAGAGGCAGCGTGAATAAAGACTGCGGCCTTTCCACACATTTTGACACAAGTTTAAACATTGGACTTCACCAAAAATATGTTCACGATTTAACCAGACAGAATGATTGGCTAGTAGATCTTTGAGGGGATTCATGTTAGCAGTGATAAAGCGGAGATGATGGCATGAGCAGTGCCCAAAACAACCACCACCAACATGTAAAATAAACTTTAACTTAAGTTTGGCTCACAGTGATTAAGGGTCCTATAGGGTATAGGGAACATGAGGCAAGACTGTGCTTTTCTTGAAATGTGGTTTGTTTTGTTGAAATGCAAATAGTATGTGGGTTTGGGTCATTTTGGGATTATATCCTGTGCTTGTGAGCCATGAAGATCTGTGACACAAGTGTATATAAACAAATACAAATTTGTGTCTTTTGATAGAAAAGTAGCTAGTGTTACTCCACTAATAACACACACATCTTGGAAACACATCACTGTATGTTTTGTAGTCCACTTTAATAGTCCTCTCGAAGTCGTCCTGTGTTTATAAGATTAGATAAAGCGATATTCGTCCCACTATGGGGAAATTTTCATGTTACAGCAGCAAGTAATGTTCAGAGTACGGGAAAGAAGAATATAAGAATACAGTATATACACAATCTAAAAATAAAAAATATATCATACATACAGAACCAGTTGCACCATGGGTCATTTGTATTTAAAACAATTTTGAAGTGACTAAAGGTGATGATAGTTCACTGGGAGCAGCTGTGATTGTAAAGTCTGACAACAGCAGGGAGAAAAGACCTTCGATCTCACTCCTTCAGACATTTAGGATGTAACTGTCACTGAAGGAGCTGCTCAGTGGGGGGAGTGGGGGTATGGCTTCATCCTTTTTTCTCCCACCTCCTGCACTGAGTCCAGGGACATCCCCAAAACCGAGCTGGCCTTCCTGACCAGCTTTTCCAGTATTTTCCTGTCTGCCATCATAATGCTGCTGCACCAGCAGACCACTCCATGAGAGATGGCTGAGGCCACCACGGAGTCATAAAAGTTTTTCAGAAGCGGTTTTGGTTTTGTTTGAAGAGAAGCTAACATTTAGCTTCATTTCAGAGGAACTCAAGGACTACCTACTCGGAGATCATGCCATCAACAAGATCTTCACTCTGGGCAACAGTGAGTTCCCGGTCAGCTGGGAGAACGAGATCAAACTGTGGACTTTCCTCGAGACTCGAGCTGCTCTGCTGCTCAAAACCTACAAGACCACCTCAGAGGTTTGTCAGCTGGAATTTGATTTATTTAAATAATTGTGTTTTAGGGTTTCTGATTACAGATCAATTCTAGGGTGTTAAAGGTCCTGTAAGAATGAAAAAAAATTAATTTGTATGAAGTAAAACCAAGAAATGTTTTGAAGATGAATTTTTGCTACCTCTTGTTTGCCTAATTCTTACAATCTTGTCCTCCTCCTTTTTCTTTTTTTGCCTCTTGTCGGCTGGACTGGTTTTTTCCAGGAGGATCGCTCCATGCTGGAAAAACCCGATTTGTCTCTGCACTCTCGTGTAGCCATCCAGCTCCGCCTGGCCGAGAAGCAGATCCTGGAGAAGGCGTGGGCCAGCGGAAGGGCCAAACGTCTGAACTTTCAGAAAAAACTAGAGGAGGGCGCCCCGCTGCCTCGTTATGAAGAGAGCGATATTGCTTTGCTAGAGAATACCAACGCAGACGCAAAGCTTCCTATTATCCTCCGAAAGCTGGAGGAGGTGGAGGAGGACGGCGAGGCAATGCAGATGGAGGAACACAGCCACCTCCTGAATGGGGAGAAGGTGATGTATGGCACGGAGGCCAGTGAAGAGCCAGTGCAGGATAAGACTCAAGAGAAGGTCTGCAAAGATGCTAATTCACCTTCAGACTCACTTGGAAATTCAAAGGAGAAGGGCCAAAGGGACATGGCCGACCAAAGTGCCAGTCGAACTGAAGAAATTCCCAAAGAGAATAGTGAATAAATAGATTCCACTTACCACTTACTGCCACAGCCCATGCTGTTTATTTATTTTTGTGTCTCTTAAAGGACTCAGAAATATAGAAGCTGGAAAGAATAAATGAATAGATTGTTGCAGAATGTTTTGGACCGTAAGTTCATCCAGCGTGGCTTTTCTTAGTTGTCTGCTGCTAAACTTGCTCATAATGCAGCCAGCGTGTCCCTCAGCCTTCTACGCAGAACAAGTTTGAATTATCATTAGGCTTTGGTTTAAGTTTGAAATGTACAGTTATGCTGAAGCAGTTTGATGCATACAAAGGAGTCAGAGAGTGGCGGAGGCTAGAACTGGTCTCTGTGGATAGGTAGGTGAGCAGAAAAAAAATGGTGTTAGGTGAATGTTATTTCCGCAAAGCCAAATCTCTGTAATCTTGTGAATTGGTTGGTTTATTACTGCAGTTTGTCTTTGTATGTGTCCAGTATGTTTTGAGTTGACAATCATATTCCCTAGAGCGTTTAGGGGTGTGCTGCTAAGTCCATCACTGCCCTTTGTTCCCTTTTTGTTCTCTGCAGAGTTACTGAAGGAAACATCAAATGCTTTTGTTTTCTCCTTGATAAATTAGTATTTTACTATAAAACTGTACATTTTCAGTCATTACACGTTTGCATCTCTGATTAAGAAACTGAAGATTTCATTAGTTAATTTTATTCTGTATTTTAAAAGCATCATTATGAACATAGTTGTTTTTTTTCTTGCTCTGTCTGTGGATGTCCGTTGATAGCGAGCGCCCCAGTGATCACTTGTTGAAAGCCATATACATCACTGAGAACTCTACAGGGATGGGGCTCAGTGAGACAAAGGTGGACTTTTGTGACTGTTGAAAGCTTTTTGTTCAACCGCCCTAAAACGAGGGAATTTCAACATGACACTGTGTATAAAAAAAAAACTACGAAGCACTGTCTCCAACTGCCTTTACTTAACATTAGTTCTAGAGGTGCCCCTGAAACCGAGGGTCTGCATGTTGGAGGCAAAAGTTTGGCTACAATTTTTAGCAATTATAGCAGAATTTGTGGTGACAGCTACTTCATTCATCAAACTCACTTATGCGGTAGTTTAAAAACAGAAGGGTTCTAACATCACCTGAAATTTGTTGTAGTAGAGCTGAAGCAGCAGCAGCTCCACAGTGTAATGACTGAGTTAACACTTACAGTATAGTAGGAACACAGGTTGTAGTGCTCTTCACACGCACATGCATGATATAGTTAAGAAAACAAATAGCGAATTGACATCATGGCCCAACTGTCAGCTTGGAGTGTCATAGCTTTTAAAAAATGACAGGGCCTGTGATTTTTTATGTTCTTGCTCTGTGCCTCGTTCTGGTAGTATCCAGGAATATCCGGGGTCTCCCAGTCTTTCAACCTTTACACTGCCTGCTTCACTTTGTCCCGTTTGTGTCACAGATTGGTGGGGCAACTCTGGTCAGAGAAGGTATCTCCAGTCGTCTTACCATCACATTTGCCGATCTTCATAAATAAAGAACTCACGTTCACAGCTAGAGATGACAGAAAACTAGAGAATGTGCCCATATTTTTTAATACTGAAGAAACATGTCCCTCAGTGTAATGATGTGGCTTAGTGATGTGTTTAACAGTTTCTGAGCAACAGATGTCAGATAAATTAGCTAAATATGATGACGTTTCAGTAGATCCAAATATTTGTTGGTTTTCAGTTTCTATATGGGACTTTTTTAAACAACAAATCTAAAGAACATTTTCCTTATTCTATAATGTCTTTGCCGTTTTATATAATTGATCCTTGACCTGAAAACGGAACCAACTGCCATGTGCAGATGAAGACCGTGAGATATGAGTAAAAACCTCAGGAGCTGCATGTGTTTCCTTCGTGTATTAGCTGCCACTTCAAAGGGAGTCGGATCTGACACTGTAGCTCCTGAAAAGTTCACAGTCAGTATGAAACTCAGTGTCTTTTTGACCTTTGATAAAAGAAAAAAAAACTGCTGGTTTTAGCTGTGACAGTTTGGTGGCTTGAACACAAAATGTTTTTTCTAGCTTCAACCCTGCAGTAACATTCATAAACAGAAACCCGCTCGGAGGATGTCAGTTTAAAATCTCTTTCAACCTTGAAGCCAAATTGAAGCCACGTACAAAACAAAACAGTTGAAGTGTCTCCTTAAAGAAATAGTTTGATAGTTTGATAAGAAACTGACGGATCTCAGTCTCGTGGCTGTGGTGGGTAGAGAGCTGGATTCATAAAGTTCTATCCAAAGTCCATTAATGCACTTACCACCACCTGCTGAATCTCAGTGAAAGGACACAACTTAAATTTGTTTTTGTTTTTGTTAATTATCAAAATTGCAAATTGCTTTCTCAGTTTTTTGTATTGTACAAACCCTAAAATGATTCAGTTTACTGTAAGAAAAGTTGAGTAACAAAAGCAGCAAATATCTGGAGCTATCTTGTAGTCCTTAGATTATTAACCAGGTTATCATAACCAACAGTAACATTATTCCTCATCCCTAGCAACCATAGCAGTTACGACATGGACAAGAATGGGTCACATTTGTCTTAAGGGTGACACCGTCCTCATCAGGCAATTGGATGGATGAGTCAAATATAAGTGTAAAATACTGTGTGTTTGTATCCTAGGTTGTTGGACAGCGTTGGTAGTTATAAGCTGCTCACTGACACCTACTGTGACGGGCTCCAGATCTTAGAGGCTTGGCACTTTGACTGTTTTAGGTTGGAGGACTTCTTTGATTTGGCAAAGCCACATCCGTGTGTTTTGGGTTTTTTGAGAATTTGACATTTTCTGTCAAACAAGTCAATGATCAAATTACTTGTTTTGAGCTTCACATGGTAAATAAGCAAATTCACTAAAACAAGAGGTTAAGGTTTACAGTGTGAAGTTCTAATAAAGGTTTTTAGGTGTTCCCCCTAAATTGATATTTCTGTGCAGAACTAATTGTTGAGGAATGCCACAGATTAGACTTTTTACAAACACCAAAAACCTATTTATGAACGTTGGCTCCGGCCTGATGACTAAAGTCAACTACATTGAGATTTGAGGGTTTATCCTAATAAATCAGTGGAGTTGGAAAGTTCGCTGCTGTGTTGTTATATAATAAAAGATGGTATGAAGTGTCATCATCAGCAGATTCTGTTCATCTGAGGTGAGATTTTTTCGTGTCACTTGATCCCCCCTAAGGCTCCAGCACTTTTCTATCCCAGATCTGTAGTTTTATGCAATCGTACTTTTACCAGATGATGACATTTTGTTGCTTCTTTTCTAACCTTTGTACCGCCGTGTGTATTTGTGTGCGCACGTGAGCGTGTCAACGCCTCGCTTTACTACACTCCTGGGTGCATATGTTGCTGTCCAGCAGACTTCTCACCATCTCACTGTAAAAAGAGACATCAAGAGTACAGCAAACACTAGAGTTGAAGGGAAACTTGTCCTGAACGGTCAGAGATTAAACATCCTCTCGTTTCCCAGCTCCCATGTGTGGTGTTGTTCTTCAAATGTCTATCTTTAGACGGAGTTGCTGTCTTGTGCCTATTATTCTCTCTTCAGCTTGTTGGTGGTGAAAAAGGTTTATTTCATGTATTCTCCCCACCCCTTTGCCCCCTGGCCCTATTACAAATTTATAAAAGAAACATTATCTTGAATCATTTAATTCAGGGCAATTAAATTTTGAAGTGTTCCATTCATAATTCACTGGTGTCTAAGATAAAACCCCTTTCATCCTTGAATATATTACTATAATGGGCACTGGGGTGGGCAGCAGAGAGCAACGCATGTCCAGTATTGTTAGTACTTGCTGTGTCAGTGCTGGGAGCAGGCCTGGGATCAGCACTCCCATTTAATCCTGCCCTATGAATTATAAACTGCCGTCTATATTAATGTACAATCCACATCACTGTGGGACGGCACCATTGTTGTGCAAGAATTTACTGGTAGCACCACGGGTGATAGGGAGCGGGTCAGGCTGAAGTTAAGTTGTTAGCATTTAATGAGAAACCAGGGGCCGGTCTAGAGATTGTTTGAGGAAGGAAAAACTGGGCACACACTCAAAATATGGTGGCACATTTGGAAAAATAATTTAAATGGTTTTTCAATGCAAAATAAAAAAAAGTATAAACATAAAGCCTATAAGAATAAAGTGTTGGTTCAACGTCAGAAAGGTCAAATACATAACTTATCTACCATTTGCAACTGCAGATATTCATAAAGCAAATATGTGTAAAGGTGAAAATCCATCTCTTGCAGGGAAAATCTGCCTGACTGCAAATGCTAGAAAAAAATCTATTATTACAAAATATAATTATATACTAGCTTAAATGTTCATATTTGTAAAATTTATAATGAGGGATTTGATGAGAGAAGATGGGTAACTTTTAAATGCTTTGTTATGCTTTTGTCTTAATATATGCTGACAAAATATTATTGAAAATATTTATTATATAATATAATATTTATTTATTTATGGGTAAACGTTGCAATGATATTGAATAAAATCCTAACATTTTATAAAATGGAGAATCAATGTTACTTTTTAACAAAGTGCAAGGACATGAGCAACTTTCTGACCTCACTAACGTTCTTATAAACTGGGTCAAATCATCTCCAACATGACCAGAAAGACGTGGTTGTGAAGTGGGTGAACTGCCTTTGCAGGTAATTGTCCATTCTAGCCAGAAAGATGGAGCTTAACGCACAGATAGACAGGGAAAGCTGGAAGAACCGTCTTGACCGTCTTGTCTTCTCATCTGGGATGTTTGTCTGCAGCCGGTGGTCCGCCCCAGAAGACCCCAGTTCCCAGACCTGCACTGACTAAAACCGGGTCATACAAAAGGGATAATGGGTCTTAGTATTATAACTTTGAGCAGGATTAAGTTACACAACACTGCATTTGCTTTTTATTAGCCATCTTTATTTCTATAACAGTATCTTCCTTTTTTGAATCTCGTCATTTCTGTCTTCATTTCTCCTTTTTTTTCCTTTTCTCTCTTCTGAAAAGCACTTTCCATATATTTTTTAAACGTGCTTTACAACATTGACGAACTTTGGCAGGAAAAGTAGAAGGAGGTGGCTCTGTAATGGGAAGGCTTCATTAATAGGAAATATGGGTGGGAAGATTAGGTTGTAGGCTGCAGCCAAACACCTTCCTCAACCATTCCTCACCAAGGAGGAGGAGGAAGAGGTGCAGCCACCTGCCCAGCAAAGCTGCATTTCCAATGGCAATAGTTTGAAACACTCGCATTTGGAGAATTCATCCCATACTAACTACCTCATACAAAAGTTTACTGTCTGCATGACACCCTGTGGTGACGTGTGTCCTGCATGTGTCCACAGGACAAACAGAACAAGTCCTACTGTCCTGCAGATCTGTACACTCTGTAGCTTTTAAAGTGAACAACATGAAACCACTCAGGAAGACCGTTTTAGCAGCAGTTGAATCCAACATGCTGAGCCACACACACACACACACACACACACCTGCACTGCAGAAAGGACACCTGCAGTAAACACACCTCTAACTGTAGCCACATATACTGTACTGTAGTAAGTGCGTCTAATACTTTATCATAACCGCGGTTTGGCTCTTGCCTGTGTGACTGCCGGGCCCCAAATAGGAAGTGTCAACATAAAGGTTAACAGATGATGATCAGCTTTACCACACACTCATATACAGTATGTCTTGTAGTTGTATCCTTTAATGTTTCAATGTAGCACAAGTGCCACAGTTGCGGCTCATATTTAGCCTTTATGATAACGGCTGCCTGACCTTTACCATCTAATTGACGATTACTCACACACTTGTGTAACATCCAGAAATTCCAACAAAAGCTAATGTGAATTGAGCAAAACTCAAATGCATGGGTCCACACGCTCGGCTAACCGGACTGACTGAAAAATGTACAAACTTTCTTAAAATAACCACATAAATAAGCCCGTCAACCCGACTTCTCTGCAGAAATGTCCCAGGCTGTCCGCAGGCCGTCCCCCTCCCTTTTCTCCCCAGAGAATGACTGACTGCGATTCAACGCTCCAGGCAGCTCATAATGGAAGCATTCCATTTATTATTGAAGAGGTGAGCGGATGGGAGAAGGATGGAGGAGTCTCTGTCCTGGCGTGAGAGGTCTTCATCACGGAGGAAATGAGGAATGGAGGGGCACGAGGTGGGCGGTGGAGAAGTCGGGGAGGAGGAGGAGGAGGAGGAGGATCACAAACCAGCTGCAATGTTTGTCAGGTGAGCAACATTCAAAGAGGTGAAATGATGCACAAAACAGCAGCAGTGACGACTCAGGAAAGGCAAACATGAGGAATCGATTAACGTTATTCGCCGTAAAGAGGACACCCACTGAGGCCAGCTAGTTCAGACTGTGTCCCCAGCACAGAGCAAGGCATTTGTCATCACATGAACACATCACATGGTCGTATGGAGGTTTGACGGGTGTCATTCATTTCAGGGAAAATACGGTTTGTAGTCATAATAAGGGGACAAGAGAAAAAAGTCTTAGCGGAAAGCCAGTGTGTAGCTATAGAGGTGCATGGTTTCTCTTAAATTATGAAACCTAAACTTCTAAAAATCTTTAGTGTTTTCTAATACAAAGACTTCTGGAGTGGGAAATGTTTGTACCACCAGACACGAGTAAGCCTGTCTCCACGTTCAGTAAGAATCCATCTCCACGCGGATCAACACTCGATGGAGTGAGTAGAACGGCTCTTCCTGATTCCTGAAGAACGGAAACTGGACTTAAAGAAGCTTTTACAACAGTGTTATGCTAATTTGTCGTTAACAACCCGCTAGCCAATGTAGAAGTGACATTGAGCCCTGTCATATAAGCTAACAGCAGCTAGCAAGCGGGACGTGAATCATGGAAGAGGAACTTAATTTAGCTATTATAAGCTGTTATAAAAACGACAGGCGAGGTCAACTCTTCAGACCATGGAATGCGCTTTACAAAGACAGATAACTAGACGAAAGGCCATGTTAGGCCAGCTAACGGAAGAAAAGAGCTACATACTTCATTTAATGGATGATTGCTCCATGGACGTGGTGGAAACCAAACTGATGACCAAGTTCAACCAACTGTTTAGTGAGTTTTGTCATATAAATATCTCACTTAAAGGGTTGCTCCAGGGCAAATTCCGAAAATGTTGTGACATTGCTGCTCGTTGGAATAAAGAGGCACATCAGCGCACAGAGGAAGCAACTCAAGCACACGAGGATGTAAATCCTGAGGTCGGCGTGTCTTTGGCATAGTCTAGGAGATCCAGGAAACCCAAAACAAGTTCTGTAGCATCTTCAGCTTCCTCACTACGCCTTAGGGCTGAACTAGAATGGGGAGCTTCACTAGCTAAGACTGAGGCATTAAAGGAAAAACACGCTCTAGAGGAACAAGAAGTTAAGCTTAAGGCAGAATTGGAAATAAAAATCAGAACAAAGAAAGAACAGCGGGAAGTGAATGCTGCTCTGACTGCTAATTAGGCTCAGCTTGAGATTTTGCTGAAATATGAAAGTTCTGTGCTTTCAAGTGGCTCAAAGACCAGCGAGGATACTTTCAAATCCAACCAGATACAGAAAACGAATCCAAGGGACATACCTGTTACTGCTGTTACCAATGCTGCTGAACAGTGTGATCAAGCAACTAATGAGCCTAATATGGAGTATTTCAGTGCAAAGTCCAGTGGGAAGAAACATGCCATTTTGGTCCTCAAGCAAGTGCTGTTAGACGGCGTCAAGGTTCAGAAAGTCAACAAGCTCTACTCATGGTAATGCAGGGCCAGAATGACAGCATCGAATTCCTGGTAAAAAATCAAAGGCTGTCAACTCTACCTTCTCATCTTTAAAGGAGATCAGAGCATTTGAAACATGGGGTGGAGAGTAAAACAGAGAATGAATATTTTTTAGAGTACGAGAGTATACAAGATCAGATCCTAGAGCAAAGTGATTTTCACATGGAACCGGACCAAGGATACAAAACACCCAAGAGACTTTTAAAGGAGCATTTTGGCAGCAAATATAAGATCTCTGAAGCCTTCATGGTTACAGCCCTAAGTTGGCAAACAATTCAAGCTGAAGTTAGTGACAGCCAACACGCAGGCTGGCATTTCAATTGAGATTTGACTTTCATTCCAAAGCGCTGATTCTTTTATTGTTCAGCCGTTCTAATGTAGATTTACTGGTCTGTTTGGACCATTGTCCTGTTGTATGACCCAGTTATGACCAGCCTTTAGTTTTATGAAAGATTTGATATAGAGAGGAGTTCATGGTCAACTCAGTGACTGCAAGGTGCTCAGGTCCTGTGGTCGCAAAATAACCCAAATCATCAGCCCTCCACAGGTTTGAGGTGTTTCTGCTGAAATGCTCTGTTTGGTTTTCACCAAACAGGGTGCTGGGCATTAAGGACGAATGGCCCACTTTGGTCCCACCTGTCCAAAGGATATTATTGAAGAAGTCTAATTTGTTCAGGGCAGTTTTGGGAACCTCAGTCCAGTTTTCATGAACTGTATAGACAGAAGAGGTTTTCTCCTCAGTCTTTTTGTAATTGGGTTGTCATGGATGTTAAAATTTAACAAGCCCAGTTAGGCCTGTAGGGGTTTTTTGTATTTCTAACCATGAGAGTCTTTGGATGTCTGCTTCTGGGAAGGTTGACAAATGTCTTGAATGTTTTCAACTTGTGAATAATCTTCCTCACTTTAGGATGTTGAAATCCCTTTTCTTACCCTTTTCCAGACTGATGTGCAGTAACTACTACTTGTCTAAGTTTGCAGCGTATGCCGTTCCCGCTTGGCTTTGTGTTAACTTACACCTGAATGCTTCAAACAAGAAACCTTCCAAAACGTCCTCTTTTATAGAGGTGTGCATACCTGCTGATGATCAGTTAACCAAAGGTTGATGAGTGGCTCTACTGCCCACATGTTTTTTTTTTCTTAAATTATGGCATAGTCAAAACAGTTTTATGTTATTGTTTGCCTGATGTTCCTAACACTAAGACCCATTATTTTCAGATGATTTCTATTAGGTTCTTTTGGGTAAAAACCCAACTACTAACTTTTGAACATGACGGTACGACCACTTTACATTTGATATTTGACATTTAGTGAAACACATCAGGGGTGAAGAAAATATAGGAATATGAAGCAACAATCCTCATCAGCCAACCTCCTCCTCTTGTCCTTTTCTTTCTTCTCTCCTATTCTGACCTAGAAACACAGAAAAGATGGATAGAGGAAGAAAAAAATGGAAACAGAAGAGGAGAGAGAGCAGCATAGCCACTGGAAAGCAGCTGATTTAAATCTAATAGGCTCTTTCTTTCTTTCTGTCTTTCTCTCTGACTTTTCCTTCCCCTCCTTTCCTTTCTCCAGCCCTGCTCTCAGTGAGAGGGAACATCATTCTCTATTCTGCAGGTCAGAGAGGGAACAATTAAGTGTGGAGGGCGCTGGGAGTCGCCGACAGGTGATGAATGGCCGGGCCGGCTGCAACTGACAATATGCAGACAAGCCACATCATTTGCAAATGGATGCAGGGTGGGGACGTGGGGCGGGGGAGACGGAGCATGGGGTGCGTTGGAGGCAAGCAAAGTCAGGGGCAGCTGGAATGGAAGAGGAGGACAGAGGAGGAGGAGAGTGGGGACAGCGGTGGAGTGGGGGCGGGGTTAACCCCTTCTAGGATCATTTCTCACACCCGAGAAGAAGAGGATGAGGTGGAGGAGGTGCAGCCACCTGCCCAGAAGAGAAGCTCATTTTTTGTTAGAGCTGATGGTTGTTCCAAACAACACCCTGCCCTGGGGAATGTGTGCAGCACGGTCACGTCATGGTGTTGACCAACAGCCTCGTCTACACTTCACTTTGATGGAGTCTCAATCAGTGGTGATGCGGGCGCACACACACACACGCACAGACACAGCAACTACAAAAGAAACTGCTATTAAACCCTCATTTTGAGTATAGTAGTTGGAAACGTAGCACGATGTACACCGACTAAGTCACTATTCAAATAAAAGTGAAAGTATCCAAGAAGTAGTACTTTACTCTTGAAGTATATACTCTCAACTGTACTTTAATTAGAAGGGACCAAGACTTCTTCCATTTGTGCCTAAAGAGAAGGGTTTTGCAGAACTCTAAAATGCTCAAATTGTAAGTTTAATTGATGTCGTTCTGAAATACATAATAAAGTCAAGACTATACAGACATTTAGAGAAAACCCAACAAATTCCCCTTGAGCAGCTATAGGCAACAGTGGAGAGGAAAAACTCCCTTTTGCTTAAGTTTTTCCCCAGCAGTCTAAGCCTATAGCAGCAGGACTAGAACTAACTATAAGCTTTATCAAAGAGGAAGATTTTGAGCCTAGTCATAAAGGTAGAGAGTGTGTCTGCTTCCCGAATCTGGACTTGGAGCTGGTTTCACAGGAGAGGAGCTTGATAGCTAAAGGCTCTGCCTCCCATTCTGGGAACCACAAGTAGGCCTGCATTCTGAGACTGAAGTGGTCTATTAGGATGATATGGAACTAGGAGATCAATTTTACATTCTGTTTCAGAATAATATTGGAATATTGGAAGGTTTTCCTGTTCGTGAATGCATCGCTTCTCAAAACAAATTTCATATCAAAGTGAAACTGATCTTTACAAAGGAATCTAAATAAATTTAAAATGATTAAAAATGGCAGCTAAGTGATTTCATAAGTATTTTTCCCCTTTAAGTCAGTTTTTTGTACAGTAGTGGCCAACTCTTCTGGTCCTGTACTGCGTATTACGTGGATCATGTGTGCTGATGCCATCAGAAGCTGGAAGACAAACGTTAGTTAACTGGACCCTTTGAATTTTGAATTTACCTGCAATTATTTTCTCTTTTTGGGTAAGCCACATCATGCAAATTAAGATGGCATGGAACTTCAAACCTTATTGTACCTCAAAAACAGCTATTTTGAAAGGAAAAAAATGTTCTAACTCCTGAGGAATAAACCTCAAACTTGTCCGTACTAGTACACACTAAACACACACGCGCAAACACACACGCACACACACAATTAAACTGACACGTGGACAGAAATACCACTTAGTCACCTGACACGTAGATCAATCACATACTTGATCTCTAATACCCTTAACAAGGTACGTCTGCACTGGAGGACATCTGAGTTACTCACACACACACATACATAAAGGTGGTGTCCTTGCTTTGCATGTGTCAGCCACTGACTCTCTGCTTGATGGATCTTGTGTGGTGCTGCTGATGGAAGCCATGGGCACTCCTTCTTGTCACGTGCGCATAGATTGTTCTGCAGATGTGCAGAATAGATTCTTAAGATTGTTACACTGCTCTGCTGGCTACAGGCTAATTTTTACTGAAGCAAATACAAGAGTCGTTCAGTTTCGTTCGCATGTTGATGCATTAAGCTGGTTTCACGGTGTGATTCTAACCATAAAAACTGGACATAGTGGAACGTACCTACAGCGTGTCTATGGATCTTTATGACACGTCAAAGTACCAATTGTCTCAGTCAGAGAGACAATTCTGATTGGCTGTTCAGGTAAGTCAGTATACCTCAGGAATTTCAGGACACGATTAAATTTATACCTGCTGACTGCACCAGACTTTAAATGTGACAAACCTCAACAAAACAATCACAATGTATCCTGAACACTACTCACACAATGGATTACCAGGCCAAAGAAATGCACAGAGTGACTTCCTCTTCTTTCAACCTGCTACTTTCTATCTTTCCTGACCCTCTTACCCCCCACATCTGAACCTCCAGCTCTGTCTCCCTGGTCTTTCTCGTGGTTATGGTTTGATGGCCTGTCAGGAGATGCAGCTGAGAGGGCCGAGAGACGACAAAATCAGTTCAGATCAGACCTGATCCACTAGCACACACATGTGCGCTCAGGGACAGCGGTGTGCTGACCAGTGAGCAGTAAAGAGGCCCAGTGTCGGTGTCCCACCTCATCTTCATCAGACCTCCCAGCCCTGACCCAGAATCGTCCAGACCTGCCAACCCAGCTTCCTGCACGTGTGTGTGTGTCTCTGTGTGTGTGCTGACCACATCCACGATTGCTGTGCGTGTGGCCTGGCTGCTCAGGTGGACAGAGAGTGTGTGCATGACATGATGGCTTCTGGCACCGTGGGCTCTCCTGCCCAGCAGCCTGACTGTCAGACCCAATATCTGAAGAGCAGAGATGGAGAAAAAGACAGAAGATAGATGAGAAAGTAAGCAGTGATGAAAAGAAAGGAGTTTCCTCCAAGACAGCAGAGTCTCACTCACACTGTTTAACTAATCCACGAGTTGTTTTGTGAGCAGTAGGATGCATGGATGAATTGCTGAATGGGCCTGGGAGGTCGCACGGACCAAAGCCTCTGCACAAAGAGAGCCCAGAGTGAGACAAAATGTTGGTGACAGGCACAAATATGATCATAACAGATACAAAATGAGCCAAAACTGTAAAAAACAAACAAAAACCCAGAAACAGATGCAAAACAAAAAAATAAAGTGACTTAAATATGGGGATCCTGTTTGGGTACCTGGGGGGACACTTTGTGTATCTGTGGCGAGATAATTTGGTCTGCTCACCCACAACAAAAAAACGGTGAAAAGAACAGTTCAAATAAAAGCTATTTGGATGATTGTGTATTTAAGTTCTGTACTTTACACAGTACACTTCAACAACTATAAAAATGTAACTTATATTTGTTGGCATAAAAATAAGATACACTTTGTTAGAACTTAGAAACTTGATAGTCTTACCTTTGAAGTAATAGTTAAACTGGGGATAAGAAATCATGCTGGTAGCCATTTTTATCTGGCTGCAAAGCAAAACTGAACTTTAAAGAAACATGTTCCAAACCAAGATAAAAACAGTTACAAAGGTTACCATATGTCAAAAATGACCATGAAATACATTATAGAAATATTAAGATAAATTTAAACTTAAGTATTGCACATGACGTGAGGAGCTATTATTAATAATGTGGTATAATGACACAATGTGGAACAAATATATACGAGTACCAAAGAGTTTAAGAATGGCCAAGTATCACAAACTAAGTCCGCAAAGAATGTGCACAGCTGTGACAAAGAGGAGCGAGCGCGCAATGAGAAAATCCTAAAAACATCAAACTACTTTCACTATAGTCAAAAGCTGACGTAATAAAGCTGCAGGTTGATGTGTATTCAGATACTGGAACAATCTTTATGTAACATCTCTCATTTGTGTAGATGTGCAGCGGCCACTGTAAACAGTGAGAGACTGCAGTGTGTGTCCAGTGTCCAACACGAGGACAAAGTGACCAGAAGAGGGCAGTGGAGGACAGTTAATGAAGCAGAGCTGCTTAATTAAACGAGATGTTGTGTCAGGATTCCTTTTTTTTCACACGTCCGTCTCACAACAGATGCACAAATAAAACAATGCTACAAGATGATGTAACTGAAAAAGAAAAAAGGAAGAAATAAATATGAAATAAGGTGACAATACAAAAATAATAATAAAAGGCTGAGGCGGCACATTGTCCAGCCTGACTCCAGTTCTTCTCTGGCTCATCCCCGTGGCCAGTTTAGCTGTGGCTGCAAGGAAATTAGTATGTTGACACTTTTTCTTTTTCGCACCAAATAATAACTAGCAAAAAACTCCCCAAAATGTTCCATGTACAACCTTCCACTTTAGGTACAGGTACAGACAGCTGTCAGCCTTTCAGGTAAGAGCCAGGGCTGAAAAACCCAAGCAGGCTCAACGTCTTCATGCCTGTGGTGACTGCAAACATGTGACTGTAACACAGACTGTAACACTGCTTTTCCATGTATTCCGTTTACCTCAGCCCCACTATTTTCTGTTCACTTTTTCAAGTGGTTCAGTCAAATACAGCCAACAGTTTCCTACCATCCAGAGCTGGCATCACATTTCATAGTTATTCAGTCAGTTATCCAGGGTGTGGTTGCAGATCCACCGCGGAGACACACCCGCTATCTCTGTTCGGTTTGCACACCTCACAGCTGTTATGTGTGTCTTAAGGTGGAAATGTTTTGGCATAAGTCAACACACTGCATTTATTTTTCATTGCACTGGTAGGAGAGTCTCGCCCTCTGCAGAGTCCTCACACTTTATTTCGGGAACGTGTGGCCAGAACAACTGATTTGTGCTTGTATGAAGCCTGAATGTGTAAATAAAGAGTTTTGAAGAACAGAAATCTCCCTGCGTCTCTTGTTCGAACATCACAGTGACGGATAAGCTCGGCTCCACGTCTCACTGCCCTGACACGGGAGTCAGCCTCAGTTTAGCTTGATGAGAACTGAACCTCTGCTTCGTTTACATAGAATAATGTTTGCTGTGTGTGTGTGTGTGTGTGTGTGTGTGTGTGTTTCTCTGTGCGTCTCTGTCCTTTTCCCCAGATTTGTTCATTTCAGTTCCTATTTGTGACAGCGCCGTGTCTCACCTTGACTTCATCTTGCTGCTGTGCCTTCCCTTGTTCATAGACTAAATTATGTTATATTATGTTTTCCTAAATTGAACCCCAAACTCCTGCAGTGCAGATACAACAATTTAAACTGTTCTGCTTTCTTCACCTAAATGGAATCTGTGGATATTGCATTTCAATTTCCTCTTGAAAAATATGTCCTGTGACTGTGACATTCTTGGTCTGTAGACTTAAAGGAATCAGATTCTGTACGTTTCCACGTTGGCTTTGGGTCTGATGGACCTTTGACAGCCAATTCCCGTCATGTTATCGTTTTCCTTCACTAATCAAGCTCATTAACGATCCTCTGAAACACAAAACAGGAAGTCATGTTTGTGTGATTTGGCTCGTGTTGGTATGTGTCTACAAGAGAACGAAGTTCTGGGTTAGGCGGCCAAAAGTCATGTCAGCCCAGAGAAAGCAAAAGGACATGAGAGCTTCTTTAAAACAAAAGTGTGGACTTGGCTCAGCACCACTGGCTTTAGACTGAGCGTCTGAGGACAGAGCTAATTGTGGTGAATACAGAGCTTTGGCAGCACTACGTTCCTCTATCAGATGCCAGCGCCTGTTTGTGTTTGTGTGTGTGTGTGTGTGTGTGTGTTCTGAGCTGTGCATTCCCTCACTCGTTTGTTTGCTCACTCTCTCCGTTCCTCCAGGGACTCCGGTGGAAGTAGGCCTGCCGTCCGGCTGCCAACCAAACCTGATTTAGTCACACTCGGCTGCCATTTTTCTTCAGCAAGACAATTGTGTTTGGCCTGCTGGCCGGTGGCTGGTGGTCGGTGGCCGTCCGCCGCTGGGCTCAGGGGTCCTAAACTGGTCCGGGTGGATAGTCTGGTTTAGATCTCATTGTGCCTGCAGGCACACATTGCTGATCATGGCACAAATCAGTGATTGAGCTGCTTGTGTGTGTGTTTGAAAGGCTGGACATCAATGTTTCTGACAGAGCTTCCTATTACCGCTCCATTTAGCGCTGATGAGCCCCACACCTTTGCGCCTTTCCACTGTCACTGTGGCAATGAGGTGGTGATACAGTAAGTAGCAGTGACCAACATCATCAATCTGCTGCCATTGGATTTGAGAGTAAAGTACATTAACTCGCAGGGACTTCTGTGGTTTTGAAAACACACACACGGACATGCTGGACTGATGTGCTGCTGAAAGTCACTCCCAACACATGCACAATGTCACCCCGTTTGACCAGTGACACATTCAAGGGAAAACCAACACAGAGTGTGTCAGCGCGGTCAGCTTCAGTTTGCCTTGGCATTACTTCCCCTAGTTTCTGGAACCCTACTGAAGGAAGAGAAACATTTTTCCAAAAGACGTTCCCTCATTTGGTTTGTTGATGATGGTGGAGGACAGAAAATGTCCCATACTGTAGGTGTACAACAGGCTAAACATCATCAAACTCTTGAAACCACTGAAGGTCCTGCGAGTGGGAGCAGCGTCACAATTCATTTATCCATGCCTCTCCTTTTTTTTATTTATCTGTGAGGTGTTTTTAGTGGCATCTTAAGATGGATCCAGATGTCTTGGGGTTAAATCCACAGGCATCCAACTGTAATAATCTAACTTTTATAATAAGGTAATTGTTTTATTATGGTGAACACAAAAGCTCCTAAAACTCATGATGTACTTGGTTTAATGGCATTTCTTCTGGCTTATAGAAAGTCTACTGGTAAACAGCTAATACTGTGACGGACATGATAGACCAGGACAAGAATGAATTAACAAAGTGGCTTTACAATATTAACTAGTTTAATTATTAACATAATTGTACTTAATATTTAACTGTTAAAATAAAGCAACAGCACTTCAAATCCAACTCGAGTCTCTGTCCTCTAAAACAACTTGTTGTTCCAACTTAAAAATAGGAAGGTTTTAGGTGAACTCACTTTCATTCTTCTGGATTAAATGTTACGTGTTTTGGAACTATTGTCTTAGTTTGGTTGATTTGAAACTTGAACTTAAAAATCCATATCAGCTGTTTTCTGATCTCTTTTTTGTGGTCTGTTTCTCTTCTCAACTTGTTTTAACAATTATAAAATAGTAGACAAAATAATAATAATTATTATAAATAACTCATATTAAAACATCTTTAAAGCCGTCAGTGTGTAAATACTTTTGATGTTACTTAAATTTTCAAAAGATCTGAAATTGAAATAGGAACAATTTACAATTCTAATTTTCTTCCTTTTGACTCAGACTGTTTTACTGGTCTCCTTTCAGACTTTACATCTCAAACACTTTGGATATAAACACTAAGCTCTGGCTCCAGCTTTCACTCCCTATATGAACACTAACATGAAGCTGGTGTGGGGCAGTCTGCTCGTCTATATATCGTCTAATTGAAGGCACAGCTAATTAGGAGCCTACACTTTTTTTTGATTCTGCTCTGTCTCATTATATGAGACTCTGAATAATGACCAACGTATACATTAAGCGCTGCTATAATTGTGGTAGAATTAATGGTTCTGAAAATAAATCGCTTTGAAAAGAGAGGAGGAAAAGAAGAAATACAGTGAGAGTAAAAGGTCTTGAAGTGAGAGTGTGTTTGTGTGTGTGAGAGTGCGTGTGCTGGTAATGAGAGCTCAGTGCTGCTGCTAAACTTGCTCTAAATACATCTATGATTAGCATTTCCCCTTTAAAAGGAATAATTTCAACTTTGATATCTGTAATTGTGCTTAAGGGCTCCTGCTCTCCTCCGCTAGCCCTCAAACGCTCACTCTTCAGCCCATGCAGAGACTATCACAGCAGTGTTTTATTCACTTAACACTTCGCTCAAACCTGTAATAATGAGCCTCAGTGAACAGTGGTTTTAACAAAGCGTTGGCATCGGCCTGGTAGGTTTGCAGAGTGTGTGCAGATCCACTGAGCAGACAGCAGAGCAGATGCTGGGAGTGATCAATCATCTCTAACACACACACACACACACACACACACTTTCCAAACAAGCTCGGACACACACAAGCGAAAGGTCTCTTAGCCCACTGTGTGGCACGTAAAGAGGTGTTCACACACTCCCAGTGACACACAAGGGCTTGGTGTTTGCATGTAGCAGGGGCTAACCAATAGAGGGTGGTGTTGCATTGCGGGTGTGAGAACAGAGGGTCACTGGCTGGGAGCGAGCAGCGGAGTTCATCCCTTCATCACCTGCATTTTGGAAACTGGCTTTTCTTTGCTGAGGACCGGACAGAAAAAAATAAAGCAAAAACATGACGAACAAAGGCGGATGCTGCGGTCAAGGCAACTGGTCAGTTAATTCTCTTCAGTGTTTAACTTTTTTTTTTTTTTTTAAAGATGCTGTTTTGCCTTTGAGATTCTTACTTGAGGCAAAATCCAACGTTCCTTTTTAGGTCAGAATTATTTTAGAGCTTTTAGCCAAAAGGCTGACTGCAGGACAAAGGATCCTCCCTGAGCCCCAACCTTTGCACCTGTGTGGAGTCCAGGCCTTAAGTGGTCTAAACATAAAGCCTACATTCAAACTGCTACAATTCAGCAGTAACTGGGCAACAAGGCGCCGCTGATTTGATTACAGCTATGGGACAGCTACTCAGTGCAGGGCCGTTTCCAAGGTCAAGAACGAACGCTGCAGCTCAGCTAGAACGAATCCTTTTAAAGTTCCTCTCAGGATTCCCCCCACATGTCACGTTCTTCCTTAGTCTGCTGTTAAAAAAACAAAACCCAACCTCCATGTAGAGCAGCATCATGGCTGCTCCTGTCATCTTATGAATTGCCTCGCACACATTTGTTTCTCGCCACGTCCTGCGCTGACTCCCAGCGAGCATCTGAACACATAAACATCAATATTAGCGGTTTAGTGGTGAACATTTGTTGGCAAAGTGATCTTAAAACTGGAAAGGACACCTCCACGTCCCTCTAATTAAAACTTAACCGCCCTGCCGAGGCGATGGGCAATAGCAGGTGGGGGGGGGTGGAAAAGAGGGGCTTATTTAGCATTAACATAAAAACAAACAGCCGCATATATATATGCAAATGAAGGAAGGGCTAAAGCAGGATGCCGAGAGCCAGCCGCCATAACTCACACTGATGGCCTTTAAGTGAGAAATCGCCTTCGAAAAATACCCAATAAGAAAGTGGGAATGATGCACCTGTCGCCCATCTGACTAATGAGCCAATCAGGTTGCAAGGACAAGGAGCACATCCGGGTAGCGAGGATGGCCTGGAGTGTCGCTTCTTCACACTGATTGCAGAGCAGCGCGGGTTTCACCGTAAAAGTGGCCCAATAAATAAAGACAAAAATAAATACATAAATAAATGCGTGTGTGTGTGTGTGTGTGCGCGCGAAAGAGAAAGAGAGAGAGAAAATAACACCGCTGAGATTTACAGCTTGTTCAAACATCAGCAGGCCAAAAACAGCGTGGACCTGGGTGTGTGTGTGTGTGTGTGTGTGTGTGTTGAATATGAGTGACAATATGAGTCCATCCGCCGAGCCGCTCAAAGCAGCTTTAATCCCATATCTTCATAAAAAACTGGCAGTGAGTTGCGCCTTAAAAATGACAATGATTTACATTTCAACATAATGCTGTTATTGTGACAAAGTGGCGCACGTGTCCCTCCCGAATGGAAGTGGGTGTTCTGTTATGCGCGCGACAAAGACATTTGGACGAAGCTGCCATCCGCTTCTTTTTTCTTGTAAATGAGCGTGGCAAATCTATTTATGTCCTCCTACAGTACAGCGGTGGAATCAGGAGAGGCTGCTTCGGCTTATTGGGAGACAGCCTGAGCAGGCGAGACGCGGCGAAGGTAAACCGAAAGAAAGACGGAGAGAGAGAGAGAGGAGAGAGAGGAGAGACGGAGGAAGAGAGGAGAGAGGAGAAGGAGACGGAGGAAGGGAGGAGAGAGGCGATCACTCGAGGCGATGCAGGAATAATCAGAAAAACAAAAAGTAGGGAGAAGTCCCAGCACAAAGCCGGGTGCTGGATGAGGGATCGGCATCCCCGCTGGATGATCCGCCGCTCTGACAACACCTGGCCCAGGAACAAACTCCGGGCTTGTCTAGATGCGAGGTAGGGAGGGATGAAACGAGCCCCGAGGCCTACATCGACCGCCCCCCCCACACACACACCACCACTTCTCGGAGCCACGAAGTTGAGACTCAGACATGCAGATGAAGAAGTAGAAGAGGAAGAAGAGAAAGCGGGTTTTGGAATGTGATAGCAGCTAATCCAGCTCAGATGCGGAGCTGCGGGGATAAAGGGGGTTGGCAGCTGGAGTTTTTGTGGTGCCGCTGGTTCAAACCTCTGCTTTTTAAAAACCACTGATGTTCCTCTAATCTGAATCTGAGCTAGGTGTGGTTTCATCACAGACGTGCCACCACTCAGCCGCCACAGTTTACAGCTTCTATCTGTTCACGCACACACACACACACACACACACACACACACACACACACACTCTCCTTTTACAAGAGACCAATTCCACTTTTTTTTGGTTTTTGAGAGTCTCCCCCTCATCCCCGCGGGGACGCGTGAGGATGCAAATCAGACGCTCCTCACTGTACCTGGCTCCGGGTGCTGCAGCAGCTTTCTGCCACCGAACCAGTTTTTCATCGCCAGCCCCGCGTAAACGGACTAACACACACTTCCTTCATGAACACACACTGTGCACAACCAGGACACAGCTGCATCACCAACGTTTGATGATGTGACGGTGTGTGTGACAGCTTCCCCTGATGGTGTGTGTTAATTGACATTTTATTTTAAAAATGCAGCACATTTCTTGATAAACATGACTTGAACCAACTTAAAGCCACGAGCATTTCTAATATTCATCTTCCACTTTTTCTGAAGCCTTAATAATAGAACTTAATATTCTAAGGTCACCCTAAGGTCACAGCACATCCCACTCGAGGCCTACGCGATTTAACTTCTCTGACATCCATATCACCGAAAGTCTAATTGTTAATGTAAGCGATGAGCCATTATGATACACTAACATGTTTTCAAAAAAGCTTCACAAAGGTTCTTATTAAAATTAACTGAATGGGTGAATATGGGTGAAACGCGTGCGTGATCTGTAAATGTGCGCGGATATTTAGGCCACGACGACGCCTTAATCTCGCTCCAACTCCTCTAAAAAAACACAGCCAATTACGACTTGAAGATTTATTATGATATTTATGGTCAACTGCTACAAATCTAAATAAAATCAATTAAAATGATCATTTTCATAATCAAAATTATCGTAAAAATTGTGTTTTGGGGCGTTTCACTATGGAACGACATTCATTCAAATCCGTTCATGTGTATGAGCGAAGTGCAGAGAATAACAGAGGCTTATTGTAATAAAGGTGTCTGCAGGCGCAAATTTACCAAAAAAGGTCAAATGTTAATAAATGTTCAGTTGCTACGATATTAATCAGGGAAATGTGGGCGCGCAAACGAGAGAATCGCCTGTGCATAATGACTTATGACAAGGCTGCGCGCATTGGACGTGTGAACACGGGCTCGTCCAGTGTCCGGCCGGCGAGGTGTGGACTGGCCACGGAAACCTCGTCAGGCTGCCCCGAACCACAAAGAAATCTTCAATCCACACAGAGACGGGACAACGGCGGGGATTACGGGATAGACTCTGACCACTGGCGCCGTGCGCGCCACGCGCCCGAGAGTGTGTGCGAGGGGTGTGAGTGCGGCGTGTGTGTGTGTGTGTGTGTGTGTGTCAGTCAGTCTGTGTGAAAGCCACCACTAGTCGCCCCCAGTGCTCTTCAGTCTCCACTCTCCCTTCTCACCGCAGACTGAACGTCACGTCCGCACTTGAACTTGAGTTTTCTCCCATTGTAGAAGCCAGAGAGCCGCACAGAGCCACACAGAGCCGCACACAGCCCGGGGATGCGGGACTCTGCAGCGAGCACAAAGAGAACAGAGAGGCTGGCAGTCTGTCCTCAAAGCAGCGCCGGGCTTTGACTTGAAGAGTTAAAGTCTAACCCGCCCGCCTGGCTGCCACTGCCAGTGCAGCAGAAGAAGTGTCCACCACTTGGCGACACACGAGAAGTGGCGAGAAGGAAATTGGATTCCTATTTTACACTCTTCCCCACCTTAATTGGCGTCCGCTCACCTGCTTTTACCGGACAGGGACGCGCGGTGTCCAGCGTGGCCGGAGAGTGGACACTGGCAGCGAGTGGCCATCAGGAGCTGACCGCCGACCTCCCGCGTCTTGCAGCGTCTCCCCCTCCACTCCGGCTCCTTCTCCGCTCTCCTCTGACACATGGTGTGAAAGCAGCGGACGGCAGAGCCGGACTTTCCGCCTCCCGTCAGCAGCGTCGCGACCGAAGAAGGGAGGCGCACAACCACTTTGGCACCAAACTCCGACCGAGCGCCCGGCCGCCCAGCGCTGCGCCACGGCCGGTCACCGCAGAGCGCAGGAGTCGCTGCCCGCTGTAGGGAGGTCGGCTGCGGAGAGGTCAGTTCGAGGGCCACACCGTTTGCGGCCAGTAGTGAGCGGTCAGTTTGGGGCCGATTTGCGGTCGGTATACGGGAGCAGCAGCAGCAGCGGCGGCGGCGGCGGCGGCAGCAGGAGGAGGAGAAGGAGGAGGAGGTGGAGGAGAGCCGACCCTTCCAGCGCCGCTCTCCGGGCGATGCCAGTGTAAATGCCAGGGCGATGTCCCGACGCAAGCAGGGGAACCCGCAGCACCTGTCCCAGAGAGAAATAACACGTAAGTACACCTCCAACAAGCCACAGCATCACAGCTCACCATCGGCTCCTTTTTTTCCTCCCTCCCCACGTCAGGCTGAGCATTTGACGGTCGGTGCGTAAAATGAACATTTTTAGACTCGCGGCAAAAGTTTTAGCGAAGTTTCTCCTCAAGGCCATTTTTTTTCTTTTCCCGCTTTATTCACAAAATTACATACACTTCTTAATTTCCTTCTGTGGTTATTACGGTCTGTAAATAAGTCGCTTTTATTTGGAGCCATTTTACACTCTGGGCACATGGAGCGTGTTTGACTTTTACTGTAAACGCAGCTCACGGAGAAGTCGGAGCCCCGTCCCAGACATGGCTTCTTGATTTGTCCATCCTTACACTTATTAAAAGCGCATATTTATGAAATTAGAACCAACGCTGTGATCAAGGAGAAAAAGACACAGTTTTCTATTGATGATAATAACATAATTGTGATTCCTCCAGATGAAATCAGTTATTACTTTCTAACGCGCTTTCATAAACGGATATCGATCCACAAATTAAATAGCAGTTGTTATTTTCACGTTGGATTAACAAACACACAAAGAAGTCACTTCTGATTTCGAGGATTTAATTCGTACAAATTGCCTTCATCTCTCACATCAAGAAAAAGGCCGATACTTGATTTCAGGGCGTCAGACAACTGTTAAACTCGATTCTCTCAAGAGTTGCCGCCGAAAATAAAATACAATTGTGAATTAAACTCAAACTGATTTTCTGCCCATCCGCGCTTGGAAGAAGACACAGGGAGCCTCAGGTCGGACACATTTATTTTCTTTTTCCTGGAGGTTATTGAATCTTTAATAGACACATTCCAGCCTTTCTCCAGTCACTTTAATCAGTGGCTCCGCTTCGTGGTGTTTTCTGTTGCAGAGCTCCTTCGTACTCTGGTTGTATTATTAATGCTGGATTTTGATTTTTTTTTAGACACAGTCCCGGTGAAAAGGCTTTTAGACAGGGCACAATAAGTACTTATAAGTACAAAAAGTATTTATGTTAGGGGTTTATCAGCGCATGTAATGCATTTATTGATAGTGAATAAAATATACGATTTTTTTTTTTGCAAAGAAAATAAACTACTTAAAATCTAACGCCAATTACGCACAGAGTTAACATTCGTTTCTTCATTAAACTCAACGTCTTTCTTTCTTTTCGCACGTTTCCTGCTCAACTTCTAAACAGTTGACAGCAGCATCAGGCTTTTAACTACTGAAAAAATCAGTGAGGGGCATTTAGTGATAAAGCAGCTCCATTATTATTGTGCAGTTTTGAAGGAGGTGAATGTGGAAGATTTTAAAAATGCAGCTATGAAGAGGTGCTGAATATAAGTCCAGCATGAGGTTATGTGAGGAGACTTGTCTCCTGTGACACCTACCAAATCAGATCACTTACACTACAGTGTGTTAGTGAGCCTTTAGTGTGTAGAATGTAACACCGATATTTAGAGGAACTCAGCATGGCAGTACGCTGAGCATCCATGTCCAATGTTTGGGCCACGCCATCTATATCTGTGCAGTTCTCTTCCGTGTGGCCTGGCTTAATGGCGCCGTACTGCCACCTCACGCAGTCGTGAACAGACAGACACACACACACGCACACACCATAAGAGACTGCATGTGACACAGACGTCAAATCACCCTCTGACATGTAGAGCTACGGTTGCTTAACCGAGCTACAGTGTGTGTGTGTGGCTGCTCTCGTGCTCAGGCCTGCAGTGTCGACTCCTTCAGAAATGGGTCATGTTGTGCACACTGCATGCACTGCTGTGACATCAGCTTCTGCAGCAAAGAGGCGAGAACGCACACAAACATACTAACAGGTAGACAGTTGCTGCAAGACAAGCGGGAGAAGAAGTGCACATGCAGGTGGAGACTCACGCAGGAGCTTCCTGTTTGCCCATTGTGTGTGTGTGAGCGTGAGAAGTGCAAAATACAGTTTGGTGGTGTCCTAAGAGTAGGCCTGACCTGTCTGTCAGTCTGTCAGTCTGTCTGATTTAGCGCTGTTCAGGCTTCAGCACAGTGCTGTACATTCCATAATGTATGTGTAAGAGATGCTCCCTGATTTACTATGCTTGAGCACACACACGTGCACACACACTTAAATATGTATGTAGGCTTGCGTGGACATCAACATGCGGCTATATGCAAATGCCCGCATGTAAACCCCCCATTTTCTAAATTTGGAATAATCCTTTCAAGCTGTCAGGTCCTAAAATCCATCGGACCTGTGTTTTAATAGAGCATTTATAATTTAGATTCCGCAACACCCTCCAAAATAAAATCCCACTGTGCATGGATTCACGAGGAAGTGTTGGAGGTTAAATTGCAGCTATTTTTAATGCAGTTTGGCTTCACTTATGAGCACTGAAAAATTTAGAGACATCTTTCTCACAGAGTAGCCGCCATTTTTATTTTGCTTTTGCGTGTGTGTGTGTGTGTGTGTGCAATCCCAGTCTCGTACTGTTGCCCCAAAGCCTAACAAGTGTCCTCTAATTCATCTGCTTCCCTTTGTTTCCATCTGTTTAAGTGTGATCGTTACAGATTTTTTTTTTTAAAAGAAGTCAATAAGGAATGAAAGTTTTGACCTTCAATCAACTACTCAGTGCACTCCATGAATATTGAATAATAATTTGCATGTTTATTGTCTTCTCTCCTGCTGTAAATGTGTCTGATACTGCACCAAATCCACCACTGTACGCCTCTCCACTAATTCACACTCACTTCCTGCCACGTTGAACGCTGAAATAAAACAAACTGTCCTTAGTGGGAAACCTACACCAGAATTTGGTGTCATTTCTCCCTTTAGCAACACGTTTGGGAAAGATTAATCAGTGGAAATCTATATTTATTTGTTTGTCAGAGCAGATTCCGTGTGTGTGTGTGTGTGTGTGTGTGTGTGTGTGTGTGTGTTTTGGCATCACCGCGCCAGACAGTTTACACCCGAAGGTGCAGACATGCCTTCTGCTTCTCATTCACTGCAAATAACCCCAGCTTTCCTCCGAGAGCCTGATTTAGTGTGAAGAGACGCAAACAGGACGAGAGCTCCCATTGTATCTGCACACTTACACGCGCACACACTCGCACACACACACACACACACACACACAGGGAAGAGGAGGGGGGTGCGTGTAAATTGCAGTCGCCCACTTGAGATGCATGTTTCCCTTTGGCTTGTCAAATAGCTGTGCACCCTGCTGGGGCTAAGTCTTTGTTAGAGAGAGAGAGAGGAGCTAGCAACTCCTTCTTTTCCGTGCACTCAACCGTTTCTGTGGATGAGGTGTTTTTCAAATGCCAGAAATGAAAATGCAGTTCTTCACTTGTCTTATTTTGTAAGTGTCACAGCTGATTGGATTGAGAGCACAGTAACATTCTTAATAGCCAAATTATTCAATATTTTAACCAGTTTCCTTTTCACAAGGCTAAATTTGCTCTAATCATCTAAACATGTTTTCCTATACAGTTTGAAACTAAAGGGAGCAAAACGAAATTTTACTCACTATGAACATGTTTATGAGTTTTGGAAATGAGCCGTGTAATGGCTTGTTAAGTTATTAGTATTTTGAGAAAAATATAAATGCTCTTGAATGCAACATAAAGTGTTTCCTTAAGACTGTGTGTGTGTGTGTGTGTGTGTGTGTGTGTGTGTGTGTACTTGTGTCCACAAATGTGCAGGACAAGGGTTGCCAGTTCCCAAAGAGCATGATGCCTAAAACACCTATGTTCATGATCACTAAGCTGCTCTCTCTCTCTCTCTCGCTCTTCCACTATACACACACACAGTCTGCCATAGGCTGCACAGGCAGGATGACCCCCCCCCCACACACACACCACCATTACTTCTCTATCTCTCTCTCGCTCTCTCTTTTTCTTTCTGTGTCTGTCTCTACATCTCTCTCTCTCTCTTCCGGCTAGGGGGAGCTCTCAGGCTGTCAGTGCCGTGCTCGATCTGCCAATGAGGGGGTAGCAGAGTGCGAACATACACTCTCTCTGTGTGTGTTAATCAGATGACATCAGCGCAGACCACATTCCTCTTCCACAACCTCTTAACTGTCAACACCTGCACACTCTGTACTTGACTGTCTGTCTCTCTGTCACACTTTAATTTACACCGTGTACTGTAAATTCATGACAGTGGCTGACTGACATCTAGAACAGCAGTATAAATGTGTGTGTGTGTGTGTGTGTGTGTGTGTTGTAGTGCATTGATACAATGCAGCAGCTCAAAGTTTAAAACTCATTGTCTGCATTTTCCTTTTCTTTCCTAATCAAATAATTTTGTCACTTTTGGTTTGATGTAAATTATATTTCCTCAAATGTACGTTTTATAAAATGTGACAGTTAAACTGATGCTCTGGAAAGTACTTCAGTCATGTAAATGGCTGAGAGGTGACAGGAAATGAGAGCAAAGTGAGGAGACGACATGTAAAAAAGACTCAGACTCCGCTCTACAATGTACACACACTGTAAACAAAGGTGCACCACAAATTTCAGAGTGTGAGAGTGTGTTCGTATACGTTTAAGTTTTTACTAAAGAGCCAATGTTCACTGACTAATTAATGGCTCCAGTTTCAAGTTAACCTTTAAAATGTTTCAAAATAAGATCCCTGACTTCAAATTCTCAACAAATTAGAAACAATATAATAACATTTCGAGAGCTTCTAGAATTTCTCCCCCCTTATTTTGAGATTTTCCTAACTGAGTCGGGATGAAAAACCACTTCCTGTTTATAAGATGATAAAAAAGTCTTGACATTAACCGTCTCTCTGTGGTATCATATCAGTTCAACCTACACACATCTAATCTCACCATGGTGTAGGACGCGCCATGTGCGTACAGTATCATCCTGTGTGTGTGTATGTGTGTGTGTGCGTGCTCTTATTTTAAAGTGTTTGGATGATTTCTGCAGCCAATAAGAAACCAGATTTAGATTCTAAAAATAAAAGTTGCCAACAGAGGAGTTTTCACCTCCGAGTCACAGGTGGTGAGACAGACTGTAGTGACCTAGTGTGTGTGTGTGTGTCTGTGTGTGTGTGTATAGTATGTTGTAACTGTCAGTTTCTTCAGGTTTGGAGAATGTTGAGATGTGGCTGTAGCTTAGCGAGCAACGAACGACTGTGGAGGGTGAAGCTGCAGGTGTGTGTGCATGCTACTAATGTTTGACAATTCTAGTGTAATGTTTGTGTGTGCATGTGTGTGTAAGCGCAGTGTGCAGTCTTACCCGCAGATATTTCATCTTGATTTTAAACATAGCATGTGTGTGTGTGTGTGTGGAGGAAAGAGTAAAAAGCAGCATAGTAAAATCTATTTTTTATCATTTTGATAAAGTCATTGAGTCTGATCTCTCTCGCTCTCTCACACAAACATACACACACACACAAACACACATTATTATAATAAATATATTATAGGTGTTAAGTGGAGATGTTTTTGTCAGTCGAAATGCAGGACGTTGTCATTTTAGTAAAAACCTGTGTTTAAAATACAAAAACGAGCGAGGTAAAGAAAGCAGCTTGCCGCTAACGTGTCGTCCTGTTTGTGTCTGTGAGTATAACGTGACGCTTGTGTGCAGCGCGTGAAGGGCCTAGATGGATTAACAGCACATTTACAGTGATAGGCGGTAAACAGTGGAGGCCAAACCCTGGAGACAGTGGCCCGCTTGGAAAACTTTTCCCTGACGACAGGAATTGCAGGCAGCACCTTTTTTTTTTAGCCATGACATGAACCAAACTCTATAATTTACCTGTTGCTTTAAACTGCAGATACTGTATAGATGGTTTGTAAAAATGCTATTTTTGAAGCATCAATTTTTAGATGTTCCAATTTCTTTGATTTTTTTTCCTTCCCTTCTTTTTTTCTTCTTCTTCCCTGGTTCACTAAAATCCTATTAGTGCGCTTGCATGACTCACCTGAGCCTTATTTGGTAAATCAGGCCAAAGTGACACTTCTTCCTTCTCAGCTTCATTGGTTGCATTAGATATGTGAGAAGAAACTACAATCAAATTATCTTCTTCCACGGTGCATGACTATGTCCTGAAACTGGCTCAGACTAATGTGAACACACTGGTATTTTCAGCATAAGAAACATACATGTGTGTATAAATGTAGAATATTGCAGTGGCTGCAGAAGAATGTGATCATGTTATAGCTGATCTGTCATCACACACACACACACACACACACACACACGCTGTGGTTAATTTCTGGACTGAAGTCGTGTTTGTGGGGTTCAGCTTAACTGTGCCGTGTGCTTGTTCCAGGTCAGCTCCGCTCGCCTTTATTCTCTAGAAGGTTTATGACTAGAGAAACACAATCTACTGTTCATGGCTGTTTATTTCAGCAGCGAACGACAGATGGCTGCAGCCTGCAGGCCACACACACACTCACACACATAAATACATACATACATACATACATACATGCATACACAATGCATAATGTGCATGTGTACACATAAGGTACACATGCACACACAAACATGATACGACATACGATGCATGCAGTACAAACAACAACACAACCTCACACGCAGACAGAGGCGAAGGAGTTGGTGTGTGGGGATGTAGGTTTACGGACACACACACACTGTGCACCTGCTCTCTCTCTCACACACACATGCTTCCTGTAGCTGTAGCAACAAAAAATATAAAGCTTTAATAAAAATTGATTTGTTCATTTGATTTGATTTTTTTCTTCTTAGTTTGTAGCTTATGTAGTTAAAGGTCAAAAGCCAAAGGGTTCATGACTCACTTATATATTTCGATGCAATGGTTTGGGAAAAAAAAAAAACCTAAAAAGATATTTACACTAATGTTTGTGCAGTATGAAAGCCACAGAGTTTATTAGTGGTGTATTTAAAAGCAGACCTACGTAAATCAGGTATGCACTGAGGTGGGCTGTTCCATCTGGAGCCTTCATCTGCATTTGATGTCCCAAATCTGTTTGCATTTCTAATGTGGAGGCTGCGACAAATGGCCAACCTGCTGCTAGTCCATCATTTTCTATTAGAAACAGAAAGAGAGCGAGGTGATGACGACGACGATGGCTTCTCCCTTTTTTCTCGGTGTACCACTGTGGGTCACTGCCTCCACGCAGTCGCTGCTATGTCTTGTCAATCCTTCACAAGCAAAGATCTAAACCCAGTCCTCCCTCATAGCCTGTAATTAAAGCTTCCTCAAACCCTTCTGTCGTCTGACCACTGCTTCCTAATCCTTCTTATCCATACATGACTTAAGGAATAATATCTTTTTGACATAAAAAGCTCCTTCGATTTAAAGAGGGGGAAATACCTAACGCCAATAATTTATGATCCAGACCTCTTGTCAGTGTCAACAGCCAGTAGTTATTACTCAATATTTTGTTTAGTTCACTGTATTACAATCCGCACTTTTGCAGCAACAAGAGGATGTGGTTGCTTAATTTGACAAGTGCTTTTTGCTTCACAAAATGGTATTTCCAGATGTACTTCTATTTTTTTTTACTTTACTGAATAATCTTGACGATGCTCTGCAGGTAAAGCAGGGACAAGCACTCTCTGGTTTGGTTGAATTGGTAGCAACTGTTCGACATCTGCAAGGCGAATAAGCGGATATAATATGAGTAAAAGTCTTAGCACACTTCAAATGAACTGGGTTGTTCAAAGTCTTTTCTAAAGCCAAAGTGTTCAGGCCTGTTTTGAGCGGCCACACTCCTGAAAATACTGCTGTCGCAGAGAAGGGCAGGACGTTGTGAGTCATGCAAATGGGGATAAGGGTGCAAACGCTCGGACAGTCTCTCCTTGAAAGCGTTTGTGCTGCTGCATTCGGTTGTGCATACAAAAATTTCTGGGAGTAGTTGTGTGAGGGGAAAAAAGAGCTCAACAGGAAGTTCAAACCCTGCCCTCACTTGAAACGTCCACATCTGATGGCAGGATTGCCGGATGGTTCTCAAAGGCAGACTCAGCTACCCTCCGTTAGGAAGTCTTTAAAGTAAAGCTTGCGGTGGTCAAGGTACTCGACAGAGTTTATATTCTGTTTGGTCATTGGTTAGTTTATCATCCACATGAAAAGAACAGGAAAAACCAAGTGCTTTGGCGAGGGTCTCTATCATTGTGATCAGTTTTCCACTTAGACACTGGTTTGAATTTCTGCAATTGCCAAAATCCCGTTTCTCTGAAGCATGCCTTAGTGTGAGAGCAAACTGTTGTCAACTGACATGTCTTGTCTGTTTATCTTATTGGACAGCAGAGGTTGAGCATCCAGATGGCAGCCTGCTCTCTGACTCCTTACCCCCCCACATGCACGGCCTGCCCTCCCACCCACTTGACCTACCTCCCCACCCACTGGAACCCAGTCTGGCCCATGCCCTGCCACCTGGCCTCCACGCCGATCACGACCTGCTGACATGCGGCCAGTGCCAGATGACCTTCCCACTGGGCGACATCCTCCTCTTTATCGAGCACAAGAAGAAACAGTGCCAAACACCGCTGCTGGCCAATGGCTGCTATGACAAGATGACTGACCGGGGAGGAGGAGGAGGAGGAGGGAGTCCCACTCTACAGGGCCTTCATCACCAGCGGGTAGAGTTGAGAAAGGTAATGGAACCAGTGGAGATCGGCGTCCAGGTGACACCAGAGGAAGATGAGGAGGTGACGGTGAGAGGGCAGGGAGATGGAAGGAGAGAGAGGACACCCACCAAAGGAATTTGCCCCAAGCAGGAGAACACACCAACAGGTAGGCACGAAGGACACGCTGTTTAGGAACAGTGACAAATAGGCTAATTTTCATATTTTCAAGGTCTGGATAAAAAGATGAACATCAGGCACATATCTCCAGCATGGAGCTGGAGTCAGTACATGGTTAGCCTAGCTTAGCTTAAGACAGTGGAGTGGAGTGGGAACCCGGCTTGGGGTGGCCAAAAATCTGCAGCATTTCTTCTGCATTAGTCTGAAAAACGACTGTAGTGACTCGTCGGAGGTAATCAGGCAAGAGCTGCACATTCATAGAAGCCAAGTCTCGTACCACATCTTCTATATTTACAACGTTGAAAGTGAAAGTTTCCACAATATCAAAGGGAGGTGCACTGCACTTTATTACTGAGCCCCAGTCCCTCAGTGGTTGCTGGATACTGTAACTGGGAGTGCGTTGCCAAACCTGGCAACATTTACAGTACAGATGTATTCATTTTTCTCAGCTTTTGAGTTAGGCTCACCCCTTTAACCAATCAGAGAGCCGAATGCTCAATTTGGAAAGAACTGGACGTTCTAAAATGACTGTGGTGGTGTTTGTACCTGAAATGCAACTGACCTATGCTCTGAACTGTCGTTAAATGCCTCACTAGGATGAGGGAGAGCTGGCGGCTGACCTGAGAGGACGCATCGAGTAAACCGAGTATTAGCTGCTCACGTTTTCTTTCTTTAGCTGCAAACAGAAAAGTTCAATCGAGTGAAAAAATGTGCCAATTCGAAAACTGCACTTTTGTAGTATATCCATGAACAACACGGACTATGCACTTAAACAGATGTGCTCTGTGGCTGCTCCAGTAAAGGGAGAAATAAGGTAGTTTAATGCATTTGTTAACTCACTAGGAAAGTACTGCAGAATATGTAAGTGTTTTATCCAATGTCATCTTTTACGTTTCCAAATTACTTATTAATCATTAATAAGACTTCCTTGATTTCTCACGTTTGACGATGCTGCATTGATGTTTCGTGTAGCCCTAAATGACTACCTGAAGAGCTGCCGTAGCAGAGCATAGCAGAGTGGGTAGAGGCATGGCAGGGTGGAATTGAGTGCATTGACTTTGACTTTCATCCATTCTTGATACCAATGCACCAGTGTTGCGAGGCACTAGGTGTGTTTCTTAAATTGTTAAGCATTAAAAAGGAAAGAGGGAAGGACCAGAAGAAGGAATGGCGTTTGTTTGGGACCGAGCTTATGTCCAAATATTTGAACAGACACACGACTGTACCTCGTCAGCTCGAGACATAACCCAACTTGTCCAGATAGAGGAAAAGAAAGAGACGCTCATTTCATTAAAGGGAGAGAAAGGGATTGAGGAAAAAGAAGAGAGAAGGACAGACACATTACCCACTCAAAGCCCTGTACCCCCTCAAGGACTCGGCTAGTTGAAACAAATTGTGCAAAACGTGACAGAGAGATTTACCCCGACTTTCATGAGGAAATCCAGCATAAGCCATCTGCTTAAAAAAGGTGAAAAGCTCATTAAAATTCAAATAAGCAACGGAGAAAAAACACTATGAGGGAGAAGGAAAAAAAGAAGAAGCGAGGGGGGAGTGACGGCAAAAGAACACAAGAGTTTCCCCCTTATTCAGTTTAGTGAAGAGGCAGGTTTGCTGGAAAGCAGCTCTGTGTGTGTGTGTGTGTGTGTGTGTGTGTGTGGGGGGGGTGATGTTACCAGCACTTATCTCTCAGACCAGTCAGGATGCTCAGAACGACTCCAGAGGGGAAGAGCAGAATCCTCAGTGTGTCCCTACCAGTCCACTGTCAGCCGCCCTGCCTTCCCACAGGTCACTGTGTGCAGCTCAGCGCTCTCAAACATCCAGCAGGTCCTACAGCTAGTCGGGACAAAGACTCATGTTAGGCTGCGTGGCTTCATTTAAGGTGCTCTGCAAAAAAGGATTTACATTATCTACAGAGTGAATAGCCAGATATTTAAAAAAGGCCACACATGGTAGTTTTCACTGTAGAGAGCAGTGCATAGTTTGTTGTAGTGTTGCACTTGAAGATTTTGTTGTTATCCATGCTGAAATTAAATCATGTATAAATAAAAATACAAAAGAGAGGAAACAACATTGACGATGAATAGGTGATAACATGTGCATGAAATACCAGTCAGGGTGAACTGCGCTCACAGGTGACTCCGTTTCCCGGCTTAGAGCAGGGCACAGCTCCTCGGAGCGCGTCAGTCTGCGGTTTCGCCTGCGCTGTAAAACACTGTGTTTGGCCCTGAACTTCATCAATATTTTACCAGGCTGTTCCAGCTGTGCCAGGCGGCTCGTGCTACAGCGCTTCCGTGGAGCGCGCGCAGCCACTTGAACCCCCTGAAAGCACGCCACTTAGCTCTGCAACTTTGCCAGGGTTCCACATTTAGAAGGGTGCAAACAGCTCTAATGCAGCCTGCAGTGGATGTTTGCAGAGGTGCACTCAGGCATGTGCACTAATTGATGAGGTGTTGGTCACGTTATTAGGTCGACGTTATTCATATTTATGTGCACAAGTATACCCCCCTCCCCCCCCACGTTTAAATGTTTGCAATATATCTAACTGTAATTCTCCGGTGGAATCAGCTCCACGAGTGCCACGTTGGAAGGCTCCAGATTGTAATTGCACAATATTTCTTCATAACGGAACGTGCAATAATTTTCACATTAAAAGCAAAAACATATTAGCGGCTCAATTGGACGTGCACTGCAGCAACTGTAAACTATATTGCTGTAATAACATTTTTATGTTTCAAAATTACCCTCGGTATTTCTCAATTTTCAGATGAAATATGTCCAACTAGCACCTTATTAACACGAGAGGAGGACAGAAGGGTTTATTAATGGAGCCGGAGTTTAATTTGGAGAGAACACGCTCAGCCCTGCTCATAATCACCGGAGGATTGAAATATGGCAGGTGGAATTTTCTCTTTGTAACTCAGACTGAGCTTTTCCTCCAGTACATTTTTACACCTTTCATTACCTGGTGAAAGAGAGAAAAAAAAATGGTGAGAGCCATCGCGGGGAAAGCAGGAGACGGAACGAAAGAGAGAGAGAGAGCGTGGAGAAAAGTGATCAGGGAGTTTGAATGTCAGCTCCGAACAGGACTGACGACGACGCTTCGTAATTGGCTCCCAGCAGGTCAAACTACTCCTTTATTCTCCAGCTTTTTCACTTCCATTTGTTCTCCGTGTGAAACGGAACACACACACACACACTCACGTGTGCATCACATCATTTTTTTCACTCCTAAATTAGAAGAGGTGTTCTTGCTCTCTAAGTGTTTTTTCTGTTCTTCGTATCCATCTGCAGGTAACACGGCAGAGGCTGTAAAAAAAAAAGCGCATAGAGAAGCTTTTATTTGTTTATGCAGGTTTTACTTGTCGACTCGAGCCGGATTCATTGCGGCTGGTTCATTAGCGTTTTCCGCGTCACAGGACAAACATCGTCTTGTGTTGTTTGGTCCTGTCAGTCTCACTCACAGCTGATCATCAGTCCACTTTTTTCACCCAGCCCTCCCTCTGCTCTGCTACACTCTGCTACGCTCTGCTCTGCTCCGCTCAGGGCTTCAGCGCAAAAGAAAAAGGCCTGAAATTTATTTATTTTAAAAACTCTTTAAAAAGTTGAGAACTGTAGATTTAAGGAAGCAGGTTTGGACTGTATCCTTCAGACTTCTGTAAACAGAAATCTGTATATGTTTTAAGGATGGGCATTATGGGGTTAAATAATCACGCTCATTTTTGTGTTGGAGTTAGTTAGTTGTGATGTCACTATCACGAGCCCTCCATTGCTATCAAAGATAAACGAACCAGAATTTCAGGCAAATATTTTATTTGAAACCCTTTCAGAAGTCAGAACATCCTTTTCATAAAAAAGAAATGGTGCTAAATATATTCGATTTTCTTTTCCAACAATCACTGAAGTTTTGACTAAGGATGATCTGATACATGTCCCTAACACATGTTAATATTGTTTCAATAAATGCAGTGACATTCAAGTTGTAAGAGAAGTGAACGATTATTTAAACTTTGGTGGACTTTTTTTCTTTATCTTTTACTGTTTAGCGTGAGCATTTTAATGTAGCGGAAATTATTTTTTACAGGACACAGTCACAGTGGCAGTTGTTTGTCCTCTTCCTCTTGTTGCCTCTAGTCTCCGTCACACCCCCCACCCCCATTCCTTTTTAACTAATATTTTCATCATTTGGAAGTCCAGCTTTATGGTCAACAGTAGGGCACGGGTGTTCTTGTTGTTGCCGCCTTGTTTTTGGGTGAGGGTATTTGAGCAGGATGCCCTTCTGGTCCCCCCAGCTCACTGTCAGGTTGCCTTGGAGATGTATCGTTTTTAACTGTAAGGCACATGCACACACACACACATCCACTCAGGGTACACACATCACCGAGGAGTGTTTAACACCGGCTGACACAGCGCTGTGCAGCCCGTAAAGCCTTGTCAACCAGGGTTTAATTCAGACATTTAACTAAGTCCACTTCGAGTGGAGAGGAACACACACACACTCACACACACACACACACACGTATAAAGGTGCAAGTAGTTCTGACAAACTCAAACACGATGACACCTTTTTAATCTGTAGGAGCCATTTGACAGGCAGTGTGTGTGTGTGTGTGTGTGTGTGTGTGTGTGTGTGTGTGTGCCAGCTGTCTTGCTCTGCCTCTGCTTTCACACTCACTTCTTCTGTCATTTGTGTCCCAGCTGACTTTTTTTTGTCTTAGTTCCAGTTCTTTTTCAGTCTTTCTGCGTCTCATGCTCTTTCACACACACACGCGCAGAATAATACAAACACAATATGCAGAGTAAGACATGCAAATAGTCACACACACACACACACACACACACACACACACACAATTGTAACATTTTCAGCAGTGCATGTTTGAATCTTATGTAAACATTATTCATATGGACACACACACACGCACACACACACACGTCTTTAATAAATAATGACTGAGCACAGTGGTGTGTCTTTAAAATATTTACCATATGCTTATTTATCTTTCAAATGAAACCGCACAAAGACTTAACAAAGAGCTATGGCGCACTGTGTGTGTGTGTGTGTGTGTGTGTGTGTGTGTGTGTGTGTGTTTGATATAACAGCCTGTACTTTAGAGGCATTACGACGCCCGCTGCTCTTGTTTTTCTGCGTTGTTTCAATAAAGCTGGGAGGCCTCTCGGATGGAGCGCCGGCCTTTTTGAAGTGGTAATTACTCTGGTTTTGTATCGCTGCTCCCTCTCCCACTACCTCTGTATCCTGTGCGCTTTTGGCTAGTTTCACTTATGTGTATTTGACTCTGTGTGTGTGTGTGTGTGTGTGTGTGTGTGTGTACATATGGTACAGTCCGGATGCATTTTTAATAGGCCTGAAAGGATGTAGACCCACACACACACACACACACACACACACAAAGAAATAAGACGATATCTGTTTTAGACTTGAACAATTTAAACCAAGTTACTTGAAAAATGTACGTTATGTTATGTGACTGGTTGCTACCACCTTTTGTGACACAAGAGGGAAACGTTCACAATCTCAGTACTAATCTAAAAGGGCAAGTACGACACCATTACACAAGGAAGCACACCTTAAAGTTCTATACTTAAGTACATGCTCTCAGATGGAATAGGAGGAAAAAACCAAACACATTCTATGAAGAAAACAATGTATTTTAAGCACTGTTGAATTTGATGCTGCAGTTTCATAATTATAGGTGTTTTTTAGTCATAATACAAATGAAAGGACTAAGATGTGTGTTACTATAGAGATTTGGCCTGGACCCAAAACAGCAACATGAAAAAGTGGATCGGATTTTAACCACTTAATAGACTAACAGCTGTTTCATCTCTAATAATACATCAGCATCGTAGCTCAAAATTGTTCTAAATCGCACTTAAGTAAATGTATTAGTAGCTCGTGCCTGTAACTTTACATCTTTATATTCATGTGGTCATTTCTGTTATGCGCTCCTTCAAACAAGGCCACTGCCATCTGTATGTCATGTGTGCAGGTCAGGCATCCAGCATTTCTACTTTTTGTGGACTGACTAAAAATGAGAATTTGAGAACCTCTCGGCTCTGCAGAGAAACATATTTATTCATGTATTGTGTCAGAGCTAGTTTATTCCATGTGCGAAAGCTGAATTAGGGTTTGGAGGTTTTGAGTGTCTGGACAGTTTTGTAAACGTCCTCAATGTCGCCTTAACAATGGTGAGGTGAACCTGAATGCACACACCAAACATGTCAATACCGAGGCGTAGGAATACTAGTGCGGCTTCCTCCAAATATTTATGAAGGAAAAGTACTCGTTATACACAATGATTGATAGAATGATGGCACATGGCAAGTAGTGGTTATGGTGGAGACCAGGGAGAGTCTCTAGGGAATGAATGTAATGTAAAAACCCCATGAGGTGATAAAAACAAATGTGTGTGTGTGTGTGTGTGTGTGTTGGGGGTGTTTAAATCCAGCATCCTGGACACAAACCAGACACAGAGGGAGGGGTGAGAACAAGCAAGACACAAGGGCTGGGAAAGACAGAGCGAGCGGGGTAGAGAGACATAAAGAGACACAAGAAGAAAAACACGACAGAGAGAGAGAGAGAGACTTTCCACCATTAATAGAGCATAAAAAGGCAAAGCAGCATCTCATGTGCTTCTTAGCATTTTCAAAATCCCTCTTTGTGATTTTCGCCTCGTCGTCTCTCTCCGCCGCGTTAATCACTTTGCATGCACTCATTTAAATATTAAAATTTTCTTTAATCATCAAAGCCAGTGAGCATCATGCATATTCATATCATCTTACCCCCCCCCACCCCCACCAGCACCACCTCCACCCGTCTCTCCCCTCCCTTCCCTTCATCCCTCCATCCCCTGCATCTCAGGTTCATTACTCTGCCGTGCAGCCATTAGCCACTTCCCTAATCACACAGTTTACACACACACAGAAGCTTGTACACACACACACACACACACACACACACACACAGACAGTACTAGCCACCAGCGCTAACCAGTCCTAATCTGCTAACTAGACTGCAACACACAAGCATCCATCGAGTCCAAACTGAGCAAGCAGACTTGTCATCCATCCTGGCTGCTAGATGGCTGGAGCTGGGAGTATTTGTCAAGAGGCTTGACGAAACCCTCATTTGCATAATGACTTTGTATTCTGCATTAATAAAATTTGCATATGAAGCCGTGTTAATTACTCCTGATCAGCCTTTTTTGCATTCATGCATGGTAATTTTCGGCGACTTGCGAAAATTGATGTCCTGGCGTCAGGGATGAGATTGGTGGAAGAGGCAGTGTGTGTGTGTGTGTGTGTGTGTGTGTGTGGATGAAGACAGGGTGGAGATGATGAAGGGGAGACGAGGGTGGGTGGGTGTGGGTTGAGGGGGTTGCAGTGTTACTGAAGCAGAATAGATGGCAGATTGGTATGATGTGTGTGTGTGTGTGTGTGTGTGTGTGTCTTTTTTTGTTGTTGTTTTCAGGCGATGTCTCTCTCTTTCTATGTCCGTCCACAACTTTTATGAAATCTCCTTTAATTGCTGAGAGTAACTGAAGAGGATTTTCAGACAGAATCCTTTTCATTTTGTCAACACACACACACACACACACACACACACTCGCACACACATGCACTGACAGTGGCTGGCAGGTAGCCATTTGTGAAGCCATTGTTTACTCTCAGTTCTTCATTTCAAACAGACTTTATTTTGCTCTCACATGGAGATTGGATGATATTCACAGCATTTTAAAGATGGTCATTAGGTTCCAATAAGAATATACCTTCTGTATCTTCCTCTGAGATTCCTCTTGTCTGTTTGTGTGTTGCGGTGCAATTTGATAACATAGATTCCTTTGGTTATTTTTTGATATAACACTCTCTAAACACAGCTACATCTGAATAGATATAGAGCCATCTGATTTACACTGTATTTATTGTCCCTCTAGAGGACCCTCAGAGGTCCCTGGACCCCACTTTGTAAACCACTTGGTTTAACAGCTACTGAGATGTGACGTCTACTTTGCTGTTTGGCCTTTAATAGCTTTGGAGAATCAGCTTTTCTTTGATGAAAATGGCATCTAAGTGAGCAAAGGTTGATTTTAGAAGCTTTCCATTTATTTAAAGCTTTTCCCTCAAGGCCGATCTCATCTGAATTCCCCACAGGGACGATCAGGTTTAACAAACCTCCTGCTAAACCCAGTTAGAGAATATCGTCACGCTCCCTCCAGATTTCAGCCATTTATTTGTGGAATAATTTCTGGCCTTTTGCCTGGGATTTGGGGCAAAGGAATTTTAATGTATGTGTCGTGTGTTTCCCCTAAACGCGCAAAAATCAAGTGAATCACAGCCCTGGTGAAAAGAAAGAAAATATGTGTTTTTCTTGGTGGTCTCTGATTCATCGAAACACGACGACAGAATTAAAGCCAGAAGCTATTAGCAGCATGAAGAATCCGGGGCATCGGCCAACGCAAAGACTTTTCTCACACGGTGGACATGAATCACTGGCAGCCACAGACAAAGGTTTGAAGATACCTCCAGATTTGTTTGTTCACTGTCCACTTTTAGTCGCGAGAGATCACGGCAGGTCGTGTGCGGATGTACACATCTGCAAGTTCTGTACAGTAGGTGGCACTTGTTTGCATCAGTTCAGTGGTGACAGCCTGAGTCTTCCTCTCTTCATTTCATCTGAACAAGCATCACTTTCTGTTGTTGGGTGGCGATTTGTCCAATTATTGATGGGATGCTGCAGGTTTTGACACAGCTTCAAACTCAGTATTTGTTTGGGTAGAATTATTTTGCTACAGCTAGATGGTTTCCCATATGTAACTTTATGAAAAAGCACAATTTTTTCTTACCTTAACCAAGTGCTGCAAAAGCCTAAACATACCCACGAAAACGCTTATTTGGGCAAGCTGGGTGTTTTGCTGCTTAATGTAGCACAACATAAAAAGGGAAAAATGTTCCACCTACAACAGTATCGATGCACTGGCAGCTGGCCATTTTAGTCTAATCGTCATTATATTCACACTATGATAATAGTAATCTGGTCCTAATTACAATCCCCCCAAAAAAAGATTTGCGGATTCAGATTTCTTGCGTAGAAGCTGAATTTTAGCATGTAATTGGTAAGATGTATTTACACTTTTTGGTAAATTCTTCCACATTTAAACAGGCAATTTTTTAGATTTAGGACTTCAGAACCTGACATTCTGATGTCACCTCCATTAGCTCAAGTTTCTTTTTGTCTAAAGACATTTATATTTAGTGAAAGGAGAAATCAATAATTAAAATTCAGTCACACGTTTGTGAAAATATAGTTGTAAAATCCTGCAAAACTTGCACTGGGTCGCGTGAGAACAGCAACGCCACTCGGTGCCATCAGAGCTGAGATGATCGCTGTGAGGGAAATGTAATCTCAGAGTAAAATATAGGTTCCTTGGTCAGTTATACCTCAGCGGATGGGAGAGGCTTTCATACAGTGCGCTCGCTTTTGTGACTCTGAGCGATCGGATCAGGCAATAAAACACGAGATGTAGCTTGTTTTCAATTGTGTGCCGGAGTAAGGAGGTCTGTGAAAGTGAATCGAGACAGGTGAAAGGCAGAGGGGAGGCTGATTGGGGAGCTTTGTGGAGCGGACAAAAGCTGGATGCAAAGCTATACTTCCCTCTGCATTCATGTGGACTCACTGCTGATGATATTTCAGGGTCCAGGCCCTGCAGCGAAGGCTCCACCTCAAGCTCAGCTGAATTCCTTTGTACGCAATTTTGTCTGCAGTGTGTGTGTGCGCGCGCTCAGACAGAGTGATTCCACTTCCCTGTGTGCATGCACACCTTGATTTTTGTGTCAGTCTGGAACGTGTCTGTGTTTACACTGCGATTATTCTCTAAGAAAATGCATAATTTCTGTGTTTGTGCTGAGCGGTTTGTCGGCCAATTTGTGCGCGCATTTAAAGTACAAGTTGAAAATGTTAAATGTTAAATACGTGTACGTATGCTTGTCAGAATGTGGAGTTTTCCTCTGTCACATGTGGGTTTGTTTGTGAATATTGTCGAGCTCCATATGATCAGCTCATGCACACACTCAGATTTTATTTTAGAGAAATAAGGTGTCACATCAGAGCATATCGAAACAATTTACTCAAATTAATCATTTACAGTATTTACATTTACATAGTCACTGATGCGTACACAATATTTAAGAAAAAAAGTTAAGGTGAAGCAAGAATTTTTGGACACCTACAAAGGTATAATTCTAGATACTAGGCTTATTTTTGTAAGTATAATTATATAAAAGTATAGTTATTGTAGCCTGCCAAGAAGAACTTAGACACTTTCTAATTCTTCACTTGCAGCATCTGCAGAGCAAAAGCTGAGCAATCTATGTTGTAAGTAGTTTTGGAAGATTCTGATACGGGCCTGTGGCCAGCAAATTGATCTTAAAGAAAGATTATTTTTTCAAACTAATGTGCCCAAGGTAAAAATGCACTCAACTATCCTTAAGTGACTTTCAGAAGGGTTTGTAAGAAAACATACATTACGATAAGAATTTAGATTTCAAATGTTCAAACTGAGAATTTGAAAATTCTTTGAAAGATATTTCTTATTTTGACTGTGATGACAGCAGCACATTTCAGTTTACAGCTGTGTTATATCACCTCTTTTTGCAACGCTCAGTGTTTTCGAACTGAGGAAACCAGTCACACTAATTTTTGAAAACAAATGTTTTCCTATTCTTGCCTAAAATAGGACGTCTTTTGTCATTTCTTCAATTTTTTTTACATTTCCACAGACATATTGTTTATTTTACTATTAATGGATTATTTTATTTCAATGATTCAAAAAAGTATTCACATTTAACAGCAATTCAACTCACACAATGATGCAGACATAAGAAACCATTTAAAACGTGAGAACATTGGTCAAGTCTAAACATAGGAAAATGAAATGAAGTGAACTTTCTGCTGAGGATGAATTAAAGGACACCCGGGATAAGATCCAGCATATCCAATGTCCAATGTAAATGTGAAGCTGCCACAAACATTTAGCGCACAAGATTAATGAAACAAGCTAACAAATAAAGTGGATTGCAAAGAAAAACCCTTTAAATTTGACCATGCCCTGTGTAAATTACGGAGCAGAGAGATACAAGGCTCCACGTCAAGCCCTCATATTCCCTGTGTGCACCTCCACCTTCAGTAAACTGTGGTATCCGTCTACCTCAGCGGGAGAATAAACTTGACAGTCTGGCCTGGGATTGGGAATAAAAAAAAGACGTTTGGGATGCCGGTCATTGCCTGTTTTCTTTCTAGCAGCTCTTTGGTCTTCGTCTGGACATTTTCTTCTTTTTTTACTTCAACATATCCTGCAAACGCAGAATTATCTGAATTCACTGCTTGGTTTTGTTTAAGCTGAGACCAAATCCCATTGATTTCCTGTGGCAGTTTTCTCCCTGCTGTGCGTCTCCTTGTCTCTGACTTGGAGCATCTGAATCTGCTCTCGTTGTTTCTTGTGTTGCCTTTCATTACAAGTCTGAATACGAGATCGGATTTTTTTAGAAGTCAGAGAGGCTAGTGGTTGGGGATGGGGGGCAGTCCACGCAGGCTTCGGGACGCTTGTAGATGCTGCAAAACACACCTGATGCCTCAGAAACAGGTGATGCATACAGTGTTAACCAAACTGACACACTGAAGCTTCGAAACCTGTTTAGAAAAGAGAGATACATCAGCACATAACTCTCAACTAAAAATAACTTCATATTGTCACTGCAGAGTAGCAGGCAGCGGCAGATCCAGGCCGGCCGAACGGACAAGATGGGATTACCACAGTATTTTGCTGTGTTGGGGGGACTCATGTCGCCTCTCTCCTCCACAATGGCCTGTTGGCGTTTGGCACCGGCCAAATCACCACTTAACAAAAGCTAATTTCTCACTTGGTTAAACTGGGAAGGATTAGGGGCCCTGTGTCGGCGCAATCCATGTTTGGAGAAGTGTGAGGGATGTGTGCGTGTGTTGGGGGGGTGTGAGGAAAGGATTTAAACCTCAATTACAAGGGCCTGAAGGCTTTTGTGTGTCCACGGTGAAGGTGGGACACTGAGGTTTAGCGACTTTGCTGGAAATGTTTGCTGCCTTGTCGTGTCTATGTATGTATGTGCATGCAGCCGAGGGTGGCATAGCCTGACAAATACATGTTGATCCCCTTGTTTAGGAGGGTTTAAGTCTCCCTAGTTTCACATAGTAACACTAACACACAAGGATGGATGACTTACAATCAAAGCTTATGACACAAGGGCAATTTAAAGTCTTCCTGTTTGCGTCATACTATGGAAACTGCAGATGGTTCCGTGTCACCTTGTCCACTGCCGTCGCCATCGTTTAAAAGCCCTTATAGACCCTTTATTAACAATAAAACCCCACCCGGTCCGTACAACCTTTACCCCATTTCAAAGATGTGTTTGGAAGCCCTTTCCAGCCTCATCACAGCAAACTCTTAGCACACAGTAGAACCATTTTCTGCCCCATGCAATGCTGTAGTATCTCTTAGCACTGCTTGAAGCCCTTTACCTCCTCCTCCAACCACTTAGCACCTCCCGTTCCACCGCGGTAGACCAACCCAAACTTTTGCTTGCTTTCCTTTTCCCTCTAATATTTCACAGATGTTTCTGTCTTCAGCATGTATATCCATCTATTTATTCGGTACGAGACTGCTGCTCTGGTTTCACTTCGCCGCCAACAGGAATGTCCATCTTTCACCTCGAAGCAGATTTCTAACTGCTTTCAGCATCTCTCATCTCCTCTGGACTTTCGGGGGAAGAAGACTGGGATAAGGAGGGGGTTAGATTTCCCCCCCGAACAACAAACCCTTTCGTTTGTATCAAAGCTTCGCCTCACCCCCGCTGACACCCTTGAATTATTCATTTAGAGGAAAAGATAAACAAAGCTTGCTATCTACAGTTGTTCTATTGATTTCTCTGGGCAACATCACAGATAACAAAAAGAGGGCCGGAGGAGAGGAGCTGGGCTGCTGCTGTCTCTCTTTTTTCATCTGTAAATAAATCAATAACATGCATAGTTTTTTCTCTTGAGAAAGCAACCTGTGTCCTGTTTCCCAGGAAAGCAAATAATGCATTTAAATTATATCTACTTTGCTATTTAGGTAGTTAGAGCATGTGTGTATGGATCAGGGGGGCTCCCCATGTGGGAGCAGTCTTTTCTACCTGTTGGTTAGGCGAAAATTGCTCATCGCTGGTGTAATTTGCCATTCGGAGCAAGATTGGGGTCTGGCCAAGCAAACAATGCTGGCCAACGGCCAACAACGGGAAGTACAAGCCCTGTGATTAGAAGCAGGCAGAGCCACTCTCTCCTCTTTTTGCTCTCCTGGAATAAGAGTTTTCACATAAAAAGCTGCTCATAACTTTCTTTCTTTATGTGCTACATTACTCAAAACATATTAAACGTTGATTCGCTGGATGACTGTTAATTTCCAAAGCATCGCCATGTGCTCGCCCGTGTCCCTGACCTAGAATGTCTGCGCACACATTTCTGCATGTGCGTGACACACGGTTTCATTTGAACTGCCCCTTTGGCACCACTTGAAGGCTTGCAGATAAAAGGCATACCTGGGAGGAAATTGCAGGTTGGTGGGCGCACTGTTTTCTCTCTCTCCCCATCCAAAGCTGGTTGCTCACAAGAGGGCTTCTCCATTGTTTTTGCTCCCTCGGCCCCACAGCGCATTATTATGTCATCAGGATGCCTGGGTACACTGCAGCGCCGTACGACCACCCATGCAGGCCCTCACACCAACCACAGAAACAAAGTATTTTCTCCCCATTCTGACCAAGCTGTTATCAGTCAGTGGAAATAGCACAATTGGCCATAAGCAGCCATCATGCGGGCCATCATGGCGGCCTGCACAGTGCCGGCATCTGCCTGGCTGTAGTAAGGACAGGCAAGTGGAATCAGATCAGTGCATCTCGAGGAGCTTGATGTGAGCTTGACCACATCAGCAAGACAAAGCCTTAGCACACATTTACAGAGTGACAAGTAGACTGGCATCCACTGATGTGAGAGTGTGTGTATGTGTGTGGTAGACATATGTATATGTTCTGCAAAGAGATAGAAGGCAAATCAAGCATGATTTTAGACAATACAATCTGTCTTTATCTACAGTGACACACACATACCCCCAAATACTAAGGAGCCTGAACTGAACTCCTTTTGGTATTCCACCTAATTTAAAGAGAAAAAAATAAGCTGAAATGTAGGTGGATTAAAAAGAAACTGAAGAAATAAATTAAAAGGAGTTAAAGCAATTTTTGTAATGACTCCGAGGTGTTTTCTTCTGTGAGGTTCGAGTTAGTGCCGAGGTCTTAATATACTGAAATGTCACTCAGGTAAGATGAATACCCGTAAAGCCACGATTATCCACATCTCAGACCAGTTTTTGGTTTCCTATTGAATCTATGAGCAAATGTCAAGTTTCCATTTTGTTTGTTTTAGACTATTCTCATCCCTGCTAATAACATAACCAGTCCTTACTCACGGGCTCAATAAATGTAGTACTCACAAGTGCTTGTGGTCTTGTAGTTTGTGGTAATCAGCGTAAAAAATCTTTGTCTCAGGTCGGTTCTGTGGGGCAGGAACTATAGTACTTTAAACCTCGGTGGGGCAGGTGAGTTCCTGAGAACGTGGAAGAAAAGTCTCCTCACTTGAAAATATGATCTTTTTATGGTTTGGGACAAATCTTTAAGGAGACTTACTCCATGGTGCAGGTAGTGTAGATTCATGAGGTGTTTCTGTCAATGATAAATAAAGGTGACCTTACAGGCCAGTTGGGCTTCATTTAGCCTTGTTTCCACTGCAGAAACCTTTTCCAGAGACCAGGAATCTTTAGAGGGACTTAGTTCCTCTGCTGCTTTTTTTCTTCGAGGAAGAATTTAAATTAAAAGGTGGTCAACTGTTGCCCTTTTAATGCCAGGCAGCTACTTGCTTGATCTTTCCAGGGCTTTGGTCATGCTATGGAAATGAAATTCACAATTCCCTTGAACACATTTCACTCAGGGAAGGTTTCTTGATTTTAGATGCTGAGAAAGAATCATACCGGGAACCGTCCAGTGGAAACTGGCCTTTTGTTTAACCAAAATTCTCTGGTAACTGTGATGAGTTAAAATAATTCTCTCTTTACTTTTTCCGTCAGCCTCTTCCCACATTTCTACCCTATGAGGTCCTGTTGTGGCCTGTCCTAATCGACCTCTCTGAGAGACATGTCCTCACGTAGCAAAGTGACTTTTCCAGTTCTTCTTGCTCCTTGTTATCAGACCCTTTAAACTTGCTCCCTCTCACCTTTTATTAATCCTGGCCTATTTTTAAATGTGTACCGTTAAAATTCTTGTGTGACGCAGCATATCTTGGGATGTCGTAAGAAGCTCCAGTATGCTTGGACATGTTTTAGCAGGTCTTGTTGTTTCAGTGCGCAGCTTATATTCATGTATACCATGTCACATAGAGCTGTGAAGGTTTTTATGTATCTGGATTACTGTCTGAGTGACTGGATATAAAGTTGTTTGTCTGAACACGCCTGGTTAATCTGATCTGGAAACTCTCCTCTATCCGTCTCTTTAAAGTCTTTAAAATTGAATTGGAATAAGACCCTGATGATGTCTGAAGTGATAACTGTAATAAAAAATAAAAAGTCTAAAGTTTGAGCTGCTCGCTTTGAATGCATCAAAAATGATAGTGCTAGTGAAGAAAGGCTGTTGAAGACATTGCTCTTTCTGCACCCAAACATAAAGCAGACAGCGTAACAGTGGAAAATATCAGCCTGTGATCAGATCCCTTTAATGTTACACATCTGAACAGAAATATACTTTCACAGATGTGATGCTTTCAACTTGAGCCCTAATTAGGGAGGTCATATCGTCAGAATTGTTTCCGGGAAATTATGTTTCTACACTGTTACTGCACACAAATACATGGTAGTACACACGCGGTGATGTAAATGTAGTTATTCATTACAATCGAACGAAACACTGAAAGTTCTCTGAAATAGCACAACTTTGGACACAGCATATTTAAAGACCTCAGATCCTTTTACATTCATGTGACGTGATTTTACATTGTCCAACAGCACACCATGTCCAGTTGGCAAAAAGGTCGAAGAACCAAAGCACCAGAAAAATATCATTTTGCAATTTGCAACAATAGTTACCTCGGTTTTGAAAAAGACATGACGACTGATGACACTGGCACTAAACTAAGGTTTTTCACCCAGTCATGTGAACCTTGTTTTGGCCCCCATGTTGAACCCGTTGCTCACTGACGGCAGTGCTTGTGCCATACTGTCTGTGGAGTTATTTGCTCTGTTGTGACTTTTAACAAAACCGTCCAGGCTGTTTACCACCGTCGCTCATCTGTTGGTGAAAGCAGGCCCCTAAAGTTTGGATCCTGGCAGTGGCATTTTACAAGTACCAGATTGCGACCACCTTATCTGGACCGTGATCTTCTGTTGAACTCATCTCCACATTCAGTCTCCAAAAGTCTCCAAAGTGTAACAGAGCAGGCCAGGACGTCCAACATCAGCAGTAAAGCACTGAAAAATGTCTGACAAACTTCAGGGTGAGCATGGTATATTATGTGAAATTGTCCAGAAAGAAGGGAGTAAACCACACTCACTTCACCCGGCTTCCCTTCGCTCCGGGTCCCTGGCTGCAGGTATATTTTTCTGCAGTGACTGCAGCCGTTCCAGAGCTCTCCAGTTGTCCAGGCCTTATAAGGGCCTCCAGCACAGACCTGTCCCCTCATTCCTCCCTTCATCCCTCCATCCATGCCCTCCTCTAACCTCCATCTGGTCTGGATCTGCTCTTGTCCTCGACCTCCCCCCAACCCACCTCACACACACACACACACACACACACACACACACACACACACACACTCCCCTCAGCTTGTTCTTCTCTCTGCCATTTCTGTATAAACAAATGGAGTCTGACCATAACACTCAGACCCCGAAGCTCCACTCATTCATTCTCGCCCCCATTCCTCCTGCCTGCTTCACGTCCCCTCTTTTCCAGCTCAGCAAGCTGCTCCTTTCTGCTCGTGTCTCTACAGGTGAAGTTAAACAACTCAAATACGACTTCTTCTACTCTGCCCATTTGATCAGGAAGGCGAGATTTAAAGGTTACATTTACCAGGCAAGCTTCTTCTGCGTCGCTCTTAAAGTTGAAAAGGTGAAGCTGATCAGAGGGTATAATGTTGAATTCATAAACCCCAAATTACACTCAACTCTGTGTGCTTCGTTGGTGAAAGAGAGCGAGAGAGACATATTTTCTCCTTGATGCTGCTGTCAGGCAGCGCTGTAATATGTCTTACTCAGACAGGAGGGGCACTGCTACAACAGTGTGTACACTGGTGTGTGTGTGTGTGTGTGTGCGTACATGTTCCAGGAGACTCCCATTTGGCAGCGTACAATTTGGACAAGCTTTATAGAAAGGGGAGGCAAGCGGAGGGAGGGGATTTGGATGGGACAGGCGACAGGGAGACATAGAGGACCAAGGGAAGGATCCAAAAATGTGTTGGACTGCTGTCCCAGTCAACTCAGGCTCATGGCAGAGTTTCTCTATTGTGGCTACAGAGACCAAGCCAATGCTTCACCTGACAAGATGTCAATGACTAAAACCTCGGAAGACAAAAACACTCTGCAGCGGGCGTCCGGCGTGCACCCGGCAAGGAGGGAGCATCTTATACACTGTGCCGTTGAAGTGACAATCAGGTGGCACAGCTCGTCTTCCATATGCCGCGTGTTCCTCCAAATGCCTTTGTCTCTGCTGGCTCTGTGTGCTTGGTTGCCATTACTTTAAACAAGTCACGTGACTCCTTACTGTTACAGTTAGATACACAAAAATATAATCAGCTCAGTTACTGTAAATAAGTGAAGGGATTTCAACAGAGACTTTTGCAGGAGATATATTAATTAATGTCACGTTCACGTTTTTCAAAATATTCCAATGTGGATTCACGCACATGAGGCATCAGTGCCCATTATATCCTGTAATACGGGCCCCTCGGTTTTATCAACACACACAGCGTCTCGTGTGTCGTGTGTGCTTTATATATGTGTGTGTGTGTGTGTGTGTCCAGGATTAGGGAACCACTGAAAGCAGCAGGGAGGAGGGGGGCGCTCGGGGGGAGGGTGATGCCCCACAGAGCCCTTCCTGTCACCACACCCCTTACACATACACACTTCCCAGGTGCAGTGGTGCAGGCCAGTGTATGGGATTAGCTGCTATGCTCTGGCTCTCTCTTCTGGTAATCCCTCTAATTTGTTAACAGGGCACAGAGACAGGGACACACACACACACACACACACACACACTTGCCACAGTAGTTTGTTTTGGATTGCATGTCACTCTCCTAATTTTGGCTACAGCTCTACTTGTCATGTGGCGTGAGGGACAGAGAGTCTCTGCTTCCTCTTCCTGCTGCTTTTCCTCATCCCCTAATGAGCTAAATACATTCTAATGTGGCTATGATCAGCTAAGCCTCCTTTAAAATTCAGCACATACAGTAAGAATGTCAAAGCCCTTTCTCTTCCCTCCCCGATCTTGTCTTTCCACAACTTTCCGGGCTCACACAGACACACACACACACACCTTGCACAATGATAATCCTTTGTTGGATTGATAACATGCAGAGAAGATGAGGCTAATGCTAAAGTACAACACACGCTGGGATGAAAGAAAGTTGCCTCGATCCTGAAGGAAGCGGAGTAAAGGACAGAGAGTAAAAATAAACGTGGCTCACGTCGATTCTTTCGGCGTTACCCGGTAACTTTTCTTCTGTCTAGGTTTTGTCCTGGTGAGATCAACCAGCTCTGCGGGATACCAGCACTCGCTTTGTTTCCACCCAACTGTCAAGACAGTTTCCGGGAAACTTTTGAGGTGTTGCTAAAAGTAAAATGTTGAGTTGAGCATGTGTCAGTCAGCTGCATAAAAAAAAAAGGCTGAATTTTCTAGCCTGCTTCCAAAACCTAATGCCACATTGGGCTTGTTGCTGAAGTCGGTCCTTAGCAGAGGACCTTTTTTATTTTGCTTTTTCAATAACAAAACAAAAATTTTACCCCATGGTTGAATTTTTTTTTAACTTGTACATCTCAGCATTCGCAGGTCCCAGTGTGATCCACATGGGCTTATAACCAACTGTAGCCACTGCAAGAGAGGCCTTTGGTTTCCTGCATGTTACTCTGGCGTTCCTCACGACCCCCTGCACTACTAGCGCCTTTCATGGCTGTGATTCACTGCTCCCCTCCATCAATGAGTCCTAATGAAATCTACATTTTTTGCCCAACATTTGGACTGATGGAGTCCAAAACCCTTGAAATTCCTGTGTAATTAGTTGTTCTGTTATGGCTGGCGAACAATAACTCTTTTTTAAAGATTTTCAGGAATTATGTTTTCTTTCAATAACACATAACACACTTCTAGATACCTGTGTCATCAACATCAGACTGTGATACTAAAGACCCAAATTTCTCACACATAAACCCCTGATTGCGATCTCATTAAAAAATCACATAACCTTAATTTCCCAGTTATTCACATACTTTTGTTACATATACATAAGATATAGTTTCTGCAACAAATACATACAGTATTTATGACTTATGTTTTAGTCGTGTTTAGGTGGAAATATAGAAAAGGTCTCACATGCTGCAGAGGCTTGGAGCTCTACACTATAGATGCTTTTTTTTCTTTTTTTCTATAGGTGTCAACCATTCTGGAATTACGTGCGTCTATTTATTCTCCCAAAATCCCCCCCCCCAAAAAAAAACTTAACTAAATGAGTATTAAATTCTTCAAAAGCAAATGCAGAAAAAAGACAAGATGGATGGAAATCCAGTTCATGGCATGTGGGCTGACAGCAACAGCCTGTGGATCAGCAAGAGTTTGGGGTTTGCCTCTTGGTCTTTCGCCAACAGCATCTGTGGTGAGCTGAGCTCCGAGATGACTCAGTTTTCCCAGAAGGAGTTTGTAGTCTGGCCGAGCAGAGCTCCGGGAGCTGCGAAGCGCTGTAGCCGTAGTGAATCATCGCCTCACACACGGCAGATAAAGCCTGTACTGACTCTGCTGTAAGAGCAAAAGTGTGAGATTTTCATTCCTGTACAGTTTGGCCGATTTAATTAAAGCGGCTGCTGTGTGGTCCTGTAGTGATTTTAGTTGGGAGCTATTAAAGCCAATTCAAAAAGCCTGTTGGATGACGTTTAAAACCCAGCACTCAAACCACTTCATTCAAAACTAACAGACTACTTAAAGAATACTGGGAAGTCGGCGCCAAACGCGCTCAGCCTTTTGAAATGATCTCATTAGGAGGAGACGCACACAGAGAAAAATCTCTTCTGCACTCTCCACAAACAAATAAATAATGAAAAACTCCTCCAGTCAGCGTAGTATGAATGTATACAGCGTGTACACATGTAGGAGTGTGTGTGTGTGTGTGTGTGTGTGTGTGTTGGGTCTGCAGAGGCAGAAACACACAAACACACACTGTCTGATTTGCATTTAATTGTTGCTCTGCTATGATAGTGATAAACAAGACATTAGTCATGCAAGGTGAGGTTTCTCTGTGGCTTTGTGTGTGTGTGTGTGTGTGTGTGTGTGTGTGTGTGGGTGGGGTTGGGTGGGGTTGGGGTGTGGGGGAGGGGCGCCTCAAGATCACATATATGCTAATGATGCTTCTAGCTTAATAATGCAAAAAAATAATGTCAGAAAACTTTTTACAAGTGCACTACAAGGCCAACAGGGGCACACACACACACACACACACACACACACACACACACTCATGTCAGCTTTGTACTGTATGTAAATGCCATCAAGAAACTGTGCTGTGGCAAATCTGCCCAGGTCTCTAGTCCGCTTTTGATTGGACGGAGGAAGTGTGAGCTACTGTACAACTCAGGAAGTCGTCTTGGTCGAGGGATGAAGGCGAGGTGAAGGGGCTACACTAAACACACTAATCTGCCGAAAAATGAAAGGTGATCAGTATGTTATTCCTGGTTTCATACCGACTGTGACCACGAGTTTCTTATTTTTCTCCCTCTATCTTTTAGTAAGAAAAAAATTTAACATTTGCTCCTTTACTTGTGTTCCTCTATCGAAGCATTTCATCTCTGATTGTCTTTGAACTTCTGATGAGGTAATACTGTCTAGTACATTGCAACAGATAATTGAGAAGATGAAAACTAAACACTATCCATTCGAGATATGTTTCACCTTATTTCCTAGGTTTATAGAAAATCTGAGCTGTGAACCACGGTTGCAGTAATGATTTACTTTTTTTACCCTTCATACTGCCTGGCACTTCATGAATTTAACACCAGCTCTTATTAAATTGTATTTAGTAATACTAATCTGATTCTACAAAGTAAGTATTAATTATACTTATTTGAATCAATGTAGTGGAGTAAAAGCAAAACATTTGCATGAAATGTAGTCCAGTCTGGGTGTGAAGTGACAGGAAATTAAAATGCTCAAGCAGAAATACCTCAAAATTGTTACCTCAAAAGCACATTATCTAATAAAATATACCTTCTACTGCTGCAGTGAAATGAATCATGTGAATAAAAATGATCTGTAAATTATGAAGGATGCATCCTAACAAGACCACCTGAAGTGCTTCCTATACAATTTCCAAAATGACCCTGAGAAGCAGATTGAGTTTCTAAGACATCTTTCTAAATCAAACCTGGGATTTCAAAACCAATCATATTTTCGACAATCCCCACACAGAAATAAAAACCAACAATGAATCATCTCTACTCCCATTTAGTGTCTGTCAATCTGCAGCTTGGATTAGCTTGTTTGCCTATGCAGCCTGTGGTTGCCAAAAAAAATATTAAAACACACCAGCCAGACACACTGATGAATGAACTAATCCACACTGTAGACTAACAGAAACTAAACAAGACCCGAGTCAAATCATGATTAGCATTAGTGTCTGTGTGTGTGTGGACTGTGGAACATCTGAAAAAAGTTTTGCCCTCGCTGTGCCAACTGCAGTAAGTGGGAACCCATCTTACACGGACGACCTCCCGTTGTGTGCTACGCGTGTGAAAGAGCAACTCTGGACAATGTCTGGAATCAATGTGTGAAACTGGCATTTGAGTTTTGTGACCCTAAAGACACACACCCTTTAACCCGTTAACGAAAACACAGCACGACCAAATATGTGGTTTGTAGCAGCAAAACGTACATTTGTCCATTTAGAGCCGCAAAAGTATGAAAGGAGGAAGACGGGGTCGATCGATAGGTCGACAACGTACTGCTTTTATTGTAAGCAGTCGACTGGCGATAAAGAAGAAGTCAATTTTTAAGGCGACCGGCACATTTTTCCTAACCGTTATATTTAGTGCGTGTACTTAACCCTGGTTTGTTTGCGTCCGACTCTCACCGACCCGTTATGTTTGAGCAGCGGTAATCCACACGTATCTAGTTAAAAAAATCAGTGTTGCGTTAGCTGCCGAAAGGCTTCCATTCTAACAGACGCCTGCGTCCCGCTGTAGCGGGTCTCAGTCACCAAACAGTCCTGATGGTTGTGTGACAACTCAGGACGAGGGAACCTCTGTGGGCCCACAGGCTGGACCACTTCCTCGAAGTTAAACCCTCCCAAAGCAGCCAGCCAGAATTAACAAAGCCTTTCAGAATAGGGGAAACCTCAAGTATCCGCACTTTGGGACGAGGTAACACAAGACAAAAATGTCCACGTAAGAGGGACAGCGGAGATGAGTCAGCTCAGATGTCAACAGTCCCCTGTCTCAGTGCTGGTCCTCTCCTTGAGAAAAGTGATATCGGTAATAATCGGAGCAACAATCTGACAGCGCTCCTCCAACTGCACTAATCGCACACTTTGAAGCGTTCTGCGCTTCTTCTGTAATTGTCCATATTTGCCTCGCTCTCTCCTCCTTTTTCTCTTCCTCCCTCCCTCTTCTGTAATAGCTGTGATTTAATTTAGCTATTTAACCTGTAATTCCAGCAATATTTATTGAGGAGCGAGGGGGAGAAAATTGGGCCATTAGCCGCCCCAGATGAATACACTGAGATGAAAATGAACGCCGCTAACTGCCAGTTGACCTTCGCACCGGATTTCTAGCCGTTCCCTTGCTTTCCTTTTTTTTTTTTTTTTTATTAGCAGCAGCCACAGTAATTATGGCAAATTGAATCATAGTGAAAACTGGAATCAGTCAGTAATGAGAGTTTTATATTGTGTGAAAGTGAAGCGGGAAGGAGGAGCACAGAGGCGAGAGCCACTGAAGAATGTCACTGTGTATTGTTTCTGTTTGGATGTTTCTCCTCCATATGGCCGCTGCTGGAGGGGACACACACACACACACACACACACACACACACACACACACACAAATTCAGAACATCACAGTGGTATTTATAATGTCAGATTCTCACACACTGTGACTACACATTATCACATTTTTTTTTCTCTGCAGTGACACAACTTCGGCTGTCAAAATATGTGCGTGAGTGTGTGTGTGTGTGTGTTTGTCCATAAATGATCAACTCTTTTAAAGAAATGTGAGGGGAAAGAGAATGCAACTTTTATCATCCTCGACAGCACATTTTCCTTTCCCTCACTTTCTGTATCAGTGTGTGTGTGTGTGTGTGTGTTTGTGAATGTGAGCCAAACAAAACACAGGCAAAGAGCCAGGCTGCACTTCCACTGACAGAGAGAGGCTTACACCCCCCCCACACACACACACACACACACACACACACACACACACTCACACAGGGAGCGATATGTAAAAGAATGGTTTGAGTTGTGCTGACAGACTGAAGTCACTTCTCTCTGCCAGCACCGTATGTTTTACATTTGTGACACTGATTTTATTTCTTTCATTCGCAGCTTTTGTGTCCGAAAATCTAAACCCTTTAACGCATGTGTATGTGGACGGTTAACGGTCCTCTCAAAGAAGTTACTTCTCAGTTTGGAAACCAGAATGAGCTATAGCTATTATTAATTTGGCAATCTGTTGTTGAAAATGTTCTGATACTAGTTGCATTATTAAAAAATTAGTTAGCCAATAATGATTGGCGCTGGAACTGAGTCTGAATGATTGTGACAGCAAATAAATTATATGTTATTGTTGCACATGATACAGAGGTACTAAACATATTAATGAGTCTAATTCTAATTAGCTCATTTAATAGCTTTTACAGATGTTACATTTAGCTGGCTTTACATGAACTCGTGCAGCACGTTGCCAACATGTTTTGAAATATTTAAGCCGTGATAGCATCTTATTACTGTCATGTCAACTGTGCTGGCTATGCATTAACTTCCTTCCTCCGTCTTGGTCTGCTGTCCTCCTGTTTGTCTCCACAGCCAGAAACATGACAAAACATTTTCAAACGCTGCATGCCTTCCTGTTTTCTGTCCCGGCTATTCACGGCTTCCATTTTTTTACTTTACTTTCTCTTCCACATTCTCAATCGAGCTTCGAATCGATATCTTTAAATGTAATATCTCACTGACATGGTGTATTATGTTAATTAAACCTGGGATGTATCAGAGCGTCAGCTGTGGCAACGGTCTGCACAGCACGGAACATAAATGAATATCTGATATGACTAAATGTGAGGCTAACGAGTTTCACACATATTAGATTTAGCCGTCAGCTTTGAGTGTTGATGCTTCAGAGCAGGTTTTCATGCCGAACAACAATGATAAAAAACAACATGAGTATTAACACAGTGCGGAAAGTAAAAGTTGCGCATTCGCTCAGTAAAAATTGTACAAAATTGTTACGTCAAAAATCCTCGGCACTGAAAGCAAAGGTTCTACCTAGTACACACGGGGTCACATGACTGTACATTAGTGCAGTATCAGTATTAATACTTGAGTGTACGAAGCTGTGAGGACGCGGGCGGCATTTGGGATGAGGGGTGCGACGCGATGCTAATCCAAACTGTTGGCAAAAGGGGGGACTGTTGAGGAATATTGTGTAGCAAATATATAATTTCTATTCTCTTTTTTTAGCTACTTACTATTATAGGTTTGTTTAGTTGAGTCATTAATGATTGATGCCTGATTGTGTTTGATTAGCTTTAAAGTCTGCGGATGTGACTTCCTCTCCTACTTATATCATTACTGCCAAATACTACTGTGAAAAAATGTATCGATATACTTTATGTTTATGTGAGTCTAAAGATTCCTTTAGTCAGTTATTCTTTTCTCGTGTAGCGCAGGAAGTTTTTTGATTATGTTTTTGTACGTTTTTCCATTTTTATTTGACAATTTTACCTTTTTACTGAGTGTTTGTACATGCTTCTGTCATAAATGACACTAAGGATGTTTTTAAGCTTGGTTGGTGACAAATGGGACACAGTAACTTTGAGCCCAAGACTAATAACCTCGGGGAAAAAAATATAGACTATATCCCGCTCTTGTTCTTAATATTGCTGAGCAGCCTGCGAATTTGAAATTATGACACCGTATTTTGTCTTTTTTTATCTGGATCTGTAATTAAAGGAGCAAAAAGGGAGCAGATAAAAGCAGTGGGAAATATTTTTATCTATAAAGTGCATGTATGAAGTAGCAGAAAATGCAAATGCTCAAGTAAAGTAGAAATTCCTTAACTGTACTCGACTTCAATAAATGCCTTCAGTTACTTTCCACCTCTGAACGTGACTGAATTACTAGAGAGTTAACACAAAAGCTCTGATGTCAGGACATAACAGCAAACAACAGAAGCTGTTTTCATGGCAGTACTGTTTCAGCACTTACGTGCCACGACTCTTCTACTTTCAATATTTCTGCAAAGACAAAGCTGGATGTGTGGAACAGAGAGTGAACTGATATAACCTTTACAGAACTGTAGAGAGCCCCTAGCAACCCCCATCACCACCTCCCCATCCCTGTCTCTCTCTCGCTCTGTCTCTCCCAGACACACACACACACACACACACACACAAAGCCCACACTTACTGTAAATGCACATCCAGTAGGTTATAATTCAAACTGTGTGTGTGTAAGAGAGAAACACGCGGAGAGACGAGAAAGAGGAAAGTATCTATGCAGATGCAGAGGAGGGAGTGTGTTTTCTCATTCAGCCCCACTTCCCTCCACCCTCCTCCACACACACACACACACACACACACACACCACTCCATAAAACATGGGTCTCTGCATTCTACCAAATAAAGTGATGAGCGGCTCCCGCTCGCTCTGTTTTTTCATATGGAAATAGGAAATAATGGGGTGATTAAATAGAGTCGTATATTAAAGTACAGCTGACATTAGAATTAGCATAATGTGCTCTCGCCTCAGGCTGCATACTTTATTTGCCATCTGCGTTGGACTCCCTTCCCCCGGGATGGCACACACACACACACACACACACACACACACACACACACGTACACTCTTCCACCAAACAAATACCATGACCCGTTCCTTCCACTGTGGCCGGAGAGAAATGGCACTTCAGTGAAATACAGAAACACCCACTGGCTCTCTCTCTCTCACAAACACACACATTTGTTTTTAACTGTTGTTGTCTTACACTCATACACGAAGGGGTCGAGCGAACAGAGAAAAATCGGGAACGTGCATGTGTGAGCTGGTTCTGGGGGAGTCGGGAGTCTCCAGCAGTAAAACGTGTCTGCATGTGTGTGAACATAGGGATGGAGAACGGTGTGGACAAAAGCTGAGACGTGTGTGTGTGTGTGTGTGTGTGTGTGTGTGTGCTGTCCACTATAATTAAGTCAAAGTCTTTACAGGACCGTGGAGGTGAACAGATGTTGTGCCTTAACACACACACAGGCGAGTGAGGGAGGGAGCGTCTCCATCTGAGGACGTTACTGTTGAAGTTTCATGTCTGTGTGGGGAGACATTAAATAAATCAATTGCTGAATTATTAGGGGATCCTTTTTTATTTTAGCCGATTTTCTACAGCCAAAGAGATGAAATACTGCTCATATATTATATTTCATAGATCTATTTTTACGCTTTTCCAGTGCATTTTGTTGTAAATACTGTATACAGATTTTAAACTATCAAGATTTAAATATGCATTATGGGTCTTAAAAATAACTGTTTATTTTTATTTTTCTATTTTACATTTTGAATGCAAATAAATTTCTCCGTCATCAAACAGGCACTTAAGAAAGGAAGAGCATATACTTACTGTAGATGTGTGAATACACAGATAGAATTGGATTCTCGTCACATCTATAATTAAACCACCAAAAACATTTATATACAGCACACATGCCTTTATTAAGTGTGCGCATTTTAGCTGCCAGACACAGCCACTGCCATGCACACACACACACACACACACACACACACACACACACACACACAACTAAGCGTAACAATTAGAGCAGCATATGTTTTCCCTAGTATGTGAAATTAGTGTAGTAGGTCACGACTACAAGCTTTCATTTAATAAATATGAGTGTGAGAACAAGAGTACAATTACCATTATCTGTCCTTCCACCCCTCCAATAATCCACGTGCTCTTTTCAGTCTTCCTTAGTTGTATTTATAAGCTTGGTTGCATCTTATTGTTTTGCATTGCATTATATCTCTTTTGATATGCTGTGCCCTGTGCACAAGAGCAGATCTTCTTGTCACATTTTATAGAATTGATGGAAATAAGATGTGGCAATGTGTTCACCGTAAGTGTTCATACCCATAATTTGTGGTATCAGTTAATTAGTTTACTGCATCTAATTAAGGTTCTATGTTAGTACGACTTAACCCGTTTAGTTGCAGCTTATGTAAAAACTTCAGCTGTTTAGGTCAACACGTTTCCCAGTCAACAAGTTTTGGCAAAAGTAATTTTTAAATGCTACCGTACTGGGTGGGCAGTTATGTAGGGATATGAAGTCATTTTTCAAATGTTTTAGCCCACATTTACTTTTTAGGACCAATCCATTTAGCTCACAACATCTGTGCACCTTTATGTTAATCACTTTTCACTATTTGTACTTCTAACACCAATTCGAAGCGGATTTCTCTTTTATTTTTTCTTTCCAAGGAGCTGACACATTTGTTTGTTAGCGTGATTAGTTTTCCTTAAATGACTCTTGAAGCTACACATCCTCAATCTTCACCAATATGACTTTGGCATCTCTAACTTGAGCAAACATTAAACACTCTCGGCTTGGAGCAGGTCCCAGCCTTTTGAAATTGTTCACTCAGCGCACTCTAAATGCACATACAATCACATGCAGCATGTCTACCATCATATTTATTGTACCAGAAGCCCATATGCAGACACGTGCGTGGTCATTTGCACGCTGTAATCATTTCGAAGTTCGCAGTGGATGACCCACTCCACGCTAAGTGAGAGATTAGGCACCTCTGAAAACATGGATCCAGTGTTGGCCAATTGAGTGCAAATGTGAAAATGCACTTGTCACAATCACGATAAGTATGTAGCATTTATGTGACCACATGATGAGTATAGACCTATCAAGCATTAGGCAGAGTTTAAAACACTTATCACATTGCTCTCTGCTTTTCAGCCAGGAGAATTGTACACATAGCCATAAATCAGTTATTTGAAGTTTGATTTGTTGTTTGAGTTTCATTTTGCAGTTGACAAATGCTTGTTATGTCAACCATCCTTGTTCCATCCCTGGCAGTAACAATTAGTAACCAAGAGCCGAGTAAGACCGAGGAGGTTTCAGCTGCGTTACTGAATTCCTTTTCTTTGTGTGTTGCAGGTGGCAGGGATGAGCCTTCCAGCTATATATGTACAACGTGTAAGCAGACCTTCCCCAGCGCCTGGTTCCTGCTTCAGCACGCCCAGAACACCCATGGCATTCGCATTTACCTGGAGTCCAATCCCTCCAGCACAGCCCTCACCCCACGCATCACTATGCCTCCACCCATGGGCAATGACTCCATCCCACAGTCACCCCTCACCAGCTTTCTTGGTGATAACAACCCCTTTCATCTCTTGGGTATGACGGGTCCTCTGCTCCGGGAGCCTCCCCCAGGGTTTGTGGAAAACCGCCTTCCCAACACGCCTCCCTTCGTCAGCCCGCCTCCCCGACACCATCTGGACCCCCACCGGCTGGAACGCCTTAGCGCAGAAGAAATGGGCCTCATCTCCCAGCACCCTAGTGCCTTTGAACGGGTGATGCGGCTAACACCCATGGCCATGGAGTCCCAGTCCATGGACTTCTCGAGGCGGTTACGTGAGTTGGCAGGGAACACCAACAACTCCACTCCACCACTGTCACCTAGCAGAGCCAACCCTATGCACCGACTACTAAACCCCAACCCCTTCCAGCCCGGGCCAAAATCACCCTTTCTTAGCACACCACCCTTACCGCCGATGCCCCCAAACAGCACTACCCCTCCCCAGACACAGAACAAAATCAAGTCTTGTGAGTTCTGCGGTAAGACCTTTAAGTTTCAAAGCAACTTGGTGGTGCATCGGCGCAGCCATACTGGAGAAAAACCATACAAGTGCCAGCTGTGTGACCATGCCTGCTCTCAGGCAAGCAAGCTAAAGCGCCACATGAAGACTCACATGCACAAGGCTGGATCCCTAACAGGGCGCTCAGATGATGGATTGTCTACCACAAGCTCCCCTGAGCCAGGGACCAGCGATGTCACGGGTGAGGGCATGAAGAATAGGGATGGGGATTTCCAGGGGGAAGGCAATGAGGAGGAAGAAGAAGAGGAAGAAGAAGAGGAGCTTGAGAATGAGAGTCGACCAGAATCTAACTTCAGCATGGAGTCTGAGTTCTATCGGAACAGAGAGAATGGTTCTAAACCACCCTCAGATGAGAAGTCATCACTAGGCCTTGAGAAAATGGTGGAAGGTGCGGGGCTCAACTCTATACAGCAGTACAATAATTTGATTGTTGACAATCGCAAAAGGATGCCCTTTTCCAAGAGGGGCTCGGATGGCCAGCGGGACACTGGGGATGAGGACTCAGTGGCTGGGGAAATAGACCACCGCCGGCAGGAAGAGAGGACAACCATTAATGGCCGGAACTGTGGTTCCGGTGACTCTTTCTCAGGCCTGTTCCCTCGTAAGCCCACACCCATAACAAGCCCGAGCCTGTCCAACTCCTCGAATAAACGGATCAAAATTGAGAAAGACTTGGACATTCCCCCAGCTCCCCACATCCCTTCGGAGAACGTCTACTCCCAGTGGTTAGTGGGTTACGCTGCGTCACGTCATTTTATCAAAGACCCTTTCCTAGGCTTCACTGACTCCAGACAATCTCCATTCGCCACCTCCTCTGAGCACTCATCGGAGAACGGTAGTCTGCGGTTCTCAACGCCTCCAGGTGACCTGCTGGATGGCGGCCTGTCGGGCCGTAGTGGCACTGCTAGTGGGGGCAGCACGCCGCATCTAGGTGGAGGCCCCGGGCCAGGCCGACCTAGCTCCAAGGATGGGAGGAGGTGTGACACATGTGAATTCTGCGGGAAAGTGTTCAAGAACTGTAGCAACCTAACAGTGCACCGGCGCAGTCACACTGGGGAGAGGCCTTACAAGTGTGAGCTGTGCAACTATGCCTGTGCCCAGAGCTCCAAGCTCACGCGCCACATGAAGACACATGGCCAGCTTGGTAAGGAGGTCTACCGCTGTGACATTTGCCAAATGCCCTTCAGCGTGTACAGCACTCTGGAAAAACATATGAAAAAGTGGCATGGAGAACATTTGATGACCAATGAGGTCAAAATTGAACAAGCAGAGAGAACCTAAAGTCGACTCTGCATAACTCTTTGACTTACAAAATAAACAAAATGGGGTAGCTGGATACTCTTTTCCTGAAATATTAATTTTGGGTTAATTTTGTGTTTTTGCCTAAGAAACTGCCAACTGAGAAAAAAAAAGTGAAAACAGAGATCCTGACACCAATTGAAGCTGTCTGAACTGCCTCATTTGGTGTTCTTTTTTAAGCAATCAGTTAAGTTATAACATATGTGGAGCCTTTAACTGTGCAATAATTTCTGTATTTATTGGATTTTGTATTTTGGCATGTGCAGGTACATTTTTATTTAGGCATTTTTTTTTGTTTTACGTTAATTTGTTTTTTTTGTTTTTTTTTTACCACATGATATCCTGAGAGTTTTTTAGAAGACAAAACCTCCATTTTAAGTCAACATTTTTGGCCGCTGCTTGTAGGAAATTGTATATTAAGCTAAATGTGAGATTTCTTGAAGAGACGCAGAATTCAATCTTCAATTTTAACGTGGCGTTAACTGAGAATGCTAGAATTAGTCTATTTTGTGTGATGATAATGATGATGATACGCGGACAACAATCCTTTGGCATTGTAGCATGAACTGACTCTAAAACCCGTCGAGATAATTGGATATGTAGCACTGAGTGTCATATTTGACAATAAATGCAAAATCAAAGAGAATCCCAAGGTTCATAAACCCTGTCTCCTCCTGAGAACATCGCAACCAGCCAGAAGAAACAGATTCTAGATAAGGCAGCTGCTGACTGGTATTTAGTACCAAGCCCTGACAACGCTATGACAACCATCCTTCATTTCTTCATTTCATCCTCCACTTACTACCATCTTACCTACATTCATACATCCATGTATTATATTTTGCATGAAGCCATATGATCTACGCTATATTATTTATTAGGGGTAAACTGAGCATGAAGCCATGCAAGACAAGTATGCATTAAGAGATGGCAGAACAAGAGTGAGCATAGGGACATCTCAGGGTGAGCTAAACTACTTTTTCTTTATCAACCCACTCATTCCTATGTTCCAGAGTCATTTCCATTTCATCATACGTTGAAATTATAAGGGATAGCTGTGTTCTCGACCGCATCCTCTGCTTCCCCTCTGCCCCGCTCTACCTGGCAGATGTTCAGGCTTTACCCTCATTTCAAAGTAGGCACAAGAATGGATTTAGAAAGCATTAGATGAACGGTTACGTACACTCTAACTGGATTTCTGCAGAAAATTTACTTCTCAGATTTTATTGTCAAAATTTATAGAAAATAAAATCAACATCCCTATGCATTTGTGCTAAAATAGAACAAAATTTGTTCAAATAACAGAAGCAGTCCATTTCTTTGGGGGGGGGGTTAATTTATAATCTGATTTAGGAAGTGACTTGTCAAAAATTAAGAAGCCTTCACAGGTTTCACTGTTGTTTGTGGAACAGTTGTGGGAGAAGAGGATAAATGTATCATCGCGTGCTGACTAATTTTAAGAGCAGCAGCATCACCTCGCTCCATAGTCCGCTTATTTAAAATATCCAGACATGACTTAATTTCATAGTGGCACTTATTTTATGTTATTCTATTTTTTAAAACTGATTTGATTTGAATGCTGTCAATTGAGAGCTGTTAACAAAAGACCCGCACTTTATGATTTTTCCGTCCGACACACACAACCAGACGTACACAAACACACACACACAGCCGGACAGAAAAGGTACTAAAGGGTCTAGAGCTTGGGATCTCCTGATGCTGAAGTGCCCAGGGTTGTTATGCTTGGCTTTCCCAATGCTGGCACTATAAAATGATTGAAAAATATTTAAATAGATATATATTTGGGACAGTTTTTATACTGCCATTGAATTTGACATGCGTGTGCCTTGAATAACGATCTTCCTATTTATTGTCTCAGACAAATGCAACGGTTTTTATGAAGCATCAAATTGAACAAAGAAATAAAAATTGTAAAATATTGTTAACTTAAACATGTAATTTGACATTTCAACAGAATTATTTAAATTAATACTGATAATGAAACAATGCTGACTTTAGGTTTAGGAATACCCAGCACAATACTCATGTGTCTGTGTGTGTATATATGTATGCATATGTACATATAAAGGCACAAACCTATATATAGATATATATAAAATTTCTCACTCATACGGACACGAGTCCCTCAGCAGAAAATTCCAGGAGGGGACACAAGCCACAGAAAAAGTCAAGGGAGAGACAGGAAAATCAGGAACAGCAGAAAAAAAAAGATTATAGTGCACTCTGTCTTAAAATACGTTTACAGTATTGAAACAAGTACAAGGGTAAAATAATAATTGTGTGTATGTGTGTTTTGAATATTTTTTTTCTCCAGTTTATGCTTCTAAAGTTTCTCTGAATGCCGTAGTGGCGATGTGTATATTGTTTTTTTGTTTGTTTTTTTACTTTATTTTCTTCTTTTGGTGACGGGGTTTTAGTATATATATAAATATATATGAATATATATTACATTTTTCTTGTTTACTGTAAAAGTATACCAGTATTTGTAATATTGGAGAATGCCTGGGCATTTTACAAAAATAGAAAAAAAGGTTGTTTTTTTATTTTTTTATTTTGCAGTCCAATTTAAATTGTGGGTCCTTTAAACTGTTTTTTGTCACTGTAATTGTAAAAGTCTTAAGTTTAGTAACTTTATTCTGCCTTGGGTGTAATGAAATAAAAAATAAATGACTTAAAAAATGACTGAGCTGTTACACACTTGGATTTTGGTTGGGGTAGGGGGTGTGGGCGGGAGTCTGTGGGTGCTCTAAGCAGAGGGAGCTTTTCTCCCTTAGAAATGACAGAACACTGGTTCTGTTTTTCAGGAACAAACACACTGAGAATCCTGACTTGTATCTATATTTTATTTTTCTTCTGGAATGGATTATTCTTCATGGATGGTTTGAAATACATGTGTAGGCACTTGCTGTCTTTTTTTTTTCAACTAGCAGGCTGTGTGCATCCTTTGTGAATAGGGTACTGTGAGTACCTGTGGACATCTTACTTGGGGGTGCAGGGGGAGGGTTGCTTCATTCCAATGGTGAACATACAATTCACAGGCTGCCACAGTCTACTCTCCCTCTCACTGGGCAGGGGGGGACAGAACCTGATGAATCTGTACTGTAATGAATCCGTTGTACAAAAGACGATCAAAAGAAAAGGTTGTGTGACGGCCTTTTAGTGACTAAAACACGAGTCGATGTTTTGTTTACCGCTCCACTGGTTGTACATAGTTTTCTATGACTGCACTGTTTTCAATTTGTTTGATTTTTCCTTTCTCCTTTCGTTTGTTTGTGATTTCTAACTGGCACTGGCGGTGACTTCCTGTGTGTTGGGGATGTGGGATCTTCTTTTTGACTTTTGTGACCTCCATGTCAGTTTTCAGGCACATGCCTACCCCCGTTGATATTTCTCGGCATGAGAACAGAGCACAAATACAAGCTGTTACAATTCTCCATCCTCTGCTTGTTTGTCTTATTTTGTTCTTTAAGCTGGCGTGACTGACATGAACTACAGACACAACAAAACACAGTGTACATAAAAGGGTTTAAAAACTGGAAAAATACAACTACATTATTTAAAATAAAATAAACTTTAATAAAATAAAATGAAACCACAAAAATGTCTTTTAGGAAATGTAACTGCAACCTTTCTATTAACATAACACCAATACATTGACAGTTAGCATAAATGAGCAGTTGTAAATACACTGCTCCCATATGTTTCTTTTTTACAACAATATTTGATATTGTTTTTGTGTCTAAATCCTTAATAATCTTTAATTGTTGTTTCAACATGTTCATTTACACTTAAACAGAACCACACGCTTCCCTAACCATAACCAATGTTTCATTTTACCTAAACCAAACCACTAACAGCTCCTTGTGATTTGCTTTTTGATAATAGCTGTAGTGTCCTAAACCACATTACATTCCCTACAAAACGTTATCTTGTTTGAAGTTTACTTGCATAGAAACATAATTGTTTGCTTTTAATGCTAGGTTTGGAAAAAGAACTTAACATGTACATTGATGAGCCAATCCATTCAAGTAACAGAAAATATACATATAAATGTAATAAATGGAATAATATAGAAATGGGCAAAGGGCTGAGCTGGGGACGTGTTTGCTAATGCTGTTTGTTGTGCTGCATTATCAGTGAAATGCAGCCAGTGAATGTAGCAAACTTAATTACGTGTAAATTGTATCTTGAAAAACTACACCTGAGATATATTTATATTTTTGAGCATTTGAACATGAATTCATCACCTGAAGCAACTTGTAACGCTCCAGTTGCTCTTTTCCTTCACTGTTACCTTGGTTCAGTACTGAATTCAGGTCACACACACCAGAATACTATTACACATCAACTCGAGGTATTTTTAAATACAACTTATAATAACAATAATAATACTACTACCACTACTACTACTACTACTACTACTACTACTAATAATAATAATATAATCTGTGGCCTAGAGATCTGGACAAAAAACTATTTTGCATACTGTAAAAGCACATTTTACTAAAGGGTTTATCATCAGCTTACGTCAGACTCTTTGCTTGTGATAATTATCAACATTGCATCAAAGGAAAGTGTAATAGAATTATGATCCCCACACACTTTATCTGTGTTTGCAGTTAACTTGTACAGAAATGAAAGCTGGTTTATGAACCATGCTCTGTATAGTATCTAATGCCCTGCAGATAATTTGCTATACATTTTATGGGTAAACTTCTACATTTAACCTTTTAATGTTGGCAGTTTGTAGCACAGTCACTGACAAATTGCTCACCAGAAACAGTGAGTGAAAACTTTACTAAAACTATATTTATTTATCACATAGTTCTGACAGGCACCATAAACACTTCATAATTCCCTGTTACTTTGTTGGTGTTGCACTGCAGTCATTGTTACATACTTATACCCTAAGTACATTTGAATTTGCTCTGAGAGTATATAATTAAATCTGCAGCCCTTAGTGAAAACATGTCTAACCCTCTAGTTTATTCAGCTCATTTAAAATCACTGTGAACACAATTATCATCCACAATAGCACTCTTTTCTCTTGCTTGCCGCTCTGATTGACATCTCTTGTCAAAAACTTCAGAGGTGGCAGTGCTACTTGTTAAAATGTTGAACCTCGCCATCAATCAGTGGGGCTCAATATTTTTCAAAGGCCACAATGAATAAATGACACGTTGTTTATAATAAAGCTGATTCTGAAGAAACAGACGGAATCTTTGGTCAGCTGAAGTGTGGAGTTTCTATTAAAAGCAACACTAAACAGGCAAGTAGATATCATTTATAGTTTTTATCTCACAAAGCCCTGCCCTTCAATGACTGTGAATGGCGACATTTAGAATGAAAATCTACATTGATACTAGGACTGTCTATTCGATAATGATTCTCTGTATTTCTAAAAAGGACTGCCTTCTCTGACAAAGACTGCACATTGAGGCAAGTCAGCTCCCAAAAATTAGGTCATTAACACTCTCATCACCTGCTTCGTTTCAGATTTTTCTCTCTCTGATTTTGATTTAATTTCATATTTCCATTTCCACAGAGGAAGAAAAAAATAGAATATGAAATCCAGAACCACAATTAGTCTGAGGGAGGCAGGAGTGCAGAGTCGGACGGACCAGGGCGAGTTGTGATTTGGCTTGAGTTTCAAGGCAAATGGGTAATTAAGGCTTTTCCCTGGCTGGCCTGCACTTTGAAGTCCCTTACAGGGGGGATTATCCCAGCCAAGAGAAAGTGAGAGCGAAGTAATGAGAGCTAGTAACGGGGGGAGGGGGGTAATGGGAGAAAGCAAGTACTCACTGAAAAGAGACATGATGAATCATGCATCACATGGTATCACAGGTAAAGTGACATCCTGAAAGTCTGAAGTGACATTAACATTTGAGCTGAAATAATTACAGAACGTCCATTCAGGAGTGGTCCAAATAGTAAAAATTTAGACAACTAATCATTCTGCGTCAAGTTTTTAAGCAAACATTGCCCCTGTTTAAAGCTGCAGTTGGCTTCGGATGCCAATGTTTTTATAGTCTTCCAGAATATCACGTGGAATAGCTCTCAAACCCAACTGCGAGTGTGAATGGTTGTCTGCCTGGGTATGTCCCTCTGTGTTGGCCCTGAGACAGACTGAAGACAGGGTGGACCTTGCATCTCTCCCTATGACACCTGACATAGAGTCCAGCCCTCCCACAACCCTGAACAGGATAAGTGGTTATAGGAAATAGATGGACGGATGGACCTCAGACTGGGATGAACATTTTTCACTAAACCAAACTACACATTTTAAAAATAACACACAGAATCATAAAATAAATGTATGAAATTATAGTTACTTGCTGCTCAAATATTCTTTTTCTATGTTCAGTATCAGGCAATTTCAATGTTATGCCATTGAATGGGACATTATCAGTCATTATCAGCCCACAGTTATGGTTCAGTAGGTCACCTATACTTTCCACTGACAAAGCGAGACTTGAGAAATTGGAGACATCTAGTTGCGGTAGTAGACCAACGTGGCATTTAATGGCAAACAGTAAATGTCACGTTTGCTCTTGGCTGGTGCCATGGAGGGAGACTTTGACATGCAGCCAGGAGGAATTGGTAGTTGAACCACTGCCCCAGCGGTTTGTTGGGAACTGCTCTACTAACTAAGTTACAGATGTCTGATGTATTAACAAATTTTCAAATCGACAAATTCGGGAAGGTGGCCAAGGTGGATTACAAGGTGACAACGTGTAAGTCTTTGAAACAAGAGTAACACGGCTTTTATCTTGCCTCTTGGTCAGTGTTGTTTTCTTAGTCAGTCTTGTTTGTGCATTTTAACCCAATCTATGATCTTCTCCCAACCATAACGCACGTGTTTTTGGGCCTAAACAAACCCATAAACCTGCCATTTTTGGGCTTAAATCAACAGATGGTGCATGATGTCACATAATAATGACCCACTGAGCCTCTTATCTGCAGTATAGTGACAGAAACGCATAATGACCAGTGAATTTGTTGGAGTTGCAGTCCATATTTAAAAAGGTCATTAATAACTGCATCTTTGTTTACTTGATTCATAGAGTCAGTTGAAATCTGAACTGCATCATGACAGGACAAGGATGTTCCCCTCTCTGCCACCTGTGTGTGTGTGTGTGTGTGTGTGAAGGATGGGTGTGTTGGATTAAGTCAGACAGACACCTCTGGTTATTCAGAGGAATGGAATTATTTCAAGACCCTGACTGGCTGTCAGGCGCTCGCTGCGCCTCCTCCTCTCCTCATTAAAAAAAAGCAACTTCAAATGACTTAAGCTGCTGGTCGTCAGCGCCAAAGCCACACTGTTGACAGGTACAGTAGGGTCTTAAGCCTTCAAGATCAACGCCGCTATTCTCCCTGACAAAATCCCCCCGCTGGGCTCCTCCCTGACTGGAAGGAAGAGGAATGATAGCAGGGAGGTGGAGGGGGGGGGTTTGGAGGAGAAAGAAAGAAGGGGTCAGATGAGGAAGTGTCGCAGTGTCAGGAGGTGAAGCTGGAAGGGGAGGGATGGATGGGCTGCGGTCGAGCTTTAGTTATGGCAGAGCTAATCAGGGAAAAGTCCTTCGACATGCTTGGTAATTATTAACATTATCATTTGCCAGCCTTGTCCCTGTCCAATTGATTGGCATGCCTGTTTCATGGCTCTTTCCCAAAAAAAAAAAAAAAGAAAAAGGCAGCTATCACGCTCCTCGGTCTCTGCCTCGCTTCCACTGTCAATTTCCCCCAGCAAATGAATCCTCATCAGACTTTTACTGGGCTCAATTTGATCAAGTTGAAGTGCAGCGCTGCACACAAATAAGAGGGCGAAGCGGCTCTGCCTCCTCTTCAGCTCCTAAATAAAGGAACACAAGGTAACTGATTGTTAGCTAAATGCTCCATACATGTAGTGACTTGACTCAACGTGTTGATACCGCCCTTTGTTTTCCTTTGTATCTGCATATTGTTCCGCCACAAAGACTCCTATTGCCGTTTCTGAAATAAATACATCTTTGTGACAAAGCAGAACCCATCGATTTATTTCAACTCACAATCGCAGCCACTTAGACAATTATACAGATGTAGTTTGTTATTATCTGAGTGAATCAGAGCTTTCATATGTAGGAGACAACAGGCTAAATAATAAAGAAGCGCTAAATGCGATGGGGATTTCTCCTCTGCAGCAAACTTCGGATTGTGGCGTTTTATGTGTTTTATTCCCTTTTCTTAAATACAAGCGAAGTGACAAGGCGGGTGAGTTCTTTAAAAAGAGACAGAGGGAGATAGAGGGAAGTAGTGCGTTAGTGGTGGAAGTACTGAAGGCGCTGTATAAGAGGTGCGTGGCGTCTTTTTGATATTCAGATTCGCCTGCCTACACACGGCATTATGACACATTTGGATGATCGCATTGTAGGATTAACGGGCCTGCCTTGTCATTTTCAACAACAATGCCACGATTTAGGGATGCTATTTCTCACACGGCGCTCCGCATTAACGCCCGGCCCAAAGATTTACATAAATCTTTGTCTTAAGATGAAAGCGGAGTGGGGTTTGAGACAATGAAGTTAAGCTTTGGAAATAGGAGAGAGAAGAGAAGAAGGAGAGCCGTCACCGGGCGTTGGTGGTGGAGGGATGAGGAGATGGAAGGGAGAGGAGGGAGGGAGGATAAATCAACCAGTCATGCTGATTTGAAGAAACACTGTGCCCCCTCCCATTCTTGCTGGCGTCCATATGGTAGAAATAATAAAAAAAAAAAAAGAAGTGAATAGAGAAGGAGGAGGGAAATTTGCATTTCTGTATCTAAGAGGAGTTGACAAATGGAGGTGAAGGTGATGAATGCATGCGTGAGTTAGCGTTGCATCGCTGAATGAAAGACTTTCTCCATCGTAGAAACTCGGCTTTTCTAAACCCCCCCTCCCTCTCTGCCTCTGTCCTCTAATCTCCTGGCCTGCAGCAGCCATTGGGAAGAGTGCCCTAGATTGTTGCGCCTCCCTCTTTGCCTTGATTGGATTCATCTTGCCTGATTGGGAATCTGCTTACATTAAAGCCAGCGAGAGAAAAGAGATAGGATCAGCCAGATCTGACCACTGAAGGCGATTTTTTTTAGCTTTGAAATTGAGAGGAGGTTACAGGGGGAAAACAGATTAGAGGCCAGAAGAGACAGCGAGAGAGAGGTGAAGCATGAGTGACACTATCAGTACAATTATCACTCTGCTCCAGCCCTGTTCCATAGCCTTTATTTCACACCCTGGCCATGATTACAGAAATAAAGCCTTCCAGCAAAGAGCAAGCAAGGTTTTAAACCAGGATGCTACAAGTTTGGCATGTGCTCATATGTACCACTTGATTTGCAATCCATACATCTTCTAGTAATAATATAGTATAATAGATGCCAGAACGATGGATGAACTGACATCAGTTTACTCTGGATGTCACACTGCAGTTAAAGCCGGTTATCATGCAGTCGGATTGAACCAACAGGTTCTCATCTCATGGCATCGGATAATGATGCGTCAAATTGAGCCTTTTATAAACTGCCCACAACAACTTATATATTTTTTCGTTTCTGATGTTTTAAAATAAGAGGATGCAAACTTTTGCACTCAACTGTAAAACAAAAAAGAAAGCTGCAGGTGGTTATTATGTTTTTTAATTAGCTGTCCTACATTGTGCACAAAGATTTCTCATGTCAGTATATGTGTGTGTGTGTGTATCTACTGATGAATCTGTCTGTCATATTAGATGGATATTATATAAAGCAATATGATTAGAAAATAGATTTGATTAATAGAACCTCTGAGTGATGGAAAGTTGTATCACTGTGGATTACATGTCTTTTGGAATTGTACAAAAATATTAGGGGCTGGAAACAAATGTTTATTTGTATCAGAGATGTACAGTATATGTCTTCTGTTGTTTAGTCATTAAATCTAGAAATCAGCATGCATTTAGAATAACGCCGGGGATTGCTAGTTGGCAGCATTTATGGTCGGAACTACGGCGGTATCTGATCGTTTTTGAACCTCGAAGTTTCGTTCTTGATTAATGAAACATTCTTGGCAAACGCTTTCGCTTTCAGTCCACTTATACACTATATATTCGCAACTGTTTACTATATGGTTACACTAGTGCGTGATTTTACCTCGGCTCGTTTGGTTTCCACGCACCTGTGGAATTGCTGCTTCTTAAAATTGTGTATCCATGACATTCTGTGGGGAGCATGACATCAGTGAACTATCACATACAGTGGACAAGACACTGACTGAGACCAGAGCAAAACCAGCATCTGCAGCAAGTCAGAAGTCAATAGACTGGAGAAAGATGGTTCAGAGGATAGAGGTTAGGGTTCCACTTCCTACCATGCCTGTACTGAGCAGGGTACGTCAGCTGAAATAGACTAAAGGAAAAGAAAAAAAGTGTGTTACTTACCAAGCATTTTCGAGACGTTTGGTAAGTAGAGGCCATGTTTGCATTTTCTGGATTGTGATTTATTGCAGGTACCAGCCCTGCTTTCTGGTTCTACACTTTAACGCTTTAAATGAATTGTTGGTTTTTGGTGCAGGTGTAGCAGGCCCACATGGACACGCCACACATACATGTTAGCATGTCCACCATTACCACCTGTTGTTGTTTTGAGATTTCTTCTTCTCCTCTTCTGCTGGCTTGCCCATCTCCATCATCCCTGCCTCATTCCCACAATAGTAGACATCTTCTCCCTCATCTTCATGTGTCCTGCTCGATCCCCAGCTTTGTCTTTGTCCTCACAACCCCCCAGACCTTCTTTCTTTATTAATGAAATAAACTAACTGGGTTGGAGTGATGGCCCACCTCGAACCCACAGAAATATTATATACATCAGAAGAGGTGGGGTTTGGTAGATTGGGTAGATTGGCTACCTCAATCATGGTCAGCCATGACAGGCTGAGCAGGACTCATCAGATAACACAGAGTTGCACAGATAGACAGGAAGTTAAAAAAAAAGGTGAAGGGGTGATGTTTGGGAGCTCTTTCTGTTTCCTTCTTGTCCTTTCCTTGTTTCCTTACGTCACCACCCCGTCTTTTTGTTACTTTCATGTCATCTCCTCACATCCTGGTTTCATCGCCCTTTCTTTACCATCCTTTACTCTTTACCCTTCTCCACATTCCCTTTAATTTTGTTTGCATTTTGTTCACACTGTAAACACTGTGAAGCTGTGATGCATCCAGACAGACCGTGTCTCTTCTAACAAACAGAGATGAATGCTTTTGGGGTGATTTGCTCTTCCTGCTGTAATAAAGACAAAGCAGCTCCTTCAGATTTACCTACACTACACCTTACCCCAATAAAACACACAAAAAGATGTACTGAGGAGAGTCAACACGTCTCTTGAATTTACAAAGTTCAGATTGAAAGTAAAGAAGGAAAATCCGTCTGAGTTAATTTTGGACATTCCTGCTTTTATTAGTTCCACTGGAGATCAGACAGGAAAAAAGGGAAAGGTAGTACAACAAGTAGCAAAGGTCCTGAGCCGGATTTAAACCCAGGACCGTTCAGCTACCAAAGCAAAAACAGGCATTTGCTACTTTGAAAAAACTCCTAGTTTGCCAAGTGTGGAAAACCCAAACACACGCTTGAGCCTTTGTTGCAGTGAACACGCATGTTTTTGAATTCTGCGTGAATGAAATTGAGGCAGCTCAGTAAACACACATACATATTCATTATATATATCATATACGCCTATTGGACTTTATCAGCAGCCATGTTTATTTGTGATGTAAAAAGACAGCAGGCTTTAGCCTGCCATCTAGACACGTATTATATCCATTCAAAAAAACATATTCATGAGAGGATGATAGTTGTCTTAATTGATATAACATGTTTTTGAATGTACAATTGTATGTATGTACACACCATAGTAACATTAAAAGTTGTCAAAAATGTTAATAAATAACAAGCCAGAGGATAATAACTGGTATTACAGTTCCTTCTGAGAGGTTCTGTACATGCTAAATTACATGGTTCATGTTGAGACATTTTACTGAACCACAGAGACGTGAACTTCATGATGGCACTAGATTTAGCCTATGAATGGCACCATAAATGTGTCCACAAATTATCCGAGCAATCCATCAAATGGTTGTTGAGCTGTTTAACTCCGTACCAAACATGTTGCATGTTCTAACCAACTGACTGATTAACCACAAATTAAATTTCTAAAAATCTTCAACAATAAGAGTTCTGAGACATATAAGCCATATAAGCCAAGTTCAAGCATATATGTAGAAATGTGCATTGTGGTTATTGGTGTGAATGTATTTGGTGATAAAGCATGTGTCTCTGACCCTGGGGACTATGGTTCAATTGCCCTTTACTAACACTAATGATTAGTGTTAGCTCTGGTGTCCATGACTACAATAACCAGGTTACTGTCCATGACACATGGACAAATAACCAGGTTACTGAAACTCATAATGGCATCTGGTACCCCTTTACAACCATAAATGTTACCTAACTTTGATGAATGAGACATGGACAAATTTTCCAGTAAGCAGTCAGGTAAGTGTTTTGGTGAACACAAGGTCAAGGTCTGTCCCACTGCAGATCGAGTCCAGTGTGAAACATCTTTATTATTATTGTATCCACAAGGACAATATGTATTCACCTTGTTGTGGTGATGGAGTTTTTGTATAGAAGCATTTTACCCTTTTTGTTTGATGTAAGTTATAAAGTATACACTCATTAGTCTAAGTCTAGAAGGTGAGTGAGATGACATAAAACTACACTGATAGACCTAATGAGGGCGCTCTGATTAAATGTCACAATTTTTAACGCAAATGATCTCAAGCTGGTGCTTAGATTTTGACGAAACCATGACTGATGGTATATTTTGGCGTGATGCTCTGACGTTGCAGACATTCCACTGATTGGCCTGGCAGGGAGCCTCTTAATTAAAGGTCAAAATTTCAAACTCTGAAAGGCTAGAAAAGCTACGCCACCGGTGTGATTTGGAGAAAAGGATGACGCACCGACACTAGCCCACAGGGTGTCTGCATCATCTGGGCAAAATGAGGATATTTACACTGCACATAAACCATTAACAGCGTTTCAACATATGTCAGCTTATTTTGCCATTTTAACAAATGAATTCAACATTTTACTTCTAAGTATAGAATATCATATTAGATGAATGTATCTATTCTACGGTAAAATATTTGTAATTTCTGCTTTTGTGCAAATGGGCAGTAGAGTAACTTACTAACTTTGCAACACTGCAGGAACAACACAGCTGCATGTTGACCTAAAAGAAAAAGAGTGATGGTTTTTTAGCCTGGAGAGATAAGACAACCTGTGGATTACACAACCTGCTCATAATCCACTTCAGCATCATCCAGTTTGACCGCCCCCAACACACACACACTGCAAGGGAGATTTTAATGCTACTATCACCGTGTAATCCCCAACAGCAGATATCTACTGCACCTCAACTGGCTGAGAGAGCGTGAACGGTGTCTCTATTTGGAACCTAACCACTGTGCTGGCAAACATGTACATGTACCTGCATGTTTCTAGGTGATATGAAGAGACACTGTAAGGTTAAGCGCTAGTATTAAGATCACATTCAGCCTTTCATTGTTGGCCTTCGGGTGAACAAACACAGCCCCCAGCAGCCATGTTAGAGACTGGCAGTGTGGGGAACAGCCACACCACCGACACATGCAGAGGTGCAAGGTGCCAGCGGGCAAGGCAGGCAACTGCTTGGGGCCCCAGGCCAGTGGGGGGCCCCTGGGGCCTGACAAATGTTAAGCTACAAAATGTACAGCACTGGCTGTAAGGCATCAAAGCTATAAATGAACATATATGGAATTGTGCAGTGAAGAAAAAAAGTGTGAATTAACTCAAAACATGTTTTATATTTTCTTCGTAGGTGGGTCAGGGTTCATTTGTGGAATTTCTTGCCTTAATGGGGTTGGGAAAATAAAGAAAAACCATCCGAGAGAATATAATATTACTAGAGGATCCTTTTATTTCCAGTCATAATTTAGATTTTTTTAGCAACATATTCAAACACCCAGCTATGAAAATGGCATATACTGACAGTACAATAATAATAATACAAGCTAGCAGGCTTCAAATAATCAGCTAACTCAGACAACTCCGACTTTTTGTGTAGCAATATGATGAAAGCTGTGTTCAACTAAGCTGACTGTCAAGCTATGAATGCTAAGTTATGATATTGAGATATATGAGATTTAGATTTGGACAAGTGTTCTATACAACACAATGGTGTATTACATATATTATTATGCTATGTGCATAACACATAATGTGGTTTAGTGTGTATTTTATTGTATTTTCCACATTTTACGTATAGAGGTATTATGATGTATAAAGTTTTGCGTAGGGCCCAAACAGACTCTAGATCGCCACTGGACATATGTGAGGAGTTACAAGTCATGAAGGGAGAATCCTTTTGAATTGAGAATTAGACATGCTGCACCTCAACGTACAAGATACAGTGATATGAAAATACGCCACTTTTTTCCCAATTTCAGGTCATCTATTTTGGCATTTTTTTCATTTCACATGCCTTGACACAACCTTCCCAAATGTCTGCACTCAGACTGCACCACCTGTGCAACTTTAGCACTGGGGTTGGACAGTTTGGGGTTTTTTTTTAGCGTTTTGTCCATGGACTTGTGACGTGTTGTTGGTCCATGAACCACAGATCATTGATGGGTGACATTCTACCCACTGAGTCACTGTGGTGTGATTAAAATATGTTGCAGACAATTCACCTAATTTAAAACAATGCTAATGGGCAGCTGTATTTCAGGAGCTGAGTTGTAATCACAGGGTCAGCAATTCAAACTCCAGCTCCATCAGTCCTTGAGTTAGACACTGCCAAACCAATGTAATATAATATAAACATAATTAAATGTATTTATCAGTCGTAGGTTCTAAAACATTAAGATTTTTTTTTAATATTAGAAGTTCCTAAGAGATGTTTCAACAGTGACCTGAATGTTGAATGTATGTGGCTCAGTGTTAAATGTCTCTACCTTCTTTAAAAATTGATGTGCTACTTTAATTTCCATATGTCTGAAGTAAATTCCTAACCATTGAAAATTATAAAAAAACAGCTTAATAAAAGTCTGGAAATTAAACAGTGTTTTTGTTATCACAGAGTCTGTTAACTTTGTGTCTCACATAGAACATGTGAGAAATTTAATACTACAATCATACCAACAATAAAAGCACAGTCCACATCCAAACCTGCCTCCACTGTGCCTCTTTTACTTCATTGTCATTTGTTGATGTGTTTTTCATCTGCAGTGTCTCTGGATGATGACGAGCACCTTCTAATTAGTTGCTAATTTACAAGCGAATGAATCTGCATCCAGGAGGTTAATGCTGCCTGATTCCACAGGAAATAACTGGCCGGGCTCCAAAACAGGAGAGCGGGCCGAGGCATCACATCTTCCCTCCCCAAGGAGAAGTGGTAACATTAGTAATTACCTCCCGAACCACAGGGCCAGATATCTGTCCACCTTTTTATAAAGTCCACAAATTGAGGTCAGTCTGGGAGGGAGAAATGCTGCAAGGTGTCTACTATTGGTTAGAGGGAGTTTTATTGTTGAAAATTCACATGCATAGAGTAAATGTCCTCAATTAAAATCCTGCATTTCAATCTATCTCGCTCTCTCTTTCTAATCTTGGATATATCCGCTATGTTGTGGTGAAACTGCGGCAATTATCTAGAAGAAGCCTGAGGGTTCGAGAAGGGTGACAAGATTGCTTAGCCTTATGGGAAAGACAGAACAGAAACACGAGAAATCCAGCACCATGACTTCTATTGCTTCAAGGTTGATTGGCTGCTGTTGACAAGACTCAAACTGTCTGGCAACGCATCCTGCAATCAAGACAATACAACTAACACCATCTTACTGCCACCTTCCTGTCAGTCCAGTCTGCTAACATCTACCAGCACCCAATACAACAAAAAAGTGGGCTTGGACCACAATGACAGGCTTGTATAAAACCAGCAAGGTCTTGTGCAGAAGACTACTGCTACATTGCTTAATCCTGCGGCAACCATAACTACATCTGGCTACCTACCTCATTCAGTTCAGTTGAATCAAACTCGGGTTTATTTTCCCCTTTAACTCGGTTTGTTTGGACACAGCAATTGCACTTGTGTGTGGACCAAAACAACCACACAAGAGACTGAATGAAGTCTTTGTGCAGTCCCAAATGAACTCTGCAGTGACATTAAGAACCTACTGTGACAGGGCTGAAAAAAGCAGGTTTTAGCTTCACTTGACAGCATGTCCTTTCTATAGTGTTAAGTAGACTTCTATGAAAAGGATATCTTCTCAAAGTGCTTTCTGTATCTGTTACATAAATAATTGAAGATTTAATATTTGAAGCTTCGGAGCAGGACCACGCTTCAAACATCTTCAGGTCTATTGTCTAACTGCTGACCCATGTTTATCAAAGCGTTCTCATTTTTTGAGTTTCTCTCCATTCTATTGTGTCCACAGGGCCTGGGTGCATGGTGTAACATGAACAGCAGACACCCCCCATGGGGAGCCTGTCCAAATGCTTCCCCAAACACATTCATCCGGCCTGTCATTCCATCCAACCATGATTCCTCATACCAGACTTTATTCCTTTCCATCATCTATCACAGTCAGATGATGCTCCATGCCAGCAAGCAACGCAGGCAACTACTTGGGGGAAAATGAAACTATGTACCGCACTGGATGTGTGCAAAGTTTGCAACGACCAGTTGCAGAACTCCCTAAGAGGAACCAGTAAGGGGTAGCACAAAAGGTCTTATGAAACTTCAAAAAACAGCTTTAGAAAATAAATAGATGCTTCTGGGAGAGAAAAAAGACAAAAAGGGAAGATAGTGGTAAGTATTGGAGATAATGATATAATAATATAATGATATGATATAACAATAATGATATAATGTAATACCAAATAAAGTCAGCTAAATGCTGCTAGTATAGCTGTAATTGTGGTGAAGAGACCGTTGAATAACTGAACTGCCACTGGTATCACAGTTTCTTTTGTTTACTTTGACATTTAACAGTTCATTTAACAGAGCAGCCTAATGTGTCCCCCTATGAACATCAGAAGTCAACGTGTTAGCTTAGCTGCTAACAATCAGCTAACTCAGTCTATGGTTTTTCTGCAGCAAACTGATAGAAAGCTGTGTCCGACCAAGCTGACTGTCAAGTTATGAATGCTGTTATGAAATTTAGATGCAAAGGAATTTGGAAAAGTGTACTATAAATCACTACAGTGTATTACTGTAAGTTATTGTTATCATGTTTTCAGGTTTTTTTTAATGCAAATGCTCAAACTTCAAAATGGCATAACCCTAAGAATAACTCAGTTTCTTTTGCTTTTTCCTTATTTAAAGATGCTTTATTCAGTAAACAGTTGAAACAGGTTGAGACTAAAGTAACAGTCAAAATGAAACACAAGAAACAGGTCGATAACCTTACAAAGACAAAATGAAAAGGAAAAATACAATTTAAGATCATATTATTGCCATCAACATTATGAACCTACACTAATGTTGGAACAGTTAGTTACAGCTTAGTTAGTCAGCTTTACATACCAGTTACACCCCTATGGTTAACCACAGTGATGAAGCTTCCCCTTCTTATTCCAGCTGAGGTAAAAGAATAAAACCGACTTTTCAACACGTTCAGGTTAAATTCAACCTACAACTCTTCTCTGCCTCTGCACTTTGCTGCAGTCCAGTCTTTCATCAGCCCTGATGTTTTTATTCCATCTCCTCAGAAACCGTGCTTTCATGCAGTAAGTCTTCTCCCCTCTTTATCCGCAATCACAACTAGCAACCACTCTATTTTGTGTTTTTTCTATCTCACTCGAGATTAACGCAACTTTTTCCAAGTTGACTTCACAGTGTATTTTTCAACTCTTAAACATAGCGTTTTTTCTATGCATACATTTCTGCCTAGGACCCCAGCAGCATATGCTACATATAAATTTCAGCACCTGAAACATGTAAATGTGAATTTTACACGCTTTCTTCATATCAGATTCGACTGTGGACCTTTTCCTCTCCTTCTCCACTTCCCACTCACCCCAACTGGTCAAGCCAGATGCCTATAGCTGCTCAAGGGGGATTTGTTGGGTTTTCTCAAAATGTCTCTGTAGTCTTGACTTTATTATGTAAGTGATTTGAGACAACGTTGTTGTGAATTGGCGCTGTATAAATAGAGTTGAATTGAATTGAATTGAATTGAGTTGACCTTGCTTGTAAAATGCCAATTGTGCAGTTGTTCCAGGTTTATTCACTCTGTTCATTTATTCACAGGTAAAGAAGAGGATCTTCCTTCCCTTCCTGTGTGCACTGTGATACCACCTGAGATCCATTAAACCTACGAATGGACAGTATGATTCTCAGTTTGCTTCCAGTGATGCATGTTTGGTTTACCTGGACTGGGATTCCTTACAATGTCAATACAATGGCAGCAGAAATTATAGTTTCTGTAACAGTTTATCCATAAATCTGTGCAAATTGGTGAAACATGTTTTGAACCTCAGCTTCAGTGATTCAGTACAATTGTTGGCCGACTAACCCAATTTACACGGTCGCTATGATGAACCTTGTTGCAATCCTTTCTAATGTCATCCCAGCTCTAAGAAATGTTCAGGCTAATGAGTTCACTGCATCTAAAATCACTGTCCAGTCATTCCCAGCTCCACTGTTTCTGAAGCAGAAACTGACAATGATCAAATATATGCACACATGTTTTCCAGGTAGGGAACTTGTTTAATGACATAAAAGAATAGAAAGATTGTCACAGTCATTATTAAAATCCTGACCTAACCCGGGCTTCCTGAAGCTTATTTCATCTTTTAAGCTGCACATGTAAAAAATGCTCAGATGACACATCCTCTTGCATTTATTTTAATCCCCACTAATTTTGAGTAAATAGCCCCCAATGCTACCTGCCAACAAATTCAAAAGCTAGAATCATGAAACTTGACATCAAGGAGAGCATAAAGATAAGGACACCAGGACATAGACTGTTAGAGGACATTCCTGGAGGTCCCAGAGATTTTCTGTGTAATATGATTGCGCAAATGTCCTGGGAACTTGGTCTATTTGGGGTAAAGGATGTAATATAGGATGCAATTCATAAACCATGTCTATGTACTACAATTAGGGACAGCTCTGTTCAGGTCAGCAGTTCCCACACTCTGCTGAGCTACGGTTTCTAAATCTGGCATTCCTGCTAAAGTACAGGCTGCCGCTGGGTCAAAATCTATAGGTTTTAACGTCAGTGGTTATGCAAACAAAAAGCAAGTCTCTACACTCTACACTACACTTCATAGTAGTTTTGAAATTTGTAGAATATAATGATAAATGTAAATAATATTGAGCAATTTCATCAATTCAGTAGGTTAACACAGTAATAAACCATGGTTTATTTAGAAACAAGTGAAAATGAAATCATTTAAGATTTGAGATTTAAGATTTAAGATTCATTTAAGCATTTTCTGCTTTAGCATGTGACCAGGAATCAGTACAGTATCAATTATTATTATTATTATTATTATTATTATTATTATTATTATTATGCCATGCAGATAATGAAACAATGTTATGCATCATCATGCATTTTATGCATATCCAGCACCAACACAGGAAGTAATTGCTCACGTTATTTTCACAACCAAGCCTTCAGCAAAAGGAACGTGTTAAATTGCATCAAATTTGTGCATTATGAACCTATTTAATGGTCTGATTTCTACTTACTGTGCCCAGTAGCTTGTTATCATGCTTTATTTCATCCACTTGTTGTTATGGTTTTTCTACACTATTCCATTGGCATTTTTAACTTTTCATATTGATAGCATGTCCAGCTGGTGAAAGTGTCTCTAACCATATATATATATATATATATTTTTTTTTTTTGTTGTTGTTGTTTTTTTTGCACTCACACGTCATTTAGGACAACAAGTGACCCGTGGTGTGTTACAGCCCAGCTTTGCTGGTTGGTAGTAAGTGGTACTAAGGCAGTTGTCTATGGACTACAGAGTCAGTAGTTCAATCCCCGGTACCTCCTTGCTGCATGGCGAAGTGTCCTTGGGCAAGACACTGGACCCCTAGTTGCTACCGATGGGCCAGATGAGCAGGCAGCCTTAGCCATACTGTGTAAGTTTCTTTGGATAAAAGCATCTGCTAAATGTAAATAAATCATAACTTTTAGCAAGATAATCATTGATAAGTAACCATCGAATACCCTAAGATTAGTCAAATTGTCTGTAAAATCTCATACAATTTTAGTCAAGGCAATGTTAGGCAGAGGATTGCTGCATACAGGGCTCATACTATCTTTACCTTTACTTAAACAGATACATGTTGTACAAATACTCTGTATTATTAATCCTTACGTACATTACATTTACATTTACTCATTTAGCAGATGCTTTTAACATTAAACACTAAACAGTATCTACGGACCCCCAGTCTGATGATTATATTTCATAAGAAATGCTCCCTTTTCTTGGCAGTTTTGCATATAGCAGAAACATGTCCCTCTATGTACTATATTTAACGATAACATCTTTCATTGTCTGAGCAGTAAATTTTCATCAAATATTTTCCACTCTGCCTCTCTGTGCCTTCACTCACAGATGAGTTGACCTTTAGGAAATCTGGGCTGGTGATCAGATTTAGCGCTTATTGCAATATTCCTGTGTAGCGAGATTAAAAGAAAAAGGGCAGTTTGGTGGATGCTTTGTGATATTCGTACAAACTGAACATGCTATCACAGAGAAAGTTCTCTGTCTGTCTGTCTGTCTCTCTGTAATTAATGACCCCCCCACCCCGCCCGCCCCACTCTCAGTTTCGTTGAGAGTGCGATGTGCCATTAGGTCTGGTTGTAACCGCCACATTCCAACCTACATTCCAACATCCCAACAAGACCAGACAGTTTTCAGGTTGATTTAAGGGAAGTTTTTTTTTTTTTTTTCTGAAGGGGAAATAGTTTGATGACAGCTTTGGCCAGTTTGCCAGAATCACCTCCATCTCTTTTATGTGATTCATAAATCCTGTGTAGAAGTCCACAACTAACAATACTAAAATAAAATCACTTAATCGAATAAAAAAAAAAACTTATGGGCTATATCAAGGTCTAGGCTCATGCTTGAAAATTATTGTTAGTTATAAGTGAAAATAAAAATCTAAATTGTTTTCTGATGATGGGTTTGTTTATTCTCTTTTAGGTCCTTCAGTTCCTAATAATTTCAGTTCTCTTTGGTTTGTTTTGAATCTGTTGTAATTTTAATTATTGCGTTTCTTTTTGGTCCATTTTGATTTGTAGAGAAGATGATGTTAGACTCTGTTGTGTTATCATTGAGGTGCAAGGCCAGGTTGGTTGCTATGTGATTACCTGCATATCTTTTGTTTTGTTTCACAAAAAAAATTGACAGGGGCAGAGGACAAAAAAGGGACACTTCATGGATAAATTAACGAAAAATTGTACATAATTAACAATGATCAGATAGACCCATTTGACTTCCACACACATAAGCAGACATTGTAAGTTGTGCTATTTTTGGAGTGACTATTGCAGACGCCCTCAAGCCTCTTTTACATATGTTTTCTGGAGAATATATGGACAATCAGGTCTAGACATTCTCCAGATTATCTCTATGTAGTCTGCATGGCATGCTTTGACAAATGAACGTTCTTTGCCATCAGGGCGGATTTGTCGGCTTTCATTGCTATCAAAGAATATAGATGTCATCAACACACCCTATCTTTCAGGGAGATTTCTCTGGATAATTACCTGGTCTATTTATGCTTGTGCTTAATTGGCTATTATCCAGATACTTTACAAGGATGGTTAAAAACACTGGTTAAAACCCATGTAATATCCAGGCTAACTGACTCAGACATTTGCATTTTCACATACAGCTGCTCTAGATAATATCTAGATTAACTCAAGATTCCAGTGCATTTCTAAAAAAAATTCTTCAAAGAGTTTAAAAGTTTTAGGCCTCTCAAAGTAGGGACTCTGCAGAAGCTGCATGCAAGATCTGCAAATTCACAAGCCAGGACACTAGTAAACTGAGAGTGCAGTCATCCCCACTAAGAAGTTGACTATTTCCTAAATGAACAAAAGTAATATTAACAAAGCCCAGTTATCAAGCTATGTGACAACAATGTTTTTGTTTTTGATGCTTTTTTAAGGATTTTTTTACGTCAGTGCTCTCGCACAGGCTACCCAAACATTCATGCGTTCCACTCACAGTGCCTGAAGTTAAACCAGCTTCATTTTTTCCATCTTAGTGCTAAAGAAAATTGCAATCCCCCTAAGGCAGAAAAATCTGAACATTAGCTGCATTAAAGAAGAATACACGAGGAATATACAAGGTAAAGGATCTAATATTTCATCTTGTGTGTGTTATAATTCTTCACTTCTATGATCAAGTCCCTTTAGCTCCTCACAACAATGATTAAATGATCAACAGGTGTCCAAAAACCAGCTTTTTTAAAAATCCCACAATCTCCTTATCAACCCAATAGCCACGCAAACACACAATCATACATTCACAAAACCTTATAGAGCCAAGTTTCCAGCTCTGACTGATCTTTACTTTTTGGATTTGCAGTTCAAAAAGATACACTGAACCGTCTTAAGCCTGAGCGAGGCGTAGCTTCGTGCAACAAGAACCAAAACCACTAAATGTGGGTGTAATTATTTCATGTTTGGATAATAAATCAAAGAATGCTGAAAATGTCAGCAATCACTATACACACTGCATCAAGCATCATTCACCTTTTCCTCATATTCTCCTCCCTGGTACGAGGTGGGTTAAAATGTGGTGTCTGATATTGAAATCGGAGAAGGTCGCCCTGCAGTACTCCAGCTTATCTGAGAGCTGTTCTATTCAAAAGAGGCCATGGAGATGAGCGAGGTCACAGCAACCCAGATATTGGAAAAGAGGTTTACTCTCGTCCACCATTAGTCTCTCTAATAAAATGCCCCCCCCTTTTCTATTGATATGCAGTGCAACTGGCCAGAGTCTTTTCCCTGACTCAGACCATCCCACTACGCACTGGGGCCTCTTATCTGTCTCTCATCTGTCTCATAATTAGACTCCTCCTCATCTTTTTTCTGCCTCTTCCTTTCTTCTCTTATTCTCTTCCCTTCTACTTGCTCATCAAATGATGAGAGGTACGGTATTGTAGGTTCTTCAGCGCGGTGAGGTTATGGACTGTTGTTCATTTCTGCCTGAGCGCTCCAGGTGTCTGTTGTATCCTTCTTCGCTGTTTAGTTCAACATGTTTTGTTATGCCAATATTGAAATTAACTAAAGGAGGTGTTGGATGAAAGTTGTTTGAGAAATAGTCTTAAATAAATAATTAAGATCAGAAAGTTCTAGAATGGCGCCTGAGGGTTGGCAGCCAGTTACAGTAGCTGGTGTCTTTGTTTTTTCTTTGCTGTTAGTTTTGTAAAGTTTTCCTTTTGGCTCATGTTGTTTGCTCTTTGTAATGTGATGGGCAGAAATGGACTTACTGGGATCATTCTGATCCCTTTGTCTGTGTGAGGACTTTTAAAAACTGTCAGGAGGCATGTGTTACCATGGATCCAGCTTTGTTTGTACCTGGCGACATCTATTAGCCCTGCAAAACACAGGCTTGCTCCCAGGAGAGAAACCTGAAATCCACCCGAAGCTGAGAATGCAGAGGCAGTGAGTATAGAGATGGAGCCAGACATCAAGGAAAGCAAAGATGTTTCAATCCGTGACTGCCTTCCATTGTTGCGTCGAACGTATGATAAAATGGTTGAGTTATCAGCAATGTTGCGAATTACGCTTTAAGGAAACGTGGCTGAATTAATTAATTCCTGGTTGAACTCTTGCTCATTGTTCCCAGAAAACTCAATTGACCCACAGAATTGCTAACTAATTTGCCTGTGTCTATAAGAAGACACGAATCAGAACACAACGTCGGTACTAGTATGGAATTATGTTAGGGCTGTTGTCATTGTTGTAACATTTAGATTTTATGTAATTTATCTTGTAGCTTAACCTTACCCTGAGCACTATCACTCATAGAGTTTTTTGTGTATATGAAGTCATTCCTGTAGTGTCCAATTGTAACGCCGATGGTTACCTGTCGGGTCAATAAGAGACACCAAGCTGTAGGATGAGAACATTGTTGTTCAAGAGCAAAGTCTGGAATATATTTTTAATTATATGTTTTGATGGTTCACCAAAGTCATTAGTAATCAATCTGTCAGACTGGCAGGTTGTTGTTAGGTTCTATATCAATATATCAATAATATATTGATATAAAACATTTAGCTGTAACTTTGTCAGTCCAAGAGGAAAACACGCTGACATACTGATGTCTACTCACTATGACTACAAGAGAGGACTTCACGCCTGCAATTTCCTAATTCACTGCCCCTTTGTTTGCTACAGGGCCACAGCTGCTTGAATCATTTTTTGCCTCAGGCACTTGGGCTCTTCCCCCTTTTTATCCTATTTTTATAAGATAATCTGATGCTGTTACAGTTTGATGGAATCTGTTTTTCATCCAGTGCAAACTGGCTTGATCAGGTGATGCAAATCTCTGATACTGTGTTACTGCAAGAACATGTGTGTAACGTAGGGAAGGGAGTGGTGTGTGTGTGTGTGTGTGTGTGTGTGTGTGTGTGTGTGTGTGTGTGTGTGTGTCTAAGGAGAGTCATTGCCCCAGAGGGTTCAAGCTACTGTGTCAGACATGCAGAGGAAGAGGTTTCATTTGCATTCATCGTAGTAAAATCCATGCCTGTCCCAAGGGTGAGCTGCATGCCAGAGAGACGGACTGACGGAGAGAGAGGAGCTTTAATATTGATGCATGTCTTCAGACAGAGTGTGTAACACAGTGTGAGCACATTCAGACGCTAGTGTGAGTGTGTGTGTGTGTGTGCTGCATCTAACTCACCCACCCTCCACATCGTCCTGGACAGCAGCAGGATGGTTTCCCGACTCTCTCTTTTCCCTTCCCTAACCCAGTTTGGGAAGCCTCACATCCTCTGCAGCAGATCTGATAACCACCAGGCTGGATAACATCTAGCTGCACTCGTCTCCAAGAAGTCCTTCCCTGGGGTACGACTGCCAGTGCCGATCTCAGCATTAAAATATAATTTTGATGGTCATTATTGAGATAAGCATCGTGTTCATCTGGCAAAAGATGTTCTGATAGCGTCACCGCTTGGAAGAACTGTCCTTTTGAGGGACTCTCTTGTTAAAAAGTTATGAGATGAAAAGAGCCTCTCTTGGCCAATTGTGGGGCTTGCTATCAGGAGCGAGTGTGATAATCCAATAGGCTTGTTAGTGCCACTATTTTGAAAATGGGATTTGCCCAGTAGCTTACTAAATTCTTCTCTTGTTTTAGTAATGTCAAAATATAGACATTTAACTGCAGATGGTTAACGTATAGATTAAAATGAAACATTCTGAAACCTTCCCAAACTGTCCGTTTTTCAGGAGCCCCCCAGTTAAAAAGGAAGGGAAATCAAGAATGGGCTTGGCACAGCTGACTTCTTTCCAGGTGGTGCATTTGACATGATAGAAAATGCTGTTTAAAAGTGTGATGACTGACTGGCTGATCAGGGCATACTGTATTTGATTGAGATCACAGTCCAAACGTTGGCCTTTGACAACCTTTAAAGACCTTTGAAGGATGATTATTATTTCCGTCATCTGGAAGCACTTTTCTTGTGTATGGTTGTGTGGGGTTGGGGCCCATCCCAGCTGTCAGTGGGTCAGAGGGAGGGTCCACCCTGGACAGGTCGCCGGAGACATTCACACCTATATGTGCATGTATACGAGGCTGGCGACTGAAGCCGTGTATTCCCTGCTGAGCTCAACACATTCCAAAAAGAGTCCAGCTAAACTACAAGGGAACGTTGGGCAAGACTTGATTTGATGTAGATAAGCTCTGATGCAGTGACAGCCAGGTGAGAGCTGATCACAATCATTTTGACTCCAGCACTATTGAAGCACACAGTTGTTTACAGGCACACATGTAAGAATAAAAATAATAGGTTTTAAGCCTTTAACATCCTGTGCAACTTCAAGTACAGCAACAGAAAGAAAATAATAGAGAAGGACTTGTGAAAACAAATCATGGCCATTGCTAGTGCTGGTGTTGGCGGACAGAGAACAACCATCCAGTTGGAGCAGAGGATGTATGTAATTATTGCTGAACATAACACACTCCCAGAGTTCCAGATTCACCAGAGGCCAGCGACTGTCAACTACTTAGTATGTGTGAACGCGCCATTAGAACAGACAGTTTACTATGATTTCATTCATTCTCCATCCGGCTGTTTTAACATCGCTGCCGCTATACAGTGGATGCCTGGCACTTCACTTGTTAAAATCTCCTGTGGTTGTTTTCAGGTCCTCTTCCTCACCGGATGGCTGGTGGTGTCAGAGTTGTCAAACTCACAAAGTAGACACTATTTTCTGGCACTCTGCCACTTCTGAGAGGTGTTGATTGATGCTGGTGGAAATGGCAGCATGAGACAATGCATATGAAGGCAACAGTTATTAGAAAGATCCATACACAACCCGACACTAAACAAGAGGACTCCAAGAGTGTGAGGATGCAGCAGGAAGTAGCACGTAGCACCAGCAGCCACGAGGAATGCTGCTCCCGTGGATAAGCTTTTTGCTAATTGCACTCTCTAGATGTTAACACGCACGTACCGCGGTGTTTTGCTCCTGTTGTGTGGTTTATCCCGAGGAGCCAATTAATCACAGAGGCTCCAGCTTCACACAGGTTAGCATCCTTAGCAGAGCCAGCCCGTTGAAACCCAATCTTAATTGAAAAGTAGCAGCTTTAAACCAGATGTGCATGGTGCCACCATACATGGATTTAAAAGTATTGTTCCTAAAGAATTGCAATAATTTTACATGAGTGGAAACCGTGTGAAATTTGCTCGCACCATTTGCTCACTCAACCCTATTAACTCCAGTGGTAATCGACACCCCCATTTGCCATGAATCCACATCTCATCAAATCACTCTTAATACATGTTAACACACCATAGAGAGAGTAATAGTCAGAGGCAGCATTATCCAAATCGCTCTCATGAATAATGTAAATACATGTAAGGGTGCTTGGTTACCATGGTAAAAGGTCCTTTTTACGACATGCAGCAGCATTAGCTCTGATTAATCACAGTTGCATTTGAAAGAATTCGCACTGTTAAATTCACCGCATCCTGTCTCAGAGCAGTGAGAGGAGTACAGGTCATTTAAAAAACCACTGATACCTGACTGTTCACTCGTGCTTTTTTAAATTGCTCGGGTAAATGTTTCTGATGGCCAGGTTGATTTCATTTGATGATTGAGCAGGTATTCCCCCTTAGAGTATTCCTGCATGCAAACACAACACTCAAGGGACCTGGGCTTTCGTAAACCCCATAGTATTCTTCACACCACTACAGAAGACCTAAAGTTGATTCTATAAATAGAAACTGAACAACTCCTACATACAGTTCCTAAGTAGTTCCCAACCTAATCCTTTTAAACTACCAGAAAGCGGAAGTTTGGTCTAGTGGATGCTGCTTGGACTGATGTTGCTATGGACAGTCTGTGGTAGCTTCCTGGACATTTATTGAACAGCCACACAGATCACTCTTAGTTTTTTCAGCAATTAGCAAGTAAGCCCATCTGGCCTATAATAACATAACTGTGAGGAGCCACTGTGCCGTTGTTTCTTTTAAAGGGTCACAAGCCAAAAAGGTGGCGTGGCTCTGATTGGAAATGTGCTTGTTGACTTTTATAGAACTAATTGTAAGGCTTGAATGACTAAGGTTTGGATGGCGTTCAAATGATGAGTGTTTGTGTGTGTGTATGAGGGGGTATGAGGGCTTTCCTTGGGCCTCAGGTTCACTCTAATTAAGGGCGTGAGAGCTGGGGTCTGGGCATCTGGACACCAGCACTTTGCCATCGCTCCCGCTGCAGCGCCGGAGGAGGACAATGATAGCCAATTATCCCTTTTTATTCAGCCAAAGGAGGCCTTTGCAGGTCATCACTAAGGCATATGGAGGGGGTAAGGAGGTGGGGTTGGGAGGTGGGGTTAGGTGTTCTATGTACATGGGAATGTCAGACAGTGTGTTTTTTTGTTTGTGTGCTAGGCTGCATTTCAGAAGAATGTGTGTGAGTGTGTGTGTGTGATATATATATGCATAATATTTTCACTCTTTTTGAGGCATGTAAAAGGGAAGGCAATGTTGCACACCCACATAAAATTTGCTTTGTATACTGCCAAATAAAGAGTTTGTAATGTTAAAACACTGGAGGATCATGGTGGTGTCTCTGTTTTGTGATATGAATACGTCACTTTTTTTTTAATAAAGCTTGCACATACTGGTTTGACTTCCTCCATAAAGACTAGGAGCCGGGATGTACGGGTCAAGTGTGTCATCGGTGTCATTTCTTTCTCATGTGCTTTGTGTATGTCTGGAGAATTTGAAACGCTAGAGCAGCAGACTCCAGCCAGTCATGTATGATAGAGAACCGAATTTCTTCCTTGTGAACTTTCGCTTTTCCACGATATACTGAAGCGATGGTGCACATCATTAGACATTAGTTACGGTGGAAGGTGTGTTGATGTATCAAGATTTCCACTTACTTATAACCTTCTATTTCATGTTTTTTCCTCACTTAAAAAAGCATTTCCTGCTGATCTTCATGTAAAGCCCAGTGAAAGTTAACATGCTGGGTCAACATGGCTGAGGGCTGCAAAAATCCCACCAGTGTCTGATACTTGTATTACTACTTTCTAGTACTTCTAAGAAGTGCAAATGATTTAATATGCAGAACCACTGGGAGCATCAACAATTTTATGAGCTCTTCAAAACAAGACTGCAGTCAGTGAAATTCAGACACATTCAAGACTTTCTGAAAAGGTTTGTTTTTCTAATACACACCACTGTTTCGTTTTAAAAAGGGATTCAGAATATACATACACACACACACACAGACACACACACAGACACACACACATATACGTATATATAAATATATATATATATATATATATATATAAAGATTAGGTCTGATTTGAAAGATCACAATTAGAGTGATGATACTGCAGTGAGCAATATCTGATATTGTGTACGATTATAAGGTTCAAGATGCAGAACTCAGGAAGGTTAAAATCTAAAAAAACTTTAATTAACCACAGAGGTAAATTTCTTTGCAATGTCTCAGCTGTTCTCTGCTCAAAATAGAATTTTTTTTTTTAAATTTGTAAAAAAAAATATCCTGAAAAACACTTTAAACGAAAAGCCTGGGATCTATCCAAGAACCCACTTGACAAAAAAATAGGATTTATAAAGTTTATTGGCTACTAAACCCACTGTGCACACTGTTCAGGACTTTGGACGAAGTTCCTCTCTCAGCTACCACGCAGAGAACATTTGCATCCAACCTTTGACAAGTGCCTGCCCCTTTGATTCATTCTGTCCACTTTCACCCCCATACACCTCTGGATAGGAGAAAGGCACTGGCCATCGCAGACTCATAGACCATCTGCACCAGATGCAGATCTTGAAAGAGCTGAGCCTCTGCAAAAAACAGAGCCAGCTCTGGCCTTTATTGGGTCATAAAGTTTATGGTCCAATGCAGTTTATTGTCCAAGTAATCTTAATGCTTCCACCTCCTGAACTCAGATAGAGAGAGGAGTAATAGGAGTTTTAGATTTACTGTCCATACCAGTCTACAAAGGTGTCCGATCCTGCTTGGACCCTGTGATGTAGATGCAGATCTTACAGGGATGGCAAGAAAAGTTAAGATCCATAATCTCAAAAACCATGGAGGACAGGACCGAGGTGGGGAAAGATGTGGTAAGACAAGTGGATGGTGGCATTGTCCACATGAAACTGAGACCAAAAGCTGAATGAATGAGGGTCCAGTTGGGGCCTAGCCAGTGGCGTGAGTAGACTCCTGGATCAGATTCCTGTAATTCATTAAGAATGAGGTCCACAGGACTGTCCTGTAGTTGTTGGACATGCTAGTGCACGCACCTATTTGTATGACATTGGACTTTTACCTCGTCTTCCACCTTAACCTCTGCAGCGCATGTTTTCCTCCAGCCACCAGGGCCACTGGCCAGACATGAGATCACCCTGTCAGGCTCAGGGCATGTTAGGCCGCTGCAGCGTTCACCTACAGCACACATGGCTCTGGATGGTTTGTACAGACACATCCACCAGTGTCACTCAGCCACAGGATGTGGCTTATGAAACCATATCTACATGTCTTCTGCTGGTGGATTAGATGCTTGCACTCATTTAGCCTTTTCATTTGTTTGAACTAAACATCCTGTGTTAACAAGCCACAACTCCTGGCAACAAGTTGCCAGAAGAGCACCTGTGCTAACGGTTTATTACTGTGCTCTGACTCACTGTACCAGTTTTCATCTCGCTGTTTTGATATTTGACTGTTCTCATGCCACACATTTCAAGTGATCACCTTGTGGTGTGAAGGGTGTGGTGAAAAGTGTTTGGGTTCCTAACCTACGGTGAACGTGTGGCTGCTCCTGTAGCATAATCAACTTCACAGTTACACACAGTTTGATTAAGATAAACTACAGACTTTACTTCCGCATAGTCTTGATGCATGAACGTAGCTGTAAAATGTCTGATTATCAAACACTTTTTTTTGGCAGAGGGAAATGTGTTTGTGTAATGTAATAAAATTAGATGATGTGATATAATCTGACATCAAGTATCCCCTGTGCCTTCGGTATACAATATCACAGAACAGCTCATTTATTTCATCGCAAAAGTCAAACATAGAGATTTCAACTATATATATGTGTATATGTATGTGTGTGTGTGTATATATACACACACACATATATATATATATATAGATATATATAAAACCATGAATAGTCCATTGATACAAGACAAACACATGGTTCAACTTTAATAATACTACAACTTGACCCCGGCTGTTAAGCAGAAGTTTCTTCAGGTAAGAAGTATTCTGGACAAGTCACCAGTCTGTTACCGATACACAAAGACACAAGCACAGAGGTATTAGCCAAACCAGGACCCAGCAGGTTAAAGGGAAGCTGGAATGGACAGGAATGTGAATTTTTACCAACAATAAGAGAAACTTAATTTGACATTGAACAATAAAAGAAACGTTTTCTCTGAACCTGTTTTCAAAGGGCAGGTGTCTGAGCGAAAACATCCTCCAGCCTCACAGTCCAGGCCTTTAATCAGTGGTACGGTGGAATAAACACTATTGTCACTGAACGTGTTCACAACAACTCAGGTTACTTCGACTTATTTGTGTGCACCATGCACGCATGATTTCACGGTGATTTAAAAAAAAAAGTCAGCTACTTAGTTAAATAATTGACATATCAAAGAAAATATATCTAAATTTAAAGAATCCACACTTGGAGACATATGAAATTTCTAATTAAATAAATATTAATTGATGCATCAATAAAAACAGAGCTGGTAAAAGTAGAGCTGATGTACTGAAAGCTTCTGTTTTTATAATACTTAGTTTATTTGTTTTTGTTTTAAGAATGTGCATTTGCAAAAAGTAACTACTGAACTACTTTGAATGCGGAATCTGGCTTACTTCAAGCAAATGCACTCAGTCTTACTTACGACCCACCTCTGATCCACCGTAATTTGAGTGCCACAGATGGAGATTAGATTAGATCATTTGTTTTGTAGAAATGCTGCAGACATCACTATGTTAACATCAAAACTACAAACCTTCCTGTAAAATAACACATCAGAAAAATACGTGATTCTATAGAGGAATATATTCGGGGAATTTTTCTGTACTGACAAAAGTCACTTTGTTCTAATAGAAACTCTGAGTCTGTGTGCCACAGCTTCCTGTTTTCAGTACAGAAAAGTGTTAAGGCTACAATAAGAAAAGCACAGTGTCACAGCTGAACATTAAATTGAGCATCGATGGTGCCACTGCACCGTGATGCTGAAAAGCTCAGCTGTGGTTTGCTACAGGCCAATTTAACCTTTTTTAACCTTTTGGGCAAGAAATAAACTTTGGGGTGACTACGGCACAGGAGGTAGAGCAAGTCGTCTACCAAATCCACAGTTGTTTCTCCTCTGGTCACATATCGAAATGTCCTTGAGCAGGACACTGAACCCAGTCTTAGTTGCTCCTGATGAGTGTTGGCCAGCTGCACAGCCAGCTCATTCACCCATTCACAGGTGTGAATGGGTGAATGAGAAGCAATGTAAAGTGCTTTGAGTAATATGTTAAAACGGTGCTTTATAAGTGCAGATCATTCAGTTTGGTCAAGGTTACGTAAAGATGGTGGATTTATCTTAAAGTAAACAAGCACTTGTCCAAGTTAGTTACTGTGAGTACCCAGAAAACAAAAAACATTTTTTAATAGACGGGATATTTTGGTCTAAAAAAAAAATGTTGACTGGTAACATTTTACTGACATGTTAATTGCCATTTACATTAATAGCAACACATAAGCACATTGACATGGTTTTAAAATCAGCTCTAGAAATGTTGCCTGCATTAAGACCTTAAAACCGAAATGACTGATTTTCAGGTCAACAAACAACAATACTCTGTTGAGCCAATTTTGAATGTGATTTGGTTTATGACGTCTGGTTGAACGTAGTTTGTTCAGTCAGTCAGTTGGTGCTGACAGTCATCAGAGAGGAACAAAGTGTGCCCGGTGCAAAGCTTGTATTTCTAAGCCATAAGACTCAATTAAACATTCATTGATATTTGTGCCTGACATTAGGACCAATAATGTGGCAAACAACAGAAACATAAAGTACTGTAGTTATAGCTGAACTTGGCCTCATCCACAGTTAGATCACCTCATTTGCTTCTAAGCTCTAGTCTCTGCATTATCCACGCCGTGTTATCCACTCCACTCCTTTTTTTTGTCTTTTTTTTTTTTTGTAGCACAATTGCACAGTTTATCCAAAGGCCAAGCTTCCGATTGTCATCCATGTTGGTTTTGCCGTAAAAAAAAATTGATAATTTCTGTTCTCACAGGCCAGAAATTCATTACCGTCATTACCAACCAGTCAAGTCTCTTGCCTAAACTCACCCGCAGTCTTTGTCACACCGAGTCTGTGTGATCATGGACAAAAACAATACACTGTGTTAGACTGACAACCACCTGAACAGAAAGCAGGCAATGAAAGGTTAGCTCCAGTCACTGCGAGGTTTTTCTCACAGAAGTCACCTGTTTATCCCGACTGGAATCCAAGTCAGACAAGACTAATCCCAATATGACTTGGAGAAGTTAGTCAGTGAAGAGACAACTGTTCTAACACAGCTCAGACTGCAGGGATCCAACCTTCTCTGCTGTTTATGTAAATGACAGAAACAGTTCAAATCCAATAAATCCATCATAAATTCACTATCAGCTGATAGTTTCCATGTAGAAATCAGCTCCCTCCCTGTTCCTTTGTTAAGTGTTAACTGTAGGAGAAAGTCAGCTGGCTGCTGATGTTCGTTGGGGATTTGAACGAATATCACGATAAAGCCTCGCTAATCTTCAATTCCAATCTGATTCTCAGCAGGATATATCTTTTATTTCTATACTTAGGTGACCCACGCCGCCTCTTTTGTGGATGTTCGGTTCCGCAGGATCAGTGGGAAATTGGAAAGAGGTGCAGGCTGTGTGTGTGTGTGTGTGTGTGTGTGTGTGTGTGTGTGCATGTGTACCACCTCAAACTGGATTGCATGGCATCTTAAATGAAAGCAAATAATTTCATGGCTAATGGGTTTAATTTCAGGAAATAATTCCAGATTTCCACAGTTGGCTTTTTTTTTGCATGGGATTGCTGCAGAGGGCTTTCTACTTTTAGGGACTTCTTTAAAATGTGTATTCAATGAATGCACTGGAATTAGAGGGTGGGGTGATGCAGTTTTAGGAGATCGCTTGTAGAGTTGATCAAATGTGTGACATTCTGCTTTGACCACTTTCCTTTGAGCTGGCACTAGTTGTTGTAGGTGCTGATAGGAAGGGCGCTGCAGTCTCTCAGCTTTTATTCAGTGGGCACAGAGGAACAAAGTTATTACCGAAAAAAAAAACACGAAGAAAAGCATAAAAGGAAGAAAAACTGACATAAACAAGAAGTAAAAAATGTGATTGCCAACAATGAAGTGATTAAGCCTCACAAAAAAAGTCTTCAGTGGTTAAATAAATAAAGAAATAGCTGTAATTAAATAATGAATGAAGGAATCAGTCCATAAAGCGTTGATTGATGTCCAGGAAAGGGGGTCTTTCTAATGGAAGCTGGCTGACAGTGATTGCGAAGGCCCATTTACCAGCTGATGTTTTGTTATGATTGGACATGTCAGTCTTCTCCTCTGATTAAAAAGAGAGGGGGGGAAAAGCCCAAATGCGCCCCGCATGCTTTCCTTTATGTTTTTTTTTCTTTTCTCTTTCCAACTGCATAAAGCGATGGGTGCATATTATTTTGTCAATCCAATGGAATGGGTGACATTCAGGGGTTTGTAAAGATGCCAACTGCCCTTTACGTTTTACCTTGGAAGACGCCACTTTCTCCCAGGAACTTAGTCATTTAATAGGTGTTTGTGCTGTTCAGGGCAAACAGGTTTCAAATGGATTGTTTTGTTTTCATACTCGGAAAGATGGAACAGCTTCCTGTGAGCAGAGTTTTGTGCATTAATTTCAAGTATAACGCAACACCCTAAGATCCATTTGCTTGAATAATGCAGTGCCTGACCACAGGGGTCAAACATAAGTCAGGACATTTTGTTCGAATGCTTGTGTTCCTCTGCATTTCCTCATATGCATGATAAACAAGCTGTCGTATTAATATGACTCATGTGTCACTTGTACAACATAGAACCCTGCAGAAAGATGGTTTGGAGCGAGGCTGAGGACGTGTTTGGCAATATGCTTTCAAATACACGGGTTGAATTAAATGAAAAATAGCTTAGATTTAAGTATCACTCAATTTAAATAAACATAACAGAATCACTTGAAGTTCTCACATATAATTATTGGTATAACAGGATTGAAAAAGTATTTAGATCACAAATACTTTTTACATAGATAATGTAAGCAGGTAATATTTTACCAGTATGATTGATACCTTCAACTTACTGTAGTTCAAAGTGTTTGAACATGTTGGACATCTTCTCTTTTGCATATATACTGTAAGTATTCACATGGTAGGTAAAGGCTGATACCCAAGGTTGCCCCCCCCCACGAAGCTTTGTTTACCATTGAGTTCCATTGAGTTGGGTTTGGACTCACGTCTGGTCCAGGCAGAAATTTAGCAATCATGTTGACGTTTGGGTAGGTTTTGGTTGGGCTGATGACATTTTGCAATGGCCGCCACGGTTTGGCCACTGCGGCTACACCAAACAAAGAGACAGTTGGGACATTCGTATTTTACTTTGTTTAATGGTGAAAAGAGACAAATTTAGGTCAGCACACAAATCGAACTGTTTTGGTACACGAGTAAGTGATGTTACATATGATTAGAAAATGCTGAAAGTGCAGTTGTACAAATAATTTTTCACACTGACACACAAATCTTCACATTTCCAGAGCCTGGCTGTAAATGTATGCAACGCTGCAACGCCAGCAGGATTGGTTGAAAAAAGCAAACAAAGAAAGGATCACGGTGTGTTTGACTTTATTTAGGCCAAATTATAAGATTTGTCACCCACATTGAATCACGCCTTTACTGAAGTTGGTAAATGTCTTACATTATTTGGATTTTTGCAGTGGATTGAAACATTAACATAGTTAATATTACAATAAATTTGACCATCACAAAATATACTTAGTAGTATAGAATAGTATCAAAAACACAAGTTCCTCTCTCATCTTTTGACCTCTAACCTACAAGCTCACACCTAATTCTCTGCAGACTTTATGCTGCAGCAAACTCCTGAGCCACTGTTACATTTTACTATGCAGCTTCACTCGCCTGTAACAAGCAGCTCCTCAACAGGAAATGCTGCTGGTTGCACACTCGCTCTCGCTCTCTTTTCCAGCAGCGACCTCTTTCAACCTGCCATATGGAGCAATGATACGTCCATCTTTGTTGTCATCCACCTCTGCTGCACTCTGCAGGCTGGCTAAACAGCCTGGCCCGTCTCCCAGAAACTAAGTTAAAGCTACTTTAAGTTTAGTGATGCTGACTTCTTTTGTGGCCCCTGGAGTTTAGCTCCGTCAGATGCTGCTGGGTCAGTGTTAGTACTGTGGCAACTGTGGAGATGAGGGGCAGGAACAGATGGAGGTCTGAGAGTCACTCTTCTTGGGTCTTGCCCTACAGTGCTCTTTGAGGATTTAAGCAGAGTAGAATCATCCTTAAAGTCTCTCAACAAGCATTAAATGACTAACCCATGACTTGACCCGCAAAAAAACTCACGAGTGGCTGTAAATACAAACATGTGGTGAAAATGTTCTGAGGCTAACAGGTTGAGAGTGGGTCACATTTTCAAATGTTGGAGCATGGAGTTGTGCTCTGTCAACAGTACATTGTCTCTAATGGTCAGTGTGTTTGTCTAAGAAGCAATTAGTCAAAGGGATTTAATTGCATGTCCCTAATCATTAATGGCCTTGAACTCTGTGTCTCTCTCAGTCTGGGTCAGTTAAAGGTTTAGGCCCTGCAGATGGGATTAATGGATGAGATACAGCAGCTACACTATCAAAAGGCATTGTTTGCTGAAATATATTTGCATTCTGCATAAAAATGACAGGTAGCTACAAGAATAGAAGAATAGCCCACTGCCTAGTTAACATCCCCAGCTAATCGTGTCACAGACCTTATGAATTATTGCACATCTCCTTAAAATAAAGCACAGTTTAGAAAACAGCTTTAGTTTTTTTTTCATAGCTCAGGAAACTGTTTTTTTACTGTATTTTTTTTTCAAAACTCCCCAATTTTCAATGTTTTCAGTGACCATTTTAATCATACTTTTTAATGAGAAACATTTTAACTTGGTACCTGCAACACAAAACAGAAAAGACTGTACCAAATATTTAAGTAACACCATTCTGGATGACTTCCAAATGGACAGGCTGATTGGATATAGTGTAAAAAGGTTTAGTGTTTGCAAGCAAAGGTGGGTCAAAGCTTATCACACATCGTTTTGTGCAAACTTAATGAAAGCAATTTTCAACAAGTAAAAAAATATTAAAATTCTCAAACAAAGAAGTATAAAAAAACAGTATATAATATTTTTACATTATTCACAGACTCCTTGGAAATTTGTACAGGCCAAGAGCAGAAATCATTGTTGAATGTGTGTGTGTGACGGTTTTCACAGGTAAAAAGCATACAGGTAATAGTGAACAGCCAAAAATCCAACATCCCAATAACTATCCAGAAATCAAAGTCCAAGTTAACAATCTAATAAATTAATGGTTTTTTATCCAAAATCCTCATTTTCTCCTAATGAAGGATCCAAAATCAACAGTCAAAAGGTCCAAGGCCAGAAGGTCCAAGGTTGGAATCCGGGCTGAGTCTAGTCGTAATCAGTTCACAGGCAGGTGGTACAATGAGCCAGCAGGCAGGTACTGGTGGACAGGTTAGCGGATAAGCAGGCGAGCAGGCAACAGGTGTGGAGAACAAGCTCCAGGAAGACCAATAAACAACAGGTTAGTCAGGGAAAATAAAACAGGCAAACAGATTACCAAGGTCCAGGGCAATTTGTGATGATGTTGCTGAAATTAACTATGGAGCAGGAAGTGTGGCAGAGCAGCTACAAAATAAAAGCTGGGGACAGGAAGTAAAACAGGAGACCATGAGAGGTGAGATCATGACAGTGTGACCTGTTAGTCCCCAGGCAGCATTGCATGAGTAACTGACCTCCCACTGTGGTGAATATAGTCACATGGGCTTGTGAGTACTTTGGAAAAGCCTCGTGTCTTCACGCAGTTTCCTGCTGCTTCCAGAAATACGAGACCCAAAACTCTTTCAGAAGAAGAAAAAGGAAACCATCCATCAGCTTTGTGCAATGCTCCCAAGGTCTGTGGGCCTGGGTGCATGTCAGATGGACTGAAAGACAGTGGAAAATTGTTCCTGTAGCCAGATGAGTCCATGGGTCACCATGCGTTGGAAAAAGGCAAATGTTTATCCTTTATGGACATGACTGTATGTTGGTTGCTGAACACCTTAGAACTTGGCAACTTTGCTGAAAGTATTACAGAATGAATATAAACAGGTGAGTGTTCAGTACAGCAGCTCGTCAGTCACATGACTGACGGATTCCCTGTTGATGTCTGTTGATGAAGCAAAGCGCACATTACGATATATAGACATGGGTGAAATACGTTTTTAAAAAGACACCAGGACAACTTATATGTTCTGCAGGTTTGGTTTACTGTCTGAGCCTACTGTCCTGTATGACCCCGGACATCTGTTGTAATGGTGCCTCATTTGTCAGAAGCAAGCAGAGTAACCAAACGGGGATAGTTCACAGAGGCAGTGGGGTAAGGTTTGCATCAGATTAATGATTTTCTCTTTTGCTACAAGACCATAATGTTGTGAAAAGGTCGTAGATAAAAACACTAGGTTTCATACTGTATCTGGTAATCCACCCTGACCTCTTCCCAACACAACACTAAGTTTCTGGGGTCGCTTTTAAAGAAATACAGCCTCAGAAAAAGTCAGTTACGTGGTAAAGACAGGCATAGTTCACTGTCTAAACCAGCAACAGCTGTTCATCCCATTCTCTCTCTTAATTTGTCTGCTTGGACATCTGACAAGACTTTGGTTATTACACGTCAAGGTCAATGTCTGTCCATTTATTGTCACTGCAATTTCCCAGGACAGCATGTTCTTATTTCCAAGGTATCAAAATGTGTAGTTTTGCAGTATATTGTTTTATGTAATTTGTCTTGTAATGTGACCTTACTTTAACTTTTTGTGCTTAACACTAACTAACACTAACACTAAAGCTTCTTTCTGTGGCATCAAATGGTGCCGTTCCCCAAGCGTTCAATAGTAACTCCAAAGGACAACTATGTTCTCAATATGATACACCAAAGGATTTTTAAGAATGAGCGCAATTTGACCCCAGAGAAAGCTTTATTATCTGATGCTGCAGGATGACACCATGTTACTCAGGGAAGTCTATAGGGATTGTCATTACATCTGGAACATCAACGTGGAGATGAATTGATGAACTGATTAGAAAATGGGGATACACATCTGCAGCCTGAGTAGGTGACAGAGGAAACTACTCGTATCCAAATATGACGTGCTCAGACTTTAACATGGATAAGAATCATGTCAATGTGACTGGACACATACATGCACGCCCACACACACTTATGTTGTATCTTAATATAAACTGAGGTCATGAGAGGCCAGCGCCATTTCAAAGAACTGTAGCACTAAACACATCAACAGTAGCAAAAGAGGAAGGAGCACATTAATTCAGGCCAGTCGATACTTGTTAGGAGGGTCGGCTAATAAATAACCCAGAGTTTGGATGATGTCTTTCAGCCGCCTGTGGCATCTTAATGTGCTGTTTTAATCAGGGCCAGTGGCTGCTAAAGGGCTTACGCTAGCACATTGCCTGCAACATTTCCCCCTACGTTCCAGGGGTTTACATAGAGGGTCGGTAAGCTGTCACCACAACCCCTTTTCCTGCTGTGTTATTCCCACCATCCATCCACATACCAAAACCTCACTGGGTATCCTGCTGCAATGAGACTCACCCACCTCCGTTGTTTATATCCCTTTTTTTTACTTCTAAATTTAAAAGACAAATGGCTGGTGATGGGTCGTAAACAAGGCTTTGACAGGTAATGGTGGTGGTTAGTCCATTTTATCATCTTGTTAGAGAAAAAAACATATTTGTGCTAGTCTAAGGCGTGCAGCAGGCAAGGGAACAAGCAGTAGAAGGAGAGCTGGGCAGAAGTTGGATGTTAATACAGAGATTGTCCAAAGATTATCATAAGTTCACTGAGATTCAGCTGGCAGATTTAAGTTGCTCCCTTTCTGCACCCATATCCTTGCCAACTGTACTGGGAAACTATTAAATCAGCTGTGCATGGCAAAGTAGGGACAGCCTTTAAGTAAAAAGCAAAATGGCAGTCTATTGGGCCACAAACCCAGGATAAGCTTCTCATCAGTTTGAAAACAGCAGGCTGCTTATGGGACAAAACACTTGGGTGGGGAGAGGATCTGACTCACCAACTCATTTTCATACATATTGTTTCCGTAACTCTAGGGCTGCATAAGCCAATGGCAGCAGAGCAGTTTCTTTCAGCGTTTTTCAGCAGCTGCTTGATCTGAAAAGTCTTTAATGTGACCATAGCCAATATCATGTCCGTTGTCTTATTTCAAGTCATGTTCAGTTTGCTGACATGTGACGTATTTCTACAATCTATAACCACACACTAGTTGAAACGAAACACATTGAAATTAAATGAAAACACTAATGAAAATAAAAAGGTATCAACTCTGTGTCCTCTTACCTTTCTATGCAACTAGTGTGCAACAGCGAATGTGTAGTAAAAGAAACATGGCTGAGTTTCCTCCGGTGATGCAACAAATGTTTTGAACAAATGAAGTGCAAAATGTTAGAGAGAGTGAAAAGAGAGAATGTGATATTGTGTAGAGAAAGGAAGTATGTTGGCTGGGAACATTTTATTGACGTGTTTACAATCAATGTATATCTGATTTTCCATTTACACAAATTAACAGTTCCTCAGTATGTCGATAAACAGTTTAACCTGGTGTTTTCCTTCCAAAATGTCATGTAGAAACATTGCTTGTGGAAGGCAGGGTCTGTTTACAGGTAGGTTGTGTGTGGGGGCTTATTAATATGAAATGAGTGTATGAACCAAACACCTGTAGTTCTAACTTATAATTATATGAAATCAGAGGTTGAAGGTAATAAAAAAATGTGCTCAAGTACCTTCAAGCTGCCATAAAAGTTCTAAAAAATGAATAAATAGATAAAACTAAAAAATGGTAGCCTTGCATAATTAATAAACCAGGTGCCTTTTCTTCATGTCTTTTCCTATCCAGAAAGACCAGTGTAGGCAGCAGCTGATGAGGGGGTGCAAGGAAACATCACTCCCCTCTTTTGTTACCCCTGATCAGGAGAGCCAGTCAAAAGATGGCAGATTTTTGAATTGGCTCCTGGTATATGACCCCAGAGGTCAAGATTCTCCACTCCTTTCACGATGAGCCCCCACCCCTCAGTTCTACAACAGAGGCTGGGCTGTTAGGAGTGCACACTGAGCCAGGGGGGACACTGCAAAACTGAGTTAAGACGTGATCATTAGAAACCACAATCTTTCCAGAATCGTGACCGAGTAGCAGCGTTGTTCTCTTCATGTTCTTGGACAGGAACAGATTTTCTGAAACAGACCTTCAAGTGATTAAGATTTGGACACAGTCTCTAAATTCATCTTTATAATATTTTGGCTGGTTTGAAGTCTGAGGGAATCTTGACTCAAGCACAGCCTCCAGTTTTTCCAAAGAAGATAACCAGTGCATTTAAAACCAAAAGAAACAAACAAGTGTCGGACTGGTGGACTACCACGCTACCTTCTGTGCCATAGGTAGTACCAGCGTGGTGGTCCCATGGGAGTACCAGCGTACCACTCGGTGGACTACCACGCTGGTACTCCCAACCAGGCAGAACTGCAGAAGCCTTTTACAACAGAGGCAAAACATCTTTAAAAACCCAAAGTAAGTCCAGTTGCTTTCCTGTCTGTGACTGGTCTGTTCCTTAGAAGAGGCCCTCTTACATTTTTGTGTGCATGCGTGGTGTAATTTCCCCCGGCTTCCATTCAGATCACACATCTCCTGCTGTCTAGAACTTGCGAAGTTATACGTATTATAATTCCTCAACGCCCCCAATGTCACTCACCAGATTTCTGCTTTAGCTATAGGCATATGGAGCAGTGGGCAGGGGAAATAAATGAACGGATAAACAAAAGAAACAGAGGTAGAAGGAAAAGCAACACTTATGCACCGCTGATGTGTCTGGGCTTATATAACCTTTTCAGAGCTCTTTCATTCATGGCCACATGCATTGTCATCCAGCAGTAACCTCCGGAAGCTGTGATTTGCACACTTATGCATGACAGCAAGTAACAAAGTGCTCTATCGGAGTAACGTGTGAGACATGTGATTTACATGTTTACCCTCGTCCCCTGCCTCTTCTCATATCTTCATCAGAAGAGTGATGAGAAAAATGGAGGTGTGGAGAAAAACAGTCACACTCATTCAGAGAGAGGGAGTGTGCTGCATGGCAAAAGCTGATCCCTCACCTCGGGAACAGCAACATTAATAGAGCAGAGGGGGGTATTAGCCCAGCCCAGGCATAGGTTACCCAGGAATTAATGAACTTTCAGGCGGACTTCTTATCCTGTCGTATTGACAGGATGAAGTTGGAAAGCCTCGCTGGTCCTCAGCGTTCTGCTCCAGCGTGTATGAACCGAGAGGGAGAGTTTTCCGAAATGAAAAAGCAACGCTTCTTATCTCTGAGACAGGTTGTAAGAAGGGCCGGTGAACAAGGCAGAGGGCACACACACACACACAGACACACACACACACACACACAGACACTGAAATCTCTAAAGACAGTGCTCAGCAGGTCTGACCGCAGTGTGTAGAACACTTGCTCAGGTCAGATAAAAGCAGTGTGGAATGAATCATTCTTTTACTGCTGGAGGGACGATGGAGTATGTGTGTGTGTGTTTGGTGGAGGATGGGGGGCCACACTGTCCACACATGTTTGTAGGTATTGTCGTGTACTTAGACCTGTTTGTCATCTTTGTATGTGGTTTTCTGTGCTCATTGTATTAAATATTATTTATGTCATGTCAGAGTGTTGGAAGTAAGTATGAATCTCAGGTGCAAGATTCTCGTAGCAGTGAGAGAGCTAGAGGGGGGGACTCAGTTTGGAAAGCCTCCATCTATTAAGCCTGAGGAAAAAGAGCCAGACAGTAAGTGGACAAGCAAAGGGTCCAGATGAGGACGTTACTTACTTCCACATTAAACTCCCACAACATACGAAGAACTAATCAAAGGTTAGGTGTTGTTGATGTAAAACAGAACATTATTCCACTGTTCTTTCCCCCTTTTCCCCCTCACGGATAGAATGTGTGCAGCATCTGAAAACCAATGAAGATGGAGTGAATTCAGTCCCAGGGGCACGAGAGGTCAGGAGGCCCATGGGCCAAAGATTCTGAACTTGCTGTTCATTTTTCTTCCGAGAGCTCAGTTAAAAAGACACACAATGACTATAGAGAAAAAGCGCAACAAAAAGACATAGCACACAAAAATGTGTAAACACAACAACAGCACAGACAACAGATTCAAAATTTTTTTTGAAAACAAATGTGAAATTACCACAAACAGATGATAAAATTAAAAAGGCCTGGGTGTCCTCCCCCTTTCTGTCTCCTTGGAACCATTTTGTCTTAATCCTTCAATGGCCTCGCGCTAAACACCCACAAAGATCATACAGCACATTCTCACCTTCGTGAACATGTTGGACCCTGTGACAGCACCACTTCTGAACCATAATGTCTTCAAAAAACATCATAAACATTCTGTGGGGTTGAGGCAAAAATGTATGGTGAAGTTAGTAAAGAGATCATGGTTTGGGTTAACGCTAAGACGCTCCTTCCAGGAATTGACTTTGGTGCCATTGCAGTCGGTCCCACCCTATTTACCAATGCTATGGCTGGTACAAATGATGCATAGATACAAAAAAGATTATGTTTTTAATGCTCTCAGCAAAGAGAAAGCATTTGGAAAAAAACTTTTTCACTTGTTAGTGGCTTTGTAGAGAAACCAAAAATGTGTTGCAGTTGGTCAAGAAACAGTAGAGTCGGTATTACAGTGTGATTCCCCCACTGCCCACACAAACACACACAGCCTTACTGAACTTATCACGCACAGTCTTTTTGTTGCATTTTTAACTGTCCTGCTAATAGAAAATTGACATTTTGGAAGCTTCCAAGAAAAAGAAAATCTAATCTCTAACCTTTTTAATGAATCCAAAAAAGAAAAAAAATCTTGAGTGGCAGGGAAAATGCTTAGCGTGTGTTGTGTGATCCTTCGCCCGCTGCACAGATATTAAGACTTTTGAATGAATAAATTAGCAGAAGGAAGCAGACGCCAAATCCTTCCCTTTGTGATTAAAGAAACTCCATCAGATTCATTGCTATTTTATTAGAAGGGGTGTCAGAAAGAAAAGAAAATGTCATTCTTTTACTGTCCTCCCCCCCTCTACACACACGCACTCACCTCCCAATCCTCCCGCCTTGTCCATTTATTCAACACATTTCTCCGGGGCACCATTGCTATTCTGTCTGTCTGTGGCTGCACAAAGATTAGCCCTCTGCTGTGATTTAAAAAAAGACCAAGTAAAAGAGGAAAAAAGGGTAATCATACTTCCATTCTTGAATCATTTCTGAAAAGAGAATTGCCTCTAATTCTCCACATAATAATAGCGTTACAGCCTTTATTTGTAAGTGGATGGGTCGGCTTTAATTACAGTCATTGGAGACCCCATATTCTACTTTTCTAATCTCCGACATATCAGCACTTGATGAGATTAATGTTTAATAGGTGGTAATATTTCAATTTTCTAAATCTGATTACCCTTTGTTGATATCAGTTTCTATACAATACAGCATCTTTCGATTTTCACAAATGCTGATATTGACTTGTAATGAACTGACTTTTTAATATCCACGTATTTTAGTAATTATGATAATGCATGCTTTCGTCTTCTTTGCTGCCTTGTCATAATTACTTCAGCACTCAGCGTAAAGTGAAGACGAGTTAATATGCAGCGAGTGAAGAGCAGAGGGCCTGGATGAGACAATACAGGACGAGCTGGTGTAGTTTAATCATACTAACGTTTGGGACCATGTGTATTGTCTCAGTCACAAACAGACACACAGTACCTACAGCTGAAGTCAGTGAGCTGACGGATGAAAGTTTTGATAGAAAGCAAATATAAGTATAGAAATATAAATAAACACATTCACAGTAGTAGAATCAACTAAGCTTTTCTTGATAACATTAATGCTGTATGTAGTTTTTGCCATTTTAATTTGCTTAATTAACATTAAGCAAATTAAAATAGAAATGATAAATTACTTTACTTCTATTTTAATGAATGCCTACTTTGAATTTTCAGGCCACTTAACTTATAAACATGGGTTTTTGTAACTTGAGCACTTTCAGCCTCAAGTTACAAAACCTAATAAGTTTTTAACTTTTTTTAATAGAATATGAAGAGATGTCAGCACCTCCAGTGACCAAGACAGAACTGGCATTAGAGCTTTCTCATTTATTGGCATTTCATAGCAACATCTATGAGAAGTGGTGGGCAAAGTGTAGCAGAGTATAGCAGAGCTGGAAGAGAAAGTGGGGCAGAGTAACTAACTAACTAACTAACTAACTAACTAACTAACTAACTAACTAACTAACTAACTAACTAACTAACTAACTAACTAACCAGCGAGCAGGTGGTCATATGTTTCCAAGCTCAACAAATTTAATCAGATAACAAATACCGGTAAATATGAAACCACACACGTCCTTATTAGTTACACTGGGTTAATGGATGGGTGGATAATGGAAACTTAATGAATGAATGACCATGAGAAAAAAAAAATACAGAAACCTGATGGATGGATAAGAAGAGAATAACTGAACAGAACAACAACAACAACAAACAAACAGAATAGATGTTTTTTATGAATAAAAAAACACAGCTTATTATTAAACAGTACACAAATCGATCAGCAAATTAATGCCTCAATAGTTTCATACTGTCCATGAAAAATAAGGATAAATAATACATGTAATAATAAATATTATACATTAAAATTGAGTGACAATTTGTTTGTTTGTCTCATTTAACTCAGTGAATGAATGAAAACATTTGTCTGTTCTAATGAATGTATGGGTGAATAGTGCTCAGTCAATGAATGGGAGTACATGTGCAGAGGAAGGAAAGGCTAAATTCTTGATGAAAATAAACCTGCATTAGAAACTAATGCTAAGACTAAAAGAGTTTGGAATGAAAAATTGAAAATTTCCATTTGTGTACAGTTTGCTTTACACTCAGGCAATAATAGGACTTTGACGCGGTGATGTCACTGACGCATCACCTTACTTCACTTTTTTTAAATCTTTGTGCTCATTTCTCTTCTGCCCTTTTGTTATGCTGCTTGTCTGTGTGATGCGGAATTATTCAAATCCTGCATCCTCTTTTTGCTTTCAGTCACTGGCCTCAATAAAAGCAGCGTATGACTTTACTCTCAGTCCTTTGGGAGTCGGCATTGATTTTGTGTGTGTGTGTGTGTGTGTGTGTGTGTGTGAATCAGCATTCGTGATTCCTCTACACAGGTCCACCTTGAAGTCCTCCAGACCGCCTCGTCCTTAGAGCAGAGGCCTTCATCCTGCCTCCTTCTGAGGTGCCTTCTATCTGCATATGAAACAGGTAAGCCCCTGGTTCTCCCCAACCAAACAGGTCACTTTGCACAAAAAAAAAAACAAAAAAAAAACACAGGACCAACTGGAGGTTCTGAATAACCAGCAGCAATGTTAACTGCAAAACTAAGACTGCAACCATGCCTAGCCCCTTTTATATGATGTATATATGTTTACATTATGTTACTCAAAGACTCCTTCCTTTTACTATCATATTTTTATAAGAAGAGGCAACCACAATTTAATTTAAATTTCCTAATGAAAAACAGCACAAGAAATCTGAAAAAAAGAGCACCTTATGCTAATACACAGTACATCACAGATACCGTAATTTAACACGCTATAATTTTGGTTACACTTACATGATAATTCAAAAACATGCAGGGACTGTGTACACCTGAATGTGACACAGAACAACTGTACAGGAATGAACCACATAGGTGGAATGATGTGTTTTTAAAAGTGCTTCATTAAGATGCAAGTGACAACAACGTTTAACCTCATTTAACGTTACAGTCTGACGAAGACATTGTGCTAGAGATTAAATAAGTTCAGGTACTCCTAAAAAATATTAGTGTTATAGTCATCACTGTCATCAAAACATTACAGTGTGCTATACAGATGCATAAATGAAGAGAAATGTCCCAAACTCTCAGCGAATTGCATAGATTGCTATAGTCAGTACTGTACGACATAACTGAAGAAACACATTGAACGTCATTGATTGTAATAACACACTTGCTTATTTTCAGATGTAAGTAGACAGTTAATTTTTTACTCTGACTAAGCCAAATTCTGTCATTTACACGCCAAGCTGATGTTTGAGTCCATCGTTCCTGTCACCAGCGAGAACTAACGGATGCAGAAGCATGTTCACTCCTGGTAAAGAAAGGCAGGGATTAACAGCATGGAAGTATTGTGGATGGCATAAATTCTGGACATCTACAGTTCATGTAGGGCCACAGGGAAACTTGTTCATTCACTATTATTATCTACTTTATGAACCTGAAGATGTATTGGGTGACATTTTAGTGTCACAGTGAGCCATCAGCCAAGCTGTGTTGGAAAAGCTGTGTTATATTAATTTTAGAAAAGGTGCCAACTAGAGCAATGGTAAAACCACTAGTTGAAAACAATTAGTTACCACAGTACAGGTGCTTTTATAACCTGGTGGGAGCAAACAGGTGACACGTTACAATCATTTACAAATATATTGCAATAAAAACATTTTTTCCTGCATAAAACGAATAGCAAAGAGCATGCTCAAAGTTTTGAGACATCAAACTTAAAATAAAAACTGAATAAAAATACTAAAGTCCAAGTCCATAAGGACTTGTCCTGATCCTCCATGTCTGTGACCCCAGCGCAGGAAATCACGGGTCAAAGCCAGTCCAAATAACATGCGCACAAGTTCCCACGCCCCATCCTAAGTCATGTGACACATGGACAGAGAACTCTCGCTGCTCCTGCTTACGTGACCTGCTCATTTATTTTTGGTCTTACCTGTGAGTGTGTAAATGGATTACATAAGTGAAGACCATTTGTAATTCTGTGTAGTGTGTCATGGTTTCAATGTTTTCAGTGCACAGCTGTACGGGTGTGAGCAAAATAATGTGGTGCTTTTAAAATAAGAAAAGTGCCTCTGTGAATGCAGCCCGAGGTCTCCTTCTCTTCCCCCCGTCTGACTCCTACAGTTACTCCTTTGGGCCCTATCTTCCCTCTGCCTGATCTTCTAGGCCTCATCCTCACCTCCTCCTGGCCTCCCAATTTTGTTGGCTCCAGACACCTGGTTTCCTCTGTGTCCTGCTTTGGATTCCGTCTGACCGCTACTCCCACCGGCCTTATCTTCTTAGTTTTCGTCTTGCTGGCTTCTCAATGATCCAGCCTCCTCTTCCTTCCCTCAATCTCCCATCCAGGGCTCCTTTCCATTCCGGCCTCTGTGCACTAGTACATCTCTGCTATCACGATAACTGGCAGAATCAGAGGGCAATTAATGTCACGGCTGGTGATAGTTATGTTAAACTGACTACTGTCAGACTCACTCCATTATTCATAAAGGCACAGGACCTGAATTACTGTCAGATTGAGAACTCATATGTCAGGAACCAGAGAGGAAATGTCCAATACAAGAAGAGGAGTATGACGAGAGAGACAAACTGAGGAAGGGTGGATGAAGAGTTTAATTTAAGTAGCCTGGATTTTAAAGACCGCTCTTGGGAATGTGTCGGTGAAGAGCATCCAGGTGTTTTTACCCAGGAGTTGAGCCGTTCCAACTGGACTTCTCGATTCTAATGTGGAAACGTTTCACTGCTCACCCTGGCAATGATTGTGAGGAGGTGGACTACAGAGTAAGCCAGTATTTTTAACAAAGGTGGTCCAAGGGTTCCTGGCTTGATGACCAGCATAAAACTCCAAGTGATTCACAGCAGAGACATCAAGATTTTGGGTTTGAAAGCAAGATCTGCTTCATATCAGTGCAACCCTGTCTTTAAAAAAAAAAACACTAAACTACAGACAAATAAAATGTTACCATACAATGCATGTTCGCTAAAAAACTGGTGTTGCAGTGAAGCGTCCTCATTTATTTCCTGGTGCAATCGCACCAAACTGACGGCGTGTGATGTGGTTTGCATTTTATGTTGGTTCCTTTTATTTGGTGTCATGTAAAAGGTGCCACTTGTGTTACAGATATGAAAAGACTTAAGATCAGGTTGTGCTTTTCTGTTAGGTATCCACTTGTTGCTCATGAGTTAAACCTCACGAGGCCCACTGGTCTGAAAGCTTCTACATGAAAAACAGTAACACGTCCCAGTGACATAGCGAGTACTTGCAGGATTAATGAGTGAACCTCTCTGGTGAGATAACCACTAACATGCTAGACCGATAGGAGCAGGTACAGGATCCTCGGCTACAGAGCTCCGTGTTTCCAGCAGTAACTGCAGTAACTGGCTCTGCCAACCTGCCCACTGTTGTCTCTGCTGTTTCTTGGTGCTCTTCTTTTGTCTTTCCACTCTCCACTCACTCAAGTCAGCTGAGGGCTGCCCACACTCAGCCTGGTTCCTCCGGAGGTTTTCCCCAAATCAGCACTAGAAGGTGACTTAAATTTTGGAAAGTGGCTGAAAATTCAACAACTGACACATCCATTTCTCATAAGACATGTGAACCCTGGACTACGTCCAGCCTTGGACACTGTCCACAGTTGTATTTCACACATGTGACACACAGTGGGAGATGCACACAGTGTCCGAGTAAATCTCTCTTCACTCTCGAAACTGATCGATTTCAGAGTTTGAACAGCAGACACAGGAGGCACAACCCAATAGAAAAGGTAAGCTTTGGGAAGCAGTGTTTTTTTGTTTACGGCACATTGGAGCCAGGCTTGTGGAACATTACGTTCTATCACTTCATGACAGCAACATCACAAAATGCCCATTTGCTCCTTTAAATCATCATGGCAACTCGGGACGGAGCGGCGAGCTGCACGCACAAACCTGCACACATCATACAGACATTGTACTAGGGGCTTAAAGGATAAAGTTGAGATAGGACGTGAGCATCTCACTCAGACATTTGTACATGGATAAAATGAGGAGAACTTTAGAAATGTGTGATAGGGGCTATGGAGAGTCATTGCAAAAAGAGCATTGTTTTTAAAATATGAATTTTTAAACCTGTATCCAGTCACAGCACATCAAAGATTTCTGAATGGCACCTAAACTCATTGATTGGGGTTAGTAAAAAATAGCGCAGACCAGGTTTGCTAACTAACCAACCAGCCAGCAGGCTTGTGCACACGTGCACCACAGACTTGTCTCTCAAGCGCCTGTAGATTGTGAGTGTGTAGATCACGATGTGTTCAGCACAGCAGGGTTACGTGTACAACATAATTGGTGATCTAATAGGCTGTGGTAGCTTCCACTGTGCTGGACTCTCCAGCTCACTCTGCACTCTCAAGAGGATCTGGTGTTGGCCAACAATTCAAATTAACAGAGCGAGGAAATGCTTAGTATGTATTCAGATTCACCAGACTCTAGGAGCAGTATGGGTTAACCAATTCTGACAAAGTATATTTTTAGTGGGTCTTTTCCGGCCAAATTTACAAAACGACCTTGTCTTTCTGTGCTTTCTTTAAACGGTGCTGACAAATACCCATAAAAAGTATTTTACGCACAGTGTTTCAACTGAATTCCCCTTGTTCGACCACAATGAACGAGCCCACAGACAGTTTTGGGCAACCTGTGCGATGACTGTATACGGGCGAGTCTGTGTTACATAGTGGTTTTAGCTGGCAGACACTCTGCTAACATGACACGTTCTTCAGCTCGTGGCAGTGATAAGGCTAAACACAAAGCTCTAACCTGCACAGAGATAACGCCACAGGCAGCAAGAAGTGGCCCGTGCGTTCGACATCAAATGGCAAACGCAGCCTGCTGCTGCGAGTCGCTGTGTGAACATATTCAAATTCAGTGAACTGTTTTGAGTTAATTTTGCTGTTTTGGATTGGAAGGACTCCAGCTTAGATGTTTGGGCAGTGTTTTAGTTGATGTGTCACACAGCTCACCTCAGCTTAACCAGGTGGTTGGCGGATCAGACAACACTTGTTTTTTGCACCAGCTGATCTGAAAGGTAGTAAAACATCCAAAGGTTAATATTTGGTTCCGCGTGATTACACAATAATCTGTTGTTTACCTTTTTCTGTTTGGTGCTCTAGCTGTGGGCACTAAATATCTTAATGGTGACTGAATATATGACATATTTGATATGTTTCATCTTGTGGAGGCTAATTACTCTTTGAAAAGACGTCATCAGTGTGATGGTGCTGCAGTAGGTCTGTGGAGACCATCGGTTGTCTTTGTGTTCTCTAATGCAGAGCTGCCGTTGTTTTTTTCTCCTCTCCCATTCAGCAGCTCCTTGAAGGCTGTCAGCTGGTTGTGGTTTATGGGCTGGCTCCAGTTTGGCCACACTCGCCTCTCTCTGTGGCCAGCTTTTACAAGCTTTGGTTTAGCAGAACACAGACAGAGAAACAGAAAGAATAAAAGGAGGAAACAAATGGATTTTAATTAATTGTCCACACAAAGGGCAAAACCCCCATTGTGATTGTTTTTTTTTTTTTTTTTTTTTTTGGTCCATTTCTCTCCCCCCTCTCTGTTCAGCATCACTTCAGGGAGGCTCGGAGAGCTCAGTAGCCAGGCAGCCAAGGCCTTGCAGAAACAAGCAGCATATGCCAATCCCACAATCCACTCTGCTCAGTAAGGTCTCTCTCTTTTTCTCTCTCTGGCTCTCTCTATCACTCTCGGCCACCCAGCAGTGGCAGGGGGCTTGAAGCTGCCACTCATTAAGGTGATCCGTGCCAAGCCTTGTGCTGCTCGCTGCCAAGGTTTTAGTGGCTGGGCGTGCAATGGGAAAAATCAACGTGCATGTGTGTGAGGGCTGGCTCCAGAGGTTTCCAGGGTGGAGGGAGTTCCCTGCATCCACACGATTTAGTTCCCTCTTTATGCTCTTCTTCGTTGACTGAGATGAACATAAAGGTAAAGGTTTTATTTTCTTTGCTTATCACAGAATTAGCTAAGCCAGCACTTCTTTCATTGCTTTTTGGTCCAGTTCTGATGCTGTGCAGTGATGCAGCCCCATACTCAACAGTAGCTTGTTTGTTGGATTGGGCCACACGGGCCAGCCTTCACATTTGGCCACCTATGACCCTGTCGCCGGTTCACCAATGTTCCTTGGTGACCACTCTTGATAGGTACAGGCAACTGCAGACCAGGAGCACCAAGACTTGCAGATTTGGAGTTGCTCTGACCCAGTCTTCCACCCATCACCACTTAGCCTGGGTCAAACTCGCCTATATCCTTACAGTTGGCCACAACACATCAACTTTGAGAACAAAATGTACACTTGCTGCCTAATATATCCCACCCAGTAACAGGTGCCACGATGAATAGATAATCAGTGTTATTCACTCATACATGATGCCAGTGAAGTCTGGGACCTCTAAAATGTAAGAGTCTTTCAGGTTTTTGAGTACTGAGTGAACCAAACTGCAACAGCAGCAGAAATCAGCTGGGATATGTACAGACTGATAGTAGAGTCTAATGTCTGGTACATGTCAAAGTAAACTATCCTCTGTACAAGCAGCTGTTCAGCATGTGTATTCAGCCGAGTGGGTCAAGTCTGTCATGGCTTGGACTGGTGTCGGCAGCCATGACAGGAAAATGATCAGTGTGTCAATCAAGGTTGCAATGCTTTAATTTAAACAGTTGCTTAGTTTGGTCGGTAAATGGTAAGTAAAGCACTGAAAAGGTGAACGAAAAAAGGAACATATGTAGCAGCGTAAACTTGATTTGCATCTCTCTTGCAAAAATATAAGTCGAACATTAACACTTTTTTTAACATCATTTGTTCCCCTTAAAAACACAAAACCAACAATGAATTAGCTTTAGATCAGCTCCTTCGCCTGAGCCAAAGCCCTTCACTGTTCCTTAAAAATAACTAAAGTCACATCATTGCTTCACATGTGTCTTTATTGGATTGAGATTTTTTTTACCAAATGTTGAGAAGATTAGGAGATCTTGGAATTATTGAGACAACTATACACGCTTACTGCAATTTATCTACGGCAGCCTTTCTTTTAAAAACTCTTATATTCCCCGTAATTCTCAATAATTATGCCACTTTAGCTGCTTTTTTGATCCTGCTTTTGCCGTAGGGTGCATCAGTGTATATTGCAGCCGTATTCCACCTGGACATAAAAAAACATATAATGAGATCTAAGGTGCTCTTCATGTGGATACACTCTTTAAATGTTATTCATAAGTAAAAACAGGAGAGGAACGTGAGGTGCTTACTGTCTGGGGAAAAGTCAGGCATCTTTTAATTAAACACAACCATTAAAAGCAGTGCTACTTTATGGAGTGGGCCATTTGTTTCTTAATTAGCAGCATTGTTTCTTCCAGAAAGGGATACAGTTTGAATTAAATTCAGATCCATGTGTTTTAATGAATAAATAGCAGCAGAAATGAAATGCTATGTACAAATATACTGCAGTCACTTTGCTCATGCATTGTTTCTTTCTTTGGAAGCATGCACATTTTAATGGTCTGTTCAATAATTTACTATTTGTAGAAATAAGACAGATGAACAGTATCCTGCTTAGATATATCATTGTGGGAAAAATACGGCTTTGTTTAAAGCTTAGACTTTATTCACATTAATGCAAGAAAGATAAGGGGACAGCAGAAGCAAGATTAAAGAGGACGTTTACACCGAGAGACCACTTCTAAACAGAGACAATTGAAGAAATATTAGACAACGTTTGGGAAACAAAAAAGTTATCCAATACCTAAATCCCAAATGTTAAAAAGTATTAGCACCCCCTGAACTTGGTAGCTCGTTTAGGTGTGACTATCCACTCATCAGTTGTAATCTGATTCTTTATGAGCTCGACTTAATCTAACGCCCCCTAACCCTCAAAGCATCCCTACACCATCACACCACCACCACCATGCTTCACTGAAGCTATGGTGGAATTCCACTTCTGGAAAGGAAAATTTTGTCTTTACTTTAGCCTGATATAACAAGGTGCCTGTCTCCTAAACAGTTCCAGGTTTAACTCATCAGTTGATTGAAGATTCTCCTAAAAGGTCTGATTATCACGTAAGTCAGGTCTGCACGGGTGCTTGACTTCCTTGAAAAATCTGGAATGTGCTTGAATTTTAGATAACGTGCTTGAAAATGCTACAAAGAGGAACTGTATGTCTTTCACAATAAAAAGCAGAGTAGTAATTTCAGTTAGTAGGTGGAGAAATAAACTAGTGTAGCAGTAAAAATATTTTATCTTGGTCTGTGTGTGACTGATCATCACTGATCGTCGGGTAACGTTGGTTCGAAAATGAGAAATACAAAACATGGATAATCTATCAGGTCACGTGACAGGTGCGTTGTAGTGTAGAATCTTTGAGTAATGTTAGAGAAAGGTTACACATAAATGTGTGTGAGATGCTGAGTGATCAGGTAAAACTGTAAGGCTGTAGTCTCTGTAAAGAAAATCTGGACAGAAAAAAAGAGTGTGAGTCATGTCAGAGGATGGTGATGGAGGTGTGATCCAACAGGCCTGCGCACACCTCTGCTGTGATTTCTGTGACAAACACTCTTAATCCAGCACTGGCAAACATCCACTTTAACTTTTTACAAAATATAAAATAACACACACACATATACTGTGCGTCGTAATATAAATTAAAATGGCCATGTGCCATTGCCAAACATTACCCTTCCTCAATGCAGAACAAATGAGCGTCAGAAACATTCTGCTGCTGCCATCGCCAGTAAAGCTACATGTTTTATTGCTGTTTTGGAGTCACCCTATAATACAAAAAAAGTAGAAAGTGTTCATGACTGAGACTTCTTAGCAATCATCTTTTTGTTTATTAATTTGTATTGAACTCAGATCTCAGAAACAATATAGTGATCAACTACTGATGATAAAAACAGCACAGGTGCTGTCTTTACACATGATTTCATGCAAAAATATACATATATTTGAAATCTTCAGTTAGTGCTGGAATTCCTTTTTGCCGGACTGTCAGACATGCAGGTTTATAAGCCTAAACCTCAATGATGGAGGGGATTGTCACAGAGTTCATCTTTCATTTTGGCCTACTTTATAGGCGAGTTCAAAATACATCGTCAAACTGGTATGCAAAGCCAAAAACCATCTAACTCCACGCGCAGATTTCCCAGCAGGCCTTGTACACCTCCACTCTTCCCAACCAAAATTACACCTTAATCCGTCCTCCCCCACCTGCAGCCCTTCCTCACCATTTCACTTTTATCTGCTTGCCTCATATCTGCAAATCCCTTTTTATTGGGATTGATAGAGGCTTTTATCACTTTTCATATAAAAAGGACGGGGAGTATTTCCCCTCCTTTTTGTAATGTTGCCCATTTACGGCAGAGAATTGGCACAATTTGCGATCTCTCTACTTTTCTTTCCTGACAGTCACATTAGCATGTCATTACTGGGGCTTTCTCTGCCCTCCCAGTGGATCTGAAGCTCCGAGGACCAAGTACTGGAGAGACAAAGGGCACCAGCTGCACCCACTTCTCCTCATCCATCTCTTTATCCCCCCTTTCTCCTCATCCCTCTTTTTCTCTTCATTCCACGCTTGGCCTGACTTGGCGACATCCTGACATTCCCGGTAGGTTTTGACTTGGCTGGCAGCCGAGACTCTGGTGATGGTGGAATCTGACAGAGAGATTGTTGTTTTTCATTTACATCCAAGCCTTTTATTTCCCCGTTTTGTATGTGAGAAGATATGCGACAATATATGTGATTAGGCTCATTCAGTGGTTAGAGTGAGTGGTATTTAATCACTGATGATATGGGTTTATAATTGGCTGGGCTCGGGGTGGGTGATGCACACTTCCCTGACTCTGTAATCACCGGGTTTGTTTGCTCGAATAGGTTTATATGTCAAGGACTATCAAACAGACACATGTGAGGACCCAGGGTTTGTTTTCAGAGATATGAAACAGACCTTAGTAAAAGACTGCGTGGCCTCTGGAAAAGTCCTTTAGGACTAGTGTAACCTTCTGAAAACTATTCAGTGAGTCCCAGAAATCTTTGAAATTAACACCTGAAACCCTTTTCCAGATTCACAGAACCCTACGTCCCTGCACGTTCTTAGGACTGCTAAGGGCCCTCCCTGAGTTGAATTCTCAAAGACATCCCCTCATCTATTACTGGAACCATTTCAAGAACCCCTGTAGATCCATAAAATGGTGTTTTGAGCTCTGGGAGACCCTTTAGAATGATCTAAACACCGACAAGTACCTCAATAAGTCCTGGAACACTTTTAGGACTCATAGGACCTTTCAACCCCCTTTACAAGATCTCTGAGGCCACTCTTTGGTAAATTAAGTTACAGTGAAACCTCAGGGTGCTTCTCGGAAACCAATGAAATTCTGGAAAGCCAGGCCTTAAAGACTACCAAAACCCTATTGAGGAGTCAAGTAGGTCTCAGAAACCCTTAAGATCTCTTGTGAGTCTTGTGAGACCATGTTAATAATAGAAAAACCACGCTGTTCAGGAATTCATTTACAGATTGTAAAGCAGATAAATGCAAATTTGTTGTCTGTGATATTGGGCAATACAAATAAAATTGACTTGAATCGATGTTAGATCCAACTTCTTGGATTCTCCTTAGGGACTGAGGGACCTTAGTCCACGCCAAGTCTTAGCATTTCCTGGAACATTTTATAGCTCCTGAGACTCCCAGAGACATATCTGGGCCTCTGAAACATCTTCAGAGCCCTTTGGAATTTCCTTTTTGAGCAGTCAATGATACAAAGACTCAGAACCTACGCAAAAAACTCTTGACTCCCACAAGTACTCAAGGAACAGGGAAAAAAAAAACAGGCATTCAGAAGGCAGGGGCAAATGACAGCTTTACTTGCTGACACAGTCTGACAACGTGATCATTGTTCCTGTCATTCATCATTGCTGCAGGGCTAAATCCCATTGATAAAGTCTGCCAGTCCACTGCTGGACCGGCTTAAAGCTCAGGAAAAAAAAATCCTTCTGATCTCAACCAGTCTGACCACTCACATCTCCATGTATGAATATGTCACATGGTAAATCCTGGGACGGGCGGGAGGCTTTTATAATCCACTTTTTAAATCTTTAATCCCTAATATGTCCAATCCTATAACCTGGCTGACCTGCCATGTTAGAAGAGGTTGACGTGATCAGTCACTACTTTAAGAATTTCACTTTCTTCTCTGTAGCGCTGGTGCTTCCTTTGTGTGCTGCATGTCAGTGCTCTGCTTCCATAGGAGATCTACTGGAATCCATATTACAATTCAAAGCTGGGTCATTGAAATAAAAGTAACCCTTGTGTTTGTGTTGACAGTGACTTCAGTTCCTTAGTGTTTGCTGTCTTATGTAGAAACAGTTTAGCTGGCAACCTTTCAAAATAAAGTGCTGTTATACCAAATATATTTCTTAGGTAGAAAGTAATGTGTTTGTGTTTTACCTGTGATTAGTCCAGGTTTAGAATCCAAAGAGGGCTAATGCTGTCCATTATTCAGCATTTTAAAGACACTTAAACATTTTCTGTACTATATGTTACATGTATTTTTCATAATTGCATCGTGCAGAAACTGTTTGGCAGTGTCCCAACGTTTTTAAGTCATTACCAGACAAAACTATGTGTGCTCGTTACTCCCTTTTTATTCTTATATCCACTGCACATGAGTAGTTCAACAAAAAAAAACAAGATATGTTTTAATGAATATCTTCAGATAACAAATTATCTTCAGATAATTTGTTTGTCCTCTGTAGACTTACTGTACATGTTCTGCTCAAGTCGCTCTTGCAAGATAGACCTTTAACCTCAATTAGATTATTGACTAAATAAATATTATGCATAACAGCTAAAATTATCCACTAATTTAAAACCCACTTATCTTGTGAGGGTTCCGACCCCAGACTGGCAACCGTTTTACTACATACTATGTTCCTATATGAATGATAGATACGAGCTAGTTCAGGTAAATTTTACAGCTCACACACATTTTTTTGCAAATGTGCCTGTCCAGACAGGCCAGATTGATGCCGTCATAGATGGACAAAGCATCCAGGGATTCATGCCCTGCTGCCACCCCCAACTCTCCACCAGCCCCCACACAGTGCACGATGGCAAGGAAATCACTTTAACTGATGAAAGCAATACCCCCATCTCAGGGCATTAACTTGTTTATCTCTCAGCCGGTGACGACAGAAAGAAGAAAAGTTTCAAGCTCTGCTGCTCATTGTGGGCCAGGGAGATAGAGGCAGAGACACGGCAAAACAAAAGGCAGCCAGAGAAATTTGCATGGTGCTCAATTATACATTAGCGAACATCACTTGGCAATCTGTTCATATCAATTTAATTGGATTTTAATACTGCCTGTGATCTTGTTTCCTAATTAACAGCAGCGGCTGGCAATAAAGCAGAAGCATGCACCCAGCAACACCTTTGATCCGGGCCATATGGACTTGCTTGGAGCTCATTGGTAGGGGGAGAGAAAAATATCAGTCACCTAAATATGGGCCTATGACAAGCCAGTGGAGAGGGGACTTCAGTGTGTGTGTGTGTGTGTGTGTGTGTGTGTGTGTGTGTATGTCCATGCATGTGTGAATGTGTGTTTTTCTCACCGCATGTCTGTATTTGCTGCTCCCTGCTCGTGTGTGTGTGTGCATATGTGTGCGTGTGTACGTGTCGGGCTTCAAATGTGTGTATGTGTGTGTTTGGGGGCGCCTGCCAGGGGGTGGAGGGATCAGCTCGACCCCCAGATGGCGGATATCGCTCCTGCCTTGCGCCTTCATTGATTAATTTCTTCCCTGATTGGTTGTGATTACTGATAAATAAAACATGATCTGGGGATCAGATGCAAATCAGCTTGTGGGTGGGGCGGGTGAGGGTGGACCGGGGAGGGCTGTTGATTGCTTTTTCAGATCTATTTATTTCTTGCCCTGATGCCCTCGACTCTAGATTGGAGGGCAAGAGGAGGGTAGAACTTGTTTCTGCTGGAACACATGCAAACTCACATCCTTTCTGTAAAACTTGTACTGAGATGCATTTATGCATTCAGGTCGTTGAAAAGCGTCCATACAACATGTACTAATAACAGTCCTGGAAGTTTGGTGTTAAACATAACAGGTGGTTATGTGAAACATCATTTACCTGTGTGGAGAACAGAAGGTCATGACCAGGTGTGCTGTCTTTGAGTTAGGAGTCGGATAGGTTTAATTACGGGTACATTTCATGGATTTTAGTGATTTAGCGTTTTTCTGTAGATCTCCTAATGTTTTGAACTGCTGGTTAGACAAAGATTCACCCCTGAGCGTGAGTCAGGACAAAACTGGCATGTTGCTCTCTTGACACTACATGTCAACTAAGTGTTCGAGGGGTAACACAAGATCAACACTGAAGGATTGTTTAACCATTGTTATCATCCGTTAAAAAGCAAAAGTGTCACCTGATGTTTTTAACAGTTTAGTTTTTTGTTTTTCATTGTAACATGGAAGATCATTGCCATTACCACACAACAGGGATGTGTTACATACAACTATCAATGGTGCAACTGTGCACCATGACCCATAGGCCATCGAGGGCCCATGTAAGAAGCTGTTTATTTGCCATAGTATGATTATTACCATGACAGCAGTGCAGGAGCCAGCCCACCGCCTGCACTGTTGAAAACCTGGATCAGGTGTGTTCACAAGCAGGACAGTGGCTTTTGAACACTAGTGTTGATGATCGATGCATTACACTACTGCATTTTAGTCTGGAAGTAGCTGTCAAAGCTATCCAGTAAGTTGTGCTTTTATTTTGCTTTTTTTATCGATGAAAACTGGAACATCATTGTTAAAATTCTGAACAAACTTTTTGTTTAGCCAAATTACAGAAGTCTTCTACTCTTTACAGTTGAAAAAAAGTATAAATATATATTTTTTTCTCCTATTTTTCTTATTTTCCTAATCGTGTCTCCTGAAACAAAATCATTTCTTCACATAGCACTTTGCTTTCAGTGTTGCTTCCTGGACTTAAAAAAATAGGAATAAAACCAAATTGCAATAAATTGCAATAGTACTGCAAATACGAACAAGATATTCTCTGTTCTCTGCAATGAACCACTGGGGAGCTCCCACTGTGAAGAGTGAAGGAAACATATTTGTCATGGAGATTAGCAGAGCTCTGTTAGCCATGCTATTGTTCAGCAAATGTAGATCAGTATACCTCAAGCTCATCATCGATGTGCAGGAAACAATACCTTCTACCTTGATCAGCCAATTTGCCCTATGTGCACAGTGTCCAGGGATGGAGGATAATGAGTGAAATCCAAGTATGACTTATTCAAACAGAGACAAATTGAAGTAAAATTTTTGAAGAATTTCTTTAATCGAGTGAGTAAACTGCATTATGGGAAATCTAGTAATCAGTATTTCTAATAATGATAATTGTTATAAAGATGATGATAATTCAACTTTTAAGTGCAAAAAATTCAATTTGAGTCTTTTCTGAACCCACTGAGTCACCAAACAGTCTAAAATATACCGTCTACAAAGTCCACCTGATTTCCCTGTGCAAAGTTTAAACATTTACATTGACATTATTATCCCAGTTTAGTGAAATCTCTTTATGCAAAGTCAATTAAATGGGACTGGAATGATGAAAGATTTCAAATACAAACGAGGCCTTTAAAAAACACGCCATTGCAACCGATTCATTTTAAAGACAATGTATAAATCTCCATCTAAAGACAAAATCTCTCCCTCAAAATTTCAGACGACCAGAAGCCCATTCAAAGCTTCCCGTCCTGAGAAAATAGTGTATTTTACATGATAAATACCACCATTTTACAAAGGAGCGTCTCTATAGATGGATGCAAATCTAAAAGGAACATGGCAGATGGATGGAATCACAAGGATGGTGATGAACATGTACTGTACACACACTATACAGCTTATTATCTTATTATATGCATGTGAACATAGGTCTGTGTGATACAAACAATAAATGCATTAGAAACATTCTCGATAATAATTCTAAAGTTACGTATGCTCGGGATACAGCGATTCACCCAGCTCGTGAGTCACTTTGACACACGATACACGATAATGGTTTGATGCACGATTCATTTAACAAAGTAAGAATAAAAGGAAATACCGAATTCTTACTTTTTCCTTTTTAGGTCTGTAAATTAACAAAAACACATATAGTTTTACATTATGTAGACTCACTTTTGTGCTTAGCCTACACCTCTAGGCTGTCTTAAAAATTAAAATGCAAAGGTCTGGATCAGAATGTTCCTGTATAATCAACGTGCGCCTTCAGATGAGGGGTAAATGTCTGAACTTTGGCTAAAAGATGATTACAAAACTATTATTACACTTGTCACCAAACTACAAAACCATGTTAAATGTTGTCACAGGAAATATTTTGTATTTGTAGCTTAGGACAATGACAGAACCCATTTTGATTATTGACATATTTTATAGATTAATTTGACTCTTTTGTTACAGTATGAAGCATTTGAGGCTATGAAGAAATCTTAACCAGAGGTGCCCCAACTTTTTTTATTTATTGTTTACTTGCTTTTTTAAAAATATATATTATTATTCTGTTGGCTCGGGGAAAACAGACTGGATAGAGGAGTTGTTTTTTCTAGATTTTAATATTGAGAAATCATATCTGTGGGTTTAAATAATGTTTAAACGCTGTAAAAAAAAACAAATTTAAAAGTAAAAAAAAACAGGATGCATTATAGACAAAGGACACAGTATGTACGGAGTTAAATAATAAGTGAGTGGTGTGTGAGTGTGTGTCTGTCATTGGATTAAAGGTCTGTTGTGGTGAAGAACGGGCCCCTGTGGGCTTTCATTTGGGTATGATTTAGTGGCTTTTCTTAGCTAATGAAATCATTCCTTTCCATTGGAATGTGAAATTTTCATAAACACACTGTTTTCTCTCTTTCAACCAGCTAAGACTTGTGGAACCTCTCCATCCAAGCTAGTGTCTTCAAAGCAAAATCTAACTCTTCTTTATCATCTCATAGATTAGACTATATTGAGCTTCTAAGCCCACGTCTGCATACAGCCTCTATAGGATCTGTTGGGTAGAGATGACATGAAAGAACTTCGAAAACTGAACAGTCTGGATCCAGTGGGATGAAGACTGGTCACAACAAGCCTGCTGTCCTTCTGAACACATGCTGTGGATTTGCATCCCTCATCTACACAGCTATATGTCAGTAAATGTCAGGAAAGACTTACTAGGGTTTCTCAATCAAGGATTTGATGTTTACACGTATAAACACATAATGTGGCACTCTCAAATCCAGTTCATAACAGGGATTAGTAATGTCCATGTAAACACACTCCCTGAATGCCTCCATTCTACTGAATTAAAGAATCTAAAAACGATTAATATATCATGTACTAATACACTATAGCACCATTTTTTTGTTTTTTGTGAAATTGTGAGAAACAATTTTCATATTTTTCAATTTCCACTTGGTAAAGGGTCACAGTGCAACAGAGCTCTGGGAGATGATGTCACACTCCATACGTACTACCATAATTCATCAGTCCAATGGCAACATGTCCATTTTGGCACCTGTAACACAAAATGGTATGACACTACTGTGATAACGCCCGTCAAAGGAATGGGTGGATCATTTTTACAGTGATCCTGTGCTTAGCAAGTAACATTACAGAGTAGTTAGCTAGAGCTATTTAGAACATCAGTTAAATGCACGTTTAAATACTAGCTTGTGCATTTTATGAATATTTAGCATATTTATGAAGAATAAAAACAACGCTTAGAGCTTTAACATTATTATTGATGGGACAGGTAAAAACAAAGTTATCGGTTAAATTTTTTTTAAATTGCCATCTTTTTCTGTGTGACGTTGCAGCTTCAGATCCAAAACACTGTCGATTCCAGCTACTCCAATATTACTGAAAACACTGCAGGGGTAATGTAAGGGTCAGAAATGTCAGATCCACAGAGTTTTGCAAGACACGCCTTTATGTGTGTATACATTCAGTGAGGGAAAAAATTATTTGAACCCCAGCTGAAGTTTGCCCACTAACAAAGAAATGATCAGTCTATAATTTCTATGGTTTATTTGAACAGTGAGAGACAAAAATGACAAAAAAAAATCCAGAAAAATGCGTTTCAAAAAGAGTTATACATTAATTTGCATTTCCATGAAAGAAATAAGTATTTGATCCCTTTGAAAAACGTGCTTTAGTACTTGGTGGCAAAACCTTTGTTGGCAATCACAGAGGTCAGCCGTTTCTTGTAGTTGGCCACAAGGTTTGCACACATCTCAGGGGGGATTTTGGCCCACTCCTCTTTGCAGATCCTCTCCAAGTCATTAATGTTTCGTGGCTGATGTTTGGCAACTAGAACCTTCAGCTCCCTCCACAGATTTTCTATGGGATTAAGGTCTGGAGACTGACTAGGCCACTCCATGACCTTAATATGCTTCTTCTTGAGCCAATACTTTGTCGTATGTTTTGGATCATTGTCATGCTGGAATACCCAACCACGACCCATTTTCAATGCCCTGACTGAGGGAAGGAGGTTCTCACCCAACATTTGACGGTACATGGCCCCATCCATCCTCCCTTTGATGCGGTGCAATTGTCCTGTCCCCTTGGCAGAAAAACACCCCCAAAGCATAATGTTTCCACCTCCATATTTGTTTTTTTTTTGGAGTCATAGGCAGCATTCCTCCTCCTCCAAACACGGCGAGTTGAGTTGATGCCAAAGAGCTCGATTTTGGCATCAACTCATCTGACCACAAGACTTTCACCCAGCCTTCCTCTGAATCAGTCAGATGTTCAGTGGCAAACTTCAAACGGGCCTGTAGATGGGCTTTCTTGAGCAGGGGGACCTTTCAGTCCTTCACGGCGTAGTGTGTTACCAACTGTTTTTTTGGTGACTATGGTCCCAGCTGCCTTGAGATCATTGACAAGTTCCTCCCGAGTAGTTCTGGGCTGATTCCTCACCATTCTCATTATCATTGAAACTCCACGAGGTGAGATCTTGCATGGAGCTCCAGACCGAGGGAGATTGGCAGTTCATTTATGTTTCTTCCATTTGCGAATAATTGCACCAACTGTTGTCACCTTCTCACCCAGCTGCTTGGCGATGGTCTTGTAGCCCATTCCAGCCTTGTGTAGGTCCACAATCTTGTCCCTGACATCCTTGGAAAGCTCTTCGGTCTTGGCCATGGTGAAGAATTTGGAATCTGGATTGATTGATTGCTTCTGTGGACAGGTCTCTTTTATACAGGTAACGAGCTGAGAGGGCTGCCAATGTCAGCTCGTTACCTGTATAAGATCCACCTGGGAGCCAGAGATCTTGCTGATGGATAGGGGATCGAATACTCATTTCCTTCATGGAAATACAAATTAATTTATAACTTTTTTTGAAATGCATTTTTCTGGATTTTTTTTTGTCATTGTTGTCTCTCACTGTTCAAATAAACCTACCCTAGAAATTATAGACTGATCATTTCTTTGTTGGTGGGCAAACTTACAAAATCAGCTGGGGTTCAAATATTTTTTTCCCTCACTGTGTATATATATATATATATATATATATATATATATATATATATATACAGGTGCAAGAGATTCTGGCATATTTCTAGGTATAAACTGGGGATATTACATTTCTTCATTAGAAATACGCCTGTCACTGTAACATGAGCTGAGGTCAAACCTCTTACTTATTTATATAAATGCATTTCAGTATTGTCTTCACTATACATGGCTCATTTAATATTGTATGTATGTTGATGAATAGATCTTAGGCAATTTATCAAGGAGCATGTAGTAAAGGAGCACTGTCTGAAACCACAGCTGGTCTCAGACTGTGGACAGAAGCTGAAGCAGAACCACTGTGTTCAAATTCGAAATCGAGTATTGGGACTGATAAGGACAACTGGTTCTCCCGTTGGTTTACTCTGCTGAGAGAGCGCAAGCGAGACAGACAGCTGGTGGAGATAGTGGTATAGGTTATATATGGTGGTGCTGGGCTTTGGTTGATGGGATTTAAAGAAAACTGTTGGGTCTGGAGGTGTGTGTGTGTGTGTGTGTGTGTGTGTTTGCCAGCTTGAGCCTGGCTTGGCTTCTGGGAGTGAGTATTGGCTTCTTCTTTTTGACAGGGCCTGTCCGTTGACTAGGGATCCTTTTCTCATTAAGCCCTCTCTGCCTAATCCCCCCTCCCATTTGAAACCCAGTCCACACCTCCCCCCCACCCAGGAAAAAAAGCTGTTTGTGAGAAGATCCTCTCTCTCTCTCTCTCTCTTGCCTTTGCTCTCTTGCTCTCCCCCCGTCTTTCTCCTCCACCCCACTATCTCCACCTTACCCTCACCCCCTCCTCTCTTGCTTTTCTCTTTATCAATGAATATACACTCTTGACACTAAAGACTTAACATCAAATGAGCTTGGAAATCCATTTTCACACTTTTGGCTGTCCATTCCACAGCTTTGTTTTTTTGGGGGGATTTCAGAAGAGACGAAGGGGAGAGAAGCTCACAGACACAGAGTTGCCTTTGTTCGTCTGCCCTCTGGCCCTCAGTGCCCGGGCGGCCGGTACCACCGGGAGACGGCTAGAGGAGATCAAACGGGCAGTGGCGAGGAGCGCCGGTACCTGGCCCCTGAAGATGCCCCATGGCACTTGCAATTAAATCAGCTAGCTCGCAAAAAATTTCCTGGCACCGTCAATCAAAATAATTTACTCAGGCACTGTGGCTTTCTTAAAGGCGCACCGCTGCTTTTCTGACGGGGCCTGTCCACTTAATTTCAAAGCTCTTTATTCAAATCAGGGCCGAGGAGGAAGTGCCGGCAAGTACCGCAACCGGGATTCTTATCCTCTAGCCTGCAGTTGTCTTCAAAAATAATGTGAAGGAGGGGCGGTGGAGGGAAGGAGATAGAGAAGAGAGAAAAGAGGCGCCCGGTGAGGCAGCGTGTCATTTGAATAATACGCTGGACACTTTCAATCTCCCAGAACATAAGAGGGAAGGTTTTAATGCACGGGGTGCACAGAAACGCACACACAGTGCCCCTGGTCGCGTCGGTAGAGAGCAGTTAAAAAGGCGCTCGTCGAAGTCAGATGGAGGTTAAACTCAAAAGTTGCGGTGACCAAAGAAGTGGGCTGAATTCCAAAACAACACCCCTCTTCCTGTGTGTGTTGTGTGTCAGCGTATGTGTTGTATCGGCTTAATCTAGTCATTTGAAATCGTGTCATAAAAAATATTATCCCCGTATTATTCCATATTATGAAACGGTATGTGAAAAACCAAATGAGAAAATCAACGACTGTCCTTCCAGCTTCACTCGTCTGTGAGGTGCACGTGGCCTGTAATCAGGGCTGTGTGGATTTGCGAGTTGATGACCGACAAACATCTCACAAAGGGAGTGTACCCTGGACAGCAAATTTGGCCTCTCTCCATTCATATTACCTGCAAAACGTGACAGCATCTTGCCATTCAGTAGCTTTTCTGGCAGTCGTCTTTGTTCTATAGAAGGACTCTGGCCATTGTTCTATCATACCGTGTCCTCATGGCATAAATCATAAGGCGTCGTCGTACAGATGCATTTCCTGAGACTCTTAGAAACAGCAGGGTGCATCTTAAAGGCTTTTGTGTTGGCCTGACAGACAGCAAGGTATTGTTGCCTGATTTAGACAAAGGTGGTTTTTCATGTTTTCTATGTACTGTGTGTCTGTGTGTGTGTGTGTGTGTGTGTGTGTGTGTGTGTGTGTGTGTGTGTGTGTGTGTGCATTTTCCTCCGCTCTAATGAGGACTGGGGAACATGGAATCTCACTGAGACTGTTGAGTTGGATGCAGGAGAGTGAGCAGGAAAGCCCAACTTGTGCGATCGTGAATATAAGCATGCCTCATCATCACCTTACTTTGCACATAAACCTCTCAAACAGTTTTATAAAACACTTTTATAATGCACTTCAAGTCTGCATGACAAGTTTTCCATTGACCTCTCTTTGTGTCCTCGCAGCCAGTGAAGGAGAGAAAGGGAGTGGCGGTAATTGATGGGAACATTCCAGACTTGTGGGCAAATACCCCGAGGGGAAAACTTGAAATAATGACCAAAATATTTTTTGACATGTTAATTAAATGTCAAACCACAATGGTGAATGTGTTGCAGATGGTATACTTTCAAAGCAAGGTAATCAGATTATTTTGAGTCGTCTCTGAGTGCATTCTCTCTCTCTCTCTCTCACTGTTTTCTTCAGAGGAAATAACAGTGCAGCCAAGCCGGCATTTTTCTTCTCCCTGCAAGTAACTAAACTCAAAAAAGAGAGATTCATCACTGACATGGAAAACAATGAAATCTGTGGCTCAGAGACTATTTTTATCTAAATATACACTTAAATACATTTAAGTGACCAGGAGGGGAGTGTGCAGTGGCTTCCAATAAACCAAGATAAAGTACTGCAATGGTACTTTGATTTGAGCGTCTTGGAACTGAAAACAAAATGGACTCTTCTATAAATCATGATAACACTGTGACTGCAGGGAGAAAAAAAGAAGGGGGCGGTTATGTGAATGCAATAAGAGATAAAAAGTAGGACGTTAAAGAAGTAAACTCCATTGTCATGGTATGTAAAAAAAAAAAAAGAGAGAGAACTCTAAAGGCGGGAGCAGTTTGCATACATTGGCAAGGGAGTGGTATATCTTTGGGAAGTTGCCAACTGATCATTATGACTTATGAGCTTTATAAAACCGGCTGGGCCCTTAGCAAGTGCCCTGGGGCACCCCTTGGCAGAGACATCAGAGCTGCTGGACAAGGCAGTGAGACAGAAAACCTGTCTGTGGTCAAATAAAAAGCCATTCATTTTTACATGGCTCTGTTGTTACAGTTGGGTGTATTTCAGTGCGTGACCTGTTAATTATAAATCACAAGGTATTTTCCAAGACATGGACAGCTTTGGAAATTCTCCACCACTGACTGTACAAGGAAATTATTTTGCAAGTGGACACAAATTGCACGTTGAAGCAGCTGTTTTGCATAATGTTTGACACACTAAGATGAAGCTATAAAAAAGTCATCTTCCCTGAATCAAGCATGTGGGTTAAACAGGTGGCTAAGAAATAAGCACGAGCAAAAAATGAAGAAAAAAAACATTCTGTGCAGCTGCATTAAGAAAGAACTCATTCAGCAGTAGCATATAAAGCCTGTTCTCATCCGAAAGGCGTTAAAAAGCTTTGTCCAGTCCTTCTGCAGTACATGCTAACGCTTAAGGTATTTTAATATGCATTGGTGATTAACACACAGGGCTTGTAGTATAGTCCAGTGGAAGCTTTCTGATGCCTAAGGCGATGACATAGTTTATAAAGTGAAAAGGTGCTGCAGCGAGATGGACGGGACAGTGCATGGCACAGCAAGGGACAGGCCTTTCCCTCAGAAAATAGTGGTTTGATTTTTGTTTTTATTTGATTTTGGTCTTGTAATTCAACATCATCATGAAGTTTTGGTGCTTAATCATTAATCATGGCTTTCTCTTAACAAAACATTACATTGAAGTTGTTTTCCCTAATCCTATGGTAAGTCATTCCATTGGCATCAATGGTGGTCCCCAATAGTGGCACAAAAGTGTACCTGTGGCCTTGATAGCTGTCCCTGTGGCACAATTTCACCCCTTACGAAAGGCCCCTTGTATCAGACAGACTAATCTTTATCATGCCTCCACATTTCAAACACACAACTACTTTTATTCAAGATAAACTAAGGCAGGTTTAGCTCATCATTTAAAACTTATAACTCAAACCTTAAGATCTAATTTAGAGTCAAAACACTTCTCTGTTCTTCAGTTTGCATAGCTACATGCTGGAGCTAAGAGCATGACTGAATACACAGGTGCTGCAAATGAAAAGCTCCCAAACAGGGGGCTATCATGCTGTGATTTATAAGGTGTTGTTCCCCTTTAAAACCCTCTCCTTGAAGCTGTGGACACAGTATTTGAGATGTGACTGTGAGACGGTATCGCTCTGTACAATCTCTCCACAGTAGCTTTGAAATACTGGTGGGGTTAGGGGGGGGCAGGGAGGTGTGCATGTATATGGTTGAGCCAAAGCCCACTGTGCCTTGATGCCTCAGAAAGGGCAGGGTTGCTGAAGCGTGTTACTAATTAATAGAGAATTGAAACAGTAGTGCGCACCCGTTAGCACGAGAGAAATCAGATCTCTCCGAATCTTTTTTGTTTATTTCTCCTTACAGGGACTGAATCAAATACATTTTAGGCACCTTGCTGCGCAAGTCACACTCCCATTCCCTACAGTAGTGTGAATCTATAGCAATAATAACATTTGGGGTGTAATCATGCATGCACCTATATTTAAGTCTCCCTCTCTTCCACCGGCAGGATGGAGTTGTAGCAGCTAATGTATTCACAGCCAGACCAACTGCCGTTCACCACAAAAGGGGGGGGGGGGGGGCTGGACTTGCTTGAGTAACCGTAATAATTGGAAAATGATTTTGATAGCCTGAAACAATCTAATATATTACAGAATTTTATTAAAATAATATCAAATCAAATTAACTGCTATTCCATAATGAATTAGGTAACAAGTTAGGCAGATATTAATCGCTATCACCTCCCTAAGGCCAGAGCAGACTGGGAGAGAGGATGACGGGGTGATGATAGAGGGGTGTGAGGGGAGATGACGGAAAAGAGGGATGGAATGGAGGGGGAATAGGGGCCATTAACTTGGCTCTTGCGGCTTGTTACAACTCTGTAAGGAAGGCAGCAAGTAAACTCCTTCAGGAGGTTCAGACATTTCCCCTGTTTTATTTGCCACAGCAGTTGCTCCAGAAGAGGGTGTTCCTCATTGAGAAAGGTGTACAACCCTAGCCCACCTACATCCTCTTGGACAACATCTGATTGGCTAGGTGAAGCCCCCTTCAAATGGACCTTTAATTAGGCTGGCGTGCCATGACTTCATTCAAGACTGCTGTTGCTCACTGTGGCTCCCCTTACTGGCATCCCTGTGAATGCTTATGGGGTCCTCGCAGGCCCTTCATCTAGGCTATGTGGTTTTTAATCAAGTCCAGGTCCGAATCCTTTGAAATCATAATCAGATGCCTGGCTGGCTTTCCTGTGCCAGATATTTAATGTATCGGGCCCGTGCCAGCTCTCCATTCAGCACGGCAAGTCTCCCCTTAATTCCATCACGCCAATAAATTACTGTGCTCATGGACTCTGGGCCAGTGAAATAACCAGTTGCAGCAGGCTTAATGCTGTCTGCTCTGATATTATGGCTCGATACAGTGTTTTCACAGGCACGCCACACGACTTCATGAAAAATTTACCTAAAGACTACACAAAGGTAGAGGGATGCTGAACTTTTCTTTGCTGTGTCTGCGGGGATTAAAAGAAGAAGATAACCAAAAGGAGTTGCTGATGACGTTCTTACGAGTGGCACAAGGCTGACAAACCTTTATCCCAAGCTACTGTAGCACTAATAGACGAGGCTTAACCTAGTCCACGGGATCCTAGGGTTTTGTCAATTTAGGATCACTTTACCAGGATTTCAGCAGTGTGGCAGCATGGATTATCATTTGCGACCCCCGGGATGACGGGGGTATCTGCCCCGAACCCATGATAATGGGGGTCTGCTCTCCCAAAGGAGATAAGTCGAGCTACTTATCGAGGACATTGCAGGTGTTCACAAAGTCAATTGCGGGTGAAAGGCGAACAACGTTGTTTGAGACGCCGTCCCGATGAGCCGTCTTCCCAGAGACGCTTCAGATACAGCAAGGAGTGAGCGAGGCAGGGAGGAGGAAGAGTTATTTGCTGACAAGATTAAACAAGCCCCTAATGAAGACTTGCGGTATCGCATGTCACACAGAAGTAGAATTTAGGCACGTCGTCAAAGTTCCACAGGAGAGGAAGCCCGGCAAGTTTTCTCCAGGAGGTGTAAATTGGAATCATTCGTTTAACCTGATATGTCCAGAAAGAATTCACTCTTTTAGCCACACTTTAAAAAAGATCTGTGCCCTTGTGAAAGACACATCACCCCAACACCTATAAAACGCTACTCCCAGGCTGCAGAAAGATGTCAAAGAAATACTAAACAACCCACTTTTTTTATTTTTAATTACTAATTATTTCAGGGAGGCTTTAATGGCTTTATTTTAGCTGTCACAGTCATCAGAGAGAGAGAGGGAGACAGCGATGGAAAAAGAGAAAGAGAGGGAGGCAGGATTAGGTTTCTCCTGGGGAAAGCAGGAGGAGGGAGGACAGCTCGTTCCTGATCCAGGGGGTTTTCAGGCCAGGGGGGCGACAGCTGCACTGTCTTTAGCCTGGATTTGAATTTGAATTCTATCTAACGATGCAGCGCCGGCGAGGACTTGGCAGGGCAGTCTGCTAATCTCCCAGACACAAATGCCTGGGCTTTTCTTGTGTGCCCTCGCCGAGATTTGAGTAATTAAAGTTAAATTGAAGGGAATAAAAAATATCCTTCTTGTACCCGGGCTGTCTTGCTAATGCCAAGTGTGAATAGTCAGGTTTGTCCTCAGAACTATAATCCCCAACACTATTTCTCTTCTCTCTCTCTCTCTCTCTCTCAAAAGCTGAGGTGCCGCCAAGTTTTTGCAAGCTCTAAAGACAGTGATAAGGCGAGGGCGAGGGCCACAGCCTTTCATCTTGCAGGCATCTTTAGGAAAAAGGGGAAGAAAAGAAGTGAGAGGGAGGGAGAAGGTGAAGGGCAGGGGGGGGAAAGTCTGCAAGCAAAAGTGGAAATGGCCAACTGTTAGAGAGAGTCCATCACATTGAAGGAATAGGCTTGAGAAGTCTGGACTTGTCGGAGTTCAGAGAGTGGAGCGGTTAGACAGGCCTCCCTGGCAGCTGCTTAACCCTTTGCTTTCAAAAGCTGGATGCCCCCGGAGTCCCAGAGGCCCTTGAGGGTGGTTCCGCTGAGCCTCTGATGAAATTACAACCAGTTAAATTAGACTGTATTAGAATTCAATGGAAATAATCCTCACCATAAAATTAAATGTACACAATTCCACAATTAAATTCCGAATTGACAACAATGAAGTGTTCCTGAATGGGACTAAATCTTTTTAGACATGTTTCTGATTTAGAGCAAGAAAGGAAACTTTACTAATAACAATATATTCTTTACAACTTTCGTACAATATCTAAACGCCCCCTCCTCATTTTATCGTGGCATTTATTGGCCATTATCTGTAATCTACACAATAGACATAGACCGGCAGAACCACATGGTAGCAGGCTCAGAAGGTCAGTATCATGGCCATGACAGACTTTGTCAAAAGAATAAAAAGCCAGCACTGAAGGTGGATGTCGTTTATGGTCACATTAAATTGCAGGCTCATTCAAATGCATCGCCGATCTCAGACCTCCATTTGTTTCTCATTTATGCCGTTTTATGTCTCTCACGTTCATATAGAGTGTGAACCTCCTTTATCCTGAGCATCCTGTAGGTTTGGTGACGGATCAGTCATTACAGCAGGGACTGGTGACGCAAACTGAGTCAACAGAGGAAGAATTAAGATCTCCCGTGGCCATCTGTGTGATGATGATGAGGAGTATTGCCACCAAATTAACCTGGGACTGTATGGACAACTGCTGCAGTGTGTGTGTGTGTGTGTGTGTGTGTGTGTGTGTGTCTTTACAGCAGTGTTTACAGATCAGTGTATGCTTCCCAGCATGTTTGTGGTGTGTGCTATAGTGTCTCCGTCAGTGTGTGTGCAGGTCAAGTGACTGTTTTCTCGGCCCATTGTTTCCTCTGCTGACTCACAGGTCGAGCTGTCTGAAGTTAATACTTCTGGAATGCTGCTCTCTGTCTCTCTCTCGTTCACTCTCCCTTCCCACTTTTTTTTTCCATCTCTCTTCTTTTTTTCGTAGAAATTGAAAAAAAAAAAATAGGAACACAACCCGACGCTGTAATCCTATTCTTCCATTTGCCATCCTACCCCCTCCACCTCCTCCCCTTTAGCTCTCAAGGCTACCGTTTGGGCCTTTCTTCGTCAACACCTTTTCTCTTCTTCTTCCCCTTTTTTTAACCCTTTTACACCACCTCGTTTTTCCCCTACTACAGTGTTTGCCTGTTCAGATGAATCTGATAATCACATCAACGCCTGTGGAGCATTGCTATTTGCATAACTGATTGCGTGAAAATAGGTTATTATCGAAGCTAGTTAAAAAAACAGTCAGAGTCTGGTTCAGTCGCACAAGTGTATGGCTGGTTATCGCACCTTAGTGCTTAAGATTCTTTCAGGTAAAAGAAACTTTTGTTATAAGCAATGTTCTCCTTCCAAGTAGGAATGGAATGGATTAACTTGCAAACACCCCAAGCTGTTTTTATGTAAATGATTTATCCTTCCCATTCATTCCATTCATTTGTTAATGCAGGACGACAACCAAAAATGTCCAAAGCACATGGTCAGATGCGACTGTCTTCCTCTGACAGAGTAGGACTTATGAACATGGGACCGCCATGTAGCGTCATGTAGTATCAAAAACAGTATAATCAAATGTTTGTCTGGAGGAGGTTGGAGTGTCGGATGGTTGACAACACACCGGACAACACAGTAGACTAGCGTTTGAGTCAAGCGAGCAAAACACAAGAGTGTCCATTTAGGTTGGAGGACAGATTTGGTTTCCTAACAAAAGTCACATGATGCTTTTGTCTTCCTGCCACTCCCACACGGACTCCTTACTGGCTTCTCTCTTATTAGCTGTGTCACAGCTCCACCTCCATCTGCTCAGACTCTCCCACCTCCTCCTCAAAAGCCTTGCTGTATCCACCTGTCCTGTTCCTCCGTGACACACACACACACAGAGCTCACAGGTAGACCTGTCTGGACACACACCTGACATACCAGGTTTGAAAGGCGAGCCTTGCAGACAAATAAGTGTCTAGACGCTGTGACCTCGTATTTATCTTTCTCTGTCTTCCTTTAAGCGTTCCCCCCTTTAATTGGAGGCTTTAAAAAAACAACTTTTCAACACAGTTGAGCATCATTAGAGCTGTATAATAAACCTCCTTGTGCTCCTCCGCAGGGACGCAGCGCTCTGAAACTGCCTGATGGTTTCACTTTAACCTTAACACGTTAGCTGTAAACCAGTTGACAACCAAATGATAAAAGCTCCGAGCATCCATGTAGAACTTTACAGCAGATAAACACACGCATACACACTCGCTGCCTACGTCTGTCTATCTGCAGTTTTTACGTCCACCTCTCTTCCACGGCTGTGCCTATATTGAAATAGCTCTCCCAAACGGTCTGTAAAATCGCACCCGGAGTCAGTGGGTGCTTATTCGCCATGTGCACCCTGGATTACAGTTTGATATAACAGCCCAGCCTGCAGTTGTGCTGTATTGATAGGCTCATACATCAAACCTCCTCCAGACAATCGCAGATGGCTAATTGGGACTTTTTACGGCCTCCCAGTTTATGCAGAGATTTTGATATAAATTAAGCACACAAGGCAGCGTCCCCTTTCATGAAGCTTTACTTGGACAGGGCCTCGTCTGATGAATACCTCCTTTTATTGGTGCAAAGACCTCCAAGGCTTCGGAGAGATGGAATATTGTTTTTAATACCTACCTGTCTGAGGTAATTAATTACGGCATGCGGTATTGCCTGCAGTCAAACTTGGAAGAAAAATCTCTGCCTTCATCTCTCAGCTTGTCTCTTTTTCTTCGTCTCCTCCTCATCATTTTGTATTCTCCTGTTTTCCTTCGCTGTGTTTTTAGTCTCTGCCCCTCGCTTTATCCAAAGTTAGGAAAAGAGTTATTTTATTTCCACGTGATGGTCCCGAAAACATCTGCACCAAAACACTGACAGACACAGTTACGCAGGCCGATACAGGGTTTGAAAGAGTTACCAATAGCCCGATACCAATACCAATTGTACTGCGAACACAGATTTTTATCATACGCTGTGTCTCTGTAAGAACCAAAGCGCTGGTTTCCATTAGCCGTACCCTTAACAGGGTAACCAGTAAGATAATGCATGGATGAATAAACATACACATAACACAACACACAGAAGAAAGACAAACCTGGGCTGTCTACAGGATTACATCAGAGCTCAAGGTTCAGCTTTATTGTCTATGAAATGCAGCTTTAGACACGTGGATAAGAGAATCAGTATGTCCAGTCTGTGGCTCCACAGCACGTACAATAAAACATTACTGTTACTCAGCCTCCTAATGCTCAATGTGCAATAAAACTATGAAATAAATGTAAGTAATCTGCATGCCACAGTTAATCTAAAATACAGTTACTCTTAAAATGTTATTTAGATTTTTTTTGTCAACCCCATTTACATGTTAAATGACTTATTTGGATAGGATGAATAAAAGAGACATCTCACCGTATATTAGGCATCCTAAGGCTGTGGGTTTGTGCATGTGTTGGTTTCCTGCCATGTTTCAGAAATGCAGACTGGAGACGTGTGCAGAATGTGCCCTGCTTCCTGCCCTTTGACTGGTGGGGTAGGCACCCGCCCCCTCTCAACCCTGGACAGTTACAGGAATTACGACATTTTTTATAATTTTATAATCAGTACTCCACCGTGCTTTTGCTATTTTGGTTCATTCTGGCAAATATATGTTGAAATTTGTGCTGTCAAACAAAGTGTTTAGATTAATCAATGGACGTAAAAATTGAGTGTTTAATTAGTGGTCAATTTTTAAATCACATTATGTTGTGAAGGAGCAGCAGTGGCTCAGTAGAGTGATTGACTATTGACTGTAGGAAATACATTTTGATTGTTGTTATTAATTCACTCATCAGCCAAAATACATTTTAATTTAAATTATTTAAATATATTTAAACTAAAATTGATGTATTTATCAATAAAATGTAATCATCATTTAGCTCAAATGCAATGCCACCTAATCGATGTTTTACTCTTCCGAAACAATAACTTAGGTATTTTGATTTTAAATATTGGCTTTTGGAGTTCACAGACTGATGGACACTACCTGTGAGTGTTGGTCTTACTGTCTGAAAATATGATTCCACAAAAAAAATAGAAAGCATTATTTTCATGAATGAGAAAAAAAAATAGATTTACTTCACCTCACAGATAATCTGTGGTGATCCTTTTACCCAAAGTGATGATGTTTCCACCCATGGTGATAGCTTTACCTGCTGTGTGATGTGTTTCTAGCAGAAATTACTGTACATTTGAACTTAAAGTGAAAGCATATCCAACTGCAGTTATTTACATTTAATCATTTGGCAGACACTTTTATCCAAAGTGACTTACAGAGTAATTTGGTACATACACAGTGGTGATGGCTGCCATGCAGGGTGCTCATCACCAGTGGGAGCAACTGGGGGTCAGTGTCAAGGACACTTTGACATGTAGCAAGCAGGGACTGGGGATTGAACCACTGACCCTGTGGTCCATGGATGTCTTGCCTTAGCAACTGAGCTCGAAGACATTCAAACTGACATTCTGACCTGCAGGGGCAGTGTTCCCACCACTAGAACGCCAATCAATTTACTAATGTAAATGGGGGAAAAAAATTATTTATGTAATAGAAATAGAAATAAATGCAGTAATTCAGAGAAGAGTATAGGCGCCATCATGCTTCCTGTTTGCCCTCTGACAGGTAAACTGGAACTACAGATGTGTGCACTAATATTTATACTGTAGCAGCAGTTAGAGAGAAGCAGGGGGTCCTTTGTTTTGTTTGACTGATAAAAAGTGAAAAATGGCACACACTGAGTATTCCTTACTAAATCACTATTTTAAAAGCGTCTTTTAAATGATGTCTTTTAAACTTAAACAGGATAATTGAAATGCCAACCCCAAAACTGGCGGATGACCGCTCTACCCCCTGGACCATGGCCTGGGAGCCTGATAGTTATTGCCGAAATTCACTTACTACTGGGCCTGATACTCATGACAAGTTCATACATCACTTTTCATGGCCTTCCACAGGAATGCTTCCCCAACTATTGGCACACTTACTGTGAATTGGCTGCATATTGACTGAAAGGTAAATGTATAGGTATAAATGCAGGGAATCATGCCTAAAAAGATTAGCAATTCAGTAATTTTATATGGACCAGTTGACACAAATACTGTCCCTTTGGGGCCACGTGGTTGCACATCTTTGCCATTGCTGAAGGAGAAGATTGGATGTCCAAGAACCATTGTCCACTTCCTGGCTCCCCCTATGTCAAAGTCAAAGCCCACAACACTAAAGCCCAAGTTGCTCCTAGTGCAGGGCAGTGATGCCATCAGTGTTTGTGAATGGGTGAACAAGAAGCAACCAGAAAGTGCTTTGAGTATCAATAAGGTAGAAAAGTGCTTTGCACCGTAAGTGCAGACCATTTACCATTTTGTCCTTGCAGCCCCTGGCAGATCTCTTCATATTCTGACTACATTATGTGTGTGCTGTGGCCATTTAGACCTCACATTACTATGTGCCTCTCTTTATCAGGATGTGCTATCCAGATACAGATCACAGCTTAACACCAGATGTGAATGAGCTCTTAGCGCCCATTCACTTATCCCCAACATCAATAGACTCCCTCAAGCCAAAATCACCCTTTCATTGAAATTACCTCTTGCCTACTGCACTTTCACATCTCAGCTGCTATCAAACACACACACGGACGCAGACACCCACGCCTGTCTTGATCACCTTAGGGTTTTTACATTGGCTTACATTTATGTTCTAGAGACCTTCCTTACCATAACACCTTGTTACACAACTCTAAACCTTAAGTTAAGCCAAACCTTTAACCAAGTCATCAGTAAGATGTGGTACACACACCTTCACACGTACAGGCTGTGTAGGCGTGCTAGTTGTTTTTCAGGGATTTAATTGTAAACAGGTGTTTTTCATACTGTTACTAACCACCCTAATTACCCCAAAATGCTGCACATTAATGCACCACCACACAAGTGTAGTGGACAAGTTATAAAGTTACACAGAAACTTGGGTTTGAATAACAGTAATAAAAACAGAGAAAAGTTAATTTTCAAAAAATACAGGCGCACTAAGCAGCCAAAGTCAAGGACCTTGGATTCAGCACACCTGCCAGTTCAGAGTAGGGCTACACTATTAAGAGCAATGAGTGGTCTGAGAGAGCACGAGATCTTGACAGAGACCAGTCCCAGGAAGGCCATGTTTGGATTAGAACCAGGACTTCTGCAGCTGCAAAACCTGTACCCACTAATAAAATAAACAGATAATTTCAGAGTAAATGCTCCTTAGAATGTGAAATATGACAGATGTAACATACAAAGGATGGTGGACTGTGAGTGTTCAGTCTTGAAATTTAGGACAAATAATTTAGGACTCTATATTTAGAGCTTATCACCGTGTCCAACAGGTTATCATTCAGCGATTATAGCTCGGTTAGGATCTCTAACATGATGTGTTCTTTGGTTCTTAGGGTTCTTTAACAGAGGCTCTATGATTTGTGGGGTGTGTTCAGGCCATGTATCCTGGAGCCTCAGAGAGTCCTGAGACGCATTTGGCAGACCCACTAAGATGGATTTCATAGATTTCTCATGATGTTGCTTCAGGACGAGATTTTAAAACCCTGAGCTAGACCATACTCAAGGTTTGAGAATCCAAACGCTGAGCTTGGGAAGATTAAAAAACGAGTTCCCTAATGTACATATGTACTTTTTAAAATGCTTGGGTGCACAATTGGGCAACAATAGGTTTAAAGCCATGTTAGTGAACAGTAGGATAAATTATCTGTCAAGCGGTAGCATAAATCATTAGAATCAGATTAAATGCTTGAATGAATAATAATCCACATATTACCTGCTCCCCCGCTCTCTCTCACAACTTCTTGTATCTATTTCTCTTTAACATTACATTGCTTCTGTTCAGCTCAGGCTGTTTCTATTTGAGTCCTCACTTATCTCACCTGACAATGAGTATTTAACATTTTTTAGGTCAAATTATATACACTGTCTTTCTGTTAGAGGTCAAATCATTTTTAATTCAAATTACAGAAATGGATCTCAAACAGTGCAGAAATGCAGAACAGCATATTGATACCGCAGCCTAATACAACAGGCTGTGACACTGATTATATTAGTGTTGTATAGCAGGGAGATATAATGTCAATCTTCTCCTGGACACAGTGGGCCGTACCTTTTCCTTTTTCTTCACCATTGTCTTCTCCTGACCCATATCTGTTCCCCTCCTCAAGCTCAGGTTCAATGATGCAGACTTCTCATCTTTACCTGTAGGCCCAGTTCACACATCAAGTGTTACTGGCTTTTACTTCAACAACTTTGCAACAACAAAATATATACAGTATATATATATATTTTTAAGATGTTTCAATCATTAAACCCTTTAAAAAAGCTTTTAAACTTTTGAACAGTGTGACTATATTTCTAGCACCAAAGTAGATTTTGAAGTGACTTTTATTATATGTACCTCAGAAGTCTGGAGCACGCTGTAGCTCTTTCTTCTTTGTTGGTGTTCAGATGTTCCCATTTGTGTAGAAAGGTTCTCACCATGGTTCCTTTGTGTTCTAGATGATTCTAGAAGTTCCTAGATTCCTGTATGTTGGTTTCCTGTAGACTGTGGATTGTTGCATCGCAGAAAATACGGTTTATAAAGACTTTAACAAAATCATATTACATCATTATGAATGCAAAATGAAAAAAATCATTTAGGAGTCTAAATTTGCTTTAGAAAGTTGAGGAAAGTCATCTTTGCATATGTGCTATATTGTCGTTGACTTTGGCTATTGTTAACTTTATTAAAGTATTTTGGATGTCAAAGGAGAAGCAAACAGAAAACGGAAGAATTCTTCCATGTTTAGTCTATAATGGTTGGCTGAGTGTCAGCATTGAGAGTTTAACTAACACTGTGTCGTGCTGTGTTAGCGCCAACGTGGGTCTCAGCCTGTGAGAGTTGCTTTGCATGATGGGATGCAAAGTGGCAGGGTGTCCATGCCAACGTTTTATTGATGATCTGGCAACAACTTAAAATCTTAATGAGATCTTTTTATGTGGTTCCCAAATTCTAACAGGATTACAAGCCACGCTACAGCACCATGACTTGCCACTCAACATGCAATAGATGCCTTGCTTGTCATTGTTAGAAAAAATATAAATAATCTCACCCCAGACTTGGATTACTTGGACCAGAATAATGGAAAATATTAATATGTACCAGTGCGATTTTCATCCACATAATTGACTGTATTGATTTCCGCGATCTCAGTGTGTGTGAGGATAAGGCTACTTTGACTGTAAATGGATTTAATGTGTTACACCAGTGCTAAGGCGAGGATGTATGACAAATTACAAAACCCTCCCTGATATTTCTTTATTTGTGGAAAATTGAACTACAGGGATCTTTTTGCATTAATGCGATGAGCATGTGATTGAAAGTTTCAGGGTGTTAGTCGGTCATGGCAACAACAAACAAGTGTGTGTGACAGCTCACAATTTAATCCCTGACTTTAATTCACTAATCGTTATTCAAATTAGATTTCCTGAGAAGAAAAACGGGATATATTACATTTCTATTTTGGGAGTATTAACAGTCATGTACACGCTTGGACAAGGCTGAAAACACTACTTCATAATTCCTTCATTTGCATAGTATATGTGTCCATACATGGAAGCATAGCTCAGCGCCGTGGGGGCAAATGTGCATTTAACCGGTTTTCCTTCACGTTCCCTCGAGTAAAATTACAGCAGTGGTATGACTGCAGAAGGAGCAACTCTCCAAGTTTATATCTTTTCTTTAAATTAAGTAAACTTGGTCCACCTGGGTCCATAAATCCAGCACAGAGACCCAGAGCAGAGCGCCTTTTCTCCCGCTCTCTTCCCCTCTGGTCAGTGGATTTACCGCAGGAGTAATAACTGTCAGGCCAAATGCCTGGTAAAGTGGCGGACGGGAGCGAGTGGAGGGGGAGTATTTATCACGGTATTGACTTTGTGACTGCCGTGTCGTGAACTCTTTTGTCATAAACTGGAGCAGCGCAGCAGATCGATCCGAGGAAAACTGCTGTCAGCTCGACTCCCAGCGAGCATTGCTTTTCTTACAGCCACTTAGAGGGCTGATAAATGCCCCCACCTCTCCCGCCTGCCACCTTCTACAGGCAACAAGAGCATGGCCGGGGATACTCAACACACACACGCAGACACTGCCCCCCGACTTCCCTATACACACACTCCACACACACACTTAAGATCATATAAAAACCACATTGCAGCTTTTCGCAAAAAAAACACCATTAAGATGAAACAAAAGCTGTGTTTTTTAAGGACAGACATTTAGTAGATTTTGAAAATCTGCGGCCGTGAACTGGGCATGGGATGAAATGACCAAAATTGATTTTAATTTGGTCTTTTGGGAACATGCCAAAATTCAACACATGCATAGTTTCCAAAGAATATGTGTGAGATATTTACAGATTTTATTGAGGGTATTAAAAAAGCTGTATTGCAGCAGTGTAGAAAGTTTAATTTCGCTGGAGTGCTGTAGTGTAGGTTAAGTGAGTTTTAATGATCAACTGGCTAAATGGTTTACTGTCTATACATCATAAAATATGTGTCAATTTAACACTGTATAAACAGTAAATACCATTTTAACTAAATTAATATTTTAAAACATAACATAAAATAATTTGTCTATTGACAGTGAAGTCATTGACTGTATCAGTGGACCAGCTTTGAACAGTTGTGGGTTTACTCGAAAGGTCTTGGGCATTTCCTGACTGTGTTCCCATGATGTCTTTTAAGGGTGCACTGAGAACCAGGTGTAAAAAAAAAAAAAATAAAAAAAATAAACTGGGTCTTTATTTAACCTAAATGAAGGTTAACTGCGAGGGGGAATTGGGATGACATTGAGGATATAAACCACTGAATAGGTTTTCACAATAGGGTGAATACAGCAACACAAGTCCCATTAGTTTGTGCTTAGAAGGACCCTATTTTTTTACACAAAATGATCCAAAAAACCTCCCAGCTATATAAATAACCTCTGACTTCATCTGAAGCCAACTGAATGTTTGGGATAAGCAGTCAAAATCATGCCAGTAAAGTTGACAGAGAGAGCTGAAAGTATTCTTCAATTTCAATTACTCTTTATGAGATCAGAAATAAAAATTAAAAACTGGACTATGACTTCATATTTGATCACAATAGGAAATCACAGCAAAGGCAGTAATGGACAACATTTTAGTGGGAATATCAAACAATTAATATCATTTTTCTGCAGTAAAGTCTTGTACAACCAATGAAAGTGGGACTAAGTTGTTGTTGTCTATTTGCAAAGCAAGTCCTATTCTGTCTTTAGGGTTGCAGGGACACTTGTACTTTTTTGTTGAATGACTAATTGCTGCATTCTTCATCAGAACCATCTGCATATTCATAAACAACAGCATCATGTTCTCAGACATTCAGGTCACAGACTGACATTCTTCAGTTGTGTATGTGAGGGGGGGCAGGCTGGATGGCTGGGGGACATTGCTGACTACAATGGCAATTACATGGACAGCCTTGGGATGAAGGTCAATGAGAAGAACAGCACAATAGAACAAATTCCCTCTTCTTTTCATTGATAATACAATGACGACCAATACAATCAAAATAGGCTCAGGTAAATCATTTGCAACACAATACTATGGAAGCCCTCAGATGTTTCAGTCTGCTCGAGGGTTTCAGTGAAAGGGAAGATGAACTTGAGATATTCTGAAATAAGTTCCAAACACCATTTACAACATCTGTGTAATGCTTTCAATAAAAGTCCACATACCATCGGATTTAAAAAAGAAACAATCGCAATCGATGTGTTTTAAGTGTAAACTGTAAGCCTTCATTTAACCTACTTCCGATTCATGTTTTGCTGGCCTGATCAGAAATGGTACCTACTAGACTGAGGATGAAGTGTTCTTTTTCCCAGAAAGAGTGGGACAACAAATGAAGAGAAACTGGGATAAATATGTGATTTGGAATATTATAGATCAACATCTTAAAAGCAGCTACTATACTCAAAGTGGAAACACATGTGCTTTTGTCTCCCACTTGTTTGTGTGTGTACTTTTGTCAGGCAAGGGCATTTCATAAGAAGAGTTTCTTATCTTTGCATTGAAGTAATAGGCTTAATGTTTGCATTTTCTTTCGACCCTTGTCTTTTGGACAATTGACTTGTCTTTCTTCTTTCACTTATAGTTCCATTTTTCATGTCTCTCTAAACAGCCTCCTTGATATCCACCAGTCTATGTTCAGCAACAGTCAATCAAGTGTTGGTGGTTCCCAGAGTTTCCAAAAATAGAATGGGTGGCAGAGCCTTTAGCTATCAAGCTCCTCTCCTGTGGAACCAGCTCCCAGTCCAGATTTGGGAAGCAGACACCCTCTCTATTTTTAAGACTAGGCTCAAAACCTTCATCTTTGATAAAGCTTATAGTTAGTTCTAGTCCTGCTGCTATAGGCTTAGACTGCTGGGGGACCAACCCCTTATGTACTGAGACACTTTCCTTAGTTGTGTTTCTCCCTTTCTCTGTCCCTGTCTTCAGGTGTCCCCTGCTGTGGAGCTGTATGTTTCCAGTGCTTAGCTACTGCTCCTACCATTCTGCCCAATGTTTTCCACACAGCCCACCTGATGGCTGCCCGGGGGATTTGTTGGGTTTTGTAAAGTGCCTTGAGATGACTTTGTTGTAAATTGGTGCTTTTTGAATAAAGGTGACTTGAAATGAATCTCTAAAAACTGAAAAAGCTGCAGCGTCTAATCTAATTGGGCATCAGGCTCATATCCTGCCTATCTTGATGAACTTTTAAGGTATCTTTGCAGATGCCCTTCGCTTATATTGCATCTCTATTGGTGTCCTGCAGAGCTCTGTCCTTAGCCCTCTCCGCATATCCATGCTAACCCAATGTTCTGTTATCCGGTTCTGTTATCCGCTCATAACGTTTTTCCAGTCATTGCTACAGTGATGACACACAGCTCTTCCTTTTCAATCTGCCAGATGACTTCACAATTTGAGCATGTAGGACATTTCTGAGTTGATAAGAGAAAGACATCTTTAATTCAATCTGTCCATAACAGAATGTCTGGTCTTTCAAGCCAGACATGAACCAGAAATCTGGGGATCTTCAGTAACGACCAGCTTATTGACCATGAGCCATGATTTACCCTCTACAGCATCAGAAAGACCAGGCATTGCATCTCTTAATATGTTACTCAACTTTTCATGCAAGCACTAGTCACACCTTGTCTTGACCCTTTTGGACAGGACTACAAGCTTGTACATTCACACATCTCTAGATGATTGAAAAAAAAAGCCTCTGATGCAGGTTTTTGGTCCAGATGAATGAGAAATCAATAGCGTCTGTGCTGACATCCAGAAGCAGCTGAGGCTAAAGCACACCCAGCTCATGGATGACGACAGCATTGGTGTGTGTGTGCATGTTCCTGACGTTGAGCAAGTCTTTGTCCATGACTCTCCTGTCTCAATGTCCTCTGCGTAGGTCCTGACTCGAGGGGTCTGAGGTCACTGGTCAAGTCGTGGGGTTGGTTCCCCTGGGAGTCTGGGGCTCAGAGGAGGGTCCTTTGTGAGTGTAACCTTTGACCTGTACCACATGAGGGTGGAAGAATGTCGGGATTAATGGTGAGGCAAGCAGAAAGAAGGTGAAGATTGGGTCAATCTGCCTGTTTGTCATTGTTTATGTACATGGTGTCGCACCAGCATAATTATCTCTCTGGTCTTCAAACAAGTCTGGAACAATAGTCAAGTTTCTCTGTAAAAGCACAAACGTGGCTGAGCAGACTTGGTGTTAATAGGGGTAGTAAGAGACCAAAAAGTTGGACAGGAATTAGAAGCATGAGCATGAAGAGGAGGCATTGGCACGGGAAGGCTTAGCAGACAAAATAGCAGCAATGATTGTAAATTATACAGTAAGGGCAATGAAGAGACCAGGGAAGCTAAATTGAAAAATGAATGTAGAATGAATCACATGTTCAGTTCTTCTTTACCTTTATTTTGCTGGGCATCCTCACTTCTAATTTCCTCCTCTGTTCTCTTCCCAACTCTCATCATGCTATTACTTCAGATAGCTGTGGATAATACCACATAAGTGAAACTGTGAAGAGCAGAGCAAGAGGTCAGAGGTCATTGACCAGGAGTCAGGGGATTTCTGAACAATGATCAGAGGGAGGACAACAGCGACCATGATCTTCTGTCATGTTCCATTTCCACAGTCATCATATTGTGTTTAATTTAAGAATCTTGTTGTGTTGAGGTATAAACTTAAAAGTTTGTGAATTCTTAAAACATGTTTTTATTTCTACATTACTTTGAGCTAAAATATATTTTTCCCACAACTTCAAAGCTAGATAAAAGGAAGCCAGTTAAATTAATGAAACAAAAAATACCTCAGGGCAATCAGGAATGAAGAAATGTTAAATTACATACTGTACCTTTATACGCTGCTCCTCTGACTCTGTTTGCCTGCATGTTTATGATTTAGCTGGTGATATTTTGTGGTGTACAAAATGCTTCTGCAAGGAGCCTGTTAAATATAAGCATTTGACTCATCACTTTTTCTTCCTACGTGATTAATGTTTGATGATTTACTGAACTTTTACCTTTGTGTGTTTTTCTTGTGATTTATATTGGCTGGACTGTAGTTAAAATCATGTTTCATTTATTGATACATCTCTCTCTCTCTCTCTCTCTCTATATATATATATATATATATATTTTCACAATTATATAGAATTTCTGTCCTTTTAGAAATTCTGAATGTTGTGATAGCAACCAACCCCCAGTGATATCCAGCCACCTTGAAATTTAACATATCATAAAATCACTGCAACATGCATCATATTTTTTTAGAATTGCTGTTGAAAAATCTGGCATTTTAGGCCACAACAATGACAAAAAGCATTCCAGAGCGCCTGGAGGGACTGGGATGTAGGCTATCCCACGCTAACTCCATGCTGGTGAGATCAGCCCATCTGTATCTGAACAGGGACTCTAGCTGTATGTTTGGCCTCGTGAATTCCACTGAACTCCACTGTATTCTCTGACAGTAAGTTATAGAGGCCTTCATGTATCCCAACTCATCTTTATATATATATATATATATATATATATATATATATATATATATATATATAGACAGCAGCTGTGTCAATGGTACAATGTGCTCTGCTCTTTTATTTTTCTCCATGGGCCACTGACAGTTCTCAGATGTGTTAATGTCAAGACGTCTACTGTGCAGGGTGCAGAAAAAATTAATTTCATCATCAGAACAATGTGTTTCAGATGTCTCAAAAATTAATCCAAGCAGCAGAAAGGATAATTACAGTGATTCTTTTGAAGTTTTCACATTAGGTTTTATCACTGTCAATCACTGATATGCTCGGATGTCGACATTTAGCAAAAACACACTGAGCTTATTGGCACAAAGCAGCCGTATGTTCCAAATTAGAGGCTAAAATCAGTGTTTGAAAGGCTCCAATATGATATGTAAAACCATTTGTGTGTGTTTTTATTATTACTAATTGAATTGTACATCTGTCCTTCCAGCACAGACTCAACACTTTAAATGTCAGAGTAACAGTGTTTGTCATGCAGGACAATAAGCGTGTCAGAGCATGTACACTGTGGGAAAGCAAAGGGAAGTAAGTCTGCTACTGTGTGACTGACTTCATAATGGAGTGGCAGTCAGGCCTGTTTCCATATAGTGTCAGAGTAAAGAAGAAACAGCAGCTGGGTTTTCTATGTGTTCATGCCCATGTTCGGAGGTTGCAACACTGGTTGACTTAAAAAGATGTTACCTGGGGTTTAAAGTTTTTGAATAAACTAGTAATCAGACCTTGGTTTAAGGATATTTGCAAACCTGTTTTTTTTGGTTTTGTTAAAGAACTGTCCTTTCCGTAATGTGGACTCGTTCCTGAGCCAAACAAACTCTGGAGCAACTTGTTTTGACTTCAAAATAGCACATTTTTCCTTGTTGTCCGCTGGCCTTCTTTACAAAGCCTGAAACAATCTTACATGAGATGATAAAAATGTTGCCCAGATAACTGCAATTTACGAACAAATGCCAATTCCATGTTCCATATCCACTGCTACAGAAGAGGATCTACTTCCTGCTTTTACGTTCTTGTAACTGCTACAAGTGGCAAGACAGTGGTTGTGTGACTTGGAGAATGGAAACTGAAGAGGAAAATTGAGATCAAACTAATCAGTAGACCCATTTTCTGTTTTTCCCTTGTACCCGTTTCCTTTCACACACTGAAAAAAATACAAGCCAACCACAAGGTATCGTGGGAAGTCATGCGAGAATTGTCCTGTCTACTCATGGTTCAAACACATCTGGGGAGGGAACACAAAATGAAAAGAGGAAGCGGATGATGTTTTGCGCCAGTAAATATAAGTACTGATGAGTGCGGATGCTTGTCTGTCTGTGAATGTGTCTTTGTGTTGGCCCACAAATAGCCTGGAGACCTGTCCAGGGTGGATCTTGCACTCGCCCAATTTGATTTCTCTTTTCGATCCCAGTCCAATTGGGCTTGACTGTGGCTCAGGAGGTACAGCAGGGATCTCCATCACATTTAGCAGTTCTGTCACAGCTATGCCTGTACACGTTTAGGTGTTTTCAGCCCCCACTCCAGCAAGTTCTGTGGTCTACAATGAGAGCTATGTCCATGGATGGATTATGAGACAGATGTAAGGTCCTTCACAGTTAAATTAGTATAAATCCCCCCTGTTTGTATATATATTCGTCATTTTCTTTCTGTGCTGCTATGTGTGACACACACACACACACACTCTTCTGTCAGCAGCAGGTCATTGGTAGGTCAGCTCCAGGTCTGACATTATGTCCCCACATATGATTTTATCTGCAGGTGACAACCTTGTTATCTGTCTTCTTCCCTTTCGCTCACTCTCTCTGTCTCAGTGTGTTGTGTCCTGGACTCCTCAGCATGTTTGATGATCTGCCGTACCCAACTGTGGCAGTTATAAATTATTCATTGAATAAAAATGCTTCTCAACTATCAGCTGGTCCTGATCTTCACATTCCGATAGTCAAAGACCTGGATGCAAGTTTGTTTTACCCATGTTCACAGTATTTTCATATCTGCAGCAGCATTTGTTAAATAACTCGTTTGCACAAGCCTCTGTTAGGCCGCTGCTTCCTCAAGTAAAAATCTGCTGATGAGCTCATGTCCAAGTCGGATGAATGACTGGACAGTGTGCTTTATTTCTTTTATATTTACTAATCATCCTAAATATCCTTTATATCCAAACATTCAATTTTTATAGTCAAGTTTGGTACGCTATGTGCACTCAATATGCTGTTGAGGCCATTTTTAAACCTGTAGGATCTTTGGCTTTGGTCTAAATTACCACGCTACTTTGCAGTCGTTCATGCACTTGCCTACCCTGTTTAGTCTGGTTCAATCAAACAATATATATTAGTTTTTTCCTTATGGTGGTTCCTTTGAAAAGGTCCGAACACAGAAATCACACACAGGTGTGGGCCAAAACAAGTGCACAGAGACTCTTTTCATGTTGCATGATAGAAAATATTGACATACCGATTAAACAAAGTGTGTAACTGTAACTGTAATACAAAAAGACAGCACAGGACACAGGATTAGACTGTCAGGTGATGCCCACAATGAGCATCATACACAGCAACTAAGTATTCAACACAGGGAACCCATAAATTACAGCTTCAACATTGGACTGATTTATTATGAAAGAGGTGTTCAAACATGATTTAACATCTCTACTAATGTCTCTGTAAGTGTGAAGCCACCTTGAAACAATTCAGTCCCCTACAGAGAATTATAGGATATCACCATGCTCAGCATAAAAGATGACAACTCTCCCTTTCTGCACTTAATCAATGGAGCTGACCTTTGCAGGAGGCCCCTCACTGAGTGATTAAAGCCAAGTCCCAACACGGATTGTCGGGATCGTGAAAATAAAGGCGTCCAGATGGGGAGGGAGAGGAGACGACCTCCTGCAGTTTGGATTCCGCCGTGATTTCCATTCGTTGCTTTTCAGCATGCCGCTGCCACATACCAGCATCCAGGGAACTATTCCTCTTCTGATACAGAGAATAAAGACCTTTGATATCTGCCTGGTGTTTACCGCAGCAATGGTACCGAGTGTTCATTTTTCCCAGTGATAAATCTGGTGATTATAAATAATACTATTGTTGTACACTGCAGAACATACGCATTATTCACAGTTTAGGAAAGTTACAACACATAAATATTGACGATAATTGGCTTATTAGGCTTAAGGAGAGTTTTGTATATGCACATCTTTTAATAAATCACATTTTCATGCACATAATAGTGTACAAACAGAAATTAAACAAAAAAGCAATAGAATGAAATGTTTTTTCCTGATTTGTTATGATTGACTAAAATACCAGCTTTTTAAAGATGATTTTAAGAGAAACTTGAACATCTAACAAGGGCTCTCTGGAATGAAAAAAAAAAAAAACTTTTGGTGACAAAGAACCTCAGTCAGATGTATAATTATCATCCCAGTTTCTATTAAGGCCAGCCTGAAAAATATTAAAGTAATATGATTCTGAATGATTCCAGTCTTTGCAATATACTGGTAGCTTACTACTTTGTGAGAGATTAGCATGAATTTAGTGCCTTCAATATCTACATTTTATCATATTGTGAAAAACTGAAGAGAAATGCTCGTCAAAAACCGTACTAGAAAGTACTGAGCTCATATCATGTGGACTTGAACACAGTGAAAACCTGTTCTGTTAATTGAGCCCACGCTTCAGGTTGTCTTTAAGAAGTAATGGATGTCAGTTTCTGTGTCAAACACAAAAAAGAACATCCAGACTGATATTAGCAAAATGTGTGGCAGCTTCTGAGACACTTTGGTTCCATGTGTGAGTGAATGTACAAGCACAATAAATGTGGAGGTGAGCTGTATATTAGGGTTTAGAGAGACGTCCACTGCCATCAGGTCAACGTCTTTACCTGGAAAGTTAGTGAATGTTTCAGCAGCACAATGCCGGGCTTCATTCTGCACGTCTTACAACAGCGTGGCTTTGTAGAGACAGAGGACTTGTGTTTGACTGACCTTCCCTGCCGTCCAGATCGTAAATTCTTTTATTGCAGAGTAGAAAAATCCCCTCCAAAAATTGGGTTTGTGCAAAGGTAAATTTGAAAACACTTTTAACATCAGTAAAGTGCCATTTAAGGACATTTAAAAGCTCAGGTGTTCACAAAGTGGATATCTGGATGTCTTCTGTTTTCTTTGTGCTTTTCTCAAGAAAAAGTTCTGATGTGCTTACTGGCTGGTTTTGAGGAGGTTGAGGAGGGTCTGAGGTTGTGTTTTTGAATATTTTCTTATCTGCCATTTCAATATGAGGTGAGAAATTATCTGAGGGGTCTGACAAAGAAAACAAAGGGACACCAGCACCAGTTTTCAGAGGTCGGCAGTGGTGGCAAAGCTGAACGGTGGTAATTCACACTTCATTCCTGTTAAACCCCTTGATAATCCCAAAGTGCATTTCCTTGGCCCCCGTCCAAAGTACTCAGTAACAAAACAGAGAAAATAAAAAATGGTGGATGAATACCAGCAGAGGAGTGCCACAGGGGTGAGAGATTTATAATGTGAACGGCAAAAACTCCATCGTAAATCAGCGCAAAAAGGCTTTCAAGAAGGGGAGCTGGCATTTATGCAAGAGAGAGAGAGAGATAGATATGAGGGAGGAGTTGTGTAGAGGTGCAACTCTGGTGTGGATCTGGTCCTAATGATTTAACAAAGAAAACGTGAATTTTTGTTTTCCACTTCAGTGAAAAATCATATTGTGAAACCTCAGCGATTGATGATATGTACTGGGATATATAAATAAATGTCTGCTAACATACAAGTGATGCTTTAAACAACATGCACTTGCAAATAAATGCCACAAATGATAATGAAAACAGCCACAAATGCTGGCCGGAGACAGGAGACAAATTGATGTCTCATAGTATCGGGACAGTGGGACAGTTCCCGCAGTTTGCAAGCATCCATCTTAGCATCGTAGCAAAGCTGCAGAATTTGTCCGCATCTGTCTCTTAATATTTTGGCCACTGATGACCAAGCACTTAGACTTGGAGTCTCTTCTTTAATTCAATTCAAGAGTGAGGAGCGAGAGAGACAAACCAACAACAGTGAAGAGGGAACAGGGCTTAAATAACCAAAAAAACAGGTGAAACTAATTTGGACAAACTTAAATATTTTTTAATTAAACAGTGCTCATTAGGTGTAAATGACCAAATTAGAGATATAGTGTTGGAAACTGGTTTCCATTTCCAACACTGAAAGGAACGAGCTTACTGGCTTTACTATGGTTATGGTCATGTCCTGTTACATTTGGAGAAATACACCGAGTCCCAGTCAAGGATCCGCAAGGATGGGGTCAAGGGTGAAAAAAAACCCACCACATTATTCAGACCATTTTGAGTTGAAGTGTCACGATGGCACAACTGGATACATATATTAACTTTTTGTTTTAAATGATGTCCATGACTTATGAATTCAGTTGTTAATTGCATACCTGCATTAAAAGTTTGAGTCACCAAATCTTGCGGCTCAGACAGCCCCCATGTTTTGTAACAAGGAATCCTTTGGGTATCTGTCAACCTCCAGAAATTCCACCTAGACAAACAATGAGGGGGCAAAAACAAAGAGACTCATAAACCAACAAACAAACAAGTGGTTGTTCACTGAGTTGCCCACAGTTTACTCAAAAAAACAGTCGCTTTAACCAACAACAGTGAAACTAATTTGGACAAAACGACGAAAAAAAAGTAAAACAAGACTGTCAGAGACTACAAATCTGTGCCAGTTTTTCACTGTGAACTTTCTAGTCTTTAAAATTCTTACATAGTTGTGTAAAACTTTCAAACACTTTCTGTGTGTTTTTCTAGGGTTATGGTTGCCCAAAATGTAAAATTTGGTATTTTTCAAAATAATGGTAAAAACTCGGATTTCTTAACTCCTGTAAATGTTATGATTTCACGTGTGAACTCTGGTCACCTATGGACAGAACAACTGACCCAAAGTAGAATCAACTCTCAATTGTAATGTCCAACCTCACTGTCCTTCATCCATAACCTTGAATAGACCCTTGTTTTCTGTTGTTGCTTTTTAAAAAGGTGTCTACATAACTGCTATTGATCTATACACATGCTCGAGCTCCAGTGGGATTGTACCAGCAGTCAAACTTTTTGCTTGTTGATAAGAGGTCTCTTGTACTGTAGAGTTGGGTACTTCCGAATCTTCCGAAACCTTTACATTTTACTATAGTGATTTTGTAGATGTTTTCATTCAAAGTGAAGGACACAGATCGGTAGGAGTATCTGGGGGGGTTCAGCGTCTTACCCAAGAACACTAATATACGGAGGTGCTGGGGAACAAACCACTGCCCCGTGGTTGAGCAAACAACCACCACCTGAGTGACAGCTGTGCATGAACAGCCCGTTGTCAATCCCGAGGCATCAAAAAGCGACGCTTTACGCAGTCAGTCCCTTTGCATTACATGCAGACACACAAGGTACCCATTCATTTGGGTGATTGAGTTTTCGGTGTATTTAAATGTGTCAATATTTAAAGCCTTCATCAAAGATGTAGAAAAAGAACATCTACCATCCTTTATACCATCCTGTAAAACAAAACACAGGACTTCAACATTATTCCTGTTCTGCCCCGTTTGTTTTAATGTAATTTTTCTTCTAACTTAACCTTACCCTGAAGTTTTTTTCTCTAACCATAATTTTTGTATATAAAGTCATTCTTGTGGTGTCAAAAGTTTATAGTACTGGAGTGTCAACACTGGATGCAGTTTTCCCAGGGCGTTGATGCCACACCTGGAGTGTCCAATACTGGCCCCAAAGGACATTACAAAGGATCACAATTTGACTTAAGAACTTCAGTATCTCACTCTGTGGGAAGACAATTTGTTGGCATAAACCTCCTACCATCACATCTTTTGTTCTGTGAACAGTCAAGTGCTACACAGTCAGAAACCATGGATGATGCCTCATAGGCCTACTCAGAAGAAGCTTCCTCTTGATGAAGTTAGTGTGCATTTTACAACCAATTAGGGAGCTCTGTTTAGAGACACAAAACAAGGATTTAGAATTACCCCCCAGAAAAGGACATAAAATGTCTGCAAACGCTACCATATAGAAACACGACAACAAAAAATCCACCAAATGACCCCTGAATTAGAAAAATGATCAGAAAAACACAGTCTGATTACAAATTAGTCTACATAAAAGGGTGCAGGGACCTTCTTGTATAGACTTTTTCTTTATGACTTTTTCTATTCCGTCTCTTGTCAACATGCTTACCTTCAATGCTCGCTCCCGGCTGCAGCTGCACAGCACTGAGCAGGATGTAGACTAATGTATGCTTTACCGGAGAACAAAAACACAATTAAAACTCGTGACCTTTTCCTGAGGTGTGCGGGTGTGTCCAAGAGGGTAACATTGAATCTACACTGTGTTTCTGATAACATCTAAATCAAAAGCCACAGTTATTCATTAGCTGTGTGAAAGGCATATTGCATTGCATGTAATTCTACCTGCATGAAAGTGTTTGTAACGCTGAGCCCTTCCACTCTGACCACAAGAACAAACTTGTTAGCAGGAAAATTCTGCTTTTGAACAGTTGCCAGAGAAAGCCAAGGGGGATGGATGGGGAAGGAGGGTGAAACGAAGTGGAGGATGGATATCTCTTACTCGGAGAGAGAGGGGGGGGTGTAGAGAGGGAGCAGCGAGAGGCTAACACTAATCCACTTATTAAAGCAACAACTGCAAGCCTGGAACCCGCGCCAGATATTAATACCTAATCATGAGTTAATTAAAGGAGGGTTAGTTAGCCCCTAATCCACTGTGATGGGGGCTGATAGTGGTGGGGAGTGACAGAGTGTCCTGAGGGGGTGACAGAGGGGTGGGGGTGGTTGGTTGGAGGCCTGCTATGGTGCTAATGCTAAGTGCTAACAGCGGAGCTGTGGACTGGAGATATAATGAGCTTCAAGGTGCCAATATACGCCGGACGACTAGGTCCTTTGAAAGGGAAGGCGTTAGCACATTTAGGGGTTTCTGAGTGTGACAGATGATAATTGTTGCATAAGGCTCAGGTGAGACCACATGGTCATGAAAGTGACACAAATTGTGAAATGACTTACTCTACATGTGAATGAGAGTGTGAGTGAAGCTTAAGTACGGCTCCAAGTCCAGCCTGCCACCAGCCTTACAGCTTTGACTGGACTAAACTCAACCGCGAAGGCCAGAATCGAGACCCAAACCCCACCTGTTTCAGCAGCAAATCCTTCTTTTTTTCTTTAATAAGATTTGGATTAATAGCACAGACAAATGAGCTAATCCAGGTTGCAGACTAAGTTGCAGACTAATGAGATTCATTGTGTAGGGATTGTTGTAAATATGATTTAGAAAATAATCAAATAGATTCTTCTACTTCTACTACTTCTAAAATAATTTGGTATAAAAACATGATTTATAGTTGTCATGCTTTATTTCAACAAAGCAAAATGATTGTTTGCCTTTTATTTGTGATTAAACTTGTAAAATGAGAATGTCAAAGCATTTTGGCCCCAGTCTGCCTCTGTACATGTGGAGTTTGACTGCAGCATCACTTCTGCAGGCCGCTGTGTCTCTCTTCACCCTCTCCTCTGGCTTTCCATACTTCACGCTCTCTCTCTCCACGCCTTCTTCTCCCGTTCATTCCCTTCAGTAACTGCTTCACTTTTCTTCTCCCTTGTTTTCCACCGTTTCTCGTTTGCCCTTCACCTTCTCTTCCCCCACATCAGGGTCTGATCCTCACCCTAAACATCCCCCCTCACCTCCAACCTCTTTACCATTACCGCTTTCACTTCCTCCCTTTTCCACTTGTCTTCCCTTTCTTCCTGTCTCCTCCTCTGTCATCCTCTTGGATGTGTGTTGTTGAAAAAGTGTCAAATCACCAACTCTCAACTCCCCCTTGTGGCGCTGCTTTCATTCATTAGCACCCGCTCACACGAACACACACAGGTAGACTTGCGTGCACACAAGCAAAGCACATAATGCTAGAGAGACTTGTATACACACTCTGCCCTCCATTGTAATGAGGATGTAGAGCAATAAAAGAGGAGTTTCCAGTACGGTGGCAAGAGAGTGGGCATTAGCATTTGAAAGGAGCTGAATTAGCCATCGCACCACAATCTCCAGTAAATGACTCTGGATGTCAGGCTAACGTGGTTTTTATAGAAGGACGGATTCACAGCGGAGGAAAAAAGAGCAAGGTGCAGCCGCAGAAAGAGAGGCAAAGGCTTCAGAGTCTAAACACTATTCAAATGCAGCTGCAGCCAGAAAAGACATGGTCACATGTTTTCTTATTCTCTTCCTTCGCAACAATCCACGGTCGGCCCAGACGTGGCATTGTGCCAGCGAAGCTCTGTTGTCCAGAAATGACGGAAGGTCACAGAGGGAGAGAGTAAACGGATGTAAATGTAGCGATGGCAGCCGTCCAGAGGCCATTTTTCCACCCCCTCTCCCGTCTTCATTCGCCTCACTCTTCCTTAAGGTTTAAAATAATTTGCCACCTCTCTTGCTGCGTGCCGTATTAATTACGTGCACGCGGAATGCTTTGCACAATGTCAAATAGTGCAGTGCAAGCACATCGACACGCTCAGTGCGTATCTGATCAAAACACACGATAAAAGCAGTGGTGCTAATAGTGCATACAGCATGTTCTTTTGCTATAAGTACATATGTTCTCTGGATGGCTGCACTTGTAGGTGTCCTGTCTGACACGTCCCAGTTTGCCTGTAGTGGACTCACACTACAACCTATTCGCAGCAACACACAGACTACAATTCCCACGTGGAAAATATAGACACAAATAAAATATAAATTCCTTAGTGGAAAAAATTGCTCTGCACATTAATGCCTCCTTGTGCATCATTACTGTTCTCCACATACTTTACTTTCTGGACTTCTACAGTGCGCTATTGTTCTCCATCCTCTGGCTCACTACCACCGTTACTTCTAGTGATGCTGCTGCTGTGACAAATGAATGTAAAGGAGGATCGACAGTAAAGTAATATGACAGCCAAGTTATTGTCATTATTTTTAGCCCTGATGCAAAAAAAAGTCCTGGTTCCATGTGCTCTTAAGTGAATATGCAGGATTTTATGATTGTTCTGTGACGATTATATAACTAGAAATGTTACTATTATTATTATTTTCAACTTTGTTTTCTTTTGAGCTATGTGATATTTTACCGACTAAACCTTTCAATCAAGAGGAATAATGAGAAATAATAGAAGTTGAATTCCAAAAGCTGTCTTATTAGTTTCTTCGATTATCAGATTTTGTTAAAATGACCCCAACAATTATTTGTAGATATATATTTTTTGCTAATAAACCTGCAATTCATTCGCAAAACATGATAAAAAGTTAAATAATACTTAAAGGTTAGTTTTTTTGCATGCAAATGATTCAAAACTACGTTTAACGCCTTATATAATAAAGTTAATTCAATAGTATTAGACCTGAATAGTGGTGGAACATACACAGACATGTTTACAATAAATATTACTTCAAACATAATTAGTTTGTTAAATATATATTGTTTTTTAAACCTTTATTTTCTAAATAAAGCATCTTCAAAATATCTAGTCACGGTTACTAAGCCCTGCTTCAGGATTAGTAAATTATTCATGTTAATTGATCTATACATGCGCTGTGGGTCACCTGACTTCCACCCAGTCAACATCTGAAAGACTTTTAAAAGCTTAAGAGTCGTTAGAGTGTAATATACAAGGTAAAGTAAAAATAAAAACAGGTAGCATAGTCTCATTTCATCAGTTTACAGAAACACTATTTGTTGCTATAGGGACAATGCAAAAATGTTTGTACTATTTTAGTATTTTAAACATTCGTGATTCAGAGTAGCACTGAGTGCTAATATTCAAATACCACAGGCCACAAATATCAAAGGCCACATTAGCTTCAAATTGTGACAGAATATATTGATATTGTATACATAAATACACAATATGTAGCATGTTCAAATGTTATTTAGATAATATGACAGAATAATGATGTAGTCGCCATCCACTTTTTTTTTTTTTACTGTATCATATTATATTAAATTAGAAAAAAATAATCAGATGGATTAGTATGACTGGCAGAAAATGCCCTTTCAAAAACTGTCCAATAACAAGTGCATTAGTAGGGTTTTTTAATTATAAAGCAACGGTAGTGAGCCATGAGATGCCCAAACACCAATACTCATGTCACATATTTAGCTGTAAAAGCAATACATTAACCCAAAAAGTGGTCATTCACTGCCACAACACTGATCTTTTCATCCTCATCATTCACTCTGGCTGTCTGTCCATCTCCACATTACAGAGGCAGGACTGACACACCCCGAGGCTGCTGGAGGAGGACGACGATGAAGAGGAGGAGGAGGAGGAGGAGGAGGTGTGGGTTGCTGGTCATTAGCTGTAGCCCAGGATTAGCCTGAGCGGAGCCGCAGCTCGGATGAGGCTAATTAGATCTGTCTATCTGAGCACATCCATCTTCTGCTCATCCCTCCTCCTTGCTTCCCCCTCTCCAAATAAATTGCTCTTTATTACTCTATCATTCAGGTTATTGCCTATGAAATAATGAGACACTCCTGGTCAGGGCCAGCATAATTGATTTTTTTCCCCTTCTTTTTTTAAATTTTGTTTTTTTGTGTGTGTGTGTGTGTGTGTGTGTGTGTGTGCACGCAGCCAGTGCACGACAGTGTGTGTTCAAGGTATTGTTGTTATGATCTAGCCAGGGATTACACAGATGGTTGGCTTGTGGGAACGATCCATGAGGAAACTAGGAAATACACAGATAACTTATTAAAAAAATAACACAATACAATAAAATGGACCCAAATAAACACGCATTTATAAGAAATTGCAGATTTGCATTGTGCAAATCACAATCTGTATCGGTGTGGACATAATGGGTTGACTCTGCTGAAACATACACTTCTCAAATATCAATATCCTATTGATCCTTTACGCTACTATTCTCTCGGTCTGACACACAGCACACACACAGATCACAGATGATACAGGCGGGCTGAGGAGGAAGGAGGGGCTCCGCTATAAACGTTTCATTCCTCGTGAATGGCAGGTTAAGTGAGGATACGATAATACCGCCGACAGTAATGGCAACTTTAATTTCCTTTTCCTATTGTGGAGATTTATGTGGAGAAATTAAATTCCTGCAGCTCGCAGGCCTCAATAATCATTATACAGTGCAGTGAGTGAAAAGAAAAGGGAAACTGTTTTCATGGTCACAATATATAAAAGAAGCAGGTTAAGCACCAGGGGAAAGAGAAGGTAATCTGTGAGGGCTTAATAAACACAAAAGACATTATACAGATGTTCAAAAAAGTCGCAGAGCACTGAGGAATACTGCTTCATAAAAGAGCTGAGGGCTATCATGAGCTCAAACAAGGGGGCCGAGTGACGCCGAGTGTCTTTCTGCTGTCACCTCCACTGCCACACACAGGCTGAACGTCCTCACCACAAAAGAGACAAGAAGCGCATCGTCGTAGGATGAGATGAACATCCAGAACCCCAAATTAACCTGCGCGCCAGTGTTTTGTTTTAAGCAGCAAAAAAGGAAATAATTTCTGTCACACCACCACCAATCGCTGCTAGACGGCAGGTCCGGTCTCTCAGTGGTCCAGGCAGAATTTTAAATTCTTCATTAGAATTTCAAATGAAATTTGGTGAGTCTCAATAATATCAGTCTCTATTATAACCCTGTGTGGTGGCCTTTGTGTGGTTGTAAGTTGTGATATTATTTCACTGTTTTAACAGTTAAAACAGATAAAGTGATTTATGTAGCACATTTCCAACATAAAGAAAATTCATTAATTAAAAAAGGGAAATCAATCAATTATTTGCAGTCCAATTACTTATGCAATATCTTTTTATTTACACTATTATTCTAATAACAGAATAGAAAAGTCTCCAAGTATAAAATTATATAAATGTAGAAGTACAAACCAGTTTAATTTTAAAAAAGTTGAAATAAGATTTTATCAAATTAATAAATGTCAAATTAATAAAAGACAAAAATACAAAACAAGAACAGTCTTTAGATTGATTTTAGGCAAATCCAACTGCAAAAGGAGCCAGATCCAGCAGTGGGCATCACAATGGCTGAAGGACTTTAACGTGTTTAGTTTGAACTTGGAGCTTCACTACTTAACCAGTCCCTATAGAGCTGAGACACCTACCAGACTCATATTCAGTCAATGTGTTCCTGGTTTATTTTGGGCCCAGCCCAAAGAAGGACTGGTTGACAATAAGTTGGATCTTAAATTCAATTCTATTTCACTGGAAGCCAGTGTAGTGATTTGGAAATGTCTAATGGTTTTATTAGGGAGGTCAGTCAGCAGTACATTACAACAGTCCATGAAAATAAAATTACAAAAGGTAGACACTTGAATCAGCTTATCTGAATCTCCTTCTACAATTTAAATCACCATCAATAATCAAACCGAGTCTCCCTGGATGGTAGATGTTTTCTCAGATTCATAATTACCCATGCTGACTGAACACTGTCTTAAAGTATGATCGGAGCCACTGGACGACGAAACGAAGCAAATCATTGGTGGACTTTTTAAAATGCACTGGAAGCGCAGTTTGCCTAAAAAAGAGCAGAGGATGTACTTTTTCTCTTCTTCATAGGTTGAACTGACCTCAGCGTGTGAAGTCAACTGCTGCACTCAGTATGGCTGCTCATGCCTCATTCATTAGAGCCAAACTTTATCAGCTGCCATGTGTCATTGAAGTTTGACACTGGTAGAATAAGCTTTTCTCTGTTCCTATTGTCTCATCTTTATCTGAGTGTGTGTTTGGACTGAACTGCTTAACAACTCCTTGGCTAACAATACATAAGAATGCACGAGACAAGAGTTGAACAAAATATACTCGCTTGATGTTTTATTTCACCCGCAGAATTCATAAAAAAGAAGATCAACTGCAAGAACAGACAAACACACAGGCCTAGTGTAAAACGCAATTTAGGACAGGCCACTGCTGTGTTAGTGGCTCTATCAGCCCAACAGGAAGAGCAAGTAAACTTCTTAAACTGTTCACGCAGGACACTCTCATCCTCCACGGTTTTGTGGTGATGCTGGCAGCAGTTGCATGATGGGGCCTCTTGGAAAACCAAAAACTGAGTCTTGTCCAGGTGGGTCAGGGTTGGAGAAGCTATACAAGCGTGTGACAGCACCAAGTACCTCTGTGCGGAGAGCGAAGCCTCGTGGCAACTCTGGTGTCAGGCTTTGTGACTCATGTGTTGATGCTTTTGTTGTTCACTAGCTGGAGCAAACTATCAGGTTCATGTAAATAATGGTGCAGGGAATGAGACGCTCAGCCCTTTGTTGGCTTTATTCTGTGTATGTTATATTGGATGAACTGCTATTGAATTGTGTTTATTGTGGAGATGTTTTAGTGGAAACCAAAGCTCAGGATTGCTAAAGGAAGTCGCCAAAGTCAGTCAAAATAACCCTGTGAGAATTTTGTTGTAATTGTTTGCTAAACTTTTGACATCTTTCAGTTTGAACCTAATAGACCAGATGGCTCCTGTTCTGCTCTTTTTGCATTCACACAGCTGTGTACCAACGATAGGAAACCCAAATAGTTTTGATGCGTTCCCTCATCCTATCCAGTTATTGTCTTGCATGACACATTCTTATCCGAGTTAGGTCAACATGGTGTGATGATGCAAGCTTGGCGTAAGCTGAAGAACGTGCAAATTAAATTAGGGACGGAAAGACCAAAAACGGGCAAGAGAAGAGAATTAAAACCAATGAAGAGAATAAATAAACGCGGCCTCACCCTCAGGAAAACGTGCCTCTTTGGGTTCATTAGGAGAGAACAGTGGGGAATCCGAGTCGCCTTCCTGACGTGAGCACATGGAGGGAAACATTTTAGAGTAAGAGGTGTGTGTGTGTGTGAGGTCTGAAATTGTTTGAGTATAGTGGAAACCTCAGTTTAGATTTGTGTTTTAATAATAATCTCTGCTTAACATGTTTTACTCAATGAAAGGGCATCGACATATCGACATATTTGTTGATTACAGAGCGTGCTGAAGAAATTGCAGGCCACATCGAACACAACAACTGAAAGGTGCAACGTCAGAAGCTCCCCGATGCCCAGTGGTCACTGGTCCTCGCCATCTTTCAGTGGCGCCCACAGGCCCCCTGAGGATGCCTTAGCAAAACAACAAGCAGCTGCTGCTCAAGTTTGTGAGCTGGCCACAGGCCTCACACACACACACACACACACACACACACACACACACACACACACACACACACACACACACACACACACACACACACACACACACACACACACACACACACACACACACACACACACAAAAGACAACGCATCGCAGTTGACCACACGTTTGTGGGCGGTGCTACTCCTGTCGACGGTGGCTCCCCTGTCCATCCACAAGCAGCCTCCATCAGCCGCTCTTCCCTGTGTGCGTGGCTGTTCTCTCCACACCTCACGACTTTCTGCTGTCATCTGTATTCTAAAAGTTTGTCTGACACCCTCCAGACGGTCCTCTGGGGGCCTCTTCAATCCACATTTCTGTCTGTGTCATGTCCTCTGCGTCTCTCCCTCCTTGCTCTGTGCAGTGCCCACCTCTCTTTGTCCAAACATCCTCCGTCTTCACTTCCTGCAGCAGGATGTGTCTAGTTTCCTCTTCTCACCTTGCCATTGGTCAGATTTTCCATTCAGACACAGGTGTTGGCAATTGACATTTCACACCAGGAAATTAAGTTAAAAACATGCGGCTAGTGCATGTTTATCAAAATAAGAGCGTGGGACGTACAATTAAAACAACACAAATATACACAAAATTAACACACATGCAACAAAGTTTTAGTTTGTTCCTTTAATTTGGTGGGGGAGAAGAACTGCGTGAATCTGGTAGTGCAACTAAAAGTGTTGGAACGCTCTACATTGACAATCCTTCTTACTGCCTCTTGTCATCTGCCACCACGATTACTTGTTTTCTCTAAATCAATTCAGACTTGATGTGAGATCACTGCAGGTATGTGCAGCTCTTATTTGCAAGCTTCTTCACCAACGTTCCAGAGGGTGGGTTCCATGCAGCTCGAACTGCGCTAAGCGTTCTCCTGATTAGGCATTGCCCGACACACTCACACCTCACCTGGTACCTGCTAATGAGACATACATGCTGCCCTCTCCTTGTGAAATGCAACACTCCCCTCTTCAATCCCGCCACAGTGTGTAAACCGCAGCAGTGGTGACAATAGCGCACACACACTGTCACAGAAGGAGGAACGTGGAGGGCTCAGACCTGAGAAGATAACACTGGTGTTGTGTGTTTCTGTGCATCACACCTTTTGTGCAGGCTAATAATGTAAGGAGGAGAAGACGAGGAGGTGGTTACATGGTAAAACACAGCCCCAGTAATGTTGCCATGGCTGTGAGGTCACGCTGGAGGTGGCCGGCCCAAAGCCGGCTTTGTTCATCACCTCTGATCCTCTCTTTTTGGCCTGCTCACTGACTAGTTGCTCACGCCAGGAACCTTGGCGGGAATAAATGAGCGAAAGAATGCTCTTTGATGAGTTCTTCCTTTCTCTGACTTCTAGTGGCTGTAATGAACCACTGCAAACATGTTGGCATGCTGCAAAGTTTCGTCTAGAAACAAAATCTAAGGCCAATGAATGGAGGACTTCAAGAGTCGTAAAGAAAACATCTATTCACAGTCAAGGGCAAGGCCATGCAATTACGACATTCTGGCAGCACACTGGAAAGCATCTTGCACAAGGCAGGTGTGAATGGCTCGTGTGAAAGACAGTCTGGGCTGAAATGAATTTCATTGACTTGTTTATATGATCTTGTTCGTTACTGCTGAACTTTTATGTCACAAGCTACACCACAGCATTCAGGGGAAGCTTTGACCGCGCTGCATGATATATGTTTCAAATAAAGTTGCACAGAAATCCCACAATGTGTGACAACCTAAGGCCCAATGAAAGAAAAAATTGTTGCTTTCATCGTAAACTTTCCGCTGAAAAGACGCAGGAGAAAGAAAGCGGTCATGAATGATATAACTTTAAATTCAATTATGAAAAATAAAAAAGTTCTGAAAGTCAGAAGGACAGGAAGATGTGATTGGTTTTGGCGATACACGTACTGCTGCAGCATTAGGTCACTACGGAAGGTACAATGTGTTCTGCTAAGTAATTGTCATAGTAGTGATGCGTCGTTAGGGAATGAGACGACTCTAAGTTCTTCTTGTTCTTTGAAGGGAACAGGAGGAGCCGAATCTTCAGCCGCTAGTGCTCAGTTCTGCTGAAAATCAATGCAGTCCCGCCTCTGGACTTGCCCTGACTGGCCTATATTTATTTGATTTGTTTGCCGTGATTCTGTGCTCAGTTGTTCATTTAAAGGTCTGTAAAGGTTGTAACTGTGTTTTGTACCTGTTCCTGCCTATCTGGGCCTGGACTCCCTTGTGAAAGAGGTTTTTAATGTCCATGGAATTTGTCATGGTAAAATAAAGGTTAATAATAGTAATAAGAATAGTGCATTCACCTTTGCTTGGTCTGTTTCCCAGTTATTCACCATAGTTACTATATGAACAAACATCAGTTGTGCCGTAATTTTATAGCCATTTAGCAGCCATATACATTTTCACCAGTACAGAAAAAGTTTTACTTCCTGTCTTTAATTTTGTTTTCACACACCACAGTCATTTAACAAATGAGCAGACAGTTCTCATGTGACGCCTCATGATGTATTTTGGTTTGCTTGGGATTTTCAATGTTTAAAGGGAAAGTTTGAGTTTGAAATGAAGATGTGCTATCTAACACTTGAATGAAGTTTTGGGTCTAATGAAGGTCTTCAAGGTTGGATCATATTCTCACTACAAATACAAATTCCTTTGGAAAAACTGGTGCAGTTGTTTTGGTTCACCATTAAGTGTGATTGGTGTGGCAGAGCACACTGAGGGGAATTAAAAAGATTGAATGAGGTGAAACCACCCTGAAACCTAATTATCATGTGGTGAGTTTCAGCATATTAGAAATATAAAAAGAGGGTTATATTCTGGGTTTTGAATATGTCTGGTCAATTGTGAGACAAACCCAATTAAATCTAGTGTTGGTCAAGATTGATTGTGTGGGAAATAAAAGGATAAAATTGGACATGACAATATATTATCTCAGTAATATTGTGCTAATAGTCTAAATGTTATCAGGTTGAATTCAGATGGGTGAGCCACAGTTTCAACCTTTGCACCACGATTCCCACTTTCCAAACACACAGTCTGAGGACCTCTCGAAATGAGTCTAAACACTTTTCACAGCACACATCCTGTGTCACCAGTTCATGACCTTAAACAGGTCACTGACTAATGATGTTCTACAAAACCTTCCACAGTAACATCAGTGTGGTGAACCACTTTAGAGCTTGACACCTTTTTCTTTTTTTTTTCTTTTTTTTTTTGCTGCTTTCCTTTAACTGGCTCTTCACTCTTTTAACCCTGTTTTTTAATCTCAACTGACGTTTCGGAAACATCGTCATCGGCTCGCTTTTGCCGCAATCATCAGATTTGCTTTCGCACCTTGGGGCCCACTTAGTAACCGCCCACTCAGCAATGTAAAGTATATTCAGCACCCAACCCCTTCCAGCTCTCTCTCTCCGATACACACACACCAAGTCAAAACCATTTTCTCACCTGCTAATACCACAAAGAGGACGTTAGCCAACAGTAACAGTGATACTCATCAAGCCTGCAGCCTTTCTAACCACACACACACACACACACACACGGGCATAAACACACACACACAGATACACATGCACATACAAATTCCATTACACATATGGGTGCAAATAATCTCCCTATCTCTTCCTTTCTAGTAGTACACACACAGTCAGGTGACCACAGGTGGCCACATTGACATCACTTTTTTAAAAAACTACTAATAACCTGTTTGTGATCACAGAGGAATGAACAGAGTTTATTTTGTTTTCACATGTGCAGAAGAGGAAATGACAAAGCGAGTCAAAAGCAGGCTGGCACTGAAGTGAGCTCGGGTTCAAAGTGCATCTTAAAAATACATTTATAGCTTGAGGGACTTGCTGTTAAGTGACGCCTTCCTGTTGGGCAAAGCCGGTCCTCTGTCCACAGGAGGACCCAGCGACTGAAGGTATTCGGGGAACAGCTGCAGGGGATGGACCATCATTCTTCATCTTCACACCCTACATCCCCTCTTAGAAAACTGTCGTCTCCTTCTTGAAATGACAAAGTGATTTGTCCAACATCTTAATTTTTGTTCCCTTTGTGGTCGGGAGAAACGAACCTCTCTGGCTGTCCAGTGATCTTCCTTTAATCACTGGTCTCCTGAGTACCGTGTGTATTAGAGCAGTGTCCATGACCTCTGCAGAGTTCAGCAACGTGCTCGACTGCTTCCCTGCGTCATGTATTTGATATGTGAGTCCCATTTAAATATTTAGAGGATGGTCAGCTTCTGCTCTAATTGGCACACCGGTTTGTTTCTGTACACACACACACACACACACACACACACACGCAGGAAACTGTGGGCGTGATTTCACTGTGCCATTGTCTGGAGACGTCTTCAGCCATGAATCTTTGATTGATATGTAATTCCAAAGGCAAAGTGATTCCCTCCATATTCCAGTGGAAGGCCTCAGAATATGAGGAGGGGCGTCCGAGAGGACAGACCAGCATCCATTTGCAATTCTCTATCATTTATAAAGCTCCATGCTGAAATGCCAGGGCTTGTTTTTCAAAACACTGTGTCTGTGTGTGTGTGTTTGTGTGTGTGTGTGTGTGTGTGTGCGGAGAATATTTCAAGTCAGATCGTCTCCACATGACATGATGCTAGCTGAATGTGTGGACTGCAAAAAGCCGGCACACAGCAACGATTGTTAAATCTCTAACCGCCGCTTGTGCTAAGCTGATGTCTTGTAAGCCGTATGCACGTTATGACAGAGTTGAAAATCACGCGCACTTCTCGCTGCCTGGCCTCGCACTGGGCTGAGAGGAGACACTTAAAGCACCATGACTGTGTTACAGTCATGGCTGTGGTTCTACGTCCATGCTAAGTTCAAATCAAATGATGAGAAGAGACGAAAGAGTGCAGACTACAGACATGACACGACATCAGTAATTAGTCGAGATGCAATCCTGCGTGATGCCAGTGAGGTGGCATCAAGTGATGTCAGCAGCAGCGATAAGAGTGAAAAAGTTCAGTGGAAAAACTTACTAAGCTTGTCACCAACTCCCATCTCCACATCTACATACCCGTCATTTATGTTGTTGCTGTTTTCTCTAACATGATCTCACCAGTGACATCATGTTGCTGTCACTTCCATTTAAGTGAAGACCTGGGCCTAATCATCCTCGACAAGAGATGTGGAAACTATACAAAGGAGTCGAGCGAACAACGAGGCAGCCGACGCCGTCTCCACGTAGTCGTCTCACGGTGGTGCTAAATACAATGCAGGGCATCAGCAGCAAACTTTGGGAGCTGTGGACACAGATTTTATACTATGGCAGTAGTTGCCCAGGAGCTTTGGGAACATCTTGCATTCACCCAAAATGACAGATGATGTAAATACAGACAGAAATCATTACATGCATAGCTGAAATGTGGGTCTTCTAGGCAATAATAAACTGTAAAGACTATTTTTAGCTGCGCACACTCCCAGTCTTCTACAGACTCCTCTCACATTACACTGGACTACAGACCATCAACCACGTGACTTCAAGTGCACCGTGACAGCTTATTGTCGTCCCGTCGGTCAGAAACAACGAGATGATGCTTGTGGCGTCTTTCAGGTGCCCGGCCAGATTTGACCTCAGCCTCGTGACAGTTACCCAGCATGCACCTCAGTTCACTGTGACACCCAGAAAGCCCAGACACATCAATCTACATCAGAGAGGTTTTTAATGAGCTGCTTTATCCTATTGATGTGGATGGTTGTGGTGTCGTGATGCTCCTCTCGGCCGGCATGCTGTCCCCAGGGCCTGGCCGTCCGGCTAGCTCATTGTTAGGTCTCATATTTCTGCATACAGACACACACACACACACACAGACAAGACACAGATCCCCATAGATCACACAGGCTATCTGCTGCATATACATGGGGCATAGATAGATATAGATAACAGTGATAGGACGATGTGTGTGTATGGCTCTGTGCGTAAATGTGCAGCTCCTTACACAGACATTGATTTCACCCTCGCTGTCTGCACAGGGGGGTGAAACGCTGTGCAAAAAGATGTTTGTAAATTATTCAAATTGTCAGATTCTTCTTCTCTTTTTTTTACCACAATGATTTTCTTAACAAGCATTTTGTAGCATTGGATTCAAAGTTTAAAGTGTGTAATATTGCTTTTTTATTTTTAACATTAATGCAATTGTAATATTAGTTTTGCTATTATGTATGGTGATTTTTAGGATTAACATTTCAGTTTTAAAAAATACAAAGAAATGCACAAAGAAAATGCTCATTAGAATAAATTTAGCTTATGAGGAAATGTTTTTTTTTCATCATTGTCAGTCAAGGAACCTCTTTCTTCTCGGTGTGAAAGGGTTCTTCAGTCTTCGAGCTCCTGGGATGACAACCAAACCTGGATGACTGGGAACCTGGAACCATGGGCCTAAATGCGTCCTGGAACTTTCCATACGTTCCCTTTATGTATTTACAGCTCATATATATGCTGAAACATACAAACTTTGGAGTGCCACTGTGTATCAAAAGTTCTCCCCAACGCAGTCTTCCCTTCCTAGAACCTGTGCAGAGGTAATGTGAGCAGTGGAAATGTGTTCATGTTTGTATGTGTGAGAGAGAGAGGGAGAGATCGAGTGTGGGGGAGGGGGGATTCCCTCCCTTCTATTCTCTCTGCTCTTTGCCATTCTCTGATTAATGTGAACATCACATCAGGAGGGCTGGAAGAGAGAAAGAGAGCCAGAGAATGACCAAAACAAAAAAAAAAAAAAAAAGGCTACTACCACTGAAAGCAACAGTGGTGTGACATTGATTGATGCCTGGGCACTCTCCCTGATTTGCTGATTAAACCCATCAATCTATATGCAGAAGAGGTGTCCAATGCAAATCGGCCCAATCAGGCAGGGCAAAATGGTTTTGTCAGGAAGTTATGGAAATAAAAGCGTGCCCACTGCCATAGGTAAGGCCGAAAGAATGCGACGGGTGAGCAGGGATATAACGGCGTGATGCTCCAAATTAGGAGATTACATGCTCGCCGCTCCGCCTCCGTTTGGTCCTGCTCAGTCGCCCAATCTGTTCTGCCATTCTTTCTTTTATTTGCTCCGCGGCCGAAGACCGGTGGCGGAGTATGCTACGCTACACACCCACAGCTCTCCAGCTTCAGCTGAAGAATAAGATGAGGTCTGCCGCTTCCAGACATTATCAGGGTCTACTTCTGTATTTAGGAGCAATAAACAGTTATTCTTTGACAGGTATTTCAATTTTTCCTTCCTTCTTCAGTCACATTAGTAAAAGGCCTCTTGTTTGTCTCCACGGCGGTGAGAGTTCCACACCACCTGAGCAGGCTGACCTGCCAGCAACTCATTTGAATAAAGGTAGAAGAAAAATGTTGTCAGGGAAAATGCATCTCTCCTAAGACAAGAGAAGAAAAAAAATAAAGAACCACCTTTGAAGGCGTCAGGCCGCTAATTCCAGACGGCTTCTGTTTTTTTTTCTTTTTAAGCTCTTTTTTTTTTCGTTTCCACCTTTCTTCTTTTGTTGCCCTCGTCTACAAAGCCTGACCATTTCAATATCTCAGCCTATCTAATAACAGTCATTCCTCTGTGGATTCTCTCTGTCTCATCTCACTTCCTTGGCCCCTGTGTGTGTGTGTGTGTGTGTGTGTGTGTGTGTGATGGCCTCTCTCTCTCTCTCTCTCTTTCACTTTCTCTAAGTGAAAGCATGCCTCCCTCGCTCTCTGTCTTTCCATCCCTCCAGCCAATCGCAATCCAAATCAGTTTAATTAAGTAACAAATTCTGTTGGCATAGTAACAGCCCAGCTAATTTATCATGGGAAATAGACTGTGAGACACACAGGTTGCTTGGCAACAGCCAATGGTGGCACAAGATGCAGCAGTGACAAACTGCACAGGATGCAGCTGCATGTGACATGATGTGTTTGAGTGTTGTCGGCAAAAGGAGGTGTGACACAGTGTATGTGTGCAGATACGTACAGTCGACACATATACATTTGTGTTATTTCTTAATTCAGCAAGTAAACAAACTTCACGATACAAATTTTTTATGCTGTACAGTTTGTTTGTTTTTTTTTGCTACATGTTGCCTAGATGCAGTTACAGATTAAAGGAGGAAATTGTTCTTGATACCTCTGTGCAACAGGGTTCACACATTTATGGGTTCAAGAGTGTTGGGCATCATTCCCCTAAACTAAACATCCACAAATCAAAATACTAATGTAACCATTAAACTCTTCCTCTTTCCAAATAAACAGCCCACATTAAATGCATCACTGCTTCCTGTGCACTTGAGACTTTTTCCAGGAAGACCTTGCAGACACTGGCTGTTTACACCAGCAGATGTAAAAGCTTTCATGAACCGGCTATAGGTTGACTCCCTGCTGTGTTATCGCAATCACTGACAGAAAAGCAGTGACAGTGACATTTATTCATATGAAAATGTCACTGATTATTACTTTAAAAGTTGCTGCAAATGAGCCACAGTGATGACTGGCAGACAAATGTGTGCCTGTAGATGCAGTGTTCAGTGAAGTTTTGTATTAATCACCAGCCTCAGCTTTTCATGGTCAGGTTTAGAGGCTTATTGAGAGGCGCATGGTTTGTGTCTAATAACGGGATGGTGGAGATTTAAATGTGGGCTTCTGTCTAAGAATTCCAATGAATTTAATGATCGTTTTTAACTGATGATAAAATAAGTGTTTTTACGCACACCTCTGTGTAGACAGCTGAGTGAGATTTGAACCTGCAGCTCTGTGTAACACTCTGGACCCAGAGATGCTGCTTGATGCCATGGGAAAAAGCAACCACAGTGTTGGTCAATGATGTCAACCCAAACATGACTTTAGTACCAATATTCAAATTCAAAAACAAATCTTTAATGATTTGCTTCAGATAATATACAACGAGTAGGAAACTTGCACATTCGTGAAGGCTTTATTAATATTAAGCTACATGTACAGATTTTTTAATTGATGCGTGCTGTCGTCCACATAATGACTTAAATACACGTGGTGCATCAGGAGGTGAAATATGCAATAAAAGAGGCCTGGACTCTCAATTATTGAAAATATTCTTGCTTTCAAAATTGAAACAACTGGTAAGCGTGTTGTTAAAAAAGGATGTGATGCAACAGAATGTGTGTGTCCCAACTTTTTTGAATTGTGTTGATGGAATCAAATTTAAAATTACTAAAAGCAAAAAAAAAATATCCTCAGTTTCAATATTTGATATGTTTTGATATGTCTTGTTTACAATCAGAAATACAAAAGGGATTTAAAACAATTAAAAACATATACTTTTTTAAAGTTTTTGGTTGTGTGAATGTGAGGAGCTTTATAGGATTAAAGATTCTTTGCGTGGTTACCATTGGGTGGGCAGAGTCCACATAGGCCTGATAACACAGATTTATACACCAGCTAAATGTAGATTACCTATTAAAATAATGTGAGGTTTGTACAGAGCATTTAAAAGCAAAATTGCAAGAAACATGCAAAATGAAGTTAGTTTTTGACATATTCGACCTTCTTGTCTGGTGATATCTGGGACAGGTTTCTGTGTATAATTGATTGTTTCAGCGGCACAGTCGTGTGTAGTATACTGCTATCACAATCTGTCATCTTCATCCTCACACCACAGTTAAACAGCCTGGAGATCTCTCCCATTTATTGTAATGTCAAGGCACAAATCCAAAAGAGAAAAGTACAGCTCTGACAGGACTCCAGCCTAATTTCTAACAGCTCCAGTTTTTCATGACAATAGTCACACAGTGTGTGTGGAGCCATTTCCATTTGCGACAAAGATGTTTGGTGTAATGCATATCTTTGATATGCTGTTTCTCTCCAGTGCACAGTCCTATCATAAACCCTAGCAGCCCTAACGAATTGCGCACTCACCGGACTATGTGGTTACATGATGAAAGTTATTCATCACATTTGAATTATTCTAATCAATTTGCTGTCAGGCTAACTGCTGTGGCCGTTACACCGACGCTGCCGCCAAGCACCGTTTGGTTGCAGCTCAGCGCTGCCCGTGAAATTTATACTTTCCATAAGTACTCGTAAAACCTTCACAGCATGACTGAGTGGGGGTTGGGGGGTTGGGTAGAGTCACCCCACCCTGACACCAGCCCCCGCCCAGACATCCTATTTAAGACGGCAGCTGCAGACAACAAAGTCGCTCACAGACAAATAGACAAAATTATGTACCGAGCGCCGCAATAGCAGGAAAAACAACTCGCAAACACAATAAAGAGCAGTAGGCATCATTTCTCCTCTTCCAGCACACAAATAAAGAAGCTTAAAAACAAGCGAGACTGAGATGACATGACGCGAGGCCTTGCTTATACCAGCGGAAAGCATCCGCTTCCCCGAGTTACTTCCTACATTTAACAGTGAGCATGAAAGCTGCTTAAAGCCAAAGCAACAATCCAGTCAAACCCGCCGTGATCGCTGTAACCGGAACCAGCGTTTCCTGCAGGACAGACTAAGGAATACACGCACTGAGCCTCGTCTCTTGTCACGTCACTGTGGCTTTTAACATGTGATCACTCACCTCCGTTTTTACTTTGTGTAACATGTACCGTGCTGCTCGCTTTTCCAAAGTCAGGGTAAAAAGTTGGACCTGCGTCACACTCTTTACCATGCATGCAGACTGCATGTGACAATTCATATGTTATTCTAGGCCCAGCTTGTGCCTTGTGTGTATTTCAATATTTTAATCTTTTCTTTCCAGTAAACCAGGACATGCTGCCTGTCTCTAAAGTTTTTTGTTAACAGACTCTTGTGGGGATCTGGGTTCAAAAACAGCCCTGTTCATTCCAGGCCTGTTGTTTAGATTTCTACTCCAAAGATGGAAACAGAAAGTGACATTGTCTCACTCGCTATGATCAAAATTGCATGTTTTAAGAAAACGAACTTGAACAAGTTTATGGTTATTTAGCTGATTTTATTTTTTAAACCAATAAAGATGTTTACGAGCAATGTTGATCCCAGTTATAAGAGCACAATATTACATTTGTCATACAGTGACAGACACTGCAACAACAACAGGAAGACCAAATTCTACTATGTGTCTGAAAAATGTTTTTTTTTTCTCTCCCAGTGGTTTTCCCAGAACATTTGATTTGAAGCCGGAACTTCCAGTTGCATTACTATGAGCTATTACATGTTTACTATGACGTTGTTTGTCTGTACGTTGTCCAAAATAGGTTCACAACAGAATAAGTCTTGTAAATGGAAAATGAAAGCTCACAGTCTCTCCATGGCCCCCGGACTCAGTGCTGCCCTCAAGTCTGGAACCCTCTGGTGACTTTCATTATACTTGGTACGATGTTTAATAATTGAGCACGGAACATTTTAAAGGCCATTGATGATGCAGCCTGTTACAGAACATGTAGGACTTCCCCAGAGGAGACTTGTTGCTCACCAGAGGCCAAACCTTTGCCTTATCAGGAAAAGCAAAGTGCCTTCCGTTATCGCAGCATCGCAAAGCAGGACAGGCAGACCTGCTTTCATCTCGTGTAGGATGTAACCTCCCACTTACCGCCCGTCTCCACCTCCTCCTCCCCCACCGCAAAAGGTGAAATAAGATTGTCAATCTGTTGCATCCACTCACTCTTGATGAGTTCGGGAATAAATATGCAAAAAAGGGGGGCTTTGTAGCAGAGAAAGAAGGGATGGGGGCGGGGGAGGCAATCAAGGCTGCAGTCCCTGGCTGGACTATAAATCTCTGTCTGTTTCAATCGCCGCCGTGGCCGAAACGGTGTAAAATTCGAGCGGGGATGTCATCAATTTCTGTTAGCTCCTCTGTCCCTTTCTGTGCCGGTTGGCGGGCAGCTCTGATGGATTGATTTTGTCACTTGTGCTCAGTTCACAGTATGTTAACATGGAAGGGCAGAGTTGGGTTATGGAGAGAGGGTTATTAGTGGCTCGGCAGTGACTGGACTTTTCTCTCTCTCTCTTTTCTTGTGAAGGTCTCTCGCTCTGTCTCCGGTTTCTGTCACTATGGTTTACACTCAATACACCCGCTCTCTCATTCATCACAACTCATTCCCTTCCACATCTGCATCCACTTTATCTCCGCGTGCCTCCGCTGAGCCTCCCTTATGTCTACCTACCTCTGGCCGTCCACCTACTGCATCTAAGACCTGTCAACCTGTTTTGTCAGCTCTCTTCACCTACTGTACCTATTTGTTGTGTGTTCCCTTAATTTGTCACCCATCTCAGGACAAAGTGTCTCAGTAAGAACAGCTTCAGTTTGCCTTGGTAGTAACACTCCAAGTCTGTGGAATTCTACTGGAGAAATGGCGCACCATTCTTCCAGATAATATTCCCTCGTTTGTTGTTTTGACCGTGGTGGTAGAGAGCTGTGTCCAACAGCGTTCTCAAATAAATAAATTCAGTCCAGTTTGGTTGAGGTGTAGTGAAGATGGACTCAGCATGGCCGACCCATGGGTAACGTTTCAGTGAAATGAGACTAATAATAGCTACCGCTGCCAGTGCACATCTCGAATGCCGGGAGGGGCAAAATGGAACCATAACCTTTATTCTATAGTTTGGACCGAATTTAAAGCACAAAGCTAAACAAGACAGACTAACAGGCAGTTTATTAAATCTTTTATCACACTGCGACTTCTTGACGTGCACAATTTGGGATCATTCTCATAAGTACTCACATGCTTGAAGACAGCAGGACTTTTCAGAATGTCAAAAGCCGACCTTTAGACGTCCATCAGGGGGACAGTGAACTGCCTCCTTGCCACAGTGCTAAAGCTTTTAGACTTAATCTAGCTTAATGGGAAACGTTACACAAGGTATCCTCAAACACACACTTGTCAAACCCTATGATTTAAATATGACTGAGGTTACTGCTGAGAATGTTGCTATTAATGATGTTAATATAGTCCGATGTGTGTGTGTGTGTGTTTTCTCTCTTCACACATTAATCAGCTAATTCAGTTAATTCCAGCACAGTCTTTTCGATTCACCAAAGCATCAGTGCAGTGTCACTTGAAATGTTTATCAGTCACACTCCTTTACAACGTGTCTTTTGATTCATGCCTGAGTCATTAACACAGGTGACCACATTTTCTTGTTTTCTTGTCCAGAATCAGAACTTTCAGAAATGTCCATATACATGGATGACACATCAACTTAATCAAGTTATTGACTCTTTGTGACGGCAGTTGGTGGTTTTTAATTTTAGCCAAATCAATATAGTAATATTTATTTGATGTAACACTTAATTTTACCCCCCTCTAGCCACAGTTAGTAAATTGATGTCAGTGACTCATTAGGTGGCAGCCAGTTTCTAAAATTACAGAGAATGTAGTTTACTTTTTTATAATTATGGCAAGTGGTACTAGCGTGTGTAGCAAGCTTGTGTTCAGCTTACAATAAGTGGCCCTCAGGAGTCCTGAAAAGTTTCTGAAACCATTTGATTTTACTTTAATATACCATGTTAATTTTTTTAAAAATTAAATCACGTCATGTGATTTGATCATGCTCTAATCAAAGGACTCCAGAGGGCTAGACTCCATTTTGTACCTGTACATTTGAACTACTTCCTGTTGCTGTGTTCCCAGAATATCTGTTTTCCATATGCTGCTCGAGACAACAGATTATTGTGATCAACACGATTTGTGACAAATGCAAAGAGAAAAGTTTGTGATGCAGCTGTTAGAGCAATATTCTCCTTGTTTGGAGAAGGTTGGGGTGATTTGTTGGGTCACACACAAAAAGACCCCGGGTTTTCCCACAGCAGACCTGACATTTCAACTGTGAAATGTGTGTTGAAATGAGGATGGTTCTTTACTATGTGTTTAATATGATAATGTCGACGAATAGTCTACAAGCCTAAAATCAACCGAGCTGTATTTGTTTCTCAGCACAACCAAACTGTAGATCTGTAAGCACGTGTTAATGGTTTTTTCCCAGATTAGGAAGTGTCTGGTACGATAGTCATCGCCATGGTGCTATTTCAAGATGCCTGCCCTCAGAGGGGCGCTAATAGGAACATCCCAGAAACTAACATTAGTTCAAAAGTCGGAGGAGTGCTACTTCATGACTCATGGGTTTAGCTTGGAAGAATTTCTCCTATTAGAGAAACAGAAGTAGCTCAATGGCTGCCTTACATTTTGACCAGTTGAACCATGGACCCATAGAACCTATGTCATGACCTCCTCATCATCTGCAAAAGAGGAGGGACCATTCAAATAACATAAACCTCTTCTAACTGACATTACACACTCCCAATATATCATCTAATTTTCATCAACATGGAACCTATGCAACGTCTGACCTTTCCTGTACAACACTAACCTGATTGTACATTTTATTATTAGTATTATTATTATTTTGCATATTTATTGCTTGATGTCTACATATGTGGATCAAAGCTGCTCCAGCTGTTAATACACAGCACTGTTTTTTTTTTAACTAAGTAACTATCTACAGGGATTTTTCCCTTATTTTATCCACCGTCCTTTACTGCTAAATGGAGAAGGGAGCTGGAGTTTTTCATCACAGGGATGTTTCATCCAGCCATGTTCTAACATTTGGTTCCCATTAGCCTGTACTGCATTTGTAAAGCACTGTGTTGAGAAACACTACATAAATTATGGACAGTGTAAATTTGCTGTATTTGACGCTATGCTTCCAAAGAAAATGACTCTAAAGAATAAAAGCAGTAGATGGATGAATTCAGAAGCATAGATTATATACTGGAATGCAAACAGTTTAATGCATGTTTTTATTTTTGATAAAAAATTGATAATTGGAGTTGATGTGCAGCTGAAGGGCATCAAATGCTAGTGCTGAACCTCCGCGTTCTATACCATTGGTTGTTACTGAATTTGATGCTATGTTGTGATATTCATTACCTCTGGTAGCAAAGTGCATTGTGGGTGTGCGTGTTAGAAATGTCAGGATTAGGGTAGGGCTGTTGTAAGTCAAAGCAGATGCCATATAAGCAGCAGCAGTAGTATATTTCCCGGATACTGATCTCATGCTCTCTGACAGTAATGGTACTTATGGTGATGTCCTCTGTGAACCAGACATGGCCCTGCACGCTGGCAGACACCGCACGCAGCTCCCCGACACCTCTTAGATTTAACACCACACAAGTTAAAGGCTTGTGTAGCTTGATATTGAGATTTTAAATTTCAAATTCGGAAACACTGTCAATGACATGGTCTGATTCATGCATCAAAAACATTTGGGTTTTTCAAGTGCCTGCATTCTAGGAAAGTGCACTTTGTCTGTATAGAATGCTTTTCACCACAACAACCGGGAACAGTTTATATTACAGCATTTAAACTGAACTTGACACTTAATCTAACAAACCTAAATATTATAATTGAAAGCTTATCAAAGCTGCAAAACTTGCTTTTTGTTGCCAGCTAGGGGCAGCATAACAAGCAGAAAACATAACATCAAAACTCATTTTTATACTTATTGAGCATGTTTTAAACATGTCATTCCATTTCTCTAAATCCATCCTGTCAAACAGCTCAGATTCTCCTCTGTCCCCCAGCAGGCATTTTCAGAAAGCATTAACATAACAGCTGCAATATTCAGGAGCTCCCACTCTGATGAGAATTCTACATAGTGTATATGGTTTCAAGATTTCAGAACAGTAGGATTATGTCATAGTGAGAAGGTGGCAGCAGGTAGATTAGCTTTAACACGCAGATATTGTTTTCCATCAGCTGTGTAACAAAACAAAACTTAATCAACTAGCGCGGTCAATAGTTAGCACTAGTTGGTTAGTCAGCATCCAAAATGGACTGCAGAGAATTGAGTGAACATTAGGGGAAGTAGTGAATAAGTAAATTGGGAGACATTTTGGACATACTATATACATACTAAATATACTATTTGGTGTTTTCAATTGTAACTCTCTGTCATCATGTAGGGAATCCATGTTGACCAAAGCCAACTGCAAGAAAATCTGAAACTGTGTTCGGGAAATCTTTCAAACATTAAATCCTTTGCGTCAGTCTCCTAATATGTGCTTTTACATTCTGTGACCTTTCTTTGATTTTGTCACTCTGCTTCTCAGGTAGTGTGATTTACAGTACTGTGCACACTCTTAGGCCATCATTAGTTCTGTGGGTTTTAGAAAGGTTGCAATGGAAAGCCATAGTCATTTCTAGATCTCCTTATAAAGAAATAGCGAGAATGTACAGGAAATAGGTGTTCCACATTAAAACCCACAATCTATGTAAAACAAATTGGCTACTACAGGCAAAAGCCAGTATTTAGTGAGACCCCCTTAGCACATTAGAACTTCCTAGAGTTCTTTGTCTATCCAGGTAATACCATAGTGTTTCCATTAGGTTCATTGGTGACTCTAAATTGCTTTTAGGTCTGAATGTAAGTGTGAATGGTTGTCTGTCTGTGTTTGCCTGTCCACAGTGCACTCTGCCTCTTGACCTTTAACAGGAAAAGTGGTTCCAGATAATGAATGAATGGATGGATGTTTGTCAGTTTTATATTTTACGTACTGATTTTTTTTTCACCAAATATAGTTTTAGTGCATTAGCAGTGTGTTTTGTGTCAATACTGAAAATCAAACTGTTGCCAATCAGATGCTTTCTAGAAGAAATAGCATAATTAATTACCCCCCCCCCTTTTTTTTTAATCAGTATTCATGATTCCAGCAATTCAGACAATCTCCCCAACTCCACTGGTAGAAATGCAGCCCTACACCAGGCAGACAACCATGTTTCAGTTAAAGCTGCAAACACATATTCTTCCAGCGCTCAAATTTTTTTTTTCTGACATATTGTTAGCCATTGCTCCGGAAAATTTAAAACTTTAGTTCATCACTACATAATAATATTGTTGCCACTGATCTTCTTAAATCTTTTGTACACCTCAGCATTGTGTCACTGTTTGTTTTGACAGTTTTCATGGTCATTCCTAGAGATTTTGAAACACTAATGCTTGTCACTTTACATTACATACGTGCTTGTGTTGTCAATACTGTGTACATATTTCTTATGGTTCTAGTTGTATTCTATTAAAGAGGCATTGGTTGCCTAAGACTTTGCACAGTACTGCACATCTAGCCCCAAAGAAAGGCCAGTTAGCAACATTTCTAACAGTGAAGTGATGAATCAGATAATTAATGCTCAAATCCATGGTTGGGTTACGAGGGTTGCCATTTCACATAATAAACAATTAAAACTACAGGAAATTTTAGTGCAATGGTTTTTTACGAAGCTTTGAGAACAAAGTGGTGTTAACTTCCTATAGGTCGACTCATCAAGTAGCTCCCACAGGAGTTAAAGCAGACAGACAGACAGAAAGACATACATGAGATATACTGCATAAAGAACATAAAGGCATTTTTGGAATTGTAAATTATCCAAATCAATTTCATTAGAGCCCCATAAAAGTATAAACATTAGGTAAATTTGACTTTTATACTGGCTGGATGCTTTGTTTCTACTGGCTCCATGGCTATTTGTCACAGCGTGGAACAGTCACACATCCACAAGTTGAAACTAGACTAAAATTGAACCCTTTGTGTGTGAATTTTCCAGCTGCACACTGAAAACAATGGGCTTCAGACTGCAGCAATGCCGCTGCAGTGATGCAAAAATGTAGAAAACCGAAAAAAAAGCTTAAAAAAACATGCTGATTTGACAAAACATACCAAATGATGGTCTGAAGAGAAATGTGCACACTACCTGTAAGCTATTGCTTTCTAAAAAAACAGTTACAGATATAGAAATGGAGCTATAAGAGCTACAATATTAGGACTAAACATATAGCATGAATTTAACCTGATTGGTCCCTACAGGCCAGAAAAGCTACTAGTTAGAATAATGAAACACTCGTTCACCACAGTGAATTAGTAATTGAATGAGCAGTTGATATACACAGCACATTATCATGAGCACAGTCAGAGTTTGCTTCATAAATATCAGTGACCATAGCTCTTAGTTTGTCCTATTTTTAATTTAACCCAAAAGTGGACCCCTGACACTCATTTACTTTAATATGAATAATTTATCCATCTGTCATAGTTTCGGATTTCCATTATCTTTATAATCCTCCACAACACAGAGGGAAGCAGAACTCCGTTTTTAATTCAACTTTCTTTTAGAGTACCTTCCCCAGTCTCTTACCCCACAACATCCATCTCTCCTCATCAGCCAAACACAGACAGACACCTCCCCTCCTCTCCTCTTTTTCTTCTCTCTGTTTTTGAATATGTGTTTTCTGTTTATTATTAGCTGACTCGGTGCTTCATCATCCCGTGAAAATTCATATCTGCTGAACATAAGGGGGAGAAACAGTGGGGAATCAATCTTTTGTGCTTGAGCAGATAAACACAAGACACAATCAGAGGGAGAAAAGATAGACGGAGGGAAGAGGAGGACAGAGGAGAAGAGGGCCTCATCCCCTCATCCCAGCTGTGATGGATAGCAGGAGTAAAAGTGTCGGGACGGTATTATGTAAATTAAGGAGGCATCCCAGCATGGCCTTGATGATTATGGGGAGATGTGAATGATGTTTGCAGGTCCTCTGGTGCTCCCACCAGGCCCTCGTTATTTCTTGTCCTTCCAGCTGATTTTTAGTGGTGAATTCGGTGACCCCTCCCTCCCACCCTGGACACCACCCTCCGCCCCCTCTCTGCTGCCACCCATACCCATCTACTCTCCCCCCTAGGGAGCACAATCCCAAAAAGTAAAAAGAGAAAGACAGAGAGAGAAAAGTCAACGCTCAACGACTGTTTCATTTACTTAACAAATTGTCTGTCAGGGAACGTGGCCCTGGTGCCTCTAACAGTCGTCCTGGAGGGGCACAGGAAGGATGGCGATTGGGACGGTCACCAAATGCTACAGAATACAGAAGGAGGCTGAGGTGAGGGCATCTCTAGTGTCTGTCCTGCCGCCCTTCCTCTCCTCTTTCTCCCTCATTTCTCTGTTAGCTACAGTTTCCCTGAGGTGTATGAACAAGTGATAAAGCTGTAGAGTGATAATCTGTGACACATTTATACCAACAATATGTCTTTCTTGGCTCCATCACCGATTTGCATTGCACTGTAGTGATTCAACTTTGAGCCAATGACAATGATTTTCCACTTGCTGCTCTACGTGTCCATTGTATGTGTGATCTTCGGTGGGCAATGTAGTCTGTTGAACAGGAAGTGATGTGTTCACATTTCCTGGTTGTTTGCATTAATCCAGCATTTGCTTAGCATTGCTAATGCGTTTTAGATTGTGAGCAAACAGATCAGATGTTGGATACAAGTGTCCAAACTTTCCTCCAGGCTGGGTGTGCCTTCCTCGTAAAGATAGAAGTATTGCTGTATTGCCTCCTTGGAGAGGCATACCCAGCACATTAAAAAGGGAATTTAGTTTTTGAGAGTTTATATGGCTCTCAATGACTCAAAAAAAGTTTCTGAATTATAATGTTGAAATGGGAAAAAAACAACAAAATATGCAAAACCAATGAGAGTGATAGCTATGCTGCGAATACCTGCAAATACCAAGAACAAACAGTGCATCACAATACAGGCTTCTGAAACAGCCACACACATGAGCTTCAAAGGCCTGAAGAATATGTAAATCTGCACGCATGCATGGATCTACTCGGCCGGCTTTTGTCCTCTCGCCTCATATGTTACCTGTTCTTAGTGCATGCTTTATTAATCATCTGGGGAGGAATATACAGGAAGGTTTTTTTGCTTTTTTTTTTTTTTGGCAGTCTATCTCAGTCCTCAAAGTTTCCTTTACGATAACGAAAAACCATTAGCTGCTGTCAAACAGCCAAGAAGAGAGATTATTTTTTTTATTGAAATAAGATTAAAATGATAAATTTGACTGAGGGTTCCACCTGATAAAATATTTCAGCTCATAAGCGTGGTGTGGGCACAGGGATTAGAAGAGAAAAGGGAGAGGGAAGGGGTGGGGGGGCAGGAGAAAGTAACACAGATGAGAGAGACACAGAGAGAGAGGGAGAAATTCATAATGTATAATAAAACAAAAGGTGTCATGGGAAATAACAGTGATATTAAAATTAGAGTAAGGTGGGATCTATATGAAAAATGCAGATTTGAAAATGTAAATGATGATGAGCGAGAGGAGGACAGATGTGGAATTGTGATAGTGATGTAGAACGGAGAGGGCTTGTGCCTGGGAGTGACTTTATGAAAGGGTTCAAGCAAGAACAATGGTCTGACAAAGAAACAGAGATGATGTGGGTCAAAACATGTGGAAAATAGACTTTTATGGCTGTTAAAATCAACACTTTTTAATAATAGCAAAACTATGCTTTAATGTCTGTACTTGAAATTAACTGGAAAGCAGCAAGTGCCTGTAATGAACTCCAACTATAAACTAAAAAGTCTGTAAATGTATCATTAGTATTACTTTATTGTAGGGGTACTAATAGTAATGCTATCAAGTAGCTATCGAGTAGCACCAGTATTGGAGTTATTAGTAATACTATTTGAATTTTATAAGAAGAACCTTTATGCGTCACATATACATTTGCACACACAGTTACAGTGAAATTTACTCCTGCATTTTTAACCCATACCTCTCGAGGGAGCAGGTGGCTGCCACGGTTTGGCGCCCGGGGAGCTGACGCTGGGTGTCTTGCTCAGGGACACACCTGGTGGGGAGGCTGGGGATTACAGGGATTTGCCACACCGGGATTTGATCCTGCATTGTCCATTTTGCCCTCCAGCCACTCTACCCATTTAGCTTATGTGCCTTTTCAATGTTACGGTGATAATGGAAGACTAGCGTGATGGTTTCCATTTTGTGAAGGGGAACCCAGAAAGACCTATGATGGCATTCAGTTCACAACGCTTATCATCCCCAAGAAAGTTCAGGCCAAGGGACAGGACAGGAGTCTTGACATCAATGTTTTTGCAGGTTTTTCAATGTTACCAGCCACTCAGCATTTTTGTTGGCCACATTTTTGAGATCCTTTGAATTTAAGATTATTAGAATAAAAAATCCCAACTCCCTCATCACCTGCTAGAAGAGCAAGAGACAACATACGTTTGATGTAGTTTAATGTACAGATAAATATTAAATCTGCAGATTATCATCTATCCATTGAGTCATGTTGTTGATGTGGTGAAAGCTTATAACTGTACTTTTTGGCGTAACAGGACCATTGCATTGAGGCATGAGATCCTTAAACCACTAGAACAGAAGCTGTGTAAACACGCTTAGCAGGAAGTCAAACAGGTTTACAATTGGTGTTGACCTTGTATCACAGTTGATTCTTTTTGAAATGTTGATGGACAGAATCTTCTCAGCCAGGGCCGGCGTGGTGTGTTCTGGTTGGACGCCTCTTGATGCCCTCTGCAGATAATGTGCTTCTGTTCAGTTTAGAGTGACATTCGTCAAGCAGCGGTATGGTTTTAAAGTGCATGACAGAGCTCTTGTGTATATATGAATGCAAGCAGGTAGTTGACTCCAAACTTTTTTTTGGGAGGGCAGTGGTGTCTGTCCAGTGTAAGTTTTTATTCAGGACTCTTTGTCCACTCTTTGTGTTTTCAAATGGACATGTTTTTTTCTTGCGGGAATCCATCAGCAGCTCAGTGGTCTCACTTGTGTAGAGCTGGAGGCCATTTCTGTGACACCACTCAGCAAAGGAGTACATTCCTGTTTTGAGTTGAGTTCACAGAAACTAGAATATGTGAAGTCACACGTTAAACAGTCCTATGATGACCTGCTGACAGATCTAGTTTGAAATAACAAAGAAATTGCACTGCTTGCTGTGTAGTTTGGTGTTGAGGTCAGTGGGTATTTTCTTGTACTCCAGCATTCAGCATGCATATTACGTTTCCAGTACATGGGCTATACTGAGGATTTTTTTTCCCTGATTGTCTGAGAAATTCCTTTCGAAGACCATGGCTTAATTGACTGTGTATGTATATGTGTGTCCAATTCAGATTATTCTATATTTTACCCTGAACTCCACTGTGTTCAACCTAGTTGTTTCAAAGGGCTTAACAAATAAAGTTACAGTTCTCAGCAGCTGGTTAGGATAAGAGTAAGACAGAGTGCTGGCTTTATTAAGAAAAATCTAACTGTAGATATATGACACTTCACAGGCAATGTGTTTAATTGCTTTTACAAAATCAATGCTATTGTCTTATCCTAAGTGGTTTTCTTATGAATTCTGAGATCAGCGCTTCAAGTTCACCTCCATGTCTGAGGCCATTGTTTTCTGGCAAAAAATATGGTTGTTTGCACAGTTTAGTCACCACCAGGAGTTTAAGCATCTCAGGGTATTTTTCACAAGTGAAGGAAAAACAAAGTGTAACATTCAGACTCGAGCAGACTCGTCCAAAATCAGCAGCAATGTGTTTGTCGTCCTGAGCCTCTATGGTGAAGAGGTGGTGCTAAGCCCCAAAGCAAGACTCTTCACTTACTAGTCTACGTTCCAACCCTCACCTATGGTCATGAGCTTTGGGTATAACCAAAAAAGGGAGGGAAGGAGGGAGCTTGGAGTAGAGCACCTGCACCTTGGACAAGAACCTCCACATCAAAAAGATACAGTTGAGGTAGTTTGAACATCTTAGAAGAATGCCTCACGGGCATGGGAGATTTTATACTGGAAAACCCTACTAAACTTAGTGGGCCTGAGACCCAACTCTGAATAAGTGAAAAATAATAAATAGGTGGATGATTGAAATGGTTTTCTTTCCTGAACATAACCACAAATAAAATACTCTGGAGATGAACTTGGGTCTGTGGGATGACAGTCTACCTCCACCCCCAACTTGCTCACTGTTTGTAAATGTAGCACTTTATTCATTTAAGCAGTGTTGCATTGCAAAATTGTCAATAACTCAATATGGTTGCATTTGTTAATAATTTTTGGATTTGGTGGATTTTGAGGTCTGCCTTGGGATCACTCTCCCATTGTAGAAAGCAGACTTATTTCACTATTGCTTTCAGCCAGAATTTGCTGATTATTATTGCAATCCATTTTTTCCTCAATATGTGCTGTGCTTTGTGTGCCACTGGCTGCCAAAAATACCAACAGCTTGATCTGAAAGTTCCCTTGGTCCACCACATCTTGTCTTGAGATCCACGCTTCCATTTCTTAATGGCATTTAGGAAATGTCCCCGCAACCCTCAGCTTTGTAAGTAAGATCAATCTTCATTTGAAGTCATTTGCTTCGTGAAACCCATGGCTGTTAAATACTAGTACAATGATTGTAGAGTTAGATCATTTATCATCAACTGTCAGAGGCATTTCTTGATCTTTGGGTTTGGGTTAAGCCCTTTAACAGATTACTTTTAAAAATAGTTAATTGGTATTTCTGTCCCTCCATGACCTTAACTGGCTGTTAAGGCCCAAGGTATGCTGGAGTCTATCCCAACTTTCATTGAGCAAAATGTAGGGAGTACTGCACCTCGGATTGGACGCCAGTGTGTATCAGGATACACATATTGAGACATGCAACAACAGACATTTTCAAGTTTTTTCTAATATATTTTAGAAACTGCAGCCCTCAGATACCTGATTCTTATAAACTCACAAAATACAACCCCCTCACCCAGAAAAAAGCCATCGATCTGGCTATCCAAAGTGGTTTCAATGCTCAGGAGGAAGGTGAATAGCACAGAAAATAAAGGGTACAAAATCTTTTGTTGAGCGAGCAACTCCTGCGTGCAAAACCAAAACAAGACCTTGTAGCTGTTCTATCCACATCACCAGTAGTGTTTTAAATTTGTATTCTTTGAATTGAGATAAATTTTGATAGTCCAGAATTTACGGTATATAGAAACTGGAGTACCTGAATAAACTCACACAAACCCAGAAAAAAAGCCAAAATTCACACAGAAAGGCCCGGCTGATATGCATTCTAACTGTAGTGTTTTAAATTTGTATTTTTTGAATTGAAATAAATTTTGACCGTGTAGCTGCTAGGGATATGCATTCTAACTGTGCGTGTTACGGGCAGCATCTACAGTGGATTTTATCTGCAGTGTGATTGATGAGTTAACAACAAAAGGACAGACACGCTGTGGTACATCAGCATTTCTGACCTTGGCCTGTTTCTTGCGTATTGATTGACATGCAGCATTTTGCACTCTGTATGTCTATATATGAATACGTCATCATTTACTCTGCTGTGGATTACATTGAACAAACCTCAGCTCACTACCGCTGGGTGACCCCCTCCTCACGCAAAGTACAGAGATCCCCCTCTTTAGAGAAAGGAGAAGGAAGAGTAAAAGGAGCCCCTCTTTGATATGAGCCTCCCTGAGGGGCTCTCCTGCTACTAAAGAATGTTAGAAGTTCAAGTTCCAGCCAGTAGCCCCTGAAAGCTGACCTGGTCTGCCACATGTCCTCTGTCACCAGCAGCCAAGGACAAGGGCAGGCAGGCTGGGCAAGAGCAGCCAGCCAGTACATGAAGGAGAGGCATTTGAAAGAGGCTGCTGGCATTGGGCGTAAAAAGATGGAAATTGAAATACATTTCTCGAGTAATGTTTTACACTGCAGAAGAAATGTAAAGTTTGTAATACAAGTGCACCACCAGTGTTTACGGGTCAGTCTCAGTCTCCTTCTTGGGGTTATTTTAAGTCCTGATGTCAGCATTAGAAATTTATGCCAATTCATACCAAGTAAAACAATTCAATAACAACTAATGGAATAGAAACGTGAACATGCTACATTCTTCTCTGACCTCTTTATCTAATGACATCACACCTCAGAATTTCGATGCCAGTGCTGTCATTTTGTGTTTATCACTTTTTTCCCATCTGCTCAGAGATTACAGATCAAAATCAACTTAATTAGTTAATATGCATTGTCCCTGATAAATTAACACAACAATATAAACAAATATTTTTTAAATTCTCAGTTGACTAACATTGGGTAAGGACATGTGATTTAATGAATGGAGCTTGGGGACATTTGGCAGTGCTGTATGAGCAGTCAAACTTTTATTACTGCTGAATGTTTAGCCCGGGACAGATATTGTATTGTATTAAGGTTTTTCACTGACATCACACTTTGTTTTGGCTGCCATATGTGACGTTTCAGTGACTGGACTGCAGTACACCTTATATTGTCTTCTGAGTGATTTTGTGTATGTATTCCAAGATATTGTATTTCAGTGTTTTTAGAGGAAGTATTCGCTTGTTTTGAATACCATACCCCCAAAAAAAAACTATTTAGCAAAATCTTAAGGTGTCCTAACCTACAGACAGCGGATTGTTCGCAGGTTAAAATAAGTAAATAAAGAGGCTTTTATTAACACTGCCAGAGTATTTTGGTTAGTGTGACTACTATAACGATGGGCAAACACAAACCCGAAATCTTCTAGTAACAAAAGTGCAAAGTAATAATTCTCTAAACTCTCCAAAATTCATGAACATCATCTAGAAAACACACTAAGGTTCATGTCTCTTTTTAGGAACTGACACTTTTTGAACCTCACACACAGACATCTGGGTTTTCTGGTGTGTAAATTTTACCAACATCAAGGACAAAATCTAACAATTAGGACTTGTCGCACCTTTATTACTTCCTTTTTAAATGCCTAATAAACCTAATTAACCTCAATTCTGCAAACGCAGTAGACAAAATGAAATGCACCCAGCTCTGCTATGCCACTTATTTGACAGCGATTCTTCAGCCATTAGCTGCAAGCAGCAGCCAGTCCAGGCTCTTTACAGCGCAGATACTCCACACAAGTGCTCTTAACTGCTCTCCTTCTAGATAAAAAGGGAATCTATTTTTTGCCCATTAGCGCTGGCATTAAGAGCTATTATTTGCTTTAACAGCAATAACTATCCACTCCCACGTCACCCATCATTACTGTTATTATTCTGAGTCAAACTTGAAAGGACACAGGGACGTTTGACAGGCGCTGCAGCCGCCATTTGTTTGTCTGCTCCTCGAGAAGGAAAATGGGGAGAGTGGAGAGAAAAGGAGGGGATTCTTGGCTGTTTAGCCTTGGCATGGTAATGGAGAGGCAAAGAAAGTGTTTGTGTGGGCAGAACAGATACTGAGAGAAAAGATGTAGCGATGAGAACTCTAATGACCTGAAGATGATAGATTTTTTTTTCCCTTTATCCAGCAGGAAACGTCCGGTTGACACTGCTTAATAAAAAGACTGTTCCTAACAACAGCCAACATGAGTGTAGCTGTAAAATAGCAGTGAGAGAATTTGGATTTATTGAGTTTGATATGGAATTTCATTTGTCCAAGCCACAGACAATGTCAAAGCAGGGTGTGGTAGACCAACGATAGATGCCCTAACGATCCCTAAATCCTCCTAGGACCTCAAAAACACTTGAAAGAATAAATGACCCATCTCATTTTACTCCCTCCCCAGTATGTGCAGATATTGCTGAATGGGCAAGGAGCTGCGTTAAGGAGCGGCTAGGATGGCACAGGGAATGGCCTCACCTGTAATGGCATATCTCAGCCACTCCTTATCGATCAGCTCTGCCCCTGAACACTCGTCTGGGCTCCGGGCCGTGGGCCGGCGGGGGGGGGGTTGGGCTGATGACCGTGGATCTCGTTGCCACGGTGCCCTTGATGAAGGCCGGTGTCCAATAACAACCAGCAGAGTGGAGTGGAGTGAGCGAGAGTGGAGAGGAGATGGTCTGGTGGAAGTACAGTACACAAAGGATATCATCAGAGGAGCAGCGAAGACACACTTTTGTTCTTGATTTACCGTTCAATTGCTATTATTGTAGCCACCATTCCAGTGATTTAGTGCATTCATGAAATCAGGGGGACCTCTGAATCACCTCCAAAAGGAACTGAGCAAAATTAAGCCAACAGTGGCTAAAATTGCTTGACTTCTAGGACGTTTAGTCCCTAACAATCTAAAAAGGACTGAATCTTAACTTGAACTGACATACCCCGTAATACCTCAGAAGCCATAGCTCACATTAAAGAAGTGACTTCACAGAATAAGGTAAGCTGTGCTCTAAGACCCTGCTCAAGCCCATTCTCAAACCGCACGGTGGAAATGCTGAATGGTCCTCAGGCCGAATTAGTTGGCAGCTTCCATATGTGAATGTGTGGAAGTGTGTAAATGTCATCAGCACATTCCTGTGATAAGCAACAACCTCTCCGTTAAAGTTACCCTGAAAAATATAATACTAAAGTAACTAAAGCAAGTAAACAACTGAATAAATAAGATAAGAAGAACTTTTTTCCACTTACATGAATGTGTCTTCTCAGTTTTCATTGCTGAGAACATATTTCTTGTGTTCACACCTGCTCCCATCTTTTCACTGACTTTGTATACAATCTACTCTACTGTAAAATTAGCTTTGCATTCAGTCTCAACACACTGCGAATCGCTGCCAGACCAACACTTGGCGCAGGCATTACAGATATATCTTTCATGGCCAAGCATTGTTCAAATGAAGAGTAATTTTAGACTTTAATTTTAAAGTCTCATATTTCTGGGTCCAAAAAAGTGCTGCCTTCCAGGTCAAGTGAAGCAATGAATGGCATGAAAGTACTACAAAGTGATCAATCATTGCTCCATTTCCCCATTGAGCAGCTTTCATTGTAAGAATGTAAGAAGCGTTGATGGGATTTTGTGTGAACTTTACAAATACTGAATACATAAAGTAGCATCCCTCAGACATGACTTAAAAAATGACCAAGTGAAGTTAGTCAGCAAACAAGGAATTTACCTGGACATAAAAATATCCAAATCATGGTTTAATAGTAACCCTTCATAACAGTTTCTGATTATTTTGGGACAATCGTGTCCATTGTAATTAGATGTTGCATGCCAAATGTGCTTTCCCCAGCAATACCATTAAAATGCTCAGTCATGTTTCTGTTTTTTGTACACCGAAGTATTGGTGTTGAGGTATAAGATCAAAAGTTGAAAATAACAAATACATTCAGAAAACGTGGCTTTTATTAACTGGTGTGTACATCTATATACATTTAAAACTTTGGCACCTTATGCACCAGATCACTCACATTGTCATTTTTTGCCTCAGGGTTTAACACTTTATTTCTTGTTTACAAAGAAAAAATCGACAAGCAAGTTACAAGCTACTTCAAAGAGCGAGGCAAAACCATTAATGACGTAAGCATTATATTAGAGCGGGGGTGAAGGTATCACAATCCACAAACTGAAGGAAACGTCTTCAGAAAAACCATACTACAAGATGTCAAACCCCTCATCCACAGTAAAACAAGTTTGTCCAGAACACTTTATTTGGTGTTGGTTCCCAAGACATAAGAAAAGCACACACTTTTGTTTCTGATGTAACACTGCATAAATTACTCTATATGATCATATCATGTTCCTAAACTTACACACTATACAAACTTTGGGAATGAAGCGAACAGTACCCTAAGACTTATAATATAAACTCTTCTTGCTCTGCCCCCTGGATATTAGTCTTAAACAACTGCAGCAAACACCGATGCTACTCATCTTAGCGGTAAAGCAGAACTAATTGACCTTTGTGATAACTGACCTTTCTATCCTTTTATTCAATCGGACCTGACAGCATAGCTTTGAGCAGATGCTTTGTTCCTCTGTCCCAGGGACTTGCCTCCTGACTAGACCAACCCTATCATCCAGTGATAATGATGTGTCCCTCATTAAAGTCACCCAAACCTTTACAACTGCCCATATCTCCCACCTCCAACAGACTGACTCTGAAAACCAATTGCTCACTTGCTGGTAATGAAAATTTTGCTTCTAATGCAAGGATAACATTGCTTTAATGACATGCTGGAACAAGATAAATTCAAATCTTGCTAATATACACACAGTTCTGTAGATCAAATCCAAGTGTTAATATTTCATAAATGACTGCATGCTAAGGTGCCTTAATGATCTCAACAAGCAGAGCATGTGTAGTTTCAGAATGTTAGGATATGTGTACATGAACATGCATAAAAATGCACAGTAGCGCTGTGTAAATCTTCAGTGTCTGTCTGTACTCCCCCGTGACCCCGTCTAGCCGCTCCTCACTTTTTTTGACACATCAGATGAAGAAAAGGGTGGCATTGGTGGGAGGAGGTGGAGAAGAGCCAATCGTCCTATTGGGCGCCACGTTTCTCACTCGGTTAACACCTCGCTTTAGAATCGGGATGCCAGGCTTGGACACACCAACCCCCACCACCACTACCACCAGCCCCTCGCTTCATCCAGCTAAACACACACTGTAAGTATTTAAGTTACACTAAGCACAGTGTTTCATTTTTATGTCCATACCCTATCTATAACTGTTCCCTGGCCTTTAATCTGTTTTGACTAAAGTTTAGCTGTTCCAAACTTTACAGATTGGCTCTCATGTATTTTAAGGTTTCTCTGCATTTGTAAGCATGCCATGTTGATCCTTTGTCTATTTGTTCTTGGCAACTGGTTTACTTGCCGCTGAAAGCTGCCCGATAAGCAGACCTTTAAAGAATACATCAGTTTGTCCAACTGGTCAACTTTGAAATAGTTAATAGAGAAGGACATCAAAGAGTTCAAACCCTGATCTGTCAAAGCAAAGTGTCATTGTAGTCTAATGTCTTATGTCTTACCATATTTGAGATGCAAGACGAAACCCCAATATCAGGTGTCAAAATCAACAACAATGGAGGATGCTGTGCTGCTGCTGAACATAACGGAGATTGAAACTTTTTGCCATCATGCAGACTTTAAGGCGGCTTTTGTCATTTACTCACGGCTCAGAACAGCTGGTTAATTGTACTTTGCACTTTTGGGATTTTATTTAATAGCTGCTGGTATCCTGGTGGAAGAAATGTGACGCTTAACAGGACTTCCAATGTGACACATGACATTTGCTGGCATAACATTGGAAATTACTGCCATGACAAAAAGGTGGGTTGTTTCTGGGATCGTTTCCATAGTTACTTCTCTTGGAAGACTTTCCCAAGTACACTCAAGGAATTCACACACAAGTGGAGATGTTTACAAAATTGCGGCCAATGGGTGTACGTTTTTGATTTATTTTTAGTCATACCTAAACAAATCTGTAACCATTGTGTATATAATTTCCTTTGCAATTGGATTTGCGATATATGTTGGAGGAAGGTTTTAAGTTTTCATGTTATGTCCCTGCCTTATAATAGACCTATAGGAATGGGGCAGTAGTTTAAGACAACCAAAAGGAACGAAGGCAGCAGGGCATAAAGGGACAAAGAGTATATTCTCCTTGTGTCATAAAACTAAATGAACAAGAGAGTTGGTTGGGACAGGACTGGCAGATTATGCCAAATCAATGAAGTGAATAAAAACAACACAGAGCTTATCTGGTCTCAGCTTCAACAGGAATGAGGAAACTAAAAAGATTGGTTGTCTAGGCTACAAACAGCTTTCATTTAAAACATATAAGGTGGCATCAAGATACTTGGGTCAACAGAAAAGAAAGGTGAACTTACCAAATGTGTCTAAAAAGTGTTAATGACGATGAAAAAAGGTGGAAATGGCAGTGACCATGACGACAGTAATAGTGATGATTTGATGATGAAAATGAATGTGAAGGGAAGGAGAAGAAGATGACGATGATGATGATGAGGAGGAGGAAGATCGCTTTGTTAATGACAGTGATAATCTTCCACTTCCTGCCAGGCAGAGTTGTCATGAGTTCTTCACTTCTGTTTCTGCTCTGGTTTCACTATAATCACAGCAATCACTCAGCCTTTGTTCTCTGCCATGTAAAACAATGAGCTCTGATTAGTCAGGAGGGGAAATCATTCAGCGTATATACACATACACTTAGATATTTTCACACTCTCATACACACTACGTCAACACTCTGTTGCATTGATGCAGTAGATAGAGACTTTTATACACATCGAGTCTTTACACTCATCATCGAGTCTCCTTTAGGTCAGGTGTCGAGATACGTCTTTGTTCTGGTTTTCATTCATTTTTCAGACAGAAGAATGAAAACAGCTGCTAGACCAGTCCAGCTTAGAAACTCAGCAATACATCAACTAATGCAAAACATTACACAAATGATGATACAGATGGAAATCTGTCCTTTTATTAAAAAGACAAAACTGTGTGATGTTCATCACAAACCTCAGAACAACACACTTACGATTGATTTGTTGACAATATGTCCTAAACTTATTCACATTAATTTAACATTGTTAGAACAATCTTTATCATTGCAGAGACGTGTAATCCATCATAGAAAGTAGAGTCAAAAGAGTTTTTCTCTGTTTTCTCCATGTATTCATGGGAGGCCTAGGAATGAAGACACGGACAGAAAAGCAAAGCAGCATTCGCCTGTAAGTTTGACACAACACACAGTTTTAGTTTGTTTATTCCAAAGGGTCATTACTACATGAAAACCAGCTTGTATGGTAAGGATCATATGAGATGAAGATGAAAAAAGGAGGATTTTCTCATTTGCTGTTCACTCGCTTTTGCTACTTCTGTCTCTTTATTTGCTCTACGAAAATGCTGAACTGAACAACCAATGAGAGTCCAGTCCAGGACCCACCACGGCAACTCGGGTAACATACCCTCACCGATGTGTGATTGAGCCCGTGTGTGAGAACACGTTTTCATCCCAAATGACGTCACATAACGACATTTCTTAGGGCTTCAAATTGCACCGCTTTTTAACGTCATTCTGCTACTCATACTGATGCCACGGGTTTCCTTCTGCGTTACTGGACACTCCAGAATCACCCTTGTGTGAACAAAAAGTCCTGTGTCGAGTTGCACCTTCCACTGCCCTAAAAAAACCTTTTCCTTTTTTACGACTTTAGGCGTCACAAACTGAAAATAAGAGTCAGCAGGTAATGCGAAAGGACTGGCCAAAGCGGCACCTTTTGACACCTCAGGAATAGGAAAGGGATGAGAATTTAGAGCTAGCTACTAAGCTAGTGTGTGTTGCATCCCTGTAAAGCAGCAAAAGTTGGTCCAAAAGTTGGTCCTACAGCCTCAACAGCCTCGGCTACGTAAAGTCCAGCCTGGCTTTTCTCTCTGGATGTCCAGAGGTACAAGAACATCTAGTGAAAGCTTCTGATTATGCATCGTTACTGCATAAAATGAGGGCGTGAGATGCAGCTGTTAGTCATTTTTCATAACTTGTGATGTCATTGCAAAAAGTTCCCCTGAAATACCCCTGTACATTAATCTATTAGTCATGTGTTAGTCACAATAACGGGATTAATAACTATATGTATTTTTCTCATGGAACATCAAAATGACAGCGGTGTTAATGGCCCACATTCTGTCTTTCCTCTTTGAATTTGCCATCGTTAGACGGTGCTCTGTTCTCCTGGAGGCAGGGCTGGGAACCCAGGCCCTACCCACTGCTCATTTCCAGTCTACCCACTGCTGATCACCTGGCTCAGATGTGTTCTGTCAGTCAGAAGCTGGAAGAGCTGCTGACTTAAGGATAAATTGCGCCTCCTAGTCAGATGTAAAAAATCTCGCAGGCGGCACAGGAGGAAGGTTGCACTGTAGTTTTACAAAGTCAAGTGCAGTACACCCTGTCAATTTGTGAGTGTGAATTTGGATTTACGATTTTGGATCTTTCAAATATACATTCATTCATTTTAATTTTTAGTGTTATGTTGTCTGAACCCATCATAAAAATATAATTTTAAATAAGAACACTTGCATGTGGGACTAGAGTTCATGTTTTGGCCAAAGGAGAGGTCAGAACTAGAACAATATTCAGTCATTGAATGTAACAGCATCCTGTCACATGCACTTATGCTTCGTCTTGAGTAAAAGTTAGACATTTACTGTGGGCACGGTGCGGCATGAAAAGGCCTGGAGGTCACCGTACGCATCAAGTTACAGTACATCGACCAGGAAGTAAGAATATCAACACGGAATCCTTTCCATTAGATTAAGACAGGTCTCTACTGAGGCACAACTATGAAAATCAACTGTGCACGCTGGCGGCCCCAAACGGAGGCAGAGGGGAGGAAGGGAGAGAAGACGGAGAAAGGAGTGAGGAGGAGGGAGAAAATGGCACTTGATTGGTGACAAAAGATAACAAGAAGTGGCTGCAGGGAGCCTCCAGAACTCAGAGTGGTGTGAATGGACCCCATCTGGTTCCTTCACAAAATGCTGAGGAGACGCAGATAATAGGACGCACACACACACTCGTACACACACGCTCCCTCTCTCTCCTTCTCTCCAGCTCCTTCTCCCTCTGTATCTCTCGCTCTTTCTCTCTCCCGCTCTCTATTTGCTCGGCCTGACCAGTCCCGGGTGGCCTCATCGCCTGGTCCAGGATCCCCCAAAGAGCTCTCGCCCATCGTCTCTGAGCGTACACTTCAGCTAGACCAATTTAACGTGAGAAAACGTGAGGAGGGCGAGCCACACTGTCCATCTGTGGCTGGTAGTCATGTGGGGGCGACCGCAGAGGGAGCACATAAGAGAAAATCCCCTGGTTGTTTACAGAACATTCTTAAAAAAATAAAATAAAATGTTTAAATTAAACTGCAGTCATCTTAGCAGTGACACTTTCTGCTTCCTGTTCTGGTTGATTTTACCGACGTCACCATACAGGTTATGTGAGTAACGATATCCTCAAAATGAGCCTAACGTTTCCCCCCTTCACACTTGCTTTGTCAGGAGTTTAGCTGCTTCACAGTCACAAACAGAACGGCGTTTTAACCAGAACTGGACTCACCTGAGCTACAACAGCAGGTCACAACAGGACATAAGCAGCGTGTTAGTGTCTCAAGTGCCTTAAGATTGAAATGTTTCCACTTTTTGTTCGTTGTTGCAGTCATTTGAGTAAGAAAATGCTCTTTTGTTGTTATGGCAATGTATATTAATGCATTTTTCTATATTTTATTATAGGAGAAGAGAGGTGGAAACTCACTGAAAAAAAATAATATTCATACTTCCGGTTGTAAAAATCACATATAATAATAAAGTAAAACATTTTCTTTTAAAACCATCAAAACACAACACTTACCCCCAAAACATTATCTTTACATTAAGCAAAAAAAAATGGACTTTGTTTTTTTATAAAACTCTCAGAGCTTACATAACCCTATCTTCAATACCAGCATAAGCCCTCTGTCCAAATGCCAAATCTCACTGTCACAGATCTTTAACTTTTGGGCAGATTATTTTTCATGTTTTCAGTACTAATATTTGTGTTAATATGTGTGTGTTAAACATTTTGGCTTATTCCACTGTGACAAAGCAGGATTTAATAATTACTATAAATCAGCAGAATTCTCACTTTTAAATGTTTGTCAAACTAACCTGGACTTAGATATAAAATTTTACCAGCTTTCTTAGTGAAGTGTTTATACTTTTACATTTTCCGAACTTGTTTTTAAGACTTTGAAGTGCTACATTGAGGTGATACTTCTATTACCCCTACACTACTCCTGGCTTCAGCTGCTGACACGGACTAATATGTTTACAATGAGGGACAAATACTGAGTTGTAAATGAAAAATAGCAGAATTTGACTTTCGGTCGCACACATTCAGAGTCAAAATGTGTTTTTTAAAAATCATTTGTAATATTTAAAAAAATACTGTAGGTTGAGTCCGGCTTTAAAGGCGCAAAATAAACACCAGTGACAGAACAAGAGAATGAGGGAATGGAGAAGCTGTGTAGAGGGCCTCCGGGGAAATCAGAGTGCGGGCCAGCACTAACCACGGCAGGATGAACTGCGGCGAACACGGTCTAGATAATAGCAGAAGTGTAGTTTATGCAGTGTATGACCCGAGTGCGTTTGCTTGATCTGAGTCCTACTGTGCATTTGGATTCATGACAGCTGAATACCTGGGGGTGGGGGGGCTTGAATATGTAAAATACACCAGCGAGTGTCGCCGCCTCGGTGGATATGCAGGCTGGTGCCGGGGCAGACACACACACACACGCTGACATACTGAAACATATGGTTTTGCTGCTGGTGCTGGAGGAGGTGAGGCTGTGAGGGGACGCAGGGCTGTCCACTCGCTACAGTGGGGACGTGAGTTTGTGTGTGTGCATGTGTCTGTGAGAAGAAAGATGCCACACTGTGAAGATTATTTAGTGCCATCCTGCCCCCCCATGTTAAATAATTCAGGGCCTCCCCTCATCGCTCTCATTATAAATATTTCAGCCTTGGTGACAGGAAACGCTCGTCTCGTGCGACAACTGGGAGTTCTTAAAGAGACGCACTGTGTGTGTGTGTGTGTGTGTGTGTGTGTGTGTGTGAGGGTGAGAGATAGAGGGACACAAGTAAGTATAAGACAAAAGTTGTTTTTGACTGTGTACATGTTTACATGTCAGTGCACCTTTTCAGCCCTGGTCCCATCCATGTGTGGTGATGGGGGGGTAGTCTCAAGTCATCCAACGTGAGAGCCACTAAAGGCCACTCTGCTATTCTTCTCTCCTCTAATCAGCCTGGCTGCTGGAGGCTAAAAGCACCTGAGTGCTAATTCATGGCTCCGATCTTTGACACACGCAGAGCGACACCTCTTGTCTCCGCACACAGATGTGGCACTTTACAAAGAGCAAGAATGTAGGAATGATGCTAATTCTTGCTCCCTCTCCGTCAGGCCTTAGGGCAATTGGCACAACGTCAGTTTCACATTTGGACGGTGTCCACTGTTGGCGTGCAAGTAATCCAGAGGTTAATAAAACTGGATTTAAAGCCATGACCTCAGTCAGTGATGGTAAAGTCCAGCAGGTGCCAAAATGTTAGATCTTAAAAAGGGTGTGTCACTCTTTCTTTAAATGATATATTAATTTGACATAGTTAGAATTATTTGAGTGGACTTTATAAAAATCACATGTTGTTTTGTGTCTCTAGAACGACCTGATGAACAGTTAAATCCTCATCAATCCACTGCACAGTAAACCTGATGACAGACAGTGGCAGACACTGCTGGTCTCAACAGTAGCGGGGGACACACCCGAAGAGTAAGACTTTGAAAGTGCGGACAGTATTTCCAACAACTGTCAGAGATTTCTAGTCTCTGACAAACTTTTTTTTAAAATTCTCGCAAACATGGTAACAATCTACATTTTATAAAAGAACAAAAAGGAAAGAAAAGATGAGCAAAGTGCAGATTCACAGTGACATCTTGGACAGAGGATATTAGTATCAGGTGCAATGTCACATGTTTTTGGAATATCAGTGCACAAGATATCCAGTGCTGGTATGTTCTCAGTACATCCATAGTAAAAACAACAGTATAGTTAGTGTACCTCTAAATTATGAAAGCTTAAGGTATTCTCTAATGCCATGCCAGACATTACACAGAAACACCCGATTCGAATGTTGTATGTTGTCTTATCAATCTCCATATACCGTTTAGCTTTGTGATGATATGACGAAAGCAGTGGTAACACTTTTTCTGGTTCAAGCGTATGGTTTATTCTTATGCCGTGTTACCAGCTGTTTCCACAAGTTCACACAAGTTGTCATTACACCAATCTCAGAGGAGAAAATTTAATGCCTGCACTTAATTTCTTCGGTGTATGACAATTGTGCGTTTTGGTGCCTGGTTGGTAAGCTTCAACACATAAACTGTGAGACTCTCCCCTGAACAACTCAACACACTCAACTAGGAAGAGTTGTGTTATTCATTCACTGATTGAAAACGGACGTGATCATGTATGGGATCAAGATGATGTAGCTGAGGCCTCCCATTTTACATTCATAGTAGAATGTGACAGGCCTGGAAGAGTTGGAAGCAAACGTCCATGCTGGGTCACATTTAACAAGCAGTTACATTAAGGGACAAAAATGGTTTCGGTTCAAATAAAGTTACTTTACTAAAGTTAAAGTTGTTTGCATGGACTCTCAGCACTTCTGTGGGTTTCCCACTGTCCATAGACATGCATGTAGCTGTGAATGTGAGTGTGAATGGTTGTCTGTCTATGTAAGAAAGACTGGAGACGCTGTCCAGGGTGGACGTCCAAATACAGCTGGGAAAGACGAGAAAGCCTAAAAAGAATAACTGATTATGGATAATCAATGTAGGCTCATCTTCTGTCTAGCTGCTCCTTCATCTTGGTTTTATCAGATATTCTTATCTGCAGCTAACAAGCCATGTGGTTGCAGTTACATTCACCAGTGTTTGGTCCTACTTTGGTCAGTGGGTACATCGCTCTGTGTGTGTGAGAATCAGAGACAGACAGATAGAGGCACTGGTCTGGATCTTTTTTGTCTGCCTATTATTTATTTCCATCATCTGTCTTTATGCAGCAAATTTAAATGACACTGCCACAAGTTATATACGGTATATGTATATAACACGGTGTTAGGGTTTCCATGTAAATAAGGAATGAAACAATAGAAGATGAAGAAAGTGCCGTCCTCGGCTGAAAGAAGGTTCATTCATTGTGCATCACGTTTAACATACGATTTCTGTTCCATTTACCATCATGTCCACTGTACACTTCCCAGAAGTGACTGAAAATTCAAAAACACAACAACGATGCATTCAGAAGGTCACAAGAGATCCAAGGAGCTGCAGGCCTCCTTGGATCTCTCGTGAGAGTTGAAAACCACTGCGAACCCAGAAGAATGTTAGGGCTCCTCTGAGCTCTTGCACAACACACCTAGACGATCCTCTGGGCTTTTAGGAGAAAAATCCTGTATGGGAAGACGAGTCAAAGGGTGGAACAGTTTAGAAGGCAGAGCCCCTGTTACATCAGGCGTAAACCAAACACTGAATTCCACAGAAAGAGCCCACAGATGGAGTGAAGCAGGATTTGCTGCGTCAGGGTCACGGTGACCCGCCATAACTGAGGGGAACAGGAGTTTTGCCTCTGTCAGAGACTCCTGAAGAATTTCAGCTCGTCAGTGTGTAAGTGAAGCTCAGGTTTATAGTTATGCAGAGAACAATGATTTTCCAAGCTAAAGAGCAAGTGGAGCCCAGAATGGATGTGAAAGATTCAGGGCACAATCATGTTTTAAGTGAGGGACAAATGTTTCGCTCGAATTAATACAGTGATGATTTCAAACTTGTCTTGGTTGTTTGAAGATCACATCACTGTTATATGTTATTTAAGACAAACGTGAGCTTCCAAGTTTTTCTATTCAAAAGACACCAGAATGTCATATTCACTATTGGACACATTCAATGTTGTTTTCTTTAAAATTCAAATTTAAGTCCTAATCAAACTGAATGTGATGTGATGTAGAGACACTGAATGGTTAAGACATCTGAACTGCTCCCGTCTGTTTTCTTACATTATACAGAACTTTTATTTACTCCCCATTTCTTTTTATTTATTTATTTATGTCCCAGGATGTTATCGCTTTGGCAATTGCGTGAGCCATTGGAGTGAGTGATTGTTGAGTATGGCTCCTGGGTTTGTTGTTGGGAGAAACAAAGGATTTTATTTGATTTGATTTTTCTCCTTCAGAGATGCACTGAGAGGATTTTCCTCAGACCACAACTGCCCTCTATCATGCTCAGAGAGGATATGCCCCTATGCAACAAACAAACACACAGATCACTGCAAATGATCTGTGTGTGTGTGTGTGTGTGTGTGTGTGTGTGTGTGTGTGTGCAAGACACATGGGTGCACATGTTAGTCTGTATGTGAGTGTCTTTTTAACATTGTGTGAGCCTCATTTGTGTGTGTGTGTGTGTGTGTGTGTGTGTGTGTGTGGGTGGGTGGCTGGGGACAGATCTGTCCTCTAGCTGGCAGATGCCCAGCACATCACAGCTGGGCCCCAGCCACAGGAGGGGTCATGAGGGCCCAAGATTTCCCCCGACCCCTCAAGGCTTTTATTTTTATTCCTCACTTTCAGCAATTGTGCTTGTAACACACACAAACATTCAAAAACACACATGCTTATTGATGAACACAAACATTTTACTCACACAAAGCCCCTTCAGGCCAGCTCTCATATACTGTTTTGGGAAGTCATTTCCCGCGCCCACCCTCTGATGGCTGCTTCATTGCCTTATAATTGATGACGGCCCCCATCTTGTGATCTTCTCTGCTGGAACATTCAGAGGTCAAGTGGATGGTTGCCACTGGTGACCAAAAATCACCGCCAGCTGTTTGAACTCGGATGCTACCAACCCTGCTGCTGCCACTGTCAAGCTACTTGGCTTTGGCAAAGAAGTGGTGAGTTTTGGGTGAAAATTGGGGGCCTGACAGCCAATCACCAGTCCGAAGGACTGTGTGCTTACATGCCTGCGGGCTAGTAAAAAGGACTACAGGTTGTAGCATTTAGAGTGCATATTTCATGAGGCCATCTTGAAATATGCATCTTGAAACTATAATTTCTTTGAATTAAATGTGCTTTATGGCAATATGTCTTGATTAAAATACACTAACAAATATTAAAGCACCGGTTTGTGTTTGAGCTGAGCTTAACATCTGTTCATTTTTATCCGAGTTGTCCCACCCCCCAATTTGTCTATCCAAAACTAAACCAGCACAAGGCTTAATGCAAGACAAATACAAATATGGTGAAAATCCTAATAGTTACTTTACTATCTTACAACTATCCTTCCTTGTTCTTAACCAGTGTTTTTTAAGCTGAACCCGACAACATACCACAAACACTTTCATTCTAAACATATGTTCCATCAAACATACTTGTGTTTACATTTTAAAGAAACACATTTGCATTTTCAGTTTGCATGGTAAGAAGTCAGGGAGCTTTAGCTGCCTCACCTTTATGCCCACGTGCTACATTAGTCGAGACTATGAGGACTATTTTAGCCACTGGAAGGAAAATGTGTGTGCGTGTGTGCATAGAGGACAAGCAGAGACAAAGAAATTGACACATATTTGGCTTCAATCACAAGCAAAATCTTCACACACGGACACGCATTCATACAAAAATGACATTCCAATGTCACCTGGAGCTATTAGTTTGGCTTTAATGGCACGACCGATCAGAGGCGGTAGTATTGACCACGCACAAGGTGAGATCTCTCCATATGTCACAATCTAGCTGGCTGTCTTAGACTTGCTTACAAAGAGGCATTGATTGAATGATCCCCGTTTACCAAGACAAAATGAAGCTGTTTGTGTCATGAATGACACCGACGTACACGCTGAGGAAAAGACGCAGCCGTAATGTGCATGCATCATTGTCAGCCATGCTGCATTCTTTCAGCGCCGTGTGAAGGGACAATGTAGAACAGGTGATGGACATGCAAAATATGACAACCCTATCATTTGGAAATGATTTTCCTAAACTGCAGCTGCATCACACATTGAACACATATTAATAAAATGAAAACATTCAATTTGGTTTACTAATGTTCTTTATCATTTCACACAGAAAGACCACTGAGAACCGCAAAAACAGAGGCGACGGCAGCGAGGAGAGGTGGGGAGGAATTGGGCGCTTCATCAACTCGAAGGCTGGAATGGACGGCTTTAATTGTCATTGTGTGTCTGTCTGCTCATCCTTTCTTTTTCTTCAGACCAAATGAACTGCTAACGCTTGCTTTTCAGATGCACGCTGTGAGTGGGGAAATTGTAATTCACCAGTGGGATTGCAGATGGAACCCGAGCACAGGTAATAAAGCTGCAGGTGATTTTTTTTTTCATCGAAGATAATTGTCATAATCAGCACATGCAATTTAGAAAATAATAATAATAATAATAATAGTAGTAATATCTGCTTGTCATTATATTATTAATTATGATTATTTCCCCATGTTTTATTTGTTGATGTGGATCTGAAAAGTCCCGACAAGTTACAGGCACAGACCTGGGGCCAACAAACACCTCCCCTTGATCACCGCTACCAGACTTGGCAGACAATATGTAGGAGAGCTAGGTGATGCTTGTGTCTGCATGTGTGTAAAGGTGGGGTTTGCGAGGGACGGGTGTGTGTAGGGGGGTGGGCTAATTTGCACATATGGAAATGCTTTTTCTCACGGCGCCGCCTTCTCTGTTGTGGCCAGATGGAATTAGAGAGCGCTCAGAAGCCGTGAAGGCAAACACATCAAACAAGAGAAAGAGAGGAAATGGGGAAGGAGTGAGGAAGAGGTGGTGGTGGAGATGGAGATGGGGGTGGTGGGCAAAGAAGAAAAGGAGAAGAAATTAAAACAAACTGTATCACGATTTTTTTTTTCCAATGTTGAAATTACAGAAACACGCTTTGCCTAAACCTGAGGGAAATCGTGGACAGGAAATGAGCTCATACGTCAACTAACACGGGTGGGTTGGGGGTGGGGGGTTGTTGTTTTGTGTAACAAATAAGGTTCTTCAATATTCTCTTGGCCCAGGACCAACTTCGCTCCCTCCCCTGACTTTGACATCCATGTCTAATAATACGATGGTAATTAGACTACGTATTGTTTTGGTGAATCAGTGAGTCCCAGTAACAATCCCAAGTCCCACTAATGGGGGAACTAGGAACAAAACATCTCACTCTGTCCTCAATAGCTGCAAAGAGAAACCTGGCCATAAACAGCTACGCGAGAACATTTCAATAAAAATTGTTAAATGTTTTATGCAAATGCAGGTCCACAGTCACCTGGGCTCGAAACAGTAAATGAAATAACAACACAGTTTCCTGTTGGTTTGTGTAAAGAAATGACTGAACACTACACAAATGAGTTCACAGTGGGTTTTGTGAGACCAGAAAATTCTTGCGATGTAATGTAATAGATTAATATTATAAATAATCTCTTAAAAATATCTGTAACACCTTTGTTTGGAAAATGTACTTTAAATACTGTCTGCGGGGAAACAACTAAAGCAATTACCATACTACTAGGCTGGATTAGTCAGATTATATAAATGATTGGATCTATGATGAAATACACACTTGACCCAGAAAATGACCTAAATTAACCAAACAGCTTATTAATATTGAACATAATTGGGATATGAATCAATTTATAACAGTTTAGTGCAACTATAAAAACAGGATATCACACAAACAGTTTTTTATTCTCAACTTGTTACATCATCAGCCCAGATTAAATGGCACAGAACTCTGATGCACATTTGCGTTTGGCTCCTTCATGTATTATGCATGAGCGTATGCATCTGTTCTAGTCAATGTTTTATTTGTGAGTGTTTATGAGAGTCTAAATTGATGTTTTTTTTCCAAGTGTCTTCCTCTCTCACCTTCGCTTCCTGCTGTCGGCTCTCACACAGCCGTACTGAGCACTTACAAAGACATTGGGGAGGATTTCCTCACCTGTCCAACCAGCTTCAGCCCACATCTCCTCTAAGTCCCATGGGTCCTATTTGCAGCTTCTGTCCCTGTTTAGGTTCAAATCCCACGTTCAGCCTCAATGAGTTTTAAATTGTGTTCTCTTTAGTTAAATTATTAATCTCACACTTATGTATAATCCCTAAATTTGACCGTGTTCTCGTAACCTCGGCCGTTTTCATAATCCAGAATAGCTACAGACATTTACCTAACTACAGACTGTATGAATCTATATTTTATCTATAGTCCAATTCAACATTCACATGATGAGCCTATACTGCCTAGTTGCGTCAGCCTCAGGTTGGTTGTACACCTGAAATTCAATGTGCTTGTTGGGGACATGTCAGGTTTGGTCACAGCATCTTCGGGCTTGTTTCCAACTTGGCCCAAAAATGCAGCTTAATCCACGCTCTCATTTGTGTGCCGCTATGGATCACCGCACCGACTACAGTGCTGCAGTACTGGCTGAGTGCAACACTCTGCACAGTGCAGTCCAAAGAACATTCCAGCCCTTAGCCCCAGTTATAGTGGAAACTCCAAAGACACGTTTCACATTAAATTCCAGTTCCCCTTCGATAAAAAAACAAAAAAAATTTTTTTTCAGCATTTGATCAATTGAACATTTCCGTTAGCAGCGAAAGAAAGTGAATTTGTTCACTCAGTGCATTTTCATTCAGCCACCAGTTTTCTCTCATCCCGTAGTGAGCGATTCATTTGTGTTTTTAATTACAAACATCGCCTCAGTTCTAGAGTGTTTTTTATTACGATTTGATGGATTCGACTCCAGCCAGGCCATGTCCAGCTTGTTTCATGATAAGCTGCATTACTAGTCACAGTGCCATTATAAAAGTTCTGCGTTTAGCTCAGTTACGTTGCTAAGCTTAAGGCCTGGCCTAGTCTTACAATCCAGGCCAGGCCCAATTTTTATCCCATCTCCCAAGTTTTAGCCTCTGTCACAATTACAGGTTTAGAATCTGTTGTTGAACTAGTTGCAGTCTGGTTCCACGTTTCCTCCTCCAGGGGGAATTAAATCCCCAGTTTTACCCCTTGTGGTTCTCGCTCAAATCCTAATGTCCTCAATTCTTCGCTTTTAACTCTGTTCCAGATGTAATCCCAAACCCTGCCTTAAGCTGAATCCAAGTCCTATAGTCCTGCCTCGATCCCTGCTCACATATTGCCTCGTCTTTCACTCCGGTTGTGATTCTAAATGCTTGTCCCAGCTGCAATTTTATTCCAACGTTATCCTATCTCAGTGTCAGCTATAATCTTGCTTCCAGTTTAAATGCATCCTCAAATGTAGTTCTTGGCCCACTCCTGGGTTTGAGTATGGGTTGTCTCCTCCTTTGTGTCCCATTTAGCCCCAGTCCCAGCTACAGCCCAGACCACAGCTGCTTTGTATTTGCCCTTCCATTCTGCTCCAAGTCTCTGTGTTTCAGTTCTCCTGCCAGGGTCATAATTAACATTTCAGCTAGTGGTGAAAAAGCCCCCCCACCCCTCCTCCCCATCTAGAATAAAAAACACCAACACTCAACTACTTCAATAAATTCAGAGTGTTTGGGGGGGACGGTAATTAAACATCTGATTAACACCTTCCCTTCCAGATTTTCCATTCAAAGTTTTAATGAGGGGATGCATGTGCACGGTGCAGATGCATGTGTGTGTGTGTGTGTGTGTGTGTGTGTGTGTTCAGAGGGCTTTCACAGTAGATCCATATGTTTGTGTTACCCTTTCATCTTCTACTTCCACAGCCATTCTGGCAGACGCTCCAGTGCACAAGAAAAACTGACTCTAATGTAATGTACAACAATGCAGTGGACCAAATCTCCAAACTAGACTACACTAAATGTGAACCCGTGCAGGTCTAAGTGAATCCAGCACAGTTTTCTACTCTTATTACTGGCAGGGAGGCCCCTGCCAGAGACTGTCAGAGAGTTTGTTTTCACGCCAATTTGCAATTGTGGATATTATATTTCAACACTGCTATGATGGATGCTAGTGAGCCAAAATTGCAAGTGCAAGCAAAATATTATTGTGTAATATATAAAAAAAAAAGAAGTATTGTGCTGTATAGATAGGAAGATGTGATTCTTCCTCAGTCCACTGTAACTATTGTGAAACTCAAATTAAAAAGTCTGCTTTTAGGATATAAAACTCGGAATGTAAATAGCAACTGGAATCAGCTCCTATCCCCCTCGAATAGATAATGCATGGATGGATTGTTATTTAACACTGCATTTGTGGAATGTAAATATGTATTCAGTGTAATAAACGTGCCGGTCCGGCCTAGTCGGTGCTGACAGTGAGCAGAGTGAGTCTTTAAGTGTGGGCTGCGTAAGGATTATAGTCTTCAGGGTTAAGACCCAGTCTCTGTCTTTCTTTTTCACAATCATTTTTGAACGCGTCTTTTATATTTCTGACCGGTATCAGACCGATGACATCACAACAATGCCAGAGTTACAGTAACTAAAGCTTTACCTAAACGTAGTGTTATTTTCATTTCATTTTCCCTTTGTGGACTCTAAAGTCTGTATTCTTTTCCTGCACAAATTGATAAGGTTAAAAAGTCAAAGTTCACAGTTGCCGCAATGTTTGTTTTGGCAGAAGAACATGTAATAATTTTCCGCTATCACAAGATTTGTCGCTGTGTGTATCTCCAGACTGTCTTTGTTAGTCTTCAGGTTTGTCCCCAGCTTATACCTGAGCAATAACCACCGGCTCCATTTATTCACAGAGCAGTATTCAGCTTTAATTTTTTTATTGAAATCTTGTCATTTTAGAAACATAAGGACTATTTTCTTGCTTTTTTCTGTTTTAGATCTAATATGAATATATTATATATGCAGTTCTATAACAACACATTAATTTGCTTATTCATCTTCTGCAAGTCACTCTTTTTCTGATTAAAATATTATAGACAGAGGACAAAAGATGAGTGCTAAATCTCTTTTGCCTCTTATCTTTTTGTTTCAGAGGTGATAAACGAAGTGGCTGAACCAGTCTGGGATAAAACGTGATGCTGGTCAAGCTCACGGGTTGAGAAACAAAGAGAACATCTGACACCAATATTAAGAATTAATTGAAAATGCAAATGTATGACTGAATGAAAACGTATATTAAATGGCGTATTAATTAAACAGCACATCATGTTTGCTTAATCACAGCTGGGATTGGTGGAAACTTCTAAGTGCATGCTAATGACAATGTTATCTGGTCATTTTTGTCTTAGCATTTTTAAAGAGCAGGGGAAACTATTGTCTCCAGGATTCTTCATCTTTCTTCACCTCATCCTTTCTCTGACTCCCACTTTTTTTTCATTTTTCTTTTTTTTTTTTTTTGCTGGTTGATGTGGAGTCGCCAGCACCAGAGCCCTGCTCCTCCCCTCCTCCCCTGCAGCTGGCTTACCTGGAAGGTGGCATGTAAGGTTAATTGGGAAGCGAAGTTGATAAAGTAATTAATGCGTTTGTCAGCAGTGTCTTTCTCCTCGCCTGAAGCCATCCAGCCGCGATCGGGCCTTTCTTCTTGCCTGCCTGGCTGCCCTGGTGCTGCCGGGGAGATGCTGCACTGATACAGCTCCCTCACATCCGCAGCAAGTCTTTTGTTTTGGGGGAAAGTGACGGCAAAGTCAGCCTAACCCTGGTTAACAATGGAAGGCTGCACCCATTCCGAGTACTTTACCCTTTTGTGGAATTGGCTTCATATTGCTTGTCTGAACCTAAATGACGTCTTTAGTGTCTTGGGTTTAAAGTAAACTGATTGAGACTGTGGGGTTTATACAGTAGGCTTGGCTCAAAAACTAAATGGTTACAAAGGTGGTGGGGAAGATGAGGGTCCTCACTATGAGTTTTGATCAATATTTACAGTTATAACATTCTCACAGGAAAATCACAGACTTTCCCAAGTATTTGAATTCTGGAGCTTAGGTAAATGCAGCAATGACCAATAACACTCGACACTCCAGTAAAACAATGCAGCTTTGTGTTTTACTGGTGGATTATTGTGGAATATTTGGTATTTTATCCAAAAAAAAACAAAAAAAAAAACAGCTGTTGCCCGTCAGATGTTGATGCTATGTGGCAGTTCTCTTGGCATTGAAAATGTTTGTGAAGGTTCAACTTTCTGCTATGATTCATAAAAGCATTGCCATGTTGGTGAAGCAGAGGAGTTTCACCTTTGCTCCATCTCCATAAAACTCAAACCTTTTAGACCTGCTATAACCACCAACACAGTGCTCCGTCCCACAACAGTTTGTCTCACGGCGAACATCACATTTGCAGAAACATTGTGGTGAATGGTCAAAACTACAAGGTCATGCAGAATTCACATGGATTGGTTAGATTTGTGTTTGCATTTGCAAAATCTAATGCCAGTTTTGTTTTTCATAGATGATAGATGTCAGCTACTGACTCTGTCTCCCATTTGCTCTTCTTGGTTTCTTTTATTATTTTCTGTGTATTTTCAGTGTATATTTATATTTGTTAAGACAAGGGGGGAGAGGAACCCCTCTGTTCGTGAGCTGCGACAAAATGTGAACAGAACAGAGCTCTTGTCTGTTACGGGATTCCTAATTCACCAAGCCCCAAGTGGTGCAGATTAATTATAAATGAATGATACAGAGTAAAGCCCTGCGGCCTGAGGGAGATGCTCTCTTCCTCTGCCATGAAATATATATGTGGCTTAACTCCTTTATTAATAACATATTTATAAACGGATTATTGATTCTTAGAATGGACACAACTTTATCATTCTGCTGGAGATTCCACATCAATGAAAACATGAATGGTTGTGAAAAATATTTAATTGTGTTTGTGGAGGGGATCCGAACAATCTTAAGGGAATTACCTCTAAACAATATAAATGTGTATATTTGCACCATTTGATTATGACCATGTTGTCTCTCTACACATTTGGGGAGAAATTGTAATATGACAGAGGAAGAAATAGAAGAAGAAGAAAGAGAAATGATGAAAAGACAGTATGTGAAAAATGAAAAACAAATATTTGCATACGAGGAAATCAGATGGGTGAGAACACTGCTCAATTTTTATTAAACTCATCCTCCCCGCTGCTTTCGGCATCCTGATGTTAGGGAAGTAAACCATCCAAAAAAAAAAAAATGATTAAACAAAGAAAACAAAAACAATAATTAACAAATATGACTTTTATCGTTGTCTGTCTTAGAGATTCTCTTTTGAAGTATTTGTGCATATTCACACCAAAGCATTTCCAAACTCTAAAATGTGAGGTTTGTCTGTGTGACATGAGCTCCAATACTCAAATGAATAAACGGTGATGGCTATTTACACTAACCACAACATTAAAACCCCCTGCCAGCCCAGCTCTGAGGCACTGACCCACCTCTAAAGGTGTTCTGTGGTGTCCGGCACCTCAGCTCCCTTTCCTTTAAGTCCTGTAGGTCTCCAGGGAACCGACACCAACAGTGTGTGTGGCCGTTAAAGAAAAAACGACTGATCAGACCAGCACACACTGTTTTGTTGTCTGTGGCTACACAGCCTCATATGCAGCAAGCTGTAATGCTCTCTGTTTCCTGACAGCTGTCCATCATAGCTAGCATTACATTTTTCAGCAATTTGTGCAGCAGTTGTTCTCTCGTGAGATCAGACCAAACACGGCTAACCTTTGCTTCCCAAATGTGACACGGTCACCAGTTCACTGGTTGTCCTTCCTTGGACCACTGTTGGTGGGTAGTCAGCAGTGCATACTGTGAACACCATACAAGAGCTGTCAAGTAATTTTCAGGTTATTACGGTTGACTGCAGAAAGCATATATTATATTACCTATAAAAAGGCAAAACCGAGAAATACAAGATCCCTAGTTCAGTTCATACAATTAATGGCAGAAGAAAACCGTGGTGAAAAAAGAATAAAACGTGACGAAGGAATAGATGACGACACAATAAGAGAAAGCAAAGTCACATCATGTAGAGACCAGGAAGTGAGAAGGCCATTATTAAGAGTTCCCTAGACCTGGCTGGACAGGTTTACCCTGACAACAATGGGATATGGAGAGTGTGTGTGAGATACCGTGTGTGTTTTCTGCATGTTTGCATGCACTATGGCAAGTCTGTGGGTGCGCGTGTGGCTGGCGTCTTAATGTTGGCCTCCAGAGATCAAGGCTAAAGTTGGGTAAGGGAAGGCAAGCTGTTCCACTTCATCATGGCAACACCTGCTATTACAGAGGCCGTCTGTCAGTCAGCCTGGCCCAACACACACATCCACACACACTTGCAGACAAAAATACCTGATTAGCATGGGCAACAAGAGGGACATTGACTGGGAGGAGACCCTCATAAACAACATCCGCACTAGAGACGAGGGAAACAAAGGGACATTGACTTAGTGGCTTTGGAAACATGATGGATTTATAGAACTTATTTGGAGTTTGAAATCAAGATAATTTTGTTATAGATTTTTTTTTTTTTATGTCAGTTATGGCTACTTAAAACAAAACTTTGTTAGTTTAGTATTTCCTATGTACAAGGTAACTTACATTTGTAAAGGACAGAGGTGTGAGGGATTAACACAATACAAAAACAAGAGCATGATTGCAAAAGAAAACAGGGCACAATGATAACTTTTTAGAAATGATTTTGTTTTGTGAATTATTCAAAGCCATAATATTAATTATAATCTAAATTTGATTAATTGCAGTCCAGGTATTAACCTGAACCACCAGCCTGACATGAGCGGTCAACACACTGAATGTGTTAATCACGGGTTTTCAACTGAAGTCACGCTATGGAAATGCTCCACTTGAGGACAAAACAAGACTTTAATCTTCTGGCCATCAAGTCGTTTTCCTACTTTTTAACAGGCATTGTCAGTGCTTTGAATGCTACTCTTTGTATGTATGAGACAAACATGTGGAGACACGTCCTAACACTGACAAACAAGAGCACTGAATTACTCCAGGTCTTCGCCAAACTAACCCAGACTGGCAATAGTGTGTCATTTAATCAGTAGGAATGGTTGACCTTGCACTGACCAGTGTCACTAATAATACCCACAGATAAGTGTCAGCGAGCTCACAGCCTGGATGATGGTCACTTCCCGGCTTATGCTGTCAATCACCAGGTCTCTCAATTAGTCTGATTGGATGATGAAAAACACTAGTAATATTGGGTGCTTTTCTGTTGCAAGACACTACACTCATATTTAAAACAATTACAAAAGTTTCCCCAGGCTTCTAAAACACATCCTGTGTGATTAAACTCTTATGCATTCAAAAAATATGTAGTGTGGAAGCATAATTCCCTACAAAAATGAACTCTTTGAATTCTTGAAGCAACACCCTGAAACAGCAACAACAGTGACATATTATCCGTTTGGCTGATATGGAAAACTTTGGTGAACAATGTCTTTTAGCACCATATACAGCATATATTACAGCGGCAATTCCAACGCCATCATTCAGCCAATCCATTTGTCCTCTGCACACGACAGGACCAATTATCATCAACACAGAACATTTTATTCATGAACTATACAGCTCACAATTAAATCACTTCAGTCACAGGCCCGTTACCTTTAAATCTGTAGATGAAAGTTCTGCAGTTGTAAGGACTAAATAGCATATGGTGGTTATTATTTAGTGTCACAGCGTGGAGTTCTGAGGGACCAATCATGTGGAGTTTGAAAAGTGTTGGCAGATGTTGGAGTGTAAAAATGGATGGAAAAAAGAAAGAAAAGCCTCAGAACGTCAGAGGAGAAAAGCAACGAGAGGCGTAAAAGTAATGGCAGAGGACGTCTGGGAGGACAACTATGGTCAAAAGACGTAAACAGACAGAGACCAAGGGACAGCGAAGGACGGAGAGCCATGAAGAAGGCAGACATGTTGGTCTCTCTATCAGCGGGTTAGAGCAGGCAGTTGTGCGCCTCGGCAGAACCTGTGCTTAGTAGTTCACATTAATGAGCTAAGAGCTGCTTCAAGTCTCACACACACACACACACACACACACACACACACACACACACACACACTGACCGTCTGTTAGAAGAGACGGTCAGCACGGCAGTGACAAAGTTATGTCGTCCTGTTATCGGTGACACAATTACTTTAGATCACACACAGGAGACTCAGTGTAAACGCTGTGTGTGTGTGTGTGTGTGTGTGTGTGTGTGTGTGTGCGCTGTCTTTTGTGCGTGTGTCTTTTGCGCCAGCAGCAAAAAATAACCAAGAGAGATGTGTTGCAGGTGCATAATGTTTAAACAAATGTCAAAGGACTTGACAAAGTGTCCGTGTTTGTTGCCACTGAAATTAGATATCAGACTGACGTCTCAGGACTTGGCTCGTTTGGTAGGGTCTGCTGTCCTTGCAGCCTCTTCGTGGTCCCCATTAGACTGTGGGTTCTCACTGAACTTGTAGCTGTCATGATGATGTCATCCAGTAGAGATGGCTGATGTTGGCTGGTAAATACCACACTCCAGTATGACTTGTGTAGTTGACTGGGAATTAACCTGCAGGATGCTTCTCCACATCCCCACTGAGTTCTTGAGCCCATTTGGTGTTCTGTTGATGTTGGACATTTTGACATTACAGCAGGGGCGTCAAACTCCAGGCCTCGAGGGCCACAGCCCGCTTGTTTTCCAGCTACCCCGCATGACCCTCTGCTGATTACCTGGATCAGGTGTGTTCAGTCAATCAGAAGCTGCAAGATGAGGGTTGTACAGAGAGAGTTGAAAAAAGGAGGCCGGGAGTTCGATACCCCTGCATTACAGGATTCACATATGTGTGGTCTCGCAGTATTACGTGACTGGTGCTTTGCTCAACTGGTGTTGCTGCTACTTCCGTTCTGCCTTGTGCCTCTTGTATTGAGCCATGTGAGCCGTGAGTTCAATGTGGTGCAAAGGCTGGACATTAGACGGTTGTTGGATGGGCCGGCTCTCTTCTGGGCGTCCTTAAGGATCAGGACTGTTTGGTCTTTGGTCAGCCATTCAGCGTCAGTTCAGTTCAGTAGTAGCTGGTTCATTTGTACTGGCTGGCCGTCATGGAGCTACATATTGGAATAAAACAAATTTCTGTTTGTTGGGTTATAATAATTTGAACAGTCATATATATCTGTACAAATTAAGGGCCCTTTAGGAGATTGTTGGTTCATGTGCTTTCTACATTTAGAGAATTATTCCTTACGAAACTACTTATGTGCATGGGGGCATTAATATGTAACAACAACAACAAAAAAAAAAAAAAAAAAACATGTTGATTCTGCTGAAGCATTGTCAGCTTGGTACAGTATCCTGTAGCAATATCATTTCCTGTCGTTGGGATTCAGCCATCTAGGCCAAACTAGGAAAGAAAAAAAACATGTTGTCAAACTGAGAGGCCAGGGAGATGAGAACACCTGAAGTATCTGCTCTGTGTGCGTATAAGTGTGTCTTGAGGAGGATTATAGGCTGATCCCGAGCAGTGAGGGTGGGTGTACGGTGGGGGGAGCAAGTGGTGGGCGGTTGTTATGTGAGGTGCTGTCGACAGCATGTGATCGTCTCCGGCTTGCGAAAAACCAAAAGCTTTATTTTCTTCCCTCTCTCTCTGTCGTCCTGAGTGTCTTGGAAAGTGCTCAGATCATATGCAAAGCTGTTTTATGCTAATGTGTGTGTACGCACTTTGGTAGCGGCGTCAGACTGGCATACACAAACTACATCACAGCCTTTCCTCTCCACCTGCCTGTCGCCTCTTGCTTCTTCTTCTTTTTCTTTTTTTTTCCAGTTTCATTTTTTAGCTTAAGTCAAGTTTCTGCCTTACAAGAATGTGGGTGATGCCCTGAGCTCTTGCTTGGTCACTTTTTCTATTCGATATGTACGTTGGATGAGGACTGAATTTTTTTGTTAACGTTTCTTTGAAAAACAGCTAAAATACTGTACTTTTTTTTCCTGTACTTTCCCGTCCACTCTAGACATTGAAAATTTGTACAAAAAGAATTCACAAACTGCACTTGGCTCAAATGTAATAGAGTGAAAAGTAAAACATTTGGCGCTCATTGATGATTATGACAGCAAGATGGCATATGTAGACTTTTTAAAGCTTTTAATGCAATTATGAGAATTTTACCAAATGTGTCCTTGTACTTAATCTTACAGAACTTTTTATTATCTTAGAAGGAAATTCATTAAACAACAACACTTTTACACATTATTTTTAATATTAGAATGTTCCTCTGGATGAATAATAGAAGCAGATAAAATAAAACAATGATGATTAATTGAAAAGAGGTCGGGGGCGGGGTATCTTTTGTTTGTACTGACACCAGTTTCCCATTGCAGCTTTGATTCTCAGAGCCGTCTAGCAACCCAAGCCTAGGCGGCAGTGGCGATATATGATATGACTATTTAATGCACCAGAACAAGACGAAGATGCCACATTCAAAAGGACACTTGGACAAGCCTTCAAAATGTGAAATTTGCACTTTATTAGAAGGGTTTAGAGACACTATGGCCATTTTCGAAGAGAAAAGACTTTAAACAAGTGGTTGATTTTTGCGAATGTGCATTTGGTTTGTTTGTCAAAGTCATGCACATTGCTGCTCCAAAAAGCATTTCTGTCTCAGAGTTTGATCAAGAACTGGTTTCAGGACTCAGACGTGGCACCATGAGAACCAACTGTGAAAGTTTCTTTTCGATTCCAGTCTTGAGTATTACTCTGATTGTGGTTCCATGTTTTTGGGCTCATAGAACCTGCATTTACGCATCTGAAATCCATGCAAACAAGAATGGGCATAAAATAAAAATAATCCTGTGGCTTATCCAGACTTTTCAGACAAAACTTGACTGAATTAATCAAATTCTTATGATGAATTTGATGAGTTTGTAACAGTTCAATTCAATTCAACTGTATTTATATAGCGCCATTTTACAACAAGGTCATATCAAGGCACTTTACATAATAAAGTCAAGACTATACAAACATTTAGAGAAAACCCAACAAATCCCCCTTGAGCAGCTATAGGCAACAGTGGAGTGGAAAAACTCCCATTAACGGAAGAAACCTACAGCAGAACCAGGCTCAGGGCGGGTAAACATCTGCCTTGACCGGTTGACACTGTTGTACGCTGTTGACGTTCTCGTGGACAAGGGGAGAACAGAAGATCATGTCAGTGCTAAAACTACACAGGACCTACAATTGTGATTAAAGTGGATCAGACGCAGGTGTATGATTGTGTGTGTCAGTGTGTTTGTCCAGATGTCCCGATGTCCAAAATGCGTCAGCATTCATAGCAGATCTTACCAAGAGATAACTCGATTTTTCTGGTGCCAGCCGTCAGCTACTACAGTGCATGCTGTGTTAGGCTGTGCTTCAGTCAACATGTACAATGTCTCTGCAGAGTGTGCTAAAGCACGGAGCAGCAATCAGCAAAAGTCATGCACGATTTCCCTGTTTTCCAAGTCAACTAAGTTAAACAAAACAGGACACTTGCCCATATTCCTCAAAGCGGCAGCTTTTTCTGCTAACTGAATCATTAATCCTTGTATTTGTGTAGTTGGAGGCAGTCGAAGTGACCAGGCGTCTGGCGGTCCAGAGGCAGTGTTTAACACCATGTGAGGGTAACATCAAGGCCCTCAGCACTCCGTCTGTTGACCACTTGGCCAAATACATTTCTCTTCTTCCACTCTGTCTCTCTCACACCTCCTATCAATGTGATACTCCAATTTTTTTGTACATGAAAATGTAGTTTTTTTGCCAGACCTCTTCATCAAGAGACTCTTTGTATGTAGAAATAAAATGATAGAGTATGTAGTACGTCAAAGGCTATTTAATATATGGTAAAATATACAAGCTTGTATTTGTTTTTGGGTGGTTAGGAATAAGATCATAATGCTAGAGAAGATATAAATCCATGGAAGCTTATAAACTCCACTATAGTAAATGGACTAATAAACATTTTACCAGTGTTAGCCTCTGGGTTTCAAATGAATTAAACCACTTCCCTCTTTAGGTTGTAACATTCCTGCTGCCAGTGAACACGACACACATGTATACACACACGTGAACACACACACACACACACAATCGAGATATGATATAATAAGGCCTGAGCATTTAAATGCAACAGTTTGAACTGCACAAGTTTTTTTTTTAATTTTTTGTCTTCTTGTTTTACAGTTTGTAAATGAGGAATCCCACTTCCTTCTACTTTTTTGAAATAAGGGCGCTTTGAATGGTGGACAGATGGAGCACTCACCACAGCGTGCTCTCTGACATTAGTTTACTGACAAACGGCCCATTGTAACTTTGCAATGGAAAGTCACACATGCATGAGGGCTATTTTACCACTTCAAAACCAAATGCTGGTATTAATTTGGCTCTGAAAGGAGCACTGTGCTCCCTTAAGCCACGTAGTTCTCAGTTTTAGCAGTTCTCTGTCCAGCAGTCAGACTGGAGTGTGTTTGGTTTACTTAACTCCTTTCTTTGTGGCTTTTACTCAAGGAAGTCAAAGGGACCACCTTCTCCACCCTTCTATGGAAAAGTGTTTTTAATAATATGACCACAGCTGGATCTATGCTACATTGCTGTTTCTAATCACTGTTATTTAATAATAAAGTTACAATTTCAGATTGCTACTATTGGAAACTCTGCATAACTGTCGGACACAATCGTTTCGTATCAAGAGTTTCACCTCAAATCATTTGAAAGCCTGGAGACTAGAGACTGCAATACCTGTGAAAACCCGTTTTACATGCACGCTGGATAGAACCAGATAATTTCAAAAGGCCCATTTGATTCCATTACCCGAAAGCTGACCCAGAACAAGAACTAGACCAAATCCAAACTATTTGGCACGGGTCTGGCTGCATTCCTATACTTCTTTGTTTTGCTACATTATGTTTAGATGATACCTGTGTGAAGCCAATCAAAATTTCCTTTTAATCGCACAAGTAAAGTATTTTGTTTGCTAAGAGTGCAATGACTGTTAGAGAAAGAATAAAATGTATTGGTACTCTCCATTAGTTACCAATATTTGCTCATTCATAACCATAACTTGGTTTTTGACTGCGATGTGGGGTGTATTTTGGGTCTCTTTGGATTGGAGCAACGTGGTAGAATTGCTTTGAATATTTTTGGGGTGTAAAAGCACAAAAGCTCTTAAGTCCCTTTCATAAAGATTAGGTTTGAAGAGATTTTAAATGGATCCATTGCAGATAAGGCCCCAAACTACAAGTTAATACTAATATGCCAATATTTATAGACCCTTTCCACTAATATGCAACCACCCAATCTGGAAAGCTCTATGAATCTCTTGACTTTTACGTTTGATGACTTTTAAGATGAGGTGGGGGACTGAATCCATTTATCTTTCCATTATCTAAGCCGCTTATGCTGTTGTGGTAACACGATGTGCTGGCGTTTATCCCAGATGGAATCTGATGAGATGTGGGGTGCACCCTGGACAGGTCTGGGGCACCCATTGGACCGTTCTTCGCAGTGTTGTGATATAAAAGGTATAATAAACTTAATTAATTAATTAATTATTAAGACTACTTACTACCTCTGAAAACACCTCGTTATTTTTAGTTTTATTTTTTTTGTCCCCATAACGAAGGTAGCACAACAATGCAAAGGTTGTGGAGATGCTGCTCAACAAGGATCAGCCCTTTGCAAGCCATGGAGGATGGCTGTAGCCCTTCAACAACTAAAACTGGTTTTAATCATCAAGAATTTTGTGACAATGTTGCCCATTGTCACTATTGACATCTTTCGGACCCCAGTCCTTCGGAAAAGTAATATAACAATCGATGTAACAAATTACTTCCGAAAATGAGCAAACTGAATCTCATTTAAAAGCTAATAACTCAAGATTCTTCAAGTCTAAAACATTTTAAGACACTTATAGCACAGCAAAAGCTGAATAATATGATTAATTCCGCACACACAATGATCAACGTGCTGTATTTTGTAATTTTCTTTTCTTTTCTTTTTTGTCTTCTGTTGTGACATAGGGGTTTAATCCCTTCCTGCTTTATAAATTTATAATGTTTTAATTTCCAACAAACAAGGCACATGCACAATTACAATGTTGTGCCCTTGAGAATAGTCCATAAAAACAACTTTTAAGTTTTAACAACAGTTAAGTTTTGCTTTTGTACATTCTCCCTTTGTTATGGGTGCTTGGATGTAGTCTCCTTTCACCCAAACACTAGATGCAGAATCACCACATGGTGTCTAACAAATTGAGAATTTTGCAAATTTTGGCTTGTGTCCTTGACATGTTGTCTCACGGGTGACAATAGTTTAATCCTTTGCAGAGATGCTCAATATAATGCAAAATAATCAGTCAAAATATGTGCAAAATAATATCAATATAGGAAGGGGTTTCTGTAACGTCTTAATCAGGACCAAATCATTGATTGATCCCATCATTTGGCCGTTTGTAAAGTTATTTGTGACACAGACACCTGCCAGTCTTTCATGATTAGCACCAAGCAGCCATTCCGTAGTCCCAAGTACAGTGGAAGCAAATATTTTTTTACTTTTATCATATATTTAGGCAAAGAAAAATTTTACATCCTCCTACCTCCTCTGTTAACCAGCACGCCTGCCCACAGACCCAGCACCCCTAAGACTGGAGGATGTGACACTGGATGAAGTGGCCATTTCACCCTTTGGGTCTATGTGTGTGCGTGTTTGAATCTAGGGTGTTGTTTTGGCCTCAAAGGTCCGTGCACCGCATCCTGCCGGGCTTCATGCATCATTGTGAGAGGTCTGGCTGTCGGGTGATGAAGCGTCCAGTCACCCCCTCCTGGGGCCTTGCTTGAGCCCCTCCCTTTTTTGCAATGACACACACAGTGGAACATGAGGGATTGTCCGACAAGCAGTGGGGTGGTAGAGAGACACTGCTTCAGGTGTGCGCACTGGAATGCAAAAACACACAGCTATCAAATAAAAAGTTCAAAGTTCAACTGGGCATAGAATTTGAAAGAAAACACCACCTGGAATGGTCATCATACTAACATGACATTAAATTCTCTTGGAAAAAACTCTTCATCTCAAAGTTTGCGCTTTAACTGAAATGCCTCTTTTTTAAATCACTTGCTGATTTGAAAACTTATTGATATACATTGAAAATTTACTTTATTATTAGTGCACATATTCCACAGGTGTTTCATTATGAATTGGACATGAGCTTTGATTTTGTCATTTTTCTGCATGTGTTTTTCAGGTGCACGTGTTAACCAGCCATAAATAAATAAACCTCCAATCAGCAATCATCACTCTGAAAAGATGTTCGGTATTTTGCAATGCAGTAAATTAGCGGCACATGAATTTTACAGTATTCTTCCATGTCAAACAAATACAGGTCGATTTGTTTATTGGTTATTTATTTATTATTTATTAATTTACATGGGACAGAGAGCATTAATCAACAATGATGTTGGTAGCATCTCGGTTGATTAATGGGTGACAAAGTGAAAGGCAAACCTGAATAAATGAGTGAAGCAACATAACAATAGTGGGTCTCCCATGGGCCCACTGCATGTACGAGGATCATACTGTACTGTATGACCTTCACAGTCACCATATATCAATGCAGCTGAACACTTATCTGAGTTTTTGGAAAGATTTTGAAAAAGTCACACAAACAACGACATATAACCACAATGTTTTGTCTCATTAGACTAAAAACGGCCCTTCTGTATCCTGGCTGTCATCTTTTCCATAGGAGTGTAGCTCCACACTAATAAATAGTTACAGTACATGCTGAGCAGTGAGCTGCTTTTTGTCAGACCAAAATGTCAGGAGATGCATCTTACCTTGTGTTTATAGGAGATATGATACAAATATTGTGACTAGACAATGTATTTAAAGGGATTTTAACAGTAGCAACTTTATGCCAATCCAAATTAATGCAAAGTTTGGCATAGAACCACAGTTCCAAGAAGAGCATCAAAGACACCTAAAATTGAATAAAAGGGGAGATGGAAAACGGTTGGCGATAAACTGCCGTGATCAAAATCTGACATGACATCTGCCTCTCTAAAGTTGGTCCTAGTAGGCTCTCAACGACCTTCATGCATCACCAAAGTCTGTGGTAGGCCACCAGTGCGGTCTTTCATGTCTCTTGGAAGAGTCATGTTAAGAGCTTTACACTGAAATCTAACACTGTGGCCAAGTTAAAATAATTTCTTTTTTGTTTACAATACTTGTTCTGTGGAGTTTCAAAAACTCTAAGCATTTCAAAAACACCAACACATCTGCTCTTCACAAGCTGACAGGTTCCACGCACTTCCATACATCAACAAGTGAGCGGTCCTCTTCCAATACAAAGAGAGGACATTTCTGATGTCACATATATATATATATATATATATATATATATATATATATATATATATGGGATATCATCTTGTTTTAATTGTCGCTCAGCCAGATCTTGAGCTCTTCGATTACGTTATTTAATTTGCCAGAAGGGAAAAAAAAATGTTCCTTCCTGCATCTCAGATACCAGCGCAGCTGCTGGGGGAGGAAGGGAAAGAGGTGAGGGGTGCTTGGTGGTGGCCAGGGATCTTTTTATTTATTTATTTTGACTGCTGTCAGGAGGGGTGGCCAGGTGGGGTGGAACGAGGCCGGGTGGGGTGGAACGAGGCCGGGTGACATTTTGTCATCTGCTTTACGCTGAGGTCGCTTTGGGGGGCTAATGAGCGGCATCATTTTTAGTGATCAATAAATCATGCCTTATTGATTTCTTGCCTCTTCCCCCTCTAAGTTGGCTTCTGTTCTCTGAAAGTCAAAGGGGTGGAGGTGGTGGTTGGGGGGAGGGGGGTGGAGGCGATGAGGTGGGGAGAGGGAGGCAGGAAGGGCTGAGGGGGGACAAGTGTTCAGGAGGGATAAATCCAGAGAAAGAAGGGAGGAAAGAAGGATGATTGAGTGATAAAGAGAATGAGGAATCAATGAGGGCTGGCGGGGGGGTAGAGAGATAAAGGTGTGGATAAAGCGATGTCCATTGGTGGCTCTCAGGGGAGTAGTAGACATCTGTTAAGCAATGACTGATGATTGACCTTTAACTTGATAAACTACTGCGTAAAGCCGTGCATATACATCACTGAGGTGATGGACTGAACTTCATAGACTCCAGTTCAGCTTGGAAGCTTTCCTGCTTTCTGCAGTCACTCTGGAGATCAAAGAATGCACCGGAAATCCAACAAAAAGTTTGGTTTTGGGGAAGACCATGTCAAAAAAGGGTGGGGTGAATAAAGGACCCAAGATGGTGAAAACCAACGTGTGTGAAAAATAAATGTTTATTAAAAGAACAAAAACTGAACAAAACTCAGGCGGGACACATACAAACTGTTAACAAACTAGACTTATTTACAAATGAATAGTATAATAGAAATAAAAGGAAAATAATAGCAAAAGGTAATTTATCTAATCAAGGAAATAAGAACCAAAAACAAAAGCACCAACCAACAAACTAAGCAGAAACAACCGGACAAGGACAAACAAAGAACCAAATGAATAGTAAAGGGAAAAAAGAGAATACCAAATACAACAGAAAACAGAATTAAAGGTGTAACAGACAGGAACAATAAAGGACCGAACTAACAAGACAACAGGTGATCAAAGGTGGACAAAAGTGAACAACTAACTCAAAGAGAGGACAATAAATAAACAAAGAAGCAAACATCAGACCAAGGGCAGCAAACAAACGAAACAGGAACGAAAAGCAATACTACAAAATAAAAGTCCAAGACTTTAAACTAATGTGGGGCTAATAGTTTGAGATATACTGCAGTCCTATAGCGTGTAGGATGCAGAAAATGAAATCTAGACGTTTCTCTCACTATTTTGGATAGCAAAGGAGCAAATTAACAGAAGGTGACAAATTAACACTGAGTATATTTGCTGTGAATGCACCTAATTCACTGATTCCTTTTTTTTCTTTATTGCAGGTTTAAGTCGTAACTTTAATGCAGGTTGCTTCTCAGCAAGTGCATGACTGTAATAGGTAATAGCTGCAGTTCTTACACTTTCTTTAGTATCACAGTATCATTCAAACATTTTTAAAATCTATTTATAAGAGTAGCTTCATGTAGCAGATGGTGCAGATAAAGATACATGTGTTAAATAGGAAAGAATCAAACCTAGAGCACAAACACTTTTTTTGAAGAATAAGGGCAAAGGAAGAAATGGAGTAAAGCGTGTTAAGCTGTAGCAGTGCTGTATGTACTGTGGTAAAAAGCATGACACACCTTAGTACAGTTATTCCTAAACTGTTGGCTAGGACCCACCAGTAAGGTTTTGAATGCCCCATTTACTCCCCCAGCAGTCTAAGCTTATAGCAGCATGACTATAACCAACTATAATTTTTATCGAAGAGGAAGGTTTTGAGCCTAGTCTTAAAAGTAGAGAGGGTGTCTGCTTCCCGAATCTGGACTGGGAGCTGGTTCCACAGGAGAGGAGCTTGATAGCTAAAGGCTCCATTCTATTTTTGGAAATTCTGGGAACCACATGTAGGCCTGCATTTTTGGACTGAACTGGTCTATTAGGATGATATGGTACTAGGAGTTTTTTTTAAGTATGATGGAGCTTGACATACAGTACCGTATATGTTTTTTTGTTTTTTTTTGCTATCCTCTCATAGGACCCATGCAAGCAACTGTTCAAACTGCACCCCCCTTTGACACCAAGTTACATCGTGGCACTAAAAAGCCAGCCAACCCAACACAGTTTTCCACCCTAAACACACATGCTGGCTTTAGCCACAAGATGTGACTTGTATATTTCTATTGGTCATTTCTGCTGCTGCTATAAATGGCTCGTAGTCGTCTGTCTACTTTACAGAATGAAAGTCATGGTGTTATACTTATGCTGGTTTGTCAGTATGTCATTATTTCTCCACCTTTTTGGGGGGACTTACTCCAAAACATCTCTTACTGCGGAGAGATGCTGTTGAAGTCTGCCATGCCTAAAATCATTAAACAGAACCTGTATCGGTGCAGACATCCTCCAGTATAGTATAACCAATCAGAAAATGTCACCTATTTCTGCAAATTATCGATCAGATAGAGCAGATAGTCAGAGCAGTGTTGCACAGCAGAAGGATGGCTGGACCTCAGATCATCTGATTCTAATGCGAGACTGACCACCTCCAAATTCTGTCTGGCTGATCCTATCACACTCAGATCCTGTGCTTGTGCATACATGTGGTGTTACCTTACAGTTCCATTATTCATTTTATGCAACCAGATAAATATCACACTTTTCTGCAAGGGGTTAACAGGAAAAGACAGCAAACAAGACGGACAAATTGAATTTGAAATATTAGAAGTCAGAATTAAAATGTTAAAATATGAAAACAGAAAAAAAATGTCCACATAGTAGAAATAAGTAGGTCACACACTCCCACAAAGGGGTTACAGGGTTGCAAGCCGACATATAGATAGAATCTGCACACAACGCTCCAGCCACCAGGTTATGAAAGTGCTTTGACAAGATGTTGCAGATACTTGTCATGAGTGTAGCTGCGGCGAAGCTTTATTTGGTCAGAAACCTCAATGTGTCAAAAGGGAAGTGGAGAGATGTTGTATACTGCTATTTATGTAGCGGAAACTTTAGAGTAAGTGTTTCTATATTGAAAGACCTTTGGCAAATGCACAACCTTTCAAATGAAGTTTATGCAATAACCAAGCTGTGGGCATTAGGCTTTTTTTATTTAACACCAAATAAATCTGAATTACACATTAGAGTAATTCCAAGTCTCCATTGGTTAGACTCAGGTATTAGGTAGAACCACATGAGTTTAAAGCATAAGGCCAAGACCATTTAATGTTGCAGTTTATGTAACAAGAATAAATTTGCATCTGCAGACTGGTCACTCTGGCTGATGGATGCTGAGATCTGGGAACTCAGATACACATGCAACCAAGTCAGACAGGGCAGGAATCAGATCATCAGGAAAGTTGTGGATTAGGCCTGCAGTTGACTACATACTGGGAACTTTCCACTGGGGTGCATCAGTGATAGTCACAGTGGTCTGTTTGTGGGTGTGTTTTGCCTGCTTTGGTCATTTTGTATATTTTTTTTACATTTAAGGGCATTATTCAACATCTTTGCCTCATTTATGGTTGCTGTGCATCGTTATGGCCATTTTGTGTCTAACCAGCTCACCCCTAATATTGCTAAAAAAATGACTGCACTACAGGAACACCACATGCTTCGTATCCCATGATGGCACAATATGATCCATGCCAGCATGTGCCCAGGTGTCTCCACAGCTCAGATCAAGTACGTAGTCAGTTTTGGTAGGTTTAACCAAAGAAAGCCAATCAAAGAATGGTAATTATAAAATCGATGTAATGTCATTGATGTCACGAGCTAGCAATTCCAGACATTTTGATGTAGTTAGCAGATAAATCCAGATGTTTGCTCCTGGAATGACAGCTGTTGCAATCATCCCACTGTGCTCCATTAAAACACCTCCAGTTTCTTTCTATAACAGCAGCGGTTTGTTTTCTAGGTGATCACATCTCTATAGAACTGCTTTTAGTTTGGCATTTTGTTCATAAGGTAAATAAGTGTCTGTCTAAATCCTGCCCAGACCTTCCTGCTGCTAAACATTCACATTGACATTCTCGCTTTTCTTTTGGTGTGCACTGAAAGTAGTGTAATTAAAGGGGAAATGCATTAAAGAAGAGTTTGTATGAAAAGTGGTCAGCAATAAGTGAAAGGCTCACAATAAATAACACCTGCTCTGACTGAGACGGTGATGTGAAGGTACCAAAGACATAGATGAACTGATAATATTACATTTTACACAGGATCATACATAACAGGAGCTAGTGTGGGTATGAAGGCACTAATTAATAACACTGATAGCATGAGGCAGAACACAAGTTGAATTAAGTAAAATTTGCAATCATAATGTTAGTTTTGCATCTAATATTCTGACAAAAAAAAAAATCAGGGATTTCATCAAAATGTTCAGAAATGACAAACCCTGTCAAGTTGTAAATGTTTAATAAGTGAAAGTGTAAATGCAACAGTCTGACTTGAGCTCATTGTTGTACCAGACATTCTGTTTCATCGTGTGATGATGAACGAGAGGTGCTGAAGAACACTGATTAAAAAACAACTACTTCAATATTATTTGTTTCCTTTTGCATCTGCAGAGTTTGGGAAAACTTGGCTGATTTTCCATTGTAGAGCAAAGTCATAATAGAACATATTCAGGTCTGTTAAAATAGTCTGCTACCTGTGCGTTAATTGCATATTGTAACACTGTCGCATGAAACTCATTTTATAACTCCAAGGCAGCATCTGCAGTTTGCCTGCAGATGACTTTGGAACAGGACCAGAATACATAGTCGTTTACAGCCATATGCTTTGTTTTACCTTCTGCACAAATTAATGCAACGCTGAATGGATATCAATTAATAACTAATATTTCAGCTGCTTTGCTTGGATACAGGCAGTAGAATTTTTATAATGGAGTTCTTCAACTTTTAATTGGTTGTGAAAATAATATGCCATTCTTCCTGGCACACATTTCTGGTAGAGCAGCCGTACATCACAAATGCATGCTCTGTGAATTCAAAACTTTATTTGTTGTTAAGAATTAGCAATTAAGGTATGTCACCCACAAAGAAATATTTCAAAAAACTGCCTTTATATAAACTGTGCTTCAAAAGTGTTTAGAATGGATTCAAGGCCAATGGAAATACCTCCTGACAACATTGGTAAATCCAATACAAATCTACATGTTGTACAAAGTAACTGCCAAAAATTATTGGTAAATATGTATTTCTGTATGTCATAAACAAGCAGAACTGAAACCAGTATATTACTGGTTACCGGAATTGGTGGAAGATTTCCAATATTTTACCAGTATATTAAATAGATAATATATATATATATATATACCACCTATCTATAAATAGATAGGTGGATAGACAGATAGATTCCATATTTAAGAGAAATATGTAGGAAGCAGTCCTGTATTATTAGGACTGATATTTGCACACAATATTTAAATTGCCAACGTAACCCAAGGACACTTCAATTTCAATATTCCACGCCTAAAGCAATGACGTAGAATATGAAGTAAATAGAAGTCTCATGTCATGGAAAAGAGGACAGAATGGTGGATGGTATAATACACAGGACTTAATATGAATAATTCAACCCAAAATACAAATACAAACTACTTCTGGGATAAAATGTTCTTTTTATTGCCTGATCAGCACAGCTTTACTCACTAACATACGATTGTGTCGTGGCTAACACTTACTACAAGACCTCCGCTTGATAGATCAAATTACATCAAACATCCTTTCGTGTCTACAAACACAGTCATTTTTTGCATGTAAGGAGGGAATTAGTTACGTTTTTTTGTTTGAAATCTTAATAAGAAGCTACAAATCTCTTTTTAAAGACTGCAGCTGCAAGTCAGCGGGCCTCTTGCAAGAACCATTCGAAGCCATTATTTCTTAAGTGACGTAAACAAATGATTTCATGGTATGGTTGGCATCCACCTCTTTTCTTAGACGACTTCTAAAGCCAGTCGAACTGATCACTAACCACTGTGAGTTCTGTTTAAGTAAAGAACATGTGGTAAACTCTAAATTAAAGTAGAATGGCAGAGACCATCCTTGAACCAACTGAAAACTGGGGATTTTGGAGCTTGGATGGTCTTGGTGTGTTCAGAGTTAACACAATAATCCTAAGACAAGGTCCACTTTTCTCCCATCGTTTTTAAATGGATCACACATGTCTTCATCAGCTGAGATGTCAGGCAGTTGTCATGCCACTATTTAGTGTTGGTTTGGTTACTTTGTTCAGGTTCATTTAACATACTTGAATCTACGGGAACATCAGCTCTCCTGCACTAAAACAATAATCACAATTCTCTATCAACCATCACGCCACCTTCTGTTCCGGCTTGTACCAACATTAGTTCACACGGGTTGGAATCTTCTGTTTTAATTATGTTAAGAGCGGAGGGAAAAAAATGATGTTAAGCTACATCTAATTAACAGCATGTGTATTAGTAGCAGGGCACCATCAAAACAGTTTCTAAATTAATTAGGTTTTAATTTAAGATATTAAATTCAAATAAATCACAGGGAAACGGAAATGATCCTTGACGTTGCTCCAGCTGCGTGGACTCTCCCATGTCTTCACTGGATTGTACCACTTTACTGATGTCCTGTGGGGGGGGGGCGAAGGGGGGGTGGGGGGATTTGCTCCAATTCCTTGCAATTAAATGGAAATTTGCGGACCACCTGGTTCTAACAAGTACAAATAATGATCAGAGGAAAAGTTAAATGTTTATGTTTATCTGATGTCAGTAGAAATCTCTAGATTCCAAAGATGTCTGGAATCTAGAGATTTCTACTGGCATCAGACTCTCATCAGGAGATGGTGAAGTGCTCTTGTTCAGTACAAAGACGCACTTTGCTCTGCCATTGTGATTTTCCACATGTCCTTGGCTGTAGAAAGCTGTCATCCTCTCAGGTGAATTCACTTCTAGTGGCACTTGTAAACCAAGATGAAGAGCTGTGTGTGCTCGGCCACAGCCTCGTCACAACATGCTTGCCGGCAAAGACGATGCACTTTGAGCACACTTCCTCACTGTCAGGACCTAACGTCACAAAAAAAAGATTTTTCATTGGTAGGTTAACTTATTTGATTGCATCTCCAACTTCTCCGCCAGCCTTTATTGATCCACGAGGACTAAACGTCTTGAAGAGACACGTGGAATATTGGTTTCGCCTGGGTCTGAAGTCATTTTGTACGTTTTTTCCTGTTTGTTTTCATTAATGCTAACTAATTAGCACTCGTTAGATAGCTATCAGAAGTTGTCAAAACAATTTAATAGTATGAAAAGCAGCCAAAAAAAAAAAAAAAAAAGCCCCTGATTACATGGTTTGTTTTTCTTGGTCGAACAGTGTATCTACAGGCTGGTGCATAGCTGCAATCAGAGCCTCTCATACTGCAGACAATCAGTCAAAACACAACATGGCAACACGAGCCCGTCGTCTGAGCTGCTGACAGTGTAAGTGGAAGAAGGCCCTAGTGGGGGAAAGGTTTAATCATCAACTATGGTTCTGAAGGGATTTACCAGTTTTATATTCGGATTTTCACTTGGACATATATTCTGTAAGATGTTCTGCAAACAGCAGCAGAGAACATTAAACATTCGTATCAGATTTCAAATAAAAATAAAGGACAATTATTTGAATGGCTTTGGCCACAACATTTCATTGTCCTCATAGGATAGACTCCCACTGACCTCTGAACCACGCACACGCTCCAGTGTTTACACATGCTTAATCATAATTTTATACTATTACAATACTGTAGTTATAACTGTAGTCAAAACACTTCAATTACAATTACCCCCCCGCATATAGTTATTAAGATATGTGTACTTTGCTGAAACATTCTGAGACACTCATGTACAACTTGCTTTCTACATGTAACATATTTTTTGTTTGTGTAAAATTATTTTCTTCTATTCTAAATGTGTATTTTGTGTATTTTATGTTTGTTATTATTCAACCAACACACACACACAAATGGGGCTTTTACCATCAGTCGTCTCTTCAGGAGTCGAAATTCCCATTCAGTCGTGCTAAGGTTTGGTGATTTGACTTAGTCAGGCCAGAATCGTTCTTCTGTGATGAAGGCTTTGTTGAGTTTGCAGCGTGTTTGGATCAGTGTCTGATTTCATTCAAGTCCAAGATTATTAGCTCAAAAAGAAGCAAAGTAAAAATAAAAACTCTGCATGTCGAATGGCTCATTTTACATCGATGAATATGATATTTTTGTATTATAATGGTGTTTATCACTTTTACATTGTGACATGGACATTATTGTCACTGGTAACAATGGATTCATACATACATATATTTTTAAAATAATAATCATAATTTTGAAGTACTTAATGTATTTTTTTGGCTTTGAAATGCAGTGGAGTTGACAAACAGAAACTGAGTACAGTACTTCAGTAAAGTAACATGATATAACCAAAACTGATGAGGATTAAAGTTGGAGAATTTATCCCATCATCCTCTCTGCTGATTCCCCTCTGCACTGATGCTACAGCTGTTGAGACTGGACGGTGCTTTGTCCCTTTGACCCTTGCGTGTAGAAGGATCAGATGAATGCACAGTGGGTTTGTGGATGCAGATAAGACGGACGGATGCTAAATAAGTCTCTCTTTTTTCACCTCATCTCTAACTGGCTGCCAGTCCCCGTGCGATGATTAGCCGCCTCCCGGGGGGGAAGTGACTTAGCAGAAGCAAACTCTCTCTAATGAGCTAAGCTTGCCCCACTCTCCGTCTCCACCATCCCTCCTGCATCCCCCCCTCGTCCCATCCGCATCCCTCCCTCCTTCCCTCTCTCTTAGGTCCCAGAGGTGGTGTGGTGGTCCCAAGAGGGGGTCTGCAGCGCACCTGTTCTCTTACCCCCCCACTCACCCATCTACCCTTCTGTAATAAGTGCATTTCTGCACTCCCTCGCCAATGAAGGGGTATTCCTCTTCTCCCCACTGGGACCACAGCTATTGTCTATTTTCCTTTCTGCTTCTTATATTTCATCGTATATTCTTCTTTTTTTCTCATCTGTTCCTCAACCATACTCTGCCCTATTCGTGCACATGAAAATGTGCTGACAAAGTTTCATGGTTTATTGAATGTAATATATGTTTATTCGTTTATTCATATATGCAAGTATAAAAATACACAAAAGGCCACCTGGCACCAACCAAGCCCTCCCCTTCTGTTCCCAAGACAACACTTCCCTCCCGTTAATTAGGACAAATTTTTGTTTACATAACGAACTTCAGGGTCGCTGATGACAAACAGCGTCTTGGGACACAAGGGTAGGGGGGTGGGGGCTGGAGGGGTATGGAGGGAGTGTGCTGAACATCCTACCTGCTGCCTCACGGCATCAAATTCCCAGAAGCCATCAGGAGGACACGTGTTTTGGCGTGGGCTGGGAGACGGGGAGACCTGACAGGGCTAAGTGGAGCTTGTCCTGCCACCCCTGGGGCAGGGATATGGCTCCAGACCAAAGTAAAGGCCTCTCTAATTAGCCCGATGCAGGCTCAGAAGACAAATAAACATGGAGGAGGGTTGGGAGGCTCTCCTGGGTGAAACTGCCTCTACTGTCCACTGAGTCCTCTAATAGTGCTGTGAGTCAGAGAGGCCCAGAGCAGCAGCTCCAGGACTCGCCTTGGGGTTCATCATCAGATCCATCAGTTCATCACACCTCTTTTAACACCTCACAAAGCTCTATTTAGTGTATTTATACACTGTACTTTCTTCAGATAAGTAGCTGGTTTATTTATAAACCCAGTGTCCGGAAAAAATT